>CM062938.1:4855000-5455000 GCA_031878705.1 Tapirus indicus
CAGCAGGGTACGTGATTCCAGCACAGCATGACACCCCGCCCACGACCTGGCCTCCCGAGGGGCCAGGCTCAGCTCCCAGGGAAGGACGGGCCGGCCTGCAGCGTCATGTTGATGCAGAGCACCCGTGGGGGGAAAGGCCTCAGTGTGGGGCGGTGGGGGCGGCTGACCCACGGTCCCAAGGACCCCTAAGGAGTGGGCCCCTCCCCGACTGGGGGGGCTGACTCACAGCGGGGCGGGGGCATGCAGACTTGAGGTCGGGCCCAGCCCCCTCCCGGGCCTCGCTGGAGACCACGCATGGGGGCTCTGGCTCATTACGTAAGAACAAGAAGGAGCGCCTTCCAAGTGGCTCGGGCGGCGGCGGCTCCTGTGGTTTCCGAACTCGTTCTCACAAGGGCCTCTCTCCAGACAGGCTCAGCTTGGCCACAAAGCCACCCCGAATTTCTTAGAAGTCCCCGGTCCCTCTACCTCTAAATAAGCCCGATTTCCCCTCCACCCCTCAAGGGACCCCCAAGGAGCCATTACGGACTTCTGAGGAACTTCCACCCACCCCAAAGCCACCCCAGCTGCCACAGGAGTCCTTTAAGGTGTAAATCAGATCTCCTCCCCCCACATCCGCCGCCCCATGAACTCCACCCCCAGGCAGGACACCGGTGGTCACTGTGGCCTCGGCTGGAAGGTCCTGGGGACGGCCGTGCATTTTAGGTGTGACAATGAGACAGCTGCCTTCCTCCCAGGAGACGGACCCGGAGGCGCTGGGTGAAGGGCGCAGGCGTCTGACCTGCGTCCCAACAGTCCAACGACAGAAGTACTCGCGCTCGTGTTACACACACAAACACACAAATGTTAACCACGGCCGACTCCAGACGGAGGGAAAACCGGTGCTCATCGTACTCTTCTGTCACACTTCCTGCATGACTGTCAAATTTCCTGAATGACTAAAAAGTCTTACAGTAACACTTTCTAGTCTATATTAAGAAAACATTTATCAAGAGTAAATGAAGCGTCCCCGTGTTTAGAATAATCTAAACGTTCCGTCCTAGCTTGAGGGCTGACGTCTGAGCGATCTGGCTCACCGACTTTCACGCCAACCACATCCCTCCCCATGCCCTGTCCTTCAGACCCGCCTGCAGCATTCCCATCAGTTACCGCAAGGCGGTTCCTGCCTCAGGGCCTTTGCACGTACTGTGCCCTCTGCCCGACACTCTGACCTCCAGATCCTCACAAAGCCATCCTTTCTGTCATTCCACCTCAGTACGGAGGTCACCACCCCAGGGACACGCAGGCTGTCCCCACCCCTCCGCACAGCACTTCTCACTGTGTCTCCTCCCGCAGCACGCCACAGCCAGGCCTGCGGCAGGTCCTCCATAAATACTTCTTAACTCCATGAATAAGATGGACACCCGGTTTCATGAACCCCATCCACCCAGGCAATCTGGGGTCTGCGGAAGTGAAAGGAAAGGCTGGGAAGCCCAGTACTTCTCATCCCATGGGCCCTGGGGTCCAGAGTGATGCTCACCCAGCATCTGGGCAAGAAGTGTCTCCTCTCTCCGAGGGCCCAGGCGAAGCCCAGGGCCAGAGTAGGGCCGGTTCAGAAACTGCTTTAGAGGGACCCATGCCCTCAACTGGTCCAATCAGAGCTTTCACGACATGGTCTGAGAGAGGGCAGCTCTCTGGCTCCAGAAGACTCAAACCTGCTGCAGGAGTTCAGGTCCCACGGGGAAACGAGTCTACCAACGTACTAACATACAGAGTTGGGAAAGGACTGCATAGACACGAAGTAAAACCTGATCAAACCACTCCTGAACTCCACCCAATGGACTTTTCCAGCTACACATTTCCTTGACTGTTTAAGCCCACCTGAGCCAGCTCTTCTCCCCTCACAGCTGTAAGAAGACTGACGGGTAACTCCCCTCCATCCTTCGGCCCTAACCTCCCAGTGAATCAGCGATGTAAAGAGCCACCCTAAACCACAACTACAGGCGTGCCCTCACCGCGCTCCCCCTGCCTCCGGCCCGCCTCCCACCTGAGATGCCAGAGTGCACAGGGGGATGCCGTTCTGACACAGTCGCTGCCTGCCGGTGCGAGCACAGGGCCTCAACGCTTCTCTGCGCCCTCACTTTCCTGAGCCTGGGTGCGGGCACGCGGGCCGGGACGGCCTCATTTCTAAGGGCGCCCCCGCCATCACCCCCACCCAGCACACAGCCCACCCTGACCCCCCACCTCTCCCAACAGATTTCTCTCTTTCTGCCTGGAAAGCCCACCACGGGGCCTCTGAGGAGGAACCAGACTTCCCGGCCACCGTTCTGCTTTCTCCCCTTCCGGGACGGGAGTCGGGCGGCAGAATCCAGGCCCGTCCACGCCCAGGCCCCCCGGGCAGCGAGCCCGGAGCCCCAGCTCCCCGGAGCCACTGCTGTTGTCCCGACTCTCTCGCCGTCCCTGGCTTTTCCCTGCAGCCTGGACACTCAGAAACGGGGCAGCTGCAGCAGCACGAGGCCCGCGGGGGTGGCCTGCCGTGGCCTGGAGCGGGTGGCCCACGGGGAAGCCTGGCCCGTGGGGGGCGGGGAGGGGCTCCAGGGGTGCGGCCCCGACGACTCACCCATTGCTTCCGCGCGTGGTTCCTCCTCTTGAAGTACAGAATCAGCTTCTTCCGCATGGCCTGGTTTCTGGGCGGGAGGGAGACACAGACGGGCCGGTCAGCAACGCGGGGATGCGGGGACTTCCGCCCCCGCTGGACTGTCCTCTGAGAGCCAGCCCCAAGCTCGCCCCATTATTGGTTCTCGCACTCCCAGCCCCCAGAGCGAGACCTGCCCGGTGCGTCCCTCCTCCCCACGCGCGGGGCCACGATCTGCAGGAAAGGGGATCCGAAGGGAGGACAAGTCTGTGGCTTCCCGCTCTCTGCTGGGGCTGCCATCACCCCCACACACCCAGGCTCCCTCTGCCCGTCAGCCACACCTGCCACGGAAAACTGGCCACAGAGGCGCATCCACAGCCTGCGACCAGGAACGCAGGCCAGGGAGACCAAGCCCCCAGGCCTGCAGCCCCACAGAGCCTGGGTCTGGGGTCTGGCCTCGGTGTCCCCCAGACCAGCTCCAACCAAGCACCGTGCTCCAGGCTCCCGGGCCCCCTCTGCCCTGCTGCAGTGGGGGCGATGGGGACAGGACAGCGACGGGCTGGTGGGGGCCAGGGCGGCAGGAACCCTCGGGAAGCACCGGGGTGGGAGGTTGAGAGAAAGAGAGATAGAGAGAGACACCAAGACCGGGAACGAGAGGGAGACGCGGAGAGAGACAGAGACCCAGAGACGGCGACAGAGAGAGACGAGACTGGGGGATGGGGAGAGAGATGGACGAGACGAGATCGGGAGAGGACAGAGACCCAGAGACGGACGGAGGGAGACAGGCAGAAAGGCTGAGAAAGACGAGATCCGAGGCCAGGAAAACAGAGGCCCAGAGGGAGGAGAGGACGTCCCCCCAGCCGCCCAGAGACTCAGGTCCCCCGGTCCTCAGCCCCCACAACCCCCACACCAAGCAGAGGGTTGCGGCTGGTCCTGGGGCCTGTGGGGTCTCAGATGGGCCCCAGGAGCCCAGTGTCACCCCAATTGAGCTCGCCTGGGCTGCGTGGGCAGCAGCATCCGCTTCTCTGGGAAGGGCTCCCCGACTTCCTCGTACTCTCAGCCGTGTCCAAACCCACAAAAGCTCACGCACCACTGACGGGGAGCCACGCCCCGTCCCGCCTCCAGGAGGCATTGTGCCCGTGGGCCACCCAGGACCCAACCTCGGGAAAGGACAAAGGGGGGACCCCGGGCCTGATGGATGAATGAAGCTCCCCCAACACACGCCGCACGGGGCCAAAGGGCCTGGAGTCACCGACACAGGACCCCATGGAGGGTCACCGTCGGGCCCCACGCCCCGGCAGACAGACCCCGCCTCCACGGAGGGCCAGCGCTCTCGGCCTCGGCCACCGCGCCTCTGTCCCGGGCTGGACGAGCATCCCCCGGGCCTGCCACGCCCGCCCGGATCCCGGGCCTTACACTAGGTTCCCGCAGGAGGTGGGCGTCTCAGCACCCGGCCTCGAGTCCAGAATCGCTCACGAGCCCACGTCCCCCTAGTCAGGAGGGAAAGGCCGCAGTGAGCGAGTGGACAGCTCTCCCTCCTGGAACTCCCCGGGAACGCTGGTCTGGCTGAGCCCTGTCCACACCCCCCCACAAGGAAATGCCACACCACTTCTTAGGGGTCCGCGGGAGTGACCCGCAGCTCCCAGGGTCACTCTGGCCTCACATCGGCCAGGGCCTCCCCACCTCGAGGCCTCGCTACTGACATCAGCCTGGCGGGGGTCCTCAGTCACACAGGCTGAGCCCAGAGCCCCTCACTCCACCACAGGGGTCTCAGAGCAAATCTCAGAAGGCCTTGCAGCCTCGGTTTCCCCATCCAAAAAACGGGCACAATCACATCATGCTTTCATCTCCTCAGTCAGTCAACAAATGTTGACTGAGCACCTACTGTGCGCCAGGCACCGTTCCAGGAGCAGAGGACACAGCCGTGAGCAAGACAGGCAAAGTCCCTGGCCCTCATGGAGGTGACACTGAGAGGGGTCACCCTGACAATAAACAAGACAATCAACATAATCCTGGACTTGAGAACTTAAGTAAATAGGGTGTGGGGTAGCAACTGGGTGGGAGAGGCGGGTGTAACTATTTTAGACTCAGCTGTGCAGAAAAGTCTCTCAGAGATGGCCTTGGGCCGAGATCTATGTCACCAGAAGGACCAGCCGTGGAAAGATCCAGAGGGAAGGGCACTCCAGGCAGAGGGCACTACAGATGCAAAGGCCCTGAGGTGGGAACAAACTTGGAGTAACTGAAGAACAGAGAGAAGAAGGTCCACGTGGCTGGAGAGTACTGGGGAGGGACAGAGCGCAGGGGGAGGGGACATGAGCAGGGATGGCAGGCCGGCTGCACGGGGCCTGGTGTTTGGACTTAAAAAGAGACAGACAGCTGAGGAGGCCAAGAAGCAATGAGAGTCCAGAGCGACAGGCCCGGGAGCACCGAGGCCCTGGTTTCTCCCATACGAGGAGCCAGCTCTCCCTGGAGGAACGGCTGATCCAGATCTGAGGCAGGAAACACACAAGATGAGCCCAGAACGTAACTGTAAGTAAAGAAGTGCCAAAAAGAACAAAAATCGGAAGGACACAGGACCCAACCTGACAGAATTCCCGATTGCCAGAGTGGAACGATGGTAGATTAGAACCAAGAGGGTAAAATGAACAGCCACGAGTCCAGGCTGATAGGAATAAATGGCTGAATAAACAAATAAATGGAGGAAAAGGGCCGCACGTTCGTTAAGAATTCTAAGGCGTAAACGTAGAGGAACG
This sequence comes from Tapirus indicus, assembly GCA_031878705.1. Classification (NCBI taxonomy): domain Eukaryota; kingdom Metazoa; phylum Chordata; class Mammalia; order Perissodactyla; family Tapiridae; genus Tapirus; species Tapirus indicus. The sequence continues at coordinate 4,860,365 of CM062938.1, forward strand.
AGGATCACCGTCAGAACACCACAGCGCTGACCCCCGCAGGCGGGATCCACAGAGGCGGCTAACACTAACGGGCGAGACTTGCAGGAGAAACGGGAAACTGGCGCAGCCTCGCGGCATATCCCCCAGATACTGACTCATCCTCGTGGCGGTCTGAACTGGCATCCGCAAACGCCCTGACACCCCTCCTCCAGGAGGGGGCGCCGAACTCCCCTCCCCGCGGCAGCAGCTGGCCGGGCGACCCGCTTCCACGGCGCAGAGCACAGGCGGGAGAGAGCGGCCCGAGGGAGGAGCAACACGGCAGACACCCCCAGTCAGCGGGCGTCAGGTGTCCCCGACGGATGCGACAGGAAGGGCGCCTCGCTCGCCTCTGTGGGACACTTCCCACAAATCCACAAGCCCGGTCCCCTTACGAGGTGACATCAGACAAACCCAAATTGAGGGACATTCTCCAGAATCCCTGACCGGTACTCTTTACAAGTGTCAGGGTCAGGAAAAACAAGGGAAGACGGAGAAACTGTCACCGACTGGAGACCAGGGGGTGGAAGGACGAAGAGCAATGTGGGGACCTGGATTAGACCTGGGACCAGAACACGGACGTCAGTGGGGAAACTGGGGACATCCAAAGACACTGTGACGTTGAGCTGACGCTGCTCTCACCGCACTGGGACTTTCTCAGTTCGCTGGGACACCGGCTTCCGTACGACATGCCCATGAGGGGACGCTGGGTGCAGGGCAGGGGAAATTCTCTGCAATTCTTCTGAACATCCAGGTATTTTAACATAAATGAAAAAAAGGAGAGGGGCCGGCTCTCCATGGGGAGGGGCAAATACAACTCACTTCGGGGCCTGCAGGAGGCCTGGTGTGTGTCGTGGGCTGAAATGTGTCCTTCCCCCCAAAAAGGAGGTTGGGGTCCCAACCCCCTGCTCCTCGGAATGTGACCTCTTTGGAAACCGGGTCTTGGCAGAGGTCATCAAATGAGAATGAGGCCATGAGGGTGGCTCTAATCGCGTGTGACTGGGGTCCCGATAGGAGGGGAATCTGGACATGGAGACAGACACACAGAAGGGACGTCGTGAAAAGACCCAGCGAGAAGGCCGGCGAGGACGGAGGGCCAGGGCGCGCCCAGGAAGCCGGGGGCGCGGGGGGCCGGAGGAGGCGGGAGGGCCCTCCCCGGAGCTCGCAGGGGATCGGGCCCACCGCCTCCCTGCTTCCCGGCCTCCAGACCGAGAAGGCATGGCCGGCCCCAGCCTCCGACCCGGGGCCGCCCGCGCCGCGGATAGCGCCTTCCACACACGGGGACACCGCGGCCCATCGGGGTTGGCTTCCCAAGCACCGGGCCCGGCCCCCGGGCCACCTGCTCACGGCCAGCGAGGACAAACGAGGCCGCAGGTTGCGAGCGGGCACCGTGCACCCACCGGAGCCCACCCGCAAGCATGCTGTGTGGACTGCCGCGCTTTCTAAAGTATCTGAACTCAGTGCCAGCAATGGAAACCAGAAGCTGTTAGGTAAAAAGCTAAACTTAAAGCTTCTCTTGAAAATCAGGTGGTCTCGCCACATTCCCTCACAGCCAGACTGGGAACTGAGGCTGGGCTGCCCCTTTAAAAGGGCAACGAGCTTGCCATTTGCCACAGTCCCCACCACTCCCTACTGCCCCAAACCAGCCCAGCCCACTCTAGCCTTCCTTCCCACCCCCAGAAGCAGGCATCTGGGTTTGCAATCCCCTAGACATCTGACCTGGGGCGTCCACTTCTTCAACATTCTTCCAGCAAACATGTCTTGAGTGTTTATTTTGTCCCAAGAAGTGTTTTGGTATCACAGATGCAAACAGCTTACTGCAGACAAATCTTGTCTGCTGAGATTTGTCCCACAAAAATAAGAAACGCAGTCCCTAAGAGGGCTCTGGAAGGGCTGACAAACCAGCAACAGGATGAGTTCACCAGTGCAGGCATTTATGGGGTGCAAGGGATCCCCACAGTCTCCTGGACAGGTCAGGGTTTGAAAAAGTACAGCCTTGTTCTAAACCTTGTCATCTGATCCTGGACTGTGGAGAAGCAATAAGAAGACGGAAATTCTGTCACCGTAGGAAAGTCTGGCCGGGCCCTGGGTGGGACGGGCCCTGGGGGCTCTGGGGTGCTGGAAAAGGAAAGCTGGGGGCAATCAGGGAAGGCTTCCTGGAGAAAGGGAAGTTTGAGCTGAGGCTTGGGAAAAGCAGAGGAATGGGGTGGGCAGAGGGAAACGAGGAGAGGCGGGGTTCCAGGGGAATAGGGGATGATGGGGAATTTGAGGGGGCAAGGAGGGGCGTTCAGGGAGACCCCCGACTGCAGGGAAGAGTCAGATGGAGACCACCCGCGCAGGGCCTTGAATGCCTGGGGAAGAGCCTGTCAGACTGGGCTGACTGGGGGTCTGCGCCTGCTTCCTGGGCGCCAAGCACTTTTCCCACACAAAACAGACGCTCCAAGGAGACCGACTTCCTGACAAGCAAAGTGACTTGCCCAAGCTCAGCAGGCTGGCGAGGGGCAGAGACTAAAGACTCGGGAGAGGAAACGGTGGGTGTGCCGGTCGGCTGGTCTAGAGTTTGGCTGTGGGATCTCGGGGAAGTTACTTGATGTCTCTGAACCCCCAGAGCAAGAGCACAGAGACCTGTTAACAGCAACCTGCGTCCCGGAGGCCCCTTTCCGCCTGCACAGCCCCGGGGCTGCCGGCTCCCGTCAGCCAACCCCCAGAGGAGGTGCTGGGGGGGAAGAAATCAGGCTGCAAGACGAGAAAGACGGGGCACAGAGAGGGAAGCCCCAGGCTTCCAAGCTCGAGGAGGCGCGAGGACCGAGGCCACGCCGGGGCCCCCACGCCAGCAGGGACGGCCCCCGCGTCCTTTCCCCGAGTCGCGTGGGGGCTTCCCAACCCGCGAGCTCGGCCAGAGCGCTCCCCTGCGGACGCCGCTCCGGGGTCACCCGGCCCCGCTCCTGCTGCCCGGAGCCTGGGGGGCCTGAGGACCAGCCCGGGGCCAGGAGCCCGCAGCAAAGCCCCGAGGAGCAGGGGCACCGCCCCACCCCTCCGGGCAGGTGGCAGAGGACGGCAGAGAGGAGGGGATGGGTGACTCCGACACGGCGAGATCGCGGGCACCGCGGGCCGTCAGGCGTGACACTGACTGTAACTGCGCGGCCGGCAGACAGGGAGGCGTTCACGTGACGGGCCGGGGCCTCGGGAGCCACACCTGCACCTGCGGCACTCACAGCAGCGGGGGAGGAAGACGGGAGGGCCCGGCCAGGGGGACGGGGGGCAGGGCAGCCGGGTGGGGCTCTGCACGGAGAAGCAGGACGCCCCACCCCCCGGCCCGATCTGCCTCATTGTCCTCATGGAGAGTCCCCGCATCACAGACGTGTTAGTAATCCTCCGTCCGCACCGCAGGCGCGTCAGGCTCGTCCCGGCCGCCTCCCAGGGCCCAGAACACGGCCTGGCCCCCGGCGGGCGCTCGATAAATAGTGGCGAACGAATGAACGAATGAATGAATGAGTGAGGACTAAATCTCAGTCTCTGTAGCTAAGGTAAAAAGAATAGAAATGACAGGACGCTCCCCACGTGCCTGACACTGAGCTCGGCACCTCAGGGACAGGAACGCGCTGACCCTCAGCAACCCCGGACACAGGAGCTGTTACAGTCCCATCTCACAGACAGGGAAAGCGAGGCACTGAGAGTGAGTGACGGGCCACAGGGCTCACAGCTCGCAACCTGCCCCCGCGCCCTCAGCTCCCACCTCGGGGAGCGGTGTCCCCGTCCCCACAGCTGCCCAGGCCCCGACCTGGTTGTCCCGGGGACCTCCCTGACCCTGGCCCTCCACACCCCACCCCCGGCAGCTGCCGCAGGGCCAGGGTCCCCGCATCCCCGCCACCACTGCTTCCTGGACCTCCACCCAGGCCTCTGGAACCCGGTCCTTCCTCCCTGCAGCCACCACAGTGAGCTTTCAAAACAAAAGCCCCATCATGTCACTTCCCAGCATCAACCTCGTCGCTGGCCTCCCTTTGCACGTAAATAATAAAACCTGAACTCCTCCCTGCCCTGGGTGGTCTGGCCGGCACCCTCCTCTCCCTCGCCTATCCCCTCGGCCACGCTGGCCTTCTCCGTGGTCCCAGCTCAGGTCAGGCCCAGGGCTTTTGCACTGCCTGTTCCACCTGCCCAGGAGGTTCACACGGCCAGCTGCCGCTCGCCCCCCAAGGTGCCCTCAGCTGTCAGGGTCTGCAGTCCCTTTTACCTTTTGGGTTCCTGGATGACAACATGAGGTAATATCCCCTCCTCAGCCAAGGAGGCTATGCTCTCATTAATGCATCCCAAGAAAAAGCCAGTCCCTCCCAGCAGCCCCACCTCAGTGTCTTGCTTCTAGCTTGAAGACACGAAACCACCAGCCTCCAGCACAGCCCTGGTGCCCCTGCTACGCCAGCTCGGCCCACGCTAAGTGCGTGCGGCACTTAACTGGTATTTTTTTCACTCCTAGCATCCATCTGGGAAAAGTCCGCATCATCGGGACACATCACCTTGGCCGCCTCCAATTATGCTCCCAGCTGCTCCACACGGGGCTGTGCCACAGATGGACCCCCTGTGCAGACCGCAGAATGCTCCCAAACACGCTTACAGCAGCGCCCAAACCACAGGCCGTGCTTGCCCCGGGGCCATCCCCACCCCAGCGTCTTGAGCCCGCTCTCCTCTGCCCGGCAGCAGCGTCCTCCTGCTCAAATAGGATGGGGGTTTGCGGCCCCCACCTCCGTCCCTCCAGGCCTGTGCACGCAGTGTCCTCCCCGCCCTCCCAGCCCAAGGTCTCTCTCCCGAAGCTTCCCGGGGCTGCTCCCTCAGCCCCTCCCCGCCCCGGGCCGGCCCTGATCCCATCCTGGCCCTCCCTGGCCCAGAACTGTTGCCACACTGCCCCCTCCTGCCGCTCCTCCAGCACCTGGCCCCAGGGGAGCCCCGACTGGACTCAGAACCCGCATCCCAGCCCGGCCTCAGGCCCGAGAGCCTGTCCCCACACCCACGCCTGACGGCTGCCGCGAGTACTCACATTTTGATGTTCTCATGATACTGCCTGGTGTCCGAGGGCTGGTTGTACAAGGGCTGCGGAGGAGACAGAGGGACGGACGTCAGAGCCAGGCTGGGCTGCCACTGCCCCACTGCAGGGCCCAGCGGCCAGAGCTCCCGCCCCGGGCCACCTCGGCTGTGGCGCCCACGGCCTGGCACCGGGAGCGAACACTGCTATGAGGACCAGCGGTCAGCAGGCACGACACGGAACAGGGGGACCGGCCCGCAGGCCCAGCCAGGGACAGGTTGTCACTCTCCGGGCATGGCTGTGGGTACCAAGGCTGTCGTAGCCATGCTGCGGGGCACCGGGCAGGCCGGCCTGAGCACCAGGGAGGCGCCCGCACAGCCCGGGGAGCTGAGGTCAGCAGCCGTCTTGAACAGGGAAAACCGCTTCACCTCTCAGTGTGCAAACCACCGGGAGACGCGGCGTCACCCACCGACGGGCAGAAGAGAAAAGCGAGGAATAATGTCGCCTCACCGGATGATGGTGAGCACGGGCCACAGGGAGGCTGGCACACGGCCGACGCAACCGTGTACAGTACACGAGCCCCGGAGGGCAGGGAAGCGACACCCGTACAGGACAAGGATGTGTGCGCCCCACGACAGCCCCTCCCGCGGACGCCCCGGAAATGTCCGGGCGCCGTGTTCCGCCAGGAGGTGGACGCAGCGTCCGTGCGGCTCCGTCCGCAACAGCAACACGTGAGGAGCCGGCGGGTGTCCACAGTCATGAGGACAGACGAGGACAGCAGGACTCGCCGACACCACAGGCCCCCGCAGCCGCGAGAGGCGAGTGGCCTGGGCACGCGTGTGGGCAGTGGGCACCGCAGGGCCGCGAGGGGCCAGGAAGTGAGCCAGCTGCCGCGTGTCCCCTGGTGGCAGCATGGTCGTCAGGGGCGGAGGCACAGCCGGGGCTCACGTTGTGGTCCTGCCACCTTCTGGCTGTGTCTCTGGGTGAGTCACCTGAGCCACCTATGCGCAGGCTGTCACCCGTCACTGGGGTTAAACCCACAGGGTCGTCATGAAGACCCACGAGGCAACACATGCAAAACGCAGCCCCGCACCCGGCGGCCTGAAACGCCCGAGAGGAGCCAACGTCGTTCCCACCACAGGTGCAGTGACCGTACTAACGGCGCCAGCTCGTCCTGCTCCCGCGTCCACCCTGCCCTGGCTGTGGCCGAGGGGACAGTTGCAAACTTGATGAAAGCAGAGGCCTGGGAGCGTGTCTGCGTTTCTGCGCCCTCTCTCCTCTCCTGCCCCTGGAGAGAACAGGCCCGGCCCGGCCTGGCAGAGGCGGAGGGACGACACGGGGCACAGCAGCGCCATCCCAGCCAGAGCCACCGGCCAACGCCCAGGTGATCACGCCTGTGAGTGAGCGCTCAGCTGACCGCTGCACTCGCGGGACGAGTCAATGGCTGTGGCTTCCCGCCCTCAACGCAGGGCTGGTGTGTGACGCGGCAGCAGCTGATACGACCGTCAGCCCCGTTTCACAGATGGGAAAACCGAGTCCCTGCGAGGCTAGAACACTTGCCCACGGCCGGTAAGGGGTGAGGTGGAACGAGAATCCAGTCTCTCAACCCTGGAGGGAGGGGTTGCTCTCTCTCTGCCCGCCCCTCCCCGTGTCCCCGTGTTGCCCTCTCCCTCCCCGTCTCTCCCACACGCCCACGCGCACAGACGGGCCTCCCAGGGCAGCCAGGGATGACCGTGGCAGAGGAAGCAGGTAGAGCGTGAGGGGTCAAGCTGGGCAGTGAAGGACGCGTGCAGTCCTGGAGGCTCAGGGCAGGGCCCGGATGACGGAGGGCGTGTATGGCTCCCCCAGACCTGCCCCTGGGGATGGAGCCGGACGCACCTCCTGACACCCACAGATGTCCTGATAACCCCAGCTGATGGGACCACCCACGAGCGGCACACGCACCGGCCCCAACCTGCCCGGGACAGGGACCGGCCTCCTGTCCTCCATGGACAGGGCAGGTCCTCGAGGAGGTGCCTCCGCTGCCCTGGGCACTCAGGGAGCCTACGGGTGGGCACTGCAGGCAGGCTTGGCTGACGACAGTGTCACCTCTCTCTCGGTGCCCCCCCAGATTCCCTTGTGGCATTTTACCATTGGGCTCGGGCAACTCCGGGTTCTAAGCTCTGTGACTCCCCAGGGGTGGAGATGTCACCCAGGGCTGGCACAGGCCACCTCTCCCCACACTGGGTCAGACTGCCTTTCCAAGCTGCTCGGCTCCAGGGGTTTGAACAGGAGGGCAACTAGAGAGCCTGCAGTTGGACTCACTGCAGAACTCCCCAACCGAGAGAGGGTAAGACATTGCAGAAGGTTGAGGGCCCTCATCTATGGGCACCAGCAAGGAGCCCCACAAGGTGCCCGTGCGATTCTCAAGGCCTCACACGTTCACTCTAACCCTGGGGGACTCTCCATTAGGTCCTCTATTTTGCCCACGTGGGCATGGCCGAATAGTTCCGTTTCCAGGAACAGAGGCCCCGATGTAAGTGACGGTGGCCCCTCGCTGGCTGTGAGACCTCGGACACGTGCCTTCAACAGTGCGGCCACGGCCTTCTCATCTGGAAAACGGGCACAGAGCAAACAGGACCCACCTCACGGGGCTTTCGAGTAGCCCAGAAAACGGCAGCCGTGGTGGCTGCTCTGCCTTGTTTTGGTTTTAAAGGTGGCGAACGGCAATGTCTCCGCAGCCTGAGGGACCACACGCAGAGTGGGGGATCTGTTTCTACAAGACGGGATGGGCCAGGAAAGGGGAGACCACCTTCTGGGAGGAGAGCGGGGTCCCAGGCAGTCTCTGACCTGCCAAACCCTCGGGGAGGGAAGCACTGTCACCTGCGGCCACCTGCCCTGCGGGATAAGAGGGGGACGGAGCCCCTGCCCCTCGAGGGGACTTCTGTCTGGCCCTTTAGTAAGGGCTGGGAAGAACTCAGGGGACACTGCGGGGTCTGCTGTCCCCCAGGGAGGCACTGGGCCTCAGGGGTAAACTGAGACCCGGGGGAGGGGAAGAGTCTGGGCCCAGGAAGCTGCTTGTTACCATGGCGACAGGCTCCTGGGCAGCCATCCATCTGGAAGGCTCGAGGTGGGGAGGGACCAGGACACATCCTCGGCCGGAACGCTGCTGGGGGCAGGGCGCAAGGGGACCCCTCACAGCCCCCCTCGCCGCCTGCAGGGGCCGCGCAAGGCCAGCAGGGCCTCCCCTGTCCCGGGGGGCAAGCCCCAGGATGGCGGCCGAGAGGCGACCTCAGCCTCTGTCCCCGTCACCCCTGCGGGGGACACCACCTAAGAGGGAAAACCCCTCCCACGGACCCGAGGAGCAGGGCTGGGGTACGACCAGGAAAACCACCCTCCTGGCGGGGGCCCAGCCTGTGGTCACCCCCTCCACGCCTCCACTTCCCCCTCTGAAAACCATCAGAGGCAGAGCGGTGGGCGCGAAGCAGGAGGACATGCAGGACCGTGAAGCCCCAGGCAGAAACGAGGCGCCGTGATGACTAAGAAAGACTGGGTCTCGGGGAGAGGGAGGGGGGTCCCCTTCACCGGACTTCAGCCGGCCAGCAGGTGGGCTGAGCTGAAAGAAATGAAAGTCAACCCATAGCTCAACCCCCCCGGTGACACCAGGTTCTTAAAATAACACCTCTGAACAGGAAGGAAACCGCTGACTCAAAGCAGCGGCGGGGGGGGGGGGGGGGGGGGGGGCTGCCCACGCCCCCCTGACCCTCCGCCAGGCCAGGCCGGGTCCCCAGGGCGCTGGGATGCGGGCCGTGACGCAGAGTCCTGCTTACAGCAGCCAAGGCTATTTATTTCCTTCTTTCCAGCACACACTTCTGGGCCTGGCCTCCCTCCCAGGAGGTCACCGAGTGCCCACCACTGTCCCTGAGGCAGAGCGGTCTCTCCCTCGGCTGAGTGTCCCTGGCTGCAGAGGAGGGACACCCCCAGGGTTCCCAACGGTGTGGCCCAGTGACCCGAGACCCAGGGTCAGCAGCACCAGGCCCTCCACAGCTGGAGCTCTGACTCCCGGGTGGCATGAAGCAGCCCCTACAGAGGGCGCACCTCTGAGCTGCCTCCACTTGGCGGACACCTCTGGCCACTGGAGCCTCGTGGTGACCAAGACAGAGGGCAGACCTGTGCAGAACTGGCCAGCTGCAACCCCATGGGCTCAGCACACCTCCCTGCCTCATCTCTTGCTGTGTGACCCCAGACAAAGCACTGCCCTCTCTGAGCCTCATCTAGAAAATGGACAGTGACACTTCCACATGGCCTGACATAAAGTAGGTCCCTGTCAATGTGAGTCCCTTCCCCAGCCCCACAGAAGGCCACCAAGCCAAGAGCATACTGACTTTGAGAGGACTCTGGTGACAGCCACCAGACACTCCAGACCTCAGCCTCCTGTGCCACCAGGCTTGAGGGAGCCTCCGCTCTGAGGCCCCTAGGCAGGGGATGACCCCCTCACCCGTGAAGACCCAGAAAAGAATCACTCGGATCCTGAACCCAGCAGCGCCCCAGCCTGCTCACAGGGATGCTGGCCCTGCTTCCCTCACCCGCCTCCCTCAGGCCTCCAGACCCAGTGACCTCCACCCCTGCCCCCACTCAGGAGGCCCCCCGGGCTCATCAGGTCAGGAAAGGGGAGAAGAGCGCCTCCAGGTCTGGAAACGGCTGGGTACCGCCTCCAGTCCTCCATCTCCACTGGCGAGAAGGGGAAACCACGCAAGCAGCAGCCGACCGGCGGGATGGAGACCGGTGCAGCCACCTTGGGGAAAGGTCTGGCCACTCAGCAAGCTCAACACAGGTTAACACGGTCTGGCAATTCCAGTCCTGGGTCCAGACCCACAAGAAATGAAACATATGGCCACACAGACACTCGTACATTAATGTTCTTTGTCTGTAACAGCCAGAAGCAAAACAATCTACCGTCCATCAGTGGACAGATGGGTAAACTAAACGTGGCCCATCCAGGCACTGGAATACGACTCAGCCGTGAAAAGGAATGAAGCGCTGACACCTGCTACGACATGGACGGACCCTGAAAACACGACGCTGCATGAGAGAGGCTGGACACTGTATGATTCCACTGATGTGAAATGTCCAGAGCAGCAAACCCAGAGACGGAAGGTAGATCAGTGGTTGGTTAGGGCGGGGGGCAGGAATGAGGAGGTGACAGTTGAGGGCACAGAGTCCTTTCTGAGATGGTGGAATGTTCTAACATTGATTGTGGAGGTGGTTGCGCCCATCTGTGAATATACTCAACACCACTGAATTGTGCACTTTAAATGGGTGAATTGTGTGGCATGTGAATTACATCTCAGCAGAGTCACTAAAAACAAAAAAAGAGGCTGCCAGAGACATCCCAGAGACCACGCCCAACAGGGGAGGCAAGTCCCAGGCTGGGAGCCTGTCCCTCAACCCAGGAGGGGCGCCGGGCCCCGCCCCCGACCTGCAGGAACCCCTCCCCCCGGCTCCGAGGGGACAGGGAGCAGTGAGAGGCCACCACTCCCTGGTCCCCAGCGGCCTCAGCAGACGGACCCCAGGCTGAGGAGCAGCTGTCACTGCAGCAGAAACTCCGGGGCCAACAGCTCCCCCCGCAGTGTTCCCACGGCCCAGAGCCTCCTCCAGGCCCAGGGCCATGCGAGCAAGCCCTCCCCTCGCCTCGTCCCATCAGCCCTCGTGAAGGGCCAGGCGGCCTCATGTCACAGGCGAGAACACCCAGTCCTTTCCCAGGCCCTCCGCACACACGCGGGGCGGCCGCGCTGACAACCAGACCCCAAGTGCCCGCGGCTTTCTTCCCGCCCCTGGGCCCACGCATGCCCGCCCACCCCACGCCCACTGCGGGCACAGTCCCTGCACGCCGGCCCGCTCAGAGGGACGCTGGCCCACCCTGGGCGGGAGGGGCTCTGGCCGTGTCCACGCTCTTCCACTTCCTCTCTCTGGTGACGCATGAAGGTACCTGAGACAGAAGAGGCCCGGCACCTGCTTCCCAGCTCTGCTGCTGACGTGACACGTTCCCGTCAGTAAAATGACACCGATAAGAGTAATTATAACGATAGTAACAACAGCTAATGCTCAGCACGGACTCTCCACCAGACACTGTGTCCGGTGCCTTACAAAACTAACATGGTTAATCTTCACTGCAACCCAGTGGGATGTGAGCTATTACTCCCACTTACAGATGAGGAAACCGAGGCACAGAGAGGTTAAGAGAGCTGCTCAGGGTCACACAGCTATGAAGGGGCAGATCTGGGAGCTGAACTCAGATCGTCTGGCCTGGAGTATGGGCTTTCACTGCTAAACTGGACCAGATGGGTTGGACTCCAATGTGTCACTCTTCTCGCAGCCCGACTGGCTGGGCTTCGGAGGGGAGCAGGAGTGCCAAGGCTCCCCCACCCCACCCCCAGCTGCCCGCCGCTATCTGCCGTCCCTCTTATCAGGAGGGTGTATTTCCTGCTTCCTCCCAGTAGACGACTTCCTCCTTCCCCTCCACACCCACCTGCCGCCCGGCCCACCTCCCCAGCCACCCCTCCCAGCGCCCCCCACCGTGCCCACCAGCTCACCAGCTCCACCTGGGGCCCCAGGCCTTCCAGAATCCGGTGTGCAGCCTCGGCCTTCTTCTGCAGGGTGACGGAGAAGAGGAGGAATTAAACACACACACACAACAGAAGAGATTATAAATAGAGGCCTCCCTCCCAGAACAGCAGGCAGCTGCCCAACCCAGCACGCCAGTCCCCGGCCCGGGTGGGGGGCGCCCCGGGCCCCCCGCATGCCCTCCCCAGGCGGGAAACAAACAGAGGGCCCTCCACACCCCGCGGGCCCCGGCAAGCCCGCCCAGTTTCGATTCTAACAAACGCACCGTGTTCTCAGGGCCGGCCCCCCCGCCCCTAGGCCCGACTCCCCCGGGCCCAGCGGTGTGGGCGCAGCTGCTGCCAGCCGGACGACACTGCCAGGCCCAGGAGGCCTTCCTCTGCCTTGGAAGCTGGCCGGGCGTCGACAGTGACCTCAGAGCGGGTGCCGCCCGTGGCGGGGGGGACAGAGGCTCAGATACCCTTTCTAGGATTCTTGTATTTCACAACCATGTGACTATTTCTGAGCAGCCCTGGGGCCTCCCCGCCTCCCTCCCCACTCACCACCCGGGACTTATTAGGAAAACAGGAACATGTGGCAGAGAGGCCTCGGTGGCTGTGAATTCAACAGGCTGGACCTCCGGGCCATGAAGGCGGACACTGTGCCTCGGCCAGGCCCCGCTGACCCCCAGCCCGGACCCACCAGGGCCTGGTCTGAGGAGGCCGGGAGGGAGGCCCGGGGGACGGGGAGCTGTGGAAGGTGATTTCAGGGGGCCTCTGTCGGATCTGGGCCACCGTGTGTGACAGAAAGCAGAGTGCCCACGGTGAGCACGGGGGAGACCCCAGGCCCTCCCGTGACCCAGGGAAGGCTGGGCGCTCCTGACGCCGCCAGACTCGGGAAAGCCATCCAGTCTGGCGTGGGCTGGGAGGAGAGGCCAACAAGTCACCACCATCAGATCGAAACCCCCCCAAAGGATCCCCAAAGCCAGAGGCCCTGAAGGGGTGACCCCAGGCCCTGGGGAACGTGGCTGACAACGGAACGCGAGGCGAGGCTCCTGGTGTCACGCAGGTGCCCGGGGCCAGCCTCACTCCCCGCCCTGGCCCCCGCGACAGGCGGCATGTAGGTGGGCTCAAGCCGGCTCCCAGAACCAGCTCAGCCTGGAGCCCTGGGCCCAGCGCCCCCAGGAGCACAGCCAGGCTCTCGCCCCTCTGCAGAGAGCCAGAACCCCGAGACCAGCAGCCTCGGAGCGCGGCGGGGGGCTGGAGGACCGGGGAGCAGACTCCTTACAACCACTGCCACCCCACCGAGCGCCTGCCCTGAGCCGGGCGCCCGGCACGCGCTCTTAACGTGGAAACCGGCGTCAACACAGCGTGAGGCAGGTGCAAGACGCGGCCCGACCCACAGATCACGAAACTGAGGGTCGGAAAGGGGACGTGAGGGAGAAGTCCTTCTGATCTCCAGGCTCCACGGAGGCAGGAAGACGAGGGCCAGGTCCCTTCCAGGCCTCCTCCAGGCTCGGGACCCGCATCTCCTGTAGCCTCGTCCTGACCATCCGAGCGGCGGGAGCCTGGGTGCCCCCGAGAGCCCGCTCTCCCTCGCAGGCAGTGTGCGAGCCCCTCTGCTCCCCACAGGCCTCCCCAGGCCCGCTGAGCCCCGTGTGACCCTGGGCCTTTACAGATGCAACTCGGTTTCCTAAAGGCGGCACGGCTACAGTCTACACAGAAGACCCGGGCACGCTGCGGGTGCCCTGCCTCCTGGGCCCCTCCCCCAGACGGACCTTCTCGTCACGGCTGTCCATCAGGCCAACGTCCGCGAGTCGGCTCTACTCTAACCCTCAGCAGGCTACTCACCCGGCTGGGCCTCAGTCTCCCCATCTGCAAAGGGGCCGTGCTCCCCAGGGTTCCAGACTCCCAGGACTTTGACAAGGATGTTTTGCAGGGAACAGAGTGACGTGCACATTGTCACTTCTCTCTCCATGTCCCTCTGCAGATGGAGGGAACACCCCCCTGGAAAGGGGCACAGCCGAGGAACACAGGCCACAGGGCCAGGCCTGCACCAGAAACTCCCTCACCCCCTCGGCTGGCAGCTTCTCGCCACCCCAAGAACCCAGGCCAAACTCCTCGCCAGTGTCCCCAGGACTCCCCAGTGCCCGAGGTCACCCTGCTTGGCCCCCAAAGGACACACACAGGAGCTCCAGCCAATAGGGGGGCAGGAGAGAGCCAGCCGAGCTCCCCACGGCTTCCCCGCCCCAGGGGCACTCCCCAAGCAACGGGGGTTCGGGCTGGGGTCCCTCTCAGGAGACTGTCCTCCTCCTTCAGGGGACCCCAGCATCCACATGGCCTCCTGACGGCCGGAGAGCCCCAGGGCAGTGTCGGGGCGTGAAAGACCTGGGTCACCTGTGCAGACTCACCTTGTGAGCCCCAAGCACCCTCGTGTCAAATACTACACCCACATCTATAAGGACATGTACACACACGTGTGCCACACGGGCTGACTCGCACACATGCACTCACACACGTGTACACGAGGCATGGACACACCCAAGTGGACACACGCACGTGCATGAAGTAGAAATGCACAGCAACCACATACATGTGCCACACATGCCAATTTACATACACGGACACCGCCACCCACGTGCACCTACACGTCACATGGCTACCAGGTGTACCCACGAATGCACGGGTGTATGAATGAACCACAGGCATGCCCCACACGCACCAACTCACACCCATGTACTAACACATGCACGGTCATCCACCATCCACTCTAACACACACAGGTGCATGGATGCATAAATGCACAAACAATCATGTGCCTGCACATGCTGACCACATACACACGTGCACATCGCCACTGGCAGGTCCACGTGTGTACACACATGAACGCATACACGTGTGATGTGTGCATGCACGGATGCCCCACACAGGTTGGCCTGTACTCACGTGTATTCACATACACGTGAGCACAGCCGTCCACAGTCACACACACACACACACAACCACAGCCCTCCTCTTGGGCAGGGGGACCAGAGTCTCACCCTGACCAGCCCCCCGACCCACCCCCCCCATGGGGCCCCCATTCGAGCTCCTCAGCTGCCCCTCTGGCCTGAGCTCAGGCCTCACCCTCCTAGTCTGCAGAGTGGGGGCAGCACCCACCCACCCAGAAAGCCCCAGAACCCAGCATCTCGCTCCAGCCCACACCCTCCCCCCGACCCCGGGTCCATCCACGGCGCTTCAGCAGCACCTTCCCAAGGCTTGGCCTCCTGGTCCGCCCCTGCAGCCTGATGACCCCGTCCAGAGCTCTCACGGGGTATGTGCTGAAGGAGACAAAGTGGGGGAGCAGGACTGGTGGCTCCCCGTTGACAAATCCATGAGGCCCACACTCCCCCTGTGCGGAACGCAGAATCCGGAGGAACCAGGCCCCCGGGAGCAGTCAGGACCAGACGCGGAGGCAGAGGGAGGGCCTGGCGCAGGGGCCGGGACTGGGCTGAGCCACTGCTCACAGAGCCAAGATCACGACTCAGCCGGGGGCCGATCTGAAGCTGAGCCCTGCAGACGGGCACCGGGGTGCCTGGACCCCCAAAATGCTCTACAGAATGCTCCACGATCTTGGTCATTACCGAGCATTGTTCATCTTCGTCCTGCTTAGTCCCACCCACCGTGCTTACAAACATCACTAGTAAGATGCTCAAAATCCAAGACAAGAAAGGACACGGTCCTCACTCTCCATCTCCCTGTCACTCAGCAATCGGGGGTCCGCTTTCATAAACAGCCTCCTCACCAGCTTCTGAACAGGCCGCAGTCCTGTCCACTGGGAATACCCTCCTACCTTCACCCACTAGTGTCCAGTTTTGCAGACCAAACTCAAATCCCGTCTCCTCCAGGAAGCCCACCTCGATTGCCCACTGCCCCGAATTCCTACAGTATCAGCGCCACGTGAAGTGTCCCTCACTTACGCATCCCTCACCGGTGCTGTGGGTGTGTCTGTTTTCTCCAAACTCAAAGTATGAGCATCCTCCCAGACCGCCCAGACTCCTCCACAGATCAACGGGACCCCGGCCCCACCCAAATGCCCTCCTCCAACCGCCGACAGCCCACCCACTGCTTCCAAGAAGCCTTTCCCTCCCCCGCCCCCCCACCCCCGCACTCCCGCCCCTCGCGGCCTGCAGCGACTCTGCCTCCTATTCTGCCGTCTCTGTGCACCTGCGCGGCCCCACGCCCTGTGCGTGCTGGCGCCTCATCCCTGTGCCCCAGTGCATGATAAGCCGGGGCCCTAAATGCAGAGAAGTCAGCAGGCGGGAGACTGCGCTTTCCAGCTGGCTCGGCATTTAGAGACGGACCCTTGTCGAAGCCTCTGGAGGAACCAGTGGGGAAGGAAGGAGGATTAAAATTTAATCCTATTGATCCCCCGAGGGCGGTAAGTCCTGCTGCTTCTCAAAGGCAGCCGAGGGCCCTCCCGAGCCCCGCCACCGGCCTCCAGCCCCTGGGTCCAGTCCAGGCGAAGGGACCCCCCACCTCCACTGGGGCCGGGGTCGGGCCCACACCCCAAACCAGAGGACTCTTCCCGGGAGGAGTCTCCTCCATCTGTTCAACAAGCATTCAGTGAGCACCTACTGTGTGCCAGGCTGTTCCAGGTGCTGGGGACAAAGCAGGAATAAAAGGGACCAAGATCCCTGCTCTCCCGGAGCTGCCGTGAACAAATGGGATTAACAAATAAATAAGAACCATGTCCTGAGGGCATGAGGGCGAAGAGGAACGGGGCTCGCAAGGTTTCGGGATTAAACAGAGGGTCTAAACGGGCTGGAAAGGGGACATCTGAGCAAAGAGCTGAAGGACAGAGAGCGAGCGCAGTGGGAAAAAGGAGCCTCAGGTGGCAGGCACAGCTGGTGCAAAGGCCCTGAGGCAGGAGCACACTGGGCATCCAGCAAGAACAAAGGCCAGAGGGGCCAGGCAGAGGGAGGGGTACATGCAAAGAGGGATGGGGATCGGGGACAACGAGGAGCAGAATCCCCAGATCAACGGTGTGCCCACATGTGGTTCCCTGTGCCCATGATTATGTCTCCCCCACCAGGAGTCAACGTGAGTGGGCTGGGCCCGAGATCAGTGCTGCGTCCCCATGGCCTGGACCAGTGGGGGACCCAGAGCAGGTGTCCATTGACACGGCTGCTGAATGAATGAGTGAATGGATGGACAGATGGATGGACAGGATGCGTGTGACCTGCCCAGAGGGGCAGGGGCCTGCTCTCAGAATCCCAGGAACTAGGGCTGAGTCCTCACCCGCCACTCGCCAGCCGTGAGGCCTCAGGGAAACCACCTGGAGCCACGGTTTCCTCATCTGTACACAGGTGAGGTGGGGGAGGTGGGGAAGGCCGGCGACCCCACACCATCAGGACACACTGGGATGGAATCGGCCTAGATGGCGACAGCCCCAGCCTGAGGTGCTGGGCCGGAGAAGGCGATGCCAGCACTCAGGACCCCAACGCGGTCATCAGAGCCGGGACGGAGGCATGGGCTGCACGTGCTGGCCAGCCTCCATTCCCTGCCTCTGATGTAGTCCGTGGGGCAGTGTGGGCATGGGGCTGACTGCCCCGCTGGACTCCAGGGATGGGCCTAAGACCCAGCCCTGACCAATCAGTGCAGTCAACCTCCTGGCCTCAGTACTGGCTGAGAGATGAGCACGTGACTCCAGTCGGCCAGTGACAGCCAACCCTGGGACTGTTGCTGAGACACCTGGAAAGAGTTTCCTGTCTGCCCTGGGAGGGTGAGTAGGCCTGGAGTTGCTGGCAGCCGTTATTCCGTGTCCTGGGGAGCCCTGCCCGAGAATGACATCAGCACAGAGGAAGCAGAGATGGGGACAGAGAACTCCCAAACAGCTTCACTTGAGCACCTGGATCCACCCATACCTGAAGTGAACTAACACCAACTTTCATTACAAGACTTCATAACCCCTCTTTAGCCTCAACCAGTTTGAGCTGAGTTTTTGTCTCTTGTATTTAAGTCTTGACTTACTGGACCTTTCCCAGCACATCCTTTCCAGCCACCATCTCAGCCACATCAACTCTGTGACCTCAAGAGCGTGGCAGGGACCCAGAGCAACGAGAGACCTGAACTGAGGTAAACCACCCGGCTCCTCGGGGCGTGGGACGGACTGGAGTCCAAGCCCCCCCCCCACCACCACCCACACAGAAGCTGCAGAAAATGGGGCAGGAGGGGAGTTCCGGTAGGGAGACCACCCAGGTAAGAATGGGGAGGGGGCGTCAACTGCTACTGGGGGAGGGGTGGGATGAGGACCAATCAGATTTGCAGCCACAGCTCTCTGGGGAGACCCGAGGGGACCCCACATTACTGCTGAGACAAACCCCGGGGAACGGGGGCCGTCACTGGGATGGGAAGTGGAGCAAGCCTCCCATGGCACACCAAAGACCCCTGCCTGCAGTCCCCCTGGCCGGGGAGGGCTGGGGGCTCCAGCTTGCTAGGGTCTGCTGGCCCCCAACAGGCTGAGCCCCCAACAAGGGCCGAGGGCACTGTGGTGACGTCCTGGGCAAAGCCACCGACGTGCCTCCACAGCCGCTGCAGACAACCATGCCCGCTCTCCCAACCAAGGATCAAGGAGGGCGGGCAGAGGGGCTGCCTAGGGTGACACAGCCAGGAGCCCTGCCCTTGTCCCCTCCACCACAGGCTCCCGGAGCCCGCTCAGTCCTGGCTCTGAGTCCCAGCCTCAAAGCTGACTTGCTGTGCAATCTCAGGCAGGCAATCTCACCTTCCCTCTCTGAGCCTCAGTTTCTTTATGAGCAAAGAGGAGAGAATATTAGTACCTGTTTCATACAGGTCTGGAGAGGGTTAAATGAAATCATGCAAAACGTAAACAGCAAGAAGAAAAGAACAATGACGACCACGATGATGACAATGATCACAGCACAGCTAGCATGCCCCCGGTGCCAGGGACTGTCCTAGGGAACTCCGTTGAGCTCACTAATCCCCACACCACTGTACCAGGGAGGTGCTATAATTAACCTTCGTTCTGCAGGTGAGGAACGGGACACAGAGAGGTCACGTAATTTGCCCAAGGTCACAGAGCCAGGAAGTGGTAGAGATGGGATATCTGCACCCAGAATGTGTGGCTAAAGCACATGTGGCCCCTTAGCTCTCTTATTGGGGTTGTTATTAGTGTCACTTGGGGAGGGGCCGGGGCATGGCTGACCAGCCCCACAAGGCCCAGCATGCTGCTCGCAGGCCCCCAGCAGCCTTGGTCTCCTGCTGCATCTACTGCTGCTCCAAGAGGCGGAGGCATAGCCACACCAGTTGATCCAGCAGTTCCCTGCCTGGAGCCACAGCCACAGGCCCAACCACATGTCCCAGGCTCCAGAGCAGACACCCAGCCCCACCCAGACTCTGAGCACCGATCTGGCAGCCAGGGCAGACCCCACAGCAGAGAAGGCTGGGAAGGGTGGCCAGGAGCCCTGGGCAGGAGGGGAACCAGAGGAGCCAAGGCAGGGAGGAGACGTTCCCCCATTTGTCACACATCACTGTGTGACCTCAGACAGGGAACAGTCCCTCTCTGGGCCTCAGTTTCCTCATCTGTAAAATAAGGGAGGAGACTCAGCACACACAGGCCCTGAGCACATGTGGAAACAGTCAACTGTCAATCATCAAAGCTGAGCTCTCAGTAGCTTCAGTGGGATGATGAGGAGCTCACCACCTCACCAGACACCAGGGTCCACTTCAGGGACCCTTGGGGTTCAGACCCTGGAGACACTCTGCTCTGGGCACCCTGAGCCCCTCCCCTAAGACTGAGCCCCACCAGACACCCAGCAGCTGCCCTCCATGGATCCTTAGGAGCCCCCACAGCCCACTGAAGACCTTGTGTTCAACCATCCCAAAGGCCCCTACCAGGGCTAAATGTCAGCAGAAGCCAGTGCTGAGGAATCAGGCCACGGAATCTAACAGCCCACGGGTTCAAACCCCAGGTCCACCACTTCCCAGCTGTGTGACTTTGGATAAGTCACTTACCCTCTCTGGGCCTCCATTTCACCCTGTATTAAATGGAGACAATTACTGTGCCCCCCCCCCAGGACTTCCCATTGCCTGAAGAGGAGACACTGTTCAAGCATGCTTGCTGTTATTGTTGATAATAATAATATGACCATTGTCTTCTGCGTGAGTGCTGAGTGCCTGCCCATCCCCCATCACAGGCCCCTGAAGCTCTCCCACGACCCAGGGCCCACGTTTCCGTGTTGCATCCTCCAGGCCAGCCACAGGCCACCCCATCCACACGTCTGAGCAGAACAGCCGCAGCCACACCAAGACGGGTCTCCACTGGCCACCCTGTCCCCTCCCACTCACAAACCCAGGTGGGGGATGCGGTCACAGAGGCCCCCATTTCACAGGTGGGAAGACCGAGGCCCAGGGGGAGCCAGACCCTTCAGGGTGACACCCGCCTCCCACCTGGCGGCACAGGGGAGCAGGGGCAGGGCGGCCGTGGGGTGGGGGTCCGCGGGGCGGGCGTACCCGGTTCTCGTCGTAGATGATCTGCACCAGGCTACGGTGCTTCGACTCGATGGGCGGCGGCGACACCGGCTTCTCGGGCTCGGGCGGCTTGGCGGCCTCCTCCTCCAGCTGTTGCTGCGGGAAGGGGAGAGCGTGGTGAGCGCGGCGGGCGGGCGGAAAGAGGAGGCGGCCCCCACACCCGGGCCGGTGGCCGCGCACAGGAAGTCAGGCTGCTCACCATTTCCTCTGAGTCACCGGGGACTCCGGAGAGGCCCTGGCTCCCGCGGGGACGGCCCGGCCCAGGGCCACCTCCCGCCCCCAGGCTCCACTACCAGCCTCCTGGGTTCAAATCCTGCCCTGGTGACTTGTCAGCTACATAAGCACAGCAGGCAGCTAAGCCCACTGTGCCTCAGTTTCCCTGTCTGTGAAATGGGGCTATCGCTGTGCCTCCCTATAGGGTGGGGTGAGGAAAGGATGAGCACAGACTGGGCTCACTACAAGCCGGCTGTTGTGATCCATTATCATCACTACTGGCACCGTCACGTCGGGAGAGGCTGTGTGGACTCTGGAGCCAAACCATCCAGACTGGAATGCTGTTTCTATGACTTTCTTGTTGTGTGACCTTGGGAAATTGCTAAACTTCTCTGAGCCTCGCTTTCCTCATCTGGAAAATGGGGATAATTAAAGTTCCTACCCTAGAGAGCTGGCATGAGGATGAACTGCGCTGAGCCACGCAAAGCAGTCAGAGTGCTTTGTCATCATCGTCATCATCACCTGCCCTGTGGGCTCCACACTGGGCCCTCCTCCTCCAAACACCCTAAAGGACATCTCTTCATGCTGCTGCCTGCTTTATACCAAAAATGAAAAGTAAAGACCAGAGAGCCTAAGACACTGGCCCAGGTCACACGGGAAGCAAACGCCCAGGTGTGCAATCCGACAGGGCATCTTGGGTGAGATGAGAACACTGTTCCCCACTCATAATGCTCACACCGCCTGCCCATGACCCTGGAGCAACCATTATGAGCCCAAAAAGGCAGCCAAGAGGAGGGTAACACAGAAAGAGCCAGAAAATCCAGAGTCCCGGGTCCTGCTGGCAGAACGTCCTGGCAGTTGAGCCAAGCTGCCTCCGTCCCACAGCGACCTCTGCTGGTGGCTTCCAGAAGGGCAGCCGGCCCCTGGCAAAGCACTGGAATCCCTCCAAAAAGTGTAAACCAAACAAAGCCAAGAAACGGGAGCAGTACAGAGCCAGAAAGGGCGGATGGGAAGGGAGTTCTCCCCACCCGGTGAAGGCGGCCCCTCCTGAGCCACCAAAGAAAACAACCACCTGAGACACACACAGGGACCCTGCTAAGACTCCAACCTCGGCTCCATCGCTCACCAGCTCTGTGGCCTTGGGCAAGTCACTCAACCTCCCTGACCCTCAGTGTCTTCCTCAGAGAAAGCCGGGAGGAGCAGTGCCCACCTCCTAAGGCTGTTCTGAGGATCAGGAGATGAGGCACCCAGACTCCCAGCTTGTAGAAACCGCTGTCGAACGCAAGTCAAACCCAGTGACACATGACTTAATACCCACCAGGACGGCTGTAATAGGAAAAGGGGAAGTAACCAGGGTTGGCGAGGATGTGGAGACACTGGGACCCTTGTGCACTGCTGGCAGGAATGTGAAATGGGGCAGCCGCTGTGGGAACAGTCTGGCGGTTCCTCAAAAGGTTACACACAGCGTTACCACATGACCCAGCAAGTCCACCCTAGGTACGGACCCCAAAGAACCGACACAGGTGCTCAGAGAAAACCCGAACACGACGCTCAGAGCAGCACCAGTCACAGCAGTCAAAAGGTGGAAACAACCCAAGTGTCTGTCAACAGGTGACGGATGAACAAAATGTGGTCCACCCAGGGGCCAGCCTGGTGGCGCAGCGGTTAAGTTCACGCGCTCCGCTTCAGTGGCCCGGGGTTCGCGGGTTCGGATCCCGGGCACGGACAGACGCACCGCTGTCAGCCATGCCGTGGCGGCGTCCCATATAAAGTAGAGGAAGATGGGCACGATGTTAGCCCAGGGCCAGTCTTCCTCAGCACAAAAAGGAAATGTGGTCCGTCCATGCACGGGAATGTGACAGCCACAAAGGAAAGAAGACCCTTGACAACACGATGCTGCGTGAGAGAAGCCAGTCACAGAGGCCACACGGTGCATGACCCCATTGCTATGAAATGTCCAGAACAGGCAAATCCACAGAGACAGAGAGCAGACTGGCGGCTGGGGAGGGGAGCGGGGAGTGGCTGCTGATGGGTGCAGGGTTTCCTCCTGGGGTGATGAAAATGTCTGGGAACTAGACAGGGCTGGTGGTTACACACACTGTGGATGGACTAAATGCCACTGAACTGTACACTTTAAAATGAGTAATTTTGTGTTTTGTGAATTTCAGCTCGAGGAAAATGCCAAAGTGGAATTAAAACAAAGTCTGACCATCCAGGGCTGCCCTGAGCCCCCCGGCTCCGGCCATAGTCACAGACGTGTACACACCACCCGTAGCTTCGGCCTCTTCCCAAAGCCAGGCCCGAAGGAACCCAAGGTGCCCGGATTCCACTGGTCTTGTGACACGGGCCTGACCCCACTGGGGCCCAGCCTCTCTCGGGGTACCTGAGCCGCCATCTTGGAAGCCCACCTACTGCCCCCAGGGCTGGGACAGCTGCTGGACTGTCCCAGCTCCTCCCTGTGAGTGACCACCCTGATGCCCTCCCTCCCCCGTACCTCCTTCCAGACCCGCTCACAGGGCCCTGGACTGCCTTCCAGAAGCCTCCCATCAGCCTTCACTCTGCTGCCCATGGTGGCCATGGCTGGCCCTTGGTGACATGGAACCCACGTGCTCTTACCTGGAAGGACCAGTGTGACTCGCTTCCCCCAGGGGCAACCCAGACGCTCCCCAGGGTCACGAGAGCGTGACACTGACTCACTCAACAGCTTTCTACGAGCACCTCCTAGTGCCGGCCCAGCTGGGGGCAGAGGGACACGAGGACCCGGCTCTTACGGGGCGAGGAGGAGACCGGATCACAGCACGACACGTATTCACTCAAATGGCGATGCCAGAGGCAGGAAGGTTTCCTATAAAGGCCCGAGAGTCCGTGGCTCTGCTGGGCCCACTCGTCTCTGCCTTTGTGTCGGGAAAGCAGCTACAGACAACACGTGAGCAGTGGACGTGGCTGTGTGCTGATAAGTCTTTATTTACAAAAACAGGCATCGAGCCGGATTTGGCTGGACTTGCCGACCCCCAGGATGGAGGATGGCTGGGGGGTGAGGGCTCCTGTAAAAGGCCAGGGTGGGGCTCTCTGTGGAGAGGACAGCTGAGCAGAGACCCCAATAATGCCAGGGAGGAAACCAAGAGGAGAGCTGGGAAAAGGCAGGTTATCAATTAACATTTAGAATAAAATTATAAAATTAATAATACAAATATTGACATTAACTTTTCTTTGCTTCCGATGGTCAGAAGGAGGATTTATTTTTAACCACATGACCTGTTCGCTCCCCATGACCCTGTGAGGTGGTGTCACGTCTGTACCCATTTCACAGACGAGGAAGCAGAGGCTCAGAAAGGTGACAGTTCTCAGGAGAGCGAGGAGGCCCGGCCATTCAGATGCCAGGCCCGGGGCCAGGTGAGGCCTCCCCCACATCGTGGATGAAGAAAGCGAAGCACAGAGAAGTAACCGCCCACCCAGCATTGCCGGGAAGCGGCAGAAACGCGATCTGAACCTGGACAGCCCAACTGTAAATCCTGACCCCTCGCCCGCCGTTCCGGCACTGTCCAGCACAGCAGCCACACGTGGCCGTTCGAGTGTACGCTTCATTTCATTCTAGTTAAATTAAACTAAAAGTCCAGTTCCCTGGACACACTAGGCTCACTTCAAGTGCTCATCAGCCACCCGTGGTCAGTGGCTACCACTGGGACAGTGCAGCTCTAGAACACTTCCCTCACTGGACAGCACCACCAATACAAACCAGCACTCTTGTCCAACAAACGTAAAGAACATAAAAACCAGCCAGCACGTGGGCAGGTCTCAGCCTGCTCACAACCGCCATTACTAGTGTTTGCTTCTCGGCCAGCAGTGCGGCTGGATCGGAGCTCAGAACCACCACCCCCCACCGCCCACACCTGCTTCTTCTTCAGCTTGGAGATCTGCTGCTCCACCATGGTGATCTCGCGGTCCACCCGGTCCATGTTCTGGATCAGCTCCTCCTTGGAGAGCCGTGGAGGGACCAGCTCCAGCTCAGGGTCGGTGTGTGGGGGGCTGGGCGGAGACACGGGCTCCAGCTTGCCCGTCAGGCTGCGGTCCTGTGGCAGAGAAGAAACAGGCCTGGGGTCAGCACTGGGGGCACCCCCAGCCAGCAACCCACCAACACCCCCCAAGATTCCAGCCCTGACTTCAGGCCCCAGCGCATGGGACATCTGTCATGGCAGCCCCCGTGTCCCCCGGTTTGCTGACCTCCACTCTAATTCACACGTCTTAACTCATGTAATTCTCACAAACACCCTGAGAGATGGGAATACTCTTTCCCCCATTTTCCAGATGAGGAAACAAAGGCTCAGAGGACAGGCATGCTTACTGATGCCACGTGCCCACCTTCGCCCTCACTGGTCCTCTCGCCAGGTGTACCCTTCCCAGCCTGTCGCCCATTCCTCCAAAGGTCAGACCCTTTCCATCCTCCTGCAGGGAGGTTCCCAGTCTCCCCCAAGTGGTGAAGCCCTCCCCTCCCTCTCCTCTGTCCCACACAAGCCTCTCTTACTCCACTCACCCCTCTGCGTCCTCCCGCCAAACCAAACCCCCCCGAGAACAGGCACCAGGACCCCCAACCTCCGTGCCCCCGAGGCCTGGCCTCGGCTGACCCTCCATGAACACTTGTTCACGACACTCAGTTGGAACCAGCAAGTTACAGAAGAGCACATACAGTGCAAAGCTGGTTTGCAGAAAATACACAGGCGCGTGTGCGCGCGCACACACACAGGGAAACTACACGAGCAGGGCACATGGATGTCAAAAGTAGCTATCCGGGCAGCGGGGAGAGGGGCAATATTCACCCTCTTCTCTTTATTCACCAGTATTTCTCTGCTCATCCTTCTCTGAGCATTACTCTGCTTTGTGAAGTTGTTTTGAAAAACGTGTTAAACAAACAAAGGAACCCTTCCCTAGGTTATCCATCGACTTGTATCCCAGAGACTACGGATTACCAAGCGCCCACGCTGTGCCGGGAGCACGCTGGGGAGAAGGAGGGGAAACCCCAGTTCTTGCCTCCGGAGTGCCCGCCTGCATGACCCTGGGCTCACAGCCCCTCCCACTCGGCCACCTCCCACCTTGTGACCACAAGCAGATTGTGTGACCACTCTCTGACTCAGTTTCCCCGTCTGTATAGTGGGGCAATCCCCCCTCCCAGGCTGCTGTGACGCTTGAACGAGCTAACATGTGCCAAGAGCTCAGCTCAGGGCCTGGCATGCTGTCAGTGCTCCCTAAGCCCGGCCCCCGCCCTGCCTGTCCTCAAGGCCAGGCCGGCAGCTGCTGGCAGAGGAGGCCCGGGGGAAGCTCCAGGCCGTCGCCTCCCTGCCCCCACGGCAGCTGCACCCAGAGGACAGAGGACACATTATTCCCTGGACAACTGCAGCCCCGGGGGCTGCCAAGTGCCCCCCCGGGACTAGCAGAGGCCGTGCCACCATCTGTCCACCCCTCCCCACCTCAGGCCTCGGTCCCCCCACACACACAGACCCCACAAGGCCCACAGGGCCCGAGGCTCCCAGGGTCACACTGGTTTGCCTCCTGGCCCCGTCGTTCCATCGGAGACGGGGAGAGCTGGAGTCGGGACTCCCAGGCCCTCTACACACCCAGGACCCTCGGGGGAAATGCAGAAAAGGCCTCAAGTCCCTCAACCGTCCCCAATGTGGCCCTCCACGCTGCTCTGACCACCTTTCACAGGGACGCCCCAGAAATTAAACCAGGCACCACCCCTCACACACGCCATCCACCAGACCCCCACTGCAGCCCTGCTAGGGGGCCGCTGCTTCCTCCCCACCGCACAGACGGGGAACCCGAGACCGGGGCCCACGCCTGCCGCTGCTCCAGGCCAGCGTCAGCACACTGTTCTGTACAGGGCCGGGCGGAAAATTGTTCAGGCTTTGCGTTTCAGCGTCTGTCCAACTACCCCCCCACCACTGTATTGGGAAAGCAGCCACGGACAAGACACAAACAAATGGACGTGGCTGTGTGCCAATAAAACTTTATTGACAAACACAGGCTGAGGGCCCGTTTGCTGACCTCGGCTCTGATTCACACGTCTTAACTCATGTAATTGTCACAAACACCCTGGGAGGTGGGACTACTCTTTCCCCCATTTTCCAGATGAGGAAACTAAGGCCCAGCAAGGTTCAATGACGTGCCCGAGGTCACCAGCCACAAAGCGATGGAGCCCTGGCTTGGAGGGCACAAGTGGAGGGAGGCCGGGCCTCAGTGTGAACTCTCCTGAGGCGGCAGAGCACGAGACCAGGCTGCAGGGGCTCCCAGAGCAGGAGCGGGGTCCAAGCCACGCATTCGTGCATCCCACAGAACCACGTGGCTGGGCAGGAAAGTGAGAACTAGATCCCCTCCAGGGTCCAGGACCCCGGAAATTAGAGGCAAAAGTGTGTGTGTGCAAGAAAAGTTCCCTAAAAAGTACTCAGGAGCGTGTGTGTGTCAGTGGGTGGGGGCCCTAACTGCTCCCCAACAGGAGGATCGAGCTGGCGGACACAGGGGCTGGACAGCTGACCTCGCATACTCTGGCACCTCCGGGCCTTTGCACAAGCCGTCCCCTCCGCCCAGGATGCCTGACTCTGCATCTGTGCGGCTGAAATCAGACCCCCCTCCCACACCACCTGCCCCGGCCCCTGACGGAGCCCCACCCCGCCCTCCGTGCCCCCGGCACTTGCCTGGGCTCTCCCCATAGCCTCATTCATGTCTCGGGCTCCTGGGACACGAGGGGGCGGCCACACGGTTCCTGGAGCCCAGTCACATTCCCCGCTGTAGGAAACGTCTCAACCCCCCCCCCCCCGGATCTTCCCCGGGACCGAGAAGGGAGATGAACAGAACGAGAATGAGGACCGTGGACAGAAACGCTTTGTGGGCCAGGACACCCCAAAACTGTTCATCCAACCCGGGAATCATTCTCAAAAGTGACATTAGCAAAAAGGTTTCCACCCCAAGGCTGACAGGGGCAGCGCGAGGGTTAGATGACGCGCTCAGCAACCGTGAGGAACTGCTGGAAAAGCTGCTGGAAACTTCCTTCTGTTCCTACGGGGTAAAAGCCGCTTCTTCGGTGGGCTCAGGCTTAGCTTTTATCCTCACCAGAAATGCATAAGCGGGCCCGTCCACAGCGGACAGACAAACCGCGGTCCGTCCACACACTGGAACGCGGCGCCCGCATGAAGAGGGGAAGCGCCGACACCTGCGACAGCGTGGACGAGCCTTAAGACGTGACGCTGAGTGAGAGAAGCTAACACGGAGGCCACGCGTCGTGTGACCCCACGTATGTGAAACGTCCCAGGAGGCAGGGGCACAGGCAGAAGGCAGACTGGTGGTTCCAGGGGCTGGGGAAGGGGACGGGGTTTCCTCTGGGTGATGAGAATGTTCTGGAACTAGTAGAGGTGGTGGTTGCACAATACAGCGAATGTACCAAATGCCACTGAATTGTCCATTTTAACGTGGTTAATTTCACGTGACTTTCACCTCAACTTAAATGGAAGACGTGCACCCAGAGGGCAGAGAGCGCTTTCTCCGGTGCAGAGTTTTCCAGCAATGGGACCCAGGAGCTGGGCCACTGGGCCTCTGGATGGTTCTCCCGATGGCTCTTGGCCTTCATTTCAGCCCAAACCCGCAGCAGGAAAGCAGCTAACCGATACCCCGCCCCCAGTTGCCAGGTAGCGGCTGGCACATTCTCCCCATCAGACGCCCTCGGTGTCAACATTCAGGCCAGCGTGAAAGAGAAAAACTTATTATGCAAAATTAAAGACACAGAGGCTACAAAAGCCTAGGGCTGGAGAGGGTCCCTGAGGCTCCCCCAGCGCCCCACCACCACCACCCTGCTCCAGGAAGGGGCCCAGGCACAACGACACGTTCCAGGATGGGCATGGGCCCCACTCAAAGGCAAAGAAGGAAACAGCTTTGGGCTAGAAATGTGGAGACACAGGGAAAGCTCTCTCTTTCTGCTGGCCTTGAATGTGGAAAGAGGAAGGCCTGGAGTCTTGAACTGCCTTGTTGTTAACCCACCAAGACCACATGGAAGATGGCAGAGCCATGAGGCGGACAGAGATGGGGACCTGATGACATCACGTCACCTGGATCCAGCTGTGCCTGAAGCCAACAAACCCCTGGATTTCAGCTATATGAGCCAGGACTCGTGCTTAAGCCAGTTTGACGTGGGTTTTCTGCCCCGTTCAGCCAACAAAAGGACTTTCAGAAAGGGTGCTGTTTTTGACAATTCTGAAGTCCCCTAAAACAAAGTTTGGTAAATTCCAAAGGAAGCCTCTGATGCCACAGGACTCCAGAGGCTCAAGGGCAGGGAAGCATCATAAAACAGAACATTTTTATATGAAAAAAGAACACAGCCGGGGGCAGGGAGGACTGAAAAAATCCCATCGAATTCCTGTCTAATGCACCCAGCTGAATTCCACACAGCGGATGCAAAAAACATCTGAACACTTTCAGGGCTGTTCCTCCCCTGGCTTCTTCCCCGGCCCAAAATCTGCTCAAACTTTCCACATGTGCTTAACAGCCTGCAGCAATTACAGTAGTCGGTCAGCCGGGCCCCGACACTGGGCCCAGGACTCCCCCACACCCCCGGGGTCCAAGAAGAGAAGAGAGAGACAGACAGACAGGCCTGGAGACAGAGACAGAGAAAGAGACACAGAGACACAGAGACACAGACTCTGGAAGGAGGGAGCTCCCCAGGGAGCTGCAGGAGGAAGGGACAAGTGGGGGTCACAGAGCCCCTGTAGACATGGAGACCCTCAGAAGAAGGCCCAAGCCCCCATTCTGGAGAGCAGGCTGGGCAGGCAGCAGAGGCCCGATGTGGCCAGCGACACGGGTCGGCCTGTCCTCTGGGCAGAACCGGACGTGAGCACCGGGGCTCACCTGACCCGGGGCTCCAATCCTAAGGAGGAAACCAGGCCCCCTGGCAGGCCCCGCACCCCCTTCACACGCACCCCCTTCCCATCCATCCAAGACCCCTGCGGGGACAGCTTTTCAAACGGCACCGTCCCTCCTGGGAGGCTAAGCAGCGGGAGGCGAGGAGGAGGAGACAGACCCTGGTGCTAATGTGGGACGGCAGGCCGGGGGAGGAGGGAGGCAGGGACTCCACACAGGACAGCCTGGTGGGCAGGGCTGCAGACCTGGGCTGCCCCCAGTTCCCAGTGACGAGGGCCAGCGGCTTCCACTCTCCCAGCCCAGGGCCCCATCTATAAAAGGGGATCGCACATCAGGCTTCATCGGGCTGGAACACAGCAGAATGACACTCGTGTTTGGCACAGTCCCTGGCACATGCTCAGTCAGCGCTCACTTGATGTCAACTGTGGTCATCACCACCACCACCACCGTGCGGACGCGCCTTTCACGCCAGCCCCCCAACAAAGGACCTGCCTTGGCCTGAAATCCCACCATTCAACCCCATCTGGTGTCAGGCAGAGAAGAGGACCCAGCAGGCCCAAGTGGGCCACTTCCCTCCCCTGGCCTGGCTCTCAGTCCCCACCCCCTCCCCCACCAGCGCTGCAGTAAGATGAGCGGTGACCTCACCCAGCAGCTGGGAGGCCGCTAATGAGCTAATGTGTGTCCCGTGGTTCTGAAGGAGCCTGAGGGACAGCTCAGTGCGTGCACAAGGAGCATCCATCACACAGCAGCCAGCCAAGGACGAGCATGTCACCCGGCCCCCAGCCCCGCCCCACCCCAGGCAACAACAGTGACATACAGCTTCTGAGGCAGTCGGGTGACCCTGGGGGACAGAAGCATCTGGGCCACTGGCTGCGATCCCTCCATCTGCCCTCAGTCGCTTCCTCCATGTAAAACGGAGCCAAAACGAGCTTCCCGCCTCGACCATCCTGAGGTTTACTGAGACTGCAGGAAACCGCCCACAGCAGCAAACCATAGGTGCTTAATCTATGCACATGCTCAGCTCAACCTGCTTTGCAGAGGAGTGAAATGAAAGCCCTCCGGGGCACGAGGCCATGGTGGCCCCACAGGGCGGACACATGCGGGTGGAAGCTGTCTCTCTCCAGCCAAGAAATGGCCCCCAGAGCCAGCCTCCTCCCGGCCCCTCCTCTTGCTGCCCCGCCTCCGCCGGCCCTGCGCTCAGTCCACCTCCCTGCCTCTGCCCCAGCTGTCCCCACTGCCCGGCACGGCCACCCTTTCCCTCGCACCCAGCCCGGTCACAGCAGAACCCGAACCTCAGAGGAGCCCCCGCAGGGGCCAGGCCTTACCTTGGCCAGGTCCTCGGAGCCCCCGGGCTGGCCCGCGGCCAGCAGGGCTGACGGCCGCAGCAGCGGGTCGGGCAGCAGCTCCAGCCGAGGGCGCTTGCTCTCGATGAACTCCATCTCCGACTTGCCCAGCTCGGGCAGGTACGAGTGGGCCTCGGGTCGCAAGTGAAGCTCCTGGGACCTGCGGGAGGCAAGGGCGCCCGGCGTCACATCCACCGCCCTCCCGCCGAGCCCTACGGTGCACCGTGCCCGCTTCGGTCCCGCGAGAGCAGAGCCCATCTGTCCGCGGGCACACAGCCAGGCAGCACCCAGCACAGACCTGTCCTCCGTCGAGTGGACGTTCGCTGACTACGTTTACAGGAAGAGAATGTCCTGGTGGTGCCCCACTGCCCACCCCACGTGTGGCCAAGGACCAGCCGCATCAGCACCACCTGGAGCTGGTTAGACACGCAGAATCTTGAGTCCCCCCAGACCTCCTGAGTCAGACTCTGCATTTAAACAAGATCCCCGGGTGATTCGTGGGCACGGTCAGGTCTGAAAAGCGCTGTGGGTCCAACACAGATAATAACATACGATGCTATTTGCACATCACCCACCCAGGGCAGACATCACTAGCCGATCACAGCACTCTTGCTGCCCCCTCATTGGAGCTGTCCAGCCTAATCGATCCTGACTGGCTCTCCTTAACCCTCCTCCAGTGTGCAGAGGAGGAAACTGGCCCAGAGAGGACAGGGCCTTGCTTGAGCACACACAGCAGAGCCAGGACTCCCAGCCTCCACTGCCAGCTACTGCTCCTGACCAGATTGTCCTGCTGAAATGCTTTTCAGGTTGATGCTTTTCCCCATAAACTTAGAATAGAATCCGACAGACCCACTCCCCTCACCCTCAGGCCCTGCCTGGTCTGGTCCACTGCATTCCTGCCTCAGGGCCTTTGCACGTGTCGGGCGTCTGGCTGGAAGACTCGCACCAGCTCCTCCCACACTTCGTCTTCTCCTGCTTGTCTCGGTGCCCGTGGTGCCTCTTCAGTGTGCTCTCCCTGCCCACCAGTCACAACCCATCTCACCACCCACTCTCTTCCCTTTGCAGCCCCCATCATGTGCTTGTTGGTTCGCACGTGTTCACTGGCTGCCTCCTCGCCGCCCGCCCCACCCCAGGAGGGAGGGACATCCATCTGTCTTGTTCATTGCTGTGTCCCGGTGCCTGGCACACAGCAGGTGCTCAATCAGTGCATGTAGGCTGAATGAATGCTGCCGACCGCCACATGGGCCGGGCCGTGATGCTGGCTTCCCCTGGCAGGCAGGGCCGCTGCCCTCTGTGCTCTCCCCACTACAGGGCCGTCCAGCCCTTCTCCTGCCGAGGCCGGGTCACGAGATGCCCCTTCCACCCATCTCGGAACCAACAGCTGCACAAGAACCAGAGAGCACGTGGCTTTCTCATTTAAACTTGAAAAAGGCCCTGTAGTAGGGTGACCAGTGTTCCCCCCAATTCATGTCCATTCAGAACCTCAGGGTGTGACTTCATGTGGAGACAGGGTCTCTGCAATGTAATTAAGCTGAGAGAAGGTCACACTGGATGAAACTGGGCCCTAAATCCAATGACAGGTGTCCCTCTAAGAAGAGCAGAGGACACTCAGACACACAGAGGGGACGGCCATGGAGGCAGAGGCAGAGACCTCCGGGCCTTTGCACCTGCTGTTCCCTCGGTACGGCCAGCTACTTTTCGGCCCAGCGTCCCTCCTCCGAGAGGCCACCCCAGCCAGAGAGAGACCCTTCCTGCCCCGGAGGTGAAAGGTCACCTGCCACGTTCTGGAGTCACCGTGTGTGTGTGTCTATGGTGCATCTCCCCTGATGGACCATGGGCTCCCTGCGGGCAGGGCCGTCCATCTAGGCCCCTGCCGTGCGCCCACAGCCCAGAACGTGCCGGCACACATCAGACGCTCGGGGCCCTTAGAACTGGTGCTGTCATTACCTCGAGCGCCTGGGGGCCTGCTCTGGCCTCGGCCCTCCCCTCAGGGGGTCCCCACCCTGCCACCCCGCCTCATCCCCTCCCATCGGGATGTAAGGAAAGCCAGGCTGGCCCAGCAGCAGGCGGACACCAGAGGGCCCCGTCTGCCAGCTGAGGGACCGGAAAAGGACTCGGAGAAAAGGCGAGGACAAGGGAAAGAAAAGAGGGGGCGCCCCCTGTACACACAGGTGAAGACACGTCCCTCCCCACCAGCGACCAGCCCTGCTCCCCCACATCTTGGTTGCCCCTCCTGCCTGGGCCACACCCCCAGAGACCACTGAAGGCCCAGAGCGGAAAGTCGGAGGGCCATGTCCCTCTTCCCTGCACGTCCCCATCCTTGTCCCCACACAGCCCGACACCCCTCATGTAACACGACCCTGCAGGTTCCTGCTCCTCCGCAGCCTCCGTTCCCCCATCGGAGGCTGCGGCCCCGCTCACCTTTCATTCCCGGGCTGGAATTCGGACAGCAGCGAGGGCCTCCTCCTCTGGGGCTGGATGATGGAGCCGGGCGACAGGTGCGAGGCGTAGTCGCGGGGGTGGTGCTGGTACTCGAGCAGCCCCACGTCCTGCAGCGAGAGGACAGACGTGAGGGAGCCACGGGCCGGGGCACGGCCCGCGGGACAGCCACAGCCGCCACGGGGCAGAGCCGAGAGCCCCCGCCCACGGTTCGCTCCTGCACTGGGGCACGTGCCACGTCCTCGGGTCTTCCCAGGCCGTCCCCACTGAGAAGTGGCACACAGCTGACCACCGCACGCCGTCCTGCCCACACAGCCTCCCTCAGTCCCGCGGTGCCCGGCGATTATGCCCACTGTCCGGATGAGATGGCCGAGCCCGCGTGTCCACAGAGACAACTGGGGAAAACGCACAGCCTCCACGTCCACCAAGGACTACGTGACCAAGTGTCCGCGTGGGACATCACAGGCCGGGGGGGGGGGGACGATGCGGCCGACGCCAACAGTCTGTGAGGCCCAAGGACCATGCTCTAAACAGAGGAGACACCCAGGCAGGCCCGTCACCTACATGACACAGTCAGAGGGACACACTCCAGGCGAAACCTGCCCGCTCTAGTAAAACCCATCCATTATCCATCACCGTCCAGGGAAAACTAAACAAGAACAAACCAGACGTACCCGACTGTCAACTACACCTTGACTTGAGAAACATCAAAATGTTTGGGGTAAAAAAAGAAAAAAAGAGAGAAACAAGTCTTTCGAATGAGAAAACAGGACAGTCTCACCCAGATACCAGTCCAAATCAATTAGTTCTGTCTGCCCAGAACACTCTGTTGTTCTCTGTGTGGCAATCGATTAGTGATGTCTGATTCGGGTAAGGCTTAGGAGAGAATGGGATTGCAGGTGACTTATTTTCTTCTTGACACCTTTCTTAATTCTCCCAATTTTCCCATAAAAATCTAGTCATTCTTCTGCTGTCTGGCTTATTTTTTTTTCAGCAGTTATTTCTGCAAAGAGAATCAGATGACACCAGGCAAGTGTGTGGGGGATGTATCTGTTTCAGAACCTCCAGAACAAGCACGTAAGAGGCTGGGAGGCCAGAGGCTAGAGAGGATGAGTAACCAGAATCAGCCGTGACCTCAGAGGCTGGAAACACTGAGGGAAGGGCCTTCCTGGGAAGCCCAATGTGGAAACGAAAAGCTGCAAGGCCTCAGGCTGGACATATCGTGGGTCCCTCCTGGCGAGGCAGGGGTAGTCAAGAGAGCTTCCACCTCAGGGACTTTGCACATGCTGTTCCCTTTGCCTGGAACATTCTTTAGCCAGATTTCCCCATGCCTGGCCTTCTGGCTTCCTTCAGGTTCGACTCCAATGCCAGCTTCTCAGCGGGGGCCTCCTTCCCTGACCCCCAACTTCAACTAGGACTCCCCATCCTCAGCTGTCCCTGCCTCCTCCTTTCCGCTCAGTGTCCCCCATGGAAACATCAGCTCCCGAGGCAGGGATGCTTCTGTTCTGTTCACAGCTACATTCCCGGGCCTACAAGGGCACCGGCACAGGAGGTGCCTGCGAAGTGTGTGCTGAATGAATGAATGAGTGAATGAATGAAGGATACTCCCAGCAAGCGGGCTCCCGACAGGCTCTCTCTGGGAGGGCAAACCATCCGTCGGCAGCCGTCCTCAAGTGCCTAGAACGGAGCTGCAGGAGGGCAGAGAGCACCCCAGGCCATTGGGACACGGGCAAAGGTTCCGACACTCCTGCACACACTGTCCCCCTCTGGCCCTGGGGGCTCCTGGGCCCCTGACCCTCGGCCCAGGGCAGCATGGTTCCACATGCAGTCCACGGTGCTGCCGGCCCGTGACAGGTGGGCACAGAAGACACAGCGGTCAGACCCTTGAGAGCATGCTGACGCCACAGTGACATCCAAGTGCACGGCCAGCACGTGTCCTACTGGCCTCGGCCTAGACCAGTCCCCACGGCCGCGACAGGGTCACACGCAGTAGGACCACGTGTCAGTGTGTGACAAACTGGAAACTGAACAGACCGGCCGTTCCCACGGGGAGTCTGGTAAGTGCTGATCTGGGGCAGGAGTCAGCACACGAGGCTGGAGGCCAGGCCCAGCCGTGTCTCAGTGTCACTGGCCACGGCCACGTCCAGTGCACGTCCCGGCCAAGCCGCTTTCACGCCAAGCAGCTGTGACAGAGACCACACGGCCCAGGAGCCTGAAATATTTACAGAGAAAGTCTGCCGACCCCTCCTCTAGAGGAGACGCCCCCCCGGGTACCCCGGATGCTAATGGCTACGTTGTCCCGGTAACAGGGACACCACCACCATCATCACCATCATCACACCGTATCAGTGCACACTAACTGTCCAGACATCGTGCGGAGGCCTCTGCACACGTCACCTATTTGAACCTCACAATCTTGTAACTACCCTCGCTCAACAGACAGGGAAACCAAGGCACAGGGCGGTAAGGCCACTTGTTGAAAGTTTCACAGCTAAGACATCACTGAGGCAGGACGTGAACACAAGCAGCCTGGCTCCAGAGCCTGTGCTCTCAACCACCCTTCTACACTGAGGCACAGAGAGGTTAAGTAACTCGCCCAAGGCCACACAGCAGGAAGGGGTAGTACTGAGATTCAGACCCTGCATCTCCTGACTTGAACACATTCGTTCAGCACAGGGACTGCAGGAGCTCAGGAGAGCTCAGGGGTCCTGGGGACTTGGGGAGAAGGCAGAATGGAGCTGGGCCACAGGAAGCCAGAAAAGGAGGCAGGGAAGGTGTGTCAGGACCCTCAATCCTGGGAGATCCTCGGGGCCAGGGCTCCCCCAGGGCCCTCAGGGTAAGATGTGGGGTCCTGACACGGTGGGGGAAGCTGAGACCATGGAGATGGAGAGAACAGGGACAGAGACCGTGCAGGTGGAGCAGCCCGACGTCACCCAGCAAATTGGGAGGAGCTACATCTGGGGGTTCTTCTGGGCTCCGAGAGGGGACTCGCCATTAAAGCAGCCCTGTGCCCAGAGCACCCTGGAAGGGGCCTCCAGGGCCAGGAGATGCCACCCAGGAGGCAGGCATGTGGGAGCGTGCATGGAGTACGCTGAGCCCCGGGAAGGCCACAGGTCCCTGGGTCCAGGCCCCGCCCCTCATCCCCACAGACCCACCTCAGCTGCTGCACTGGAGCCGGGACACCTGGTTCTCACCGGGCCCTTGAACCACACACTGTCTTTCTGTGCCTCAGTTTCCCCTTTCCTCCACCCTCTGTCTCCCAAAGACTTGGAAAAGGAGGACGGCTCACAAACCATGCTCTGTGGGGTGGGCTGGTGGGAAGGGGGTAGGGCACACAGGGCTGTCAGTGCGGGGAGGAGGCCTCCAGATGACAGACCCCCACACGCACCTCCCACCAGCCAAGGGAAAGTGGCTCCGGCCCTGGACACGCCCAGGAGAGCAGGACTCCCCCGGGAGGCCCAGAATTCTTGCCCCTGCCTTTCAAGTAACAAGCAGGGGCCCCCGGCTGGGCGGCCCCAGCACGAGGCGGCGTGGTCAGGGAGTGGGCCCCACTGCTGCCACTGCATGGGACAGGGACGCCCCACCCTGCGGCTGCCCAGGGCCCCCACTCACCCCTGCCCTCAGCCTCCTGCCTGGAGGGAGCAGTAACCACTGGGCCCTGTCCAACCACATCCTGCGTCACTGACGGCCCAGTGGGGAAAGAGTAGGCGGTGTCTGGGGTCAGCCAGTGACCCCAAGTGACCGGGAGAGGGCCCAGCTGGGGCAAAGGGCAGGACGGATGGTGGGACGGTTGGGGCTCTGGGGACCAGAGGAACCCCCAAGGCTTGGCCTGCAAAGAAGGGGGTGGGAGAGGGGTGTGAACCCGGGACCAGGGATGAGGAACAGGCGAGAAGCCAGATGCATCTGCCAGGGGCCCCAGGGGAGGCAGCCCCTCCTGACAGCTGCAGTACAGTGACAATGGCGATTAATAAGAACAGCAATCGGGCACAGCGGGCTGAGTGTGCACCAGGCTCTCCCACAAGGACGTGACGCAGATCGTCACACTAATCCCCACAGGATCTAGGACACGGGCATTCGTTACCCCATTTAACGGATGAACAACTGAGGCCTGGAGGGTGAAGCAACTTGTCCCGGCTCCTAACGTGCAAAATGTCCCCAAATGCAAAGTGGGGAGCACAGCGCCCCCACTCGGGTGACGAGGGGCTCGTGCAATTGCACATAAAGGGCTCCAAGCACACGCTCGGCCTGGAGCAGGCTCGGGAAGAGAGAGCTCTGATTCTGCTTGTTGCTGGTGATCGTGATAAAGATGATGACAACGCGAAATGATAACCCGCCCCAGGAGCACACCCCTCGGCCCTGGGCACACAGCAGGTGCCCAACAGAGGCATCCGTCACACGGGGCTTCAGAACCCTGAGGCTGACGCAGACTGCCTTCTCACGGTGACTCAACTGCGGGGCCGGAGTCCCCTCATCTGCAAAATGGGACGATACCGCGAGACGCCCTCCCGCCAGGCTGTCTGCGAGACTCGGCGACTCCACAGGGGACGTTCCCGTCACAGGGCTCCATGCCCGTGCATCCCAGCTGCGCCCAGAGCGCCCGGGGGCCCAAGTCCTCAGGAAGCAACCACGTCTGGGACACCCCCAGGCTGGGCCAATGGGTCCATATGCAAAAACCTCTCGCTCACTGATGGAAACGCCCTCCCACGCCACTTCCTCTCTGTGCTCACGAAGAGGGACCACACCAGCCGAGGGGACAGACACACGAACGCACACGTACACACACCAGCCGCAGAGCCAGCTTCTGCCCCAGGGTGACTACGAGGCCTCACGCCCCCTCACTGAGCTGCCGGGAGGTCACACAGGGGAGGGCCAGGACCCAGAGGGCCCTCTGGCAGGCCCCCGAGGAAGTGGTATACAGCAAGGGCCCAATAATGCCAACTGAGCAGAAACAAAGGCCCATCCTCAGGGCCACACCACGCAGCCAGAGGTGAAGGCAGGAAATGGGCCCCATTATGAGGGAGACGGGGGGTGCAGCCTAGGAGAGCTGACCGGGGGCACACACGTGTGGGGCCGGCACACGGAGAGCACATCTGCTCCCCCACAGGCAGGTCCTCCCCTCCAGCAGAACCACCACCCTGGACCCCCAAGTCAGGGATTCAGGGCATGACATGTGCCGGGCCTCAGCGTCTCAGGGCCACGAGCATCGCCACGGTGAACAAACGCCGGGGCTGAGGACTGGGGCGGGGTGGGAGTGGCCCCCAGGAAAGCACCCCAATCCTAAAACACGGAGGGAGCCGAGGTGAGGCTGGGCTGAGAGGAGAGTGTATACAGCGGGCGCTGCATGTCTGCACGCAAATTCCACTGACCGTTCCGAGCCAGAGACCACAGCTCAGCCTGGCCCAGGTCTCCATCCTCCCAGCTTTGAGCTAAGGGATTTCTCCAGATGCCCCAGGGCCCGGGAAGGCTGCAGGTGCCAGTGGTCCCTGCCGAGGCACCCACCTCCCCTCGGGGGACACAGTGAGCCCCACCAGCCCTGGCTCCGAGGAGAAAAGGAACAGGGTGGGGGCTTGGTGACAGAAGAAGGCCCCAAAGGTGACCCTGACACACCTATGCCCCTTACCGTGTGGGGCCGGGCGATCTGCACGGGGTAGGAGATGCCGTGGGGTGGGTAGCGGGGCTCGGTGGCCCTCCACGTCTGTGCCACGGGCTGCGTGGATCCCGACATGGCGGTGGGCGTATGGGGGGCTCTCGGGCCCCGATGAGCTTCCTCTCAG
Source organism: Tapirus indicus (assembly GCA_031878705.1). NCBI lineage: Eukaryota > Metazoa > Chordata > Mammalia > Perissodactyla > Tapiridae > Tapirus > Tapirus indicus. Next base: position 4,899,168 of record CM062938.1, read on the forward strand.
TGGCCAGCAAAGTTAAAAGCCAGTGGTCGTCATCCGCTCGCGGGCGGCCCTGTCACAGGCACCTGTGAGAAAACCAGCAAGGAAAGCAAGGTCAGCCACAGCAGCGGGTCCTCATGGACCTGGTGGGCCAAGTCCTTCCCTCGGCCCCTGTGAGGAGAAGCCAGCACACGGGGTCCTCCCGGGCCCGCCTCCTGCCGCTGGCTCACTGCCCGCCCACTGACAGCAGGACATGTGGTGGGCGTCTGCGGACCCTCTGAGCCTCAGACCAGACCAGCAGCTGCTGCCCAGGCCACACCAGGAGAGCTGTGCCCTCCCCACCACCAAGGCAGTCACTAAGCAGGCCGGGGAATCCCAACTCTGGGGGTGCCCCCTTTCCACTCCAATGGCTCCCAAGCCCCCCGCGGCCCACCCAACTTCACCAAGGCCTCTGCGGGTTCCCGGGACACGGGGCAAAGTTCTCCCAAACCACCTGGCAGCCCCGGCAGGTCCCAAGAGGCAGGGCCGGGCCGTGGGGGACAGGGTCAGCTCAGGCATGACACAGGTCACAGTGTGACCCGGGCAAGGCCAAGCCTGCCTTGCCCAGTGACCCTCTGTAGGAGGGTGACACCATGACGTGGGAGCAGGACAGACACGACGTTGGCCGGAACGTGAGCTGGGAATGGAAGAACTGGGACGCTGAGGGCCACACTGGGGAAACAGACAAGGACAGGGACAAGAGCCAGCTGGGCCCCGAATGGCTCCCGGGGCAGTTACGCAGTGCCCTCCACGGGGAGACCACCTGTGTCCACGCTGAAAAGAAAAGAACCTAGAAACAGTCCACTCACTTCCAGATGGGGAAACTGAGACCCAGAAAGAAGGACTCAAGTCAAGGGAGCAGAGGGGCCCCTCATCAGACGCTACCTTTACCCAGAAACCTCCGGGGCCCCCACCCTCCCAGGACCCCCTCTCCCTTCTCTCCCGGCCACTCTCCATTCCACCTGCCCGGGTGCACAACTGGCTCCTATGCCTGTCCCCAGACAGAGAGCCCGGCACGCCCCAGGCCTCCTCCCCACTCAGCCACTCAGAAAACGTGTGTCCACAGGCCCCACCACGTGCAAACCTACCCCCACTCACACCCCCCAGGAGCTGACGAACATCCAAGATGGTGCAGGGGCCCAGCCCCTGGGAGGCCCCAGCAGCGGGGACGGCCTGGGCCACATCCCACGTGATCAGGCGAACAGAACGTGCCCCCATTCCTGTAATTTCATCCTGACCTCCCTCATCACCTGCCCTCCCGCTGACAACTGTCCTTCTCGAGGGGATGGACGCCTGAACCCTCCCCTGGTGACCTGCCCCCTGGAGGTCTACTGTGGAGCAACGTTAGGAGGGAACACTGAGATTGTAGTGGTCAGAGGAGGAATGAGACCCCCATCCAGGGGCCCTGACTGCTCCCCCCCACCTCCATCTTCTGCTACTATAGACTTGACCTTCCTTTCCGGAACCACCCTCTTTCCCCAGGCTCCAGGATGGTCATGTGATCCAGGCCTAGCCAATCAGATTCCTGCTTCCCCTGGGCCAGTGATTGGTTCAGGGATAGTCATGTGACCCAATGTGAGCCAATGAGAGTCAGCCTTGAGACTCTTGCTGGGGGAACCAGTACCAGGTGCTCTCTGCTGGGGCTCTAAGCCGGAAGGATAAAGCCTAGAGCTCTTGGGGCCACCAAGTGGCAAGGAGCCTGCCCAAGATGATGCCAGCTGGCAGGAAGGAAGAGCCGAAGGGTGGAGAGAGCACAGTCAGCTCCTGATGACAGCCATGCCTGAAGGCTGATCAAGCCTGTGTATTCATTTAGGGGTGTCGAGGCACTCTGTCTGTGCATTCTTCACCAGCCCAACCTGGATTTCTGTCACTTGCCACCAAAAGTTCTGAATCACCCAGGGAAGGAAGGAGTCATGAAGGGGCAATCCTTCAGTTAGGTGCTGTCAATCTTTCCCACACAAAAAGGCAGGGAATTCCAGAGCCAAAGTTGACACACCTACGGCCTCCTCAGGAAGTTGCCCACAGGGACTCTTCCCAGCCACCAAGGCAGGATGTGCCGTAATTCCTACAACTGTGGGAACAGGTCCTGCTCCACACACAGGAGCCACCATCATCACCATCGCGGGTACCGGCCCTGCAGCAGCTGCAGCCCAGTCACAGTGATGCTCCGACGGGGAAGGGAGGGTTTCCCCGCCAGTTCTCAAGGGCAACATGGCACCTGTCCTGCAGCCCAGAGTCAAGAAACGGCTCGGGAGAGGGGGCGGGCGTGGCCACCAGTGCCAGCCCCTGTTCCAGAATCCCCTTGCTGCAGCTCATCTCAGAGCCCAGCAGACCCTGGTCTTCCAACGCAGCAGAGCAAATCCTATTCCGCCCTCTCCCTGGGTTTAAACAGCTGCCCGTCTCTCCGGGAAGACGTGGCCAGGACTTCAGCAGGGGGATGTCACGCCGCCGCTGCTCCTCCAAGAGCACCATGGGCAACTTCTAGATCGCTATTTGATTTTGCATTGCATGAGGCGGGGAGAAGTCTAATTTACCCACAGCTTTTCTAACCTCCTTTGCCTAACGAAATGCCGACTGCAGACGGCAGGCCCCTGCCAGATGCTCACGGTGTGCACTGCACAGGGGCTCCAGAAGCCGGGGCAGCAACACCCTCTCAACCGCCCCTGGAGAATCCTCGGTCGCACCCCCGCCCTCCTCGTGCCATGGCCCAGGGCTGGCTGTCTCCCCACTCCCTCGAGACTCACAGGGTGTCCACTGCCATGCTGGGGGGCTGCAGCCCCTGCCGCCACCTGTCAAGGGGTCGCCCCACAGCTCCCTGCTCCTCACATGCAGGTTGTCCCCAGAGCCAGGGGACTCGGGGCATCTCGTGCCTCTCTCATCCCCCTCAAGTTTATTTAATAAACCCAACCTCCGCTCCTCCAACCTCAGCCACGTTTGTTGCCAACTCAAAGAAAAAATTTTTAGGAAAAATAGTTTGGCAGTTCCTCAAAACGTTAAACATAGAATTACCATATGACCCAGCAATTCCACTCCTAGGCACATACCCAAAAAGAGTGAAAACGGGGATTCAAACAAATAAACGTGCATGCATGTTCAGAGCAGCATTTTTCACTCTAGCCACAACGTGGAAACAACCCAAATGTCTGTCAACTGATAGAAGGATGGATAAACTGTGGTCCATCCGTACAGTGGAATATGACTCAGCCAGGAAAAGGAAGCACTGACGTGCTACAGCGTGGATGGACCCCAACAACATGCTGCCGAGTGAAGGAGGCCAGACATGAAAGGCTATGTGCTGTGTGATTCCACTTATAGAAAAGGTCCAGAACAGGCAAAACCATAGAGACAGAGCAGAGTGGCAGTGCCAGGGGCTGGGAGGAGGGGAGTGACTGCTGACAGGTGTGGGGTTTTACAAGGCAATGATGGGAATGTTTTGAAACTAGATAAAGGTAGTGTTTGCAGAGCGCTGCGGGTGGAAACAAAAATTGAAGCTTTGACTTTAGCAGCAAGGTCTGGAGGAATGCCAAGAAAAAATATGACATGACTCCGTCAAAGACGGGGGTTGGGGGTCCAGCCCGGTGGCGCAGCAGTTTAGTTCGTGCTTTGGCAGCCCAGGGGTTGGTGGGTTCGGATCCCGGGTGCGGACAGACACCGCTTGTCAGCCATGCCGTGGTGGCGTCCCATATAAAGTGGAGGAAGATGGGCACGGATGTTAGCCCAGGGCCAGTCTTCCTCAGCAAAAAGGGGAGGATTGGCAACAGATGTTAGCTCAGGGCTGGTCTTCCTCACCAAAAAAAAAGACTGAGGTAGGAGAGGATGAGAGGGACCCCCGGGGCAACAGGAGGGTCTCCAGAACCTGGTCTTGGCCAAAAGGGGTTCTGAGAGTGGAACCCAGACTACTGTAGGAACACACCACAACGGCCCTGACATCACCACAGGGTCCAGCTTTGGGGTCAGGCCAGGGTGGTGGGCATCCATTTATTTACGGATATTTGGGGTCCCCACTGCAAGCTGAGCCCCCAGCCAGCGAATGAGGCGGGGTCTGGGCCGCGGAGGGTCCAGGGGCCCCAGGGGTGAGGCAGGGCAGACAAGAGGTGCCCAGGGCTATCCCAGCCTCGGGAGGAGGGGGATGAGGGAGCACTTCCCAGAGCGGAGCAGAGCCGGGCAGGGGATGGGGAGGGAGGGTGCTCGGGGGAGGGGAGACCGGGCGCTGCCTGTTTGAGAAGTTCACTGAGCATGAGGCGGGCAGGGCGGGAGTCCCTTGAGGCCCCAGGCCACGGAAACGATAGCTTTTGTTCTAAGGCCATGGGGAGCCACAGAAGGCGGTGGAGGAGGAGAGTCAAGAGTCTGGTGTTTGATGAGCAGCCACTGGAGCCCGTGTGGGACCGGGAGATCTGAGGGGCTACTGCAACCGTCCAAGCGACGGCCGGCGCCGGCGGGACTGGGGCCACAGTGACAGAGCAGGAGAAGCGCTTGGCAGATGGCGTGACCGTCGGGACAGACACTCTGCAGGCCTGAGAGACAGCTCATGTGGGGTGAGAGAGGCCAAACGGCCCCCCGGGGACGGCGTCCTTCGCTCCCCTCCTCGGGCAAGACGCCACACGGCCCTGAGCCTGTTTGCTCAGCCACAGACGGGGACATGCGCGTTCCTGCTCCGGGCTGACGTGAGGACAGCACACGGGTGAAGCGCGGCTGCAGTGCCTGGTAAACAGCAGGTGCTCAATAAGCAAACTCAGCAAGGCCAGTGCTCCGAGGAGAAGAGCCAGCGCTGCGGCGAGGTGGAGGACTTGCCCAGCCGAGCGGTGTGGGACACTTCTGAGCCCCAGACGGGGACACCAGAGGCCCAACCAGGCCTTGCACAACCAAGCCACAAACCACGGCACCGGGGCCACCGGGCCAGCCGGGGAGGGCTGCACCTCAAGGTTGGCCACGGCAGGGGCTCTGGGCGCAGTCCAGAATGGGGCTCCCCGCGTGCACCGTGGCAGTCCAGCCCGGCCCTGGTGCACCTGCCCTGGAGGGGGCACACGGCAATGGCCACTTAGCCACCCACGGGCTGCGGGTCCCATCTGCAGCACCCTTGTGCCCATCCACCGGGCGTTTGGTAAGGTTTCCCGGCCGTGGCTCCATGTCCACCCTGCTCCCTGCTCACCCCCGGCCTGTCACAGTGGGGCACACAGCAGGTGTTCAGTGAATAAGTCTGTCCAGCAGAGGCGAGCGCCAGTAGCACGAGGTGAGGCCAGAGCCCACCACACCTGCACCCGCTGGGCAGAGGCCTCCTTCCTGGGGGAGGCGGGGGGGGGGTGCCTGGAAGGTTCCGCGGAGCCTCCTGTCCCCACATTCCTCTCCGGCCCCAGGCAGGCTGGCTGAGGCCACACCCCAACACATGCCATGGCTCTTCCGTATTGCAAGCAGCCCGGGTCAGATGTGGGGAGCGCTGGGGCTGGGCCGGCTCTGGGAGCGGGGCAGGCAGGGCTCAGGTGCCGGATCGGCTGAAAGGAGCCTGGAGCCTCCAGACCGAGCCGGGCGGCAGGGACGATGACAGGAGGCCGTCTACGCCACACGGGCCTGAAACATTCCTGGAACTAATGGGCCCGACACTGGGCCCCGGCAGAGGGGGAGCCTGGGAATTAAAAATCAGCTGCCAGGAGGAGAGGCCCCAGCACACGCACGTGGGCGCACACATGCATGTGCCCGTCACAACCCTGTGCGGGGCTCAGAGAAGCCACGGGTCCCACAGAGGGGACGGTCTGTTACACCCACCCCCACCCTGAGACACAGAGGTGCACTGGGAGCCTGCGGACAGGGACCCTGTAGGTCTCCCTCCCCACTGCCCCTTCAGCACCTAGAAGGGTCAGTTCCCGACGTGTGGCAGCTGCACCCTAACTGTGACTCCCCCGTGAGAGGCCTGGGGCCCTGCACACAGTAGGTGGACTAGTTTTCTAGAGCTGCCCTACCAAACTGCCACAAACCGGATGGCTGAAAACAACAGAAATTTATGTCCCACTGCTCTGGAGGCCAGAAGTCTGAAGTCGATGTGTCAGCAGGGCCGAGCTCCCTCCGCAGGCCCTGGGGAGGGTCCTTCCTTGTCCCTTCCAGCTCCTGGTGGCTCCAGGCGTCCCCGGCTTGTGGCCACATCCCTCCACTCTGCCCATCTTCTTCATGGGGCCTTTTTTCCTGTGTCTCTGTGTCTTCCTTAGGGCCTTTCCTCTTCTTATAAGGACCCCAGCCATTGGATTCAGGGCCCACCCTCCCCAGCCTGACCTCATCTTAACTAATCACATCTGCAAAGACGCTCTTTCCAAATACAGTCACATTCACAGGCTCCGGGTGGACATGAATTTTGGGGGGACACCATTTAACCCACGACGGTAGATACTCAGAAATACTTGTTTTGTTCACTGCTGTATCCCAGAACCTGGCACATAGTAGGTGCACAACAAACATCCACTAAACAGAAACGTGCCAGGCAGCTGGCCCGAGGAGAACCGAGACCCAGAGGCCAGCACGGGGGACGTGAGGGCAGAAGCAGTCCTGGGATGTGAGGTTAAGATTTTGCAGAAATGCCAGCCAGAAGGAAGCTACTGTTTGCCCCTCGTGCTCCTGTGTCCGGTGGGCTGTACAAATCAGGGAACCGGCCAACTACTGAGTGCCCTCAGCAGGGCCTCCTGGCGCAGAGCGGAAGCCCGGGATCCAGCCCTCCACTGAGTCCTGAGACGCAGAGAGTCCCGTAGGAGGTGGCACGGGGGAGCCTCACCCGGCCTGGCCCCGAGGAGCCCGCACAGCCAACACAGACGGGAGCGAGGGGACAGGTCCTGCCCCTGCCCTGGCGGCTCACCACGTCAACCAAGATTTACAGGCACCTCTTGTGGGACAGGTGCTGGGGACACAGCAGCGAATAACAGACCCCAAGTCCCCACCCTCACGGAGCTGACGTTCTAATGGGCAAGACCAGCGTCATCACAGGATGTCAGAAGGAGTTCACACTATGGAGAAAATTAGGAGGAGGGTAGGAAGGGAATGGGGGGGGGTGCAGTTTTAAGGTGGGTGGTCAGGGACAGCCTTACCAGAAGGTGCCTGTAGGCAAAGACATGGAAGAGGGGAGGGAAGGTGCTCTAGGCAGCGGGAACAGCAAGTGCAAAGGCCCTGAGGTGGGAGAGGAATAGCAGGGAGACCTGGGTGGTGAGAGCCAAGTGAGCAAGGGCCCTGGGAAGTCACACGGGGCTTTCATTCAAGCAAGGTGGGGAAGACACACCCCTCTGGGCAGGGGTGACATGCAGGGTCTCCTAGACCAAGCCGCCCCTGGCATCTCTGTGTTAAAGGAAACTTCGACTCTGTCCCCTATTAAGGAGTGATGGGCACAGGCCTCTGTGTGTTGGATGCCCGAAAAGGGCTGGCCCACCTGTAATCCAGACACTACTGAAGCCACCATCCTGTCCTACAGACACAGGCCCCTGCCTGCCCACAAAGGCAGGCCCAGCAGGAATAAGACCAGTCTCCCAGCCCCTCACCCAGCAGAAGGCCAGCCGGGACCCCAACCACAGCCTGTTCCTGGATCTGCCCAAGGGGCGGCCGAGGGTCACCATACTCAGAACCCAACTCGGGGAGCTGCCCACAGGTGTGCCACCTGCCCACCCCCAAGCTGGGACCAGGCAAGACACACTCATCGAAATGGGGTCTCCGCCCCAGCCTGGTCAATCAGGACATTATTTGGGCATCTACGATGTGCAGGCACTGTTCCAGAGACTGGAGCTACAGCAGTGAAGCAGTCAGACAAAAAGGCCTGCCAATCAGAGCTGACATCCAGTGACAGGCCTGTCCCAACAGGGAAAGCCCCAGCCAGGTACTCAACAGGGGATGGACGGATGGAGGAGGAAGGATGGATGGGTGGATGGATGCTGAGATGAATGAGGGGTGGATGGAGGAAGGAGGGAGGGAGAGAGAGAGAAAGGAAGCATGGGTATATGACAGGGGGAGGGGAGAGAGAGGAAAGAGGGATGGGTGGGTGGGTGGATAGATGGATGGACGGATGGACGGATGGATGGATGGGTGGATGGATAAATGAAGGTGGGATGGAGGATGGAGGCTGAGATTAATGAGGGATAGAGGGATGGAGGGAGGGAGGGATGGATAGAGGGATGAATGGATGGATGGATGAATAGATGGATGGATCGATCGACTGATAGAGATCAATTTAACTGTTCCATTTTCCAGAGTTTTTCTGGTCTCACTTTTTTAACCAACCTGTAGCCAAGTGTGCCTTTATTCCACTAATATTCCCACGAGTCAGCTCCCTGCCAGCCACCATGGGGGACAGAGATGAGCACCATCACCCCCATGAACCCCCAAGCCCACATGACTGCTCCCTAAGCCCCATCCTCCTGGGCACAGAGGACCCCAGGGAAAACTGCCTCTGGCCCCCAACTCCAGAATCAGAAGAGGGAGGGACTCCAGGCCCGCCCGCCCCTGGGCACCACTTCCCCTCCTCAAGCCACAGCCAGCACGCCTTCCTCCCGGGGAAGGAGAAAAGAAGGGCCCGCTGACCGCGGCCCCGGACACATCTTCCCTGTGGCCGCTGCGCGGCACGGCCGGGCAGCAGCCAGAAAACCAATTTCTGGCTTCTGTAAGACCAGGGGCTCTTCCACACCGCTGGTGGGGAGGCAAGACGGCACAGCCTCTGTGGAAAGCAGCCAGCGGGTCCTCAGTAAGTTAGACGTGGAGTTCCCACGTGACCCAGCAATTCCACTCCTGGGTCTAGATCCCAGGAAGTGAAAACAGGTCATAAAACAAAACAAAACCAACAAGAATGTTCACAGTAGGACTATTCACGAGAGCCAAAGAGTGGGAACAGCCCAGGTGTCCATCAACCGACAGATGGATAACAGAACGCAGTCTGCCATACAGCAGAATATTATTTAGCCATGAAAAGGAACGTGGGAACCATGAGCACATTATGCTGAGTGCAAGAAGCCACATGTGGCCTGATCCCATTTAGGTGAAACGTCCAAAAGAGGCAAATCCACAGAGTCAGAGAGCAGGCTGGTGGCGGCCAGGGGTGGCCGGGGGCGAGGGGAGCAACTGCTTGAAGGGTATTAGGGTTCCTCTGGGGTGAGGAAAATGTTCCAGGACTAGACAGTGGGGATGGCGGCACCACACGGTGAACCTACCAAATCCTGACTCACCGTACGCCTTACTAGGGTTCGGATGGGAAGTTTCACGTTATGGGTATTCTACCAGAATAAAATCATTTAGGGGGAAAACAGGTCCATGTCCCCACACACGCATGACTGTCTGGAGGCGGGCACACCCTCTCCTGTCCGCCACATCCCCTCCCGGTCAGCTACCTTCATTTATATCCCCAGCCTGGCGGACAGAACTCAGTGGCAGAGGGCTCAGCTCCCCTTCTCCTGTCGGCCTGGCTGGTTGATGGACCCTCCACCTCCACCGTCACCTTCCAGGAACCCTCCCCGACCCCAACTCACCAACCTGGGCTCCCATGATCCTCTCCTCCTGCGCCTCCTGTGGGCCCAACCCCACGTGCCACCACCATCTGTTCACCCGCTGTCTCCCCCACCAGACTGAGCCCCACCCGGATCAAGTGCACAGCAGGAGCCCTGGCTGAGTCACGGCCCCGCGGTCACTGAGGAAAGGTGGTGCCCTCCCTCGGGCCACCCTACTCCCAGAGAAGCGCCCTCTCGATCCCACACGTGGCCATCCCAAAGGGTTCCCACGTGCGGAAAGTGGCCGACTGGGTTCAAACCTCAACTCCGCCCACTTATGTAGCTGTGTGACCTTGGGCATAGTACCGACCTCTCTGGCCTTCACTCGTCACATCTGTAAACTTTCCTCACAGGGCTGGTGGGAAGATTCATCAGAGAAAGATCTATGGAAAGCCCAACGCCCATAGAAGAGTTCCTGGAATGAGGGCTACAGCTGCTACTGCCCTCCGCTGCTCGAGACCCTGGGGGAGGGAGAGAGGCAAGTTGACGATGATGACGATGATGGCGCGAATAACGGGCGGTTACTATCACTGTCCCCACTCTGCAGAGGAGCAAACCGAGGCTGGGGGAAGTGAGCTGACCAAATGGCGGAGCGAGTCCCGAATGAGGGGGCTGCACGGGACAGGCAGACCCACACTGAAGACAAGGCAGAGGGCGCTTCCCGGGGGGCAGCCGGGCCTCGCAGGGTCTGGACGGAGGCGGGGGGGCTGCCCTTCCCAGCCCTGAACCTTGGCCGCCTGGTGTCTCACTCAACAGCCTCTTGTTATGGATGGGGAAACTGAGGCCAAAGAGGGGCAGGGCCATGAGCAAAGTCACTCGCAGGCTGGTGCTGCCTGGCTGGACTCGGCCCTGCTCAGCCAGAGCCCTCAGCGCTCCGTGGGAGCCCCCATTCCCAAGCCCATGTGGCCCAGGCATCTGGGGAGGCGGGCTCAGTGGCCTGAGCTGAGCCCACCCCTGATTCTTCAGGGGAACGAACATCCAGGGGCCGTGGGTGGAAGGGCTCAGGTCCACGGGATGACCGGGGCCCGGGACAGAACAGCTGCTGCAGCCCGGCTGGAGGGTCGTGGATGAGAGACCCCCAGACGCCATGCCTGTCCTGCACCAACCTTCCAGGGAAACCAGAGGCCACCGCCCCCTCACCTCCCCAGACAAGATCCCCAGCCACCGGGAGAGCCTCCACCGCCCCCCTGCATTCTGTCTTGTGCCTCCCCGGTTCCTCATACCCCACTATCATCCACAGGCCACAGCCGCCACCTCCCAGGGGAGGGCTCCCCTTTCCCTCTCCAGACCTGATTATCCCCATTCAACAGACCAGGGAACTGAGGCCCAGAGAGGTGAACTCACTTGCCCAAGGTCACACAGCCAGAAGGCAGCCAGGCTGGATTCTGATCCCCAAACCGCAGGCCCAGGCCCCGCGCCCCCGTGGCCCCCTCCGAGCGAGCAGGAGGGAAGTGGGCTGGCGGGAGCGCCGAGGAGGCCGTTTCTGTTTCCAATTTAATTGGTCCATTTGTGTCCGCTGGGCTGCGGCCAGCTCGGCGCCCAGCCCCGCTCCCCGCCAGGAGAGATCTGCTCAAAAGCACTTCCTCCTCGACTCCTTTTTTTTCCCCTTTTGATTTTAAAAGGGAGAGAGAGAGAAACCGCAGCCGTGACAAACCCTCCCGGGTCACAGGGGTCCCCACGACGACCCTCGCTGCGCCGCGCCCTCCCTCTGCGCATTTCACAAACAGGACCCGGATTTTTCCTGACTCTTCCTCATTAGGTTCTGGGTGCCCCGGGAGGGCAGGAGGGCCGTGTTCTCCATCAGAGCCGGCCCCTCCATCTGGCCTTCCACACGGCACGTTCTCTGCAGAGGGAGGGGCCCAGAGAAGAGGCTGGGGTCTGCGCCGTGGGGGCGGGACACCGGCACCAGCTGGGTGACCTGGCAAACCTCTTCCCCCGGCCCCGGGCTGGGATCCGGCCAGGCCGCCTGGGCAGGGGGCCCCACACCACCCGCCCACCATGAGTGCTGGAGTGGACGCCGGGACCCCGTTCCCAACCCGGGAGCCTGCTGCCTGGACGGGAACGAACCAACGACCCGAGGGGTTGACGGGCCACGGAACACAGCTCTCGACATTCTGCTGAGAGAAGCCCGACGCCAAAGGACAAACACTGTGTGATTCCACTCCTACGAAGTGCCCAGCGCGGTCAGAGTCACAGGGACAGAAGGGGGGGATGGGGAGTTAGCGTTTAATGGGCAGAGTTTCTGTTTTGCAAGATGGAAGAGTTCTTCTGGCGAGGATGGTGGTGATGATTGCACAACAACGTGAAGACACTTAACACCACTGAACTGCGCACTTAAAGATGGTAAATGTTCTATGTGTATTATACTACCATTTACAATTAAAAATAAAGAAATAAAATAAACCACACACCTCCTCCAGGGAGGCCTCCGGGCTTGTGTTGCTCTGTGGTGGCTCCCACTGCCAGGGCTGCCCCAAGGGCACCACCAGGGGTCCCGGCACGCGGCAGCTCCGCAGAGCCAAGCACAGAGTAGGACAGTCAAGGCCTCCTCTCCGACCACCTCACCTCACGACCTGCCGCCGCCTCCAACCCAGGTGGCCTCAGGAGGCGATCGAAAGGTCTGGACTCGGGTGGGGCTGACCCGAAACTCTCTACCCCTCAGATGGGCCTCTCTACCCCTGGACCAGCCACCCAGGGCCAGTCCCAGAGCCGCCCACCCTACCCGCTCGCTGGAGCCCTGGGGTGAGGGGGCCACCTTGAGGGGGTGACAGCAGTGGCCTCCGGGTTCCCACCCACTCCCCCACTCCAACATCTGGCAAACGCGTCCACAGCTGTGCAGCTGCCGGAAACTGCCCTCCCCACATGCGGGGCCCTCGAGGACAGCGGAGGAATTGACGGGGTCGCCCCTGGTATTTCAGGGCAGGTCTCTGGGGGACATCCTCCACCACATGTGAAGGAGGACGATGTTCCAGCTGCTAAGAATAGCTTCACCAGCTGAGCCTCCAGGGCCGGAGCCCTCCCTCCCCGACCCCAGCAGACCACCTCCCACAGGGCTGGCTGGGAGGCCCCAGCGCCCCCAGATGCCCAGGCCGAGGGGGAAAGGGCCCATTTGACCAGCTCCATCCGGCGCTCCAATATGACACACACAGACCACGCAGTCACGCGGAGGGCGCTCCTGGGTCAGTAAGCGTCTGACGAGGGAGCAGGGATCAGGAATCCACGAGGCCCCCCGGCCCCACACCCAGGAGCGGCCAGCGGCCCCCGGGGCTGGACCATCAGAGTGTGGAGGGAGTGAGACTAACGAGGCTCCGGCGGTGGGGGGGGTCCCAGGCTGGAAGCAGGAAGGGAGAAAGAAAGGGGGGCCGTGGACACCACGACACGACCCACTGGATGCATCGAGGCCAGGCCGGAGCCGTGACGAGGAGGGGCAGGCGGGGGCTGCGCGGGTGAAGGACACAGGAAGGGGGTGGCCACCGCTCAGCCCCGTCAAGTGCGGTGGACGCTCAGGAATGTGGCCCAGGGGACCCGCAGCGTCCAATTCTTTCAGTTCTTACATCTCTCAATTCACAATTTTTATTAAAAAAAAAAAATGACTATAAACCCAGCCCAGTAAATCAATCTGACATCTAAATACAGCCCATGGGCTGCCAGGATGTGACCTGTGGCTTCCGACATGTGGTCAGTTGGAAGCCACAAGAGAGGGCTCAGCAAGCCTGGGGGAGCCTGAGGGAGGGGGACAGCGAGTGACAGGCAGGCACATCCTGGAAGCAGGCAAAGGCTTGGACGGGGGACCCCAGAGGCCTCTCGTTACAACAGGGTGGAAGAGACTGGGCCCAGTGAATCATCGGTGACACCCCCACTCCAACAGGACACACCTGGCTGTGAAAGATGGGGCCGGGCAGGGACCCCAACCCGGCTCATCTCTGACCCTGAGCGAGCTGGCTGTGGCCAACAGCCGTTGTCTTTGCCCTCCCAGCACCCACTCCTTGCAAACCACACCCCAAAGTCCCTCGGGCTACCACCCCTCCTGGACTCCAGGGGAGGCAGAGCCCTCCTCCCAGGTCTGGCCGATCAGCAACAGTCACAGCAGCACGAGCTGCAGTGACCGGTTCAGGGAGGAGCTTAACTCTGAAGCTGAGCTGAAAAGTTCATTCCTGTGACTTCTGCTGGAATATCGGGGACAACAGGCGTACCTTCCCCGGGGCTGCTGAGCTGTGATGATTAGTCCAGAGCTACCAAGTACTAGACACGGGGAGTACCTTGCCACCTGAGCTTCTGGATCCAACTGTGCCTGAAGCTTGAACTGAGCCTTTTGTGCTACGGTCAGGAGCAAGGTGTCTGCCAACTGCAACCAAGAGACCTAAAACAGCAACCCCCTTAAACCCAAATTCTAAGCCCCATGGATCTCCCTGGAATCAGATCTCCTCCACTCTCTGGTCCTCTCACCTGTGCAGGTGAGGACAGGGGCAAAGCCAGCCAGGAGGCAAGAGAAATGAGACGAGAGCCCAGGACAGACTCAGGCGAGGAGGAAGGGGCCGGACAGGAGCCTGGGACAGGCCTGCCCTGTCTCTCCCCCCGAGGAGCAGCAAGGTCTCCTGGCCCTGCTGTCGGTGGCTCTAACTGGGGACCTAGCGGGCAGCAGCTCTGCAGATAAAGCCTGTCCCTTCTGGCCGACTCAGATCTGGGTCACCCCTCAGCAGCAGGCACACCCCACCCACGGCCGCCCCGGGGAAGCCGAGCCTCGGGCCTCGGTCTCTGGAGGAACACCCCAAGCTCACGTGCTCTCTCGCCCGTCCCAGCTGCCCCGTCCAGGCCAGGCGGAAGGGGCACCGTCTGCAGCCAGGAGGCCATGCAGGTGCATTGCGCAGGCTGCACCCACGGGCACGCCCAGGCACGCGCCCGCTGGGGCCTGTTTCCTGGGCTGTACAACGGGCTCCTGGAGGGCGGCCAAGGCTTGACCGGGGCAGGCGGAGACCTGAACCCTCAACTCCGCAGGCGCCGACCTCCCCCACCGTCCCTTCCTCCTCCTGACCTCCACACGGCCATGTGCGTGCTACAGCCCCCACTTCACAGATGGGGAGACTGAGGCTCTGGGGGCGAAGAAGCCAGTCCAATGTCCCACAGGCAGGAAGGGGGCCATGGAAAGATTAACACTCTGTCCCGCTCCCGGGTCCTGCTCGGTCACTATAATAGACCCAAGGTGGGCACCTCCCGCTCCTCACCACAGCCAGTTGCCAACACAGTGCTCACTAGCATCAGCTCATGTAATCGTCGCGACATCCCCGGGAGGCAAGGCTGAGGCACAGAGAGGCTAAGTAACTTTCCCGAGGTCACACAGCAGGCAAGTGGCAGAGCCTGGATGCGAACCCAGGCAAGCCCTCTCCAGAGCCCACCACTCACCCGTTGTGTCCCGAGACCCCATGGCCAGCGCACCCCCTGCCTCCCTGCTCAGACTGGGGGAGACCCTTGTCCCCCATCAGGCTGGGGTCGGGGCCTCGCAGGCCTCTTCCCCACTCACTAGTCACTGCTCACAGGTCCAGGCCAAGTCCTGCCATCCGGAGGCACCCACGGGCCACTGCAGACAGGCACGGCCATCTCCATGTCCATCCGGCCAGCCCCCCAGAGCTTGCTGCAAACCGCGCACCCCAGGCCCCCGATAGAGAAGTTAGACGCACCCTCGCCCCGGCCCAGGCCCCGGCTCTGTTATCTCCCTCGTCAGGATCTGGATTCCTCGTTCTCAAAGTCCTCGCTGCCCTATTTCCCATCTCCCCACAACCCCAAACGTAAGGTCCATGAGGGCAGGAGCCACATCTGTCATGACCTTCGCTGAGTCCCAGCACACCGCACACAGCAGGCACTCAATAAATGCTGGCTGAATCCATGAACACTCTCAGAGCAGAACCGTAGACCCTGAGCTGAAGCTGCAAGACTGGAGAAACTGAGGCTACAAGTGCAGACGGGGTCTACTTAAAGCCAGACTTTGGGGCATCGTCTATACTGGGCCGACATGTTCCAGAAACTGATCCATGTCTACACTGTCCACTCCACCACAGCTTTCAATGTGGCCCAGGGCTCAGACCCCTCCCTCCTGGGAGCCGCAATGCCAGCCCAGCCATTAGCCACAGGTGGGAGTCTGCAGTCCGTCACCACCATTGAGAGGCTGTGTGGCCTTCTCCAGGTAGTCCGCCCTCTCTGGGCCTTGGTTTCTCCATGTGTCAAGGGCGCCTGGCAGTCGAGGCAGCTTGCTGGGAGATGGCTGCCACCCAGGTGCTGGGTGAGTGGCCAGGAGGGTGGGGAATGGGCATTCGGGGCTGAGGGAGGGGCCCAGCATGGAATGCAGGGAACCACCTGCCTCCGGGGTCAGGTCCCCCTTAGCAGGGACACCGAGGAGGAGAGCTGGCAGTGGGAACGGGGGTTCCGGGATTTGTGGACTTGAGTTCTGGACCATGGGGCCGGGGCTCCCGCACCAAAGGACACCAGCGCCACCCCGACCCCCTCACTCCGTGCCGGGCCCTCCCGCCTGAGGTGGGGAAGACAGCAGCCAAACCCCTCCCCGGGGGAGCTCCCGACCTCCAGGACAACAAGCTGGTTAGGGCCTGGCTAGGGCCGGCGCAAAGTGACCACAGCCCGGGAGGCCTAAAACTAGAGAAATTTATGAGGCCAGCACTCCCGCATCCAGGAGCCGGTCCGCGCGTCCTGTCCCTTCCCGCCGCTGGCAGCGCCACGCGTCCCTTGGCTTGTGGTCACATCCCCGCCACATTCCAGCGTCACCCGGCCGTCCCCTCTGCGTGTCTTCTCCCCTTCTGTGTCTCATAAGGACAGCGGTCACTATGACCCCCCCTCGTCCCTTCTCAAGACACAGCCGCCAAGACTCTTTTCCCCAAGAAGTCCGCGAGGCGGGGGCCGGGTACCAAAACGTGCGCGCCTCCTCCAGGGGCCGCCGGTCAGCCCCCCGCACCAGCCCGCCCGCCCCGACACCGGCCCCCTGAGACTCGCCCCCTGCCCGGCCCGAGGCCACGAGGCCAGGCCCCCGCGGCCCCACCAGCAGACGAGGAAACCGAGGCACAGAGTGCAGCGCACGAGCGGAGCCCCCGCACAGGGGCCTCCCTCCCGCCGACGGGGAGGAGGGGCTCACCCCCACACCCCGGAGGGGTGGCCGGCGGGACTCAGCCCCCTTCACGGCCGCGAGGACACCCAAAGGGGGTGGGTGTGGGGGGCTTCTAGGGGTCGGTCTCTCCCACGTCACATGGGAGCGGATCCGCCCCTGCAGGGCGGGGAAGGGGCGTCCGCCCTGGTCATCGCCTCCCCCGTTTACCACCCGGCCCGGCCGCTGCCCACCAGCCCTGACCCGGCGCAGAAAGGGCCCATTGTGACGTCACAGGCCGGGAATGAGGTGACGAGCCGGGAAGGAGGCTGGGCCGGGACAAAGGGCTCATTGTCATGCAAATGCACGCCTCGGGGGACAGGGGGCGGCTCCTGCCTTCCAGCTTCGGAGCCACACGGAGCAACCAGCTCCCGGCCTTCCAGAAGCGTGGGCCTCTCCGGGCCTCAGACCTGGACCGAACAGGGCTCTCAGACTAGGAAATGGACCCCTTCCCAGGTCTGAGCCAGATTCCCAGAAAACAGTACCCACCGTGAGGAGGGCCCCCCAACACCCGGGTTCAAATCCTGCCTCCTCCACGGCTGCGCCACCGACCTGAGACAGGGCGGCAAAAGGACCTCCTGACGACGAAGCAGGACAATCCACCTACAGTGTGCACATCCCCCTGGGCACAGAAACAACCACATGAAATGCCATTTACCCATTAACACTGTGCGCCTGCCGCTGTGTGTCTTTGGGCAAGCTGCTCACCCTCTCTGGGCCTCATCTGGAGAGGGTGATTCAGGACCCACTTCACGGAGTTGTTAGACTCAATAAACTCAAGTGTGCGGAAGGCTCGCCCGCCTCATCAGCCCTCGATGCCCGCAGCAGATGCTGTCGGCACCCTCTCCCCGCACCTCGCTGCCCACAGGCCCTCTGGTCCTTGCTCATGAGCCCGCCTCTCTGACTTTAGGACGTGCCGACCTTCTGGGGGTGCTTGGAGGGTTCCTACGGGGCACTCGAGCAAAAACACAAGAACTGCTCTTGAAAGGTTCCTGGTTTTCCAGGAAGGCCCCCAAACGCATTCCCGACCCCCCACAGCAGACCCCCGGGTGGAGGAGGTGAGCGCCCCATCCACTCCAGCCCCCGGGCCTGGGTCCCCGGCCAGAGCCCCGGCAGGTGCGACGGCCGGATGCACAGTCGAAGCACATCCATCCCCAGGAAGGCCCCACTCACCGGGAGGGGCCCAGGTCCACAGCCCGTGGCGGACATCAGGGCAGGCACAATGGTTTCCTGGGCACCGACCATATGCCCGGTGCTGGGGACACAGTGGGGACCAAGAGGAACAAAACCCTGGTGGAGGGGGTGGGGGACACAGCTGATGGACAGTCGATAAATCCCAGGTGGGGACAGCGGCAAGGGGACAGGGAGTGACAACGGGGAGGTTGGGGCTTCCTTCAGGAGGCAACAATGAGCAGAGGCATAAAAGAGGGGAGCAGGGGAGACCTCGGGGAAGGCTGTTGCAGGACGAGGGCACGGCAAGTACAAAGGTCCTGAGGCAGGACCACGATGGGCGCTTCCAGGACACAGCTCAGCCCCTCCAGCTCTGCCCCGCAAAGCCAGAACCCCAGGCCCTAAGCCGCAACCGACACCCAGGCCCCAGACAAGCCTCCACGAGGCCCTCATGGTGGTGGAAACCCTCAGCAGCTCGACCTGCCAGGCCCTGCACAGACCCACCGCTCCCCCAGCCTGGGATGCCCTGGAACCCTCCAGAATTCTTAGGCATAAAGCGAGCCCTGCCTGGACCTCCTGGAGGCCCAAGGGCCCAGGCTCGGTTACCAGCCGGCTGTGAGGGAGACGACCACCTGCAGGCCCGCTCGAGGGAGCCCCCGGAGAAGCTTCCACCCCAGATCAGCTGTGGCTGGATGAAATGCATTTCTCATGCCCAGTGCCAGCCGGGGACAGCCCAGCTCACTTTAGGGCGAGCTAGTTACACCCCGAAGGTTTCTCACCACTGCTGGGGGCGGGAAGGGGTCTGAGGGAACCAGTACCTACTGCAGGGAACAGCAGGAAAGGAAAAAATGCAGCCCAGAGGACAGAGCAAGGAGGAAAAAGTGCTCAGAGAGGAAGCGAGTTCAGCCATCACAGAAGTGACCCGCAGACAGAACTGAGACCAAGTCCCACTTTGGGGGCTGCACACAGAGGCCTCAGAGGAGGCGGCTGAGGGGTGGGGGGGCTCCGCGTGGGCCCAGGAAGTGAGAGAACGAGCCCAGAGGTCGAGGCTGCCTGGCTCTCGCAGGTCATGAGCCCAGCCCCATCTTGACCTCCTAGCCTGGCCTACAGGTGAGGCGAGGAGGAGGGGACCAAGGCTCAGAGAGGGCAAACAACCTCCGCAGGGTCACCCAGCCAAAGAACCACCATGTCAAGGATGAAAATGATACCAGCAACGGCCCCTGCACATACCACTTAACGCCTTCAGTGCCAGCACCTTGCTAAGCACTGAGCACGTATCACCTCAGCTAACCTTCAGGCGAGCCCTAGAAGGTACCAAACACCATCCCCATTTCCCAGAGGAGGAAACCGAGGCTCGGCGGGTGAAGCCACTTGTTCTCGTTCACACAGCTGCCAAGGGGCAGACGTGGACTCGAACCCAGGACGGCCCGGCTCCAAGCCGCTGCTCTTCTGCTTTAACTTTTCCCTTGAGATCACTGTAGAGTCACATGTAGTGCTAAGAAGAGGGCCAGACCCGTGTCCCTTGGCCAGCGTCCCCCAGTGGTCCCATCCTCACAGCCTGTAACCCAGCGTCACTAGTGTAGGCAGGAGACGGACACTGAAACCATCACCTCCTCAGATCTCACCAGGTTTACACGCCCTCACGTGTGGGTGGGTGTGGGTACGTGTGGGGGTGTGAGAGGTGCGAGAGGGTGTGTGAGTGTGTGTCTACGTGTGCTCGTGAGTGCACGACCGTCTTCTCAGCAGCGGGGGATCCGCGGCTGAGACCCTGAGGGCAGGGGCGGCCACCACACAGCTCTGCGGCCGACCCCAGTGGGCACTGAGGTCTTGGGGGCAGCGAGGCGACATTCGTGGGGCCCCCCGCTGCAGAGGCCTTTCCCAAGGTCCCCAGGAGAGGCCTGAGGACAGTCGGACAGCGGGCAGCTGGCATGGGCAGCCTGGACATCCAGGGAACTCCTCGCTGGCTCCCGCTGGCCCGAGAGGAGAGGCCCAGAGCCAGCCACCGGCCCAGCATCCGGTGTCACTTACAAACTCAGGACGGCTGCCACCCTCGGCGGGGCAGCGGCCCTGCCCGCCCAGCCCCCAGGCCACGCTGGGCACTGTCAGGCGTCCAGTGGGGGACAGAGTGGAACAGGCGCGCACGGGGGGAGCCCAGGACCCCAGCCCAGGCCCACATGCAGACGGAGCCCGGGGCCCGGGGAAGGATCCCCCGCCCTCCCGATATCCCGGCCGGGTTTCCACGTTTATCAAACAGGACGGCTCTCCCGGGGAAGAAAATAAAAAGTGACCGAGAACAAGACAGCACTCAATCGGCAGCCCACCCTTGCCGGCGACACTGACGGAGCCCCCACACCGGCCAGCCCAGGGCCGCTGCATGTTCGTCCTCGTTTTCCCGCGCGGGCACTCACACTGCGTGGACAAGAGAGCTGAGGCCATGAGGCTCCACGTCCCGACCACGCTCACGCCGCCCCTGAAGCCACACAACTTAGGGGAGCGTGCATTTGCCCGACAGGGAAACCCCCAGGGCTGTGGGGTGACTGTCCAAGGTCACGCAGCCAGGAAGTAACCAGGCAGTCTGGCCCCAGAGCGAGCCAAGAAGCTGCAGCTCCCCCAGCTGATCCCCACGCCTGCGTGGCCCCCTTGCGCCCCATTTTACAGATGGGGAAACTGAGGCTCGCATAGGTGAGGTGAGGCCACCCACTGTAAAGAGGGACGGAGCCAGGATTCAAACCCGGGTCCACAGAAACGAGCGACACCATCTGGGAACCCAGCCTCCCCGGCCCAGGCTCGAGCCCCCCCACAGCCGCCGCCACCCCCGGACCTCAGGACAAACCGCTCCCTCATCCCCTGCGCCTGCAACTGAAGGCTCCTTGTGAGCCCGGCAGGCCCGTCCAACTTTCCAGTGTTTATCCCAGCTCCTCCTGCCAGGTCCCCGGGCAAGCCTGGGCCGGTGGCGCTGATTTCAAACCAGACACGGCCCCCGGCCAAGTGCCAC
The DNA here is from genome assembly GCA_031878705.1 of Tapirus indicus. Classification (NCBI taxonomy): domain Eukaryota; kingdom Metazoa; phylum Chordata; class Mammalia; order Perissodactyla; family Tapiridae; genus Tapirus; species Tapirus indicus. The sequence goes on from CM062938.1 coordinate 4,919,989, forward strand.
CGCGGTGGGAGCGGGCGCCAGGCCTCCAAGCACCGCCTGCACCTGGTGCCCCCCCCCGCCCCGCGCCTGCCGAGGAGCCCCCAAACCCCGAGCCCCGGGCCCAGCCCCAGTGGCCGACCCCGAGGAACAAACCAGGACCCCTGGATCCGGCCCAGACGGCTCTCCCGCCGATGCCCACGCAGGCCGAGCTCCGGAGAACAGCCCGTCCCACCCCATGGGCCACCCCCGAGGAGGGTGGCCAAGCGACACTGTCCTGTCCAGCTCCCGCCCTCCAGGCCTCTTCTGGGAGCTCAGCAGCTCCAACTGATAAACTCGATGACCACCGTCCCGAGTGTGGGCAGCGGCGGGGAGGTGCCCATGCGGCCAGCCCGGGCCCCACGGCACAGACTGGGGGCTCCCTCCGGGCCAGCCCATCGGCCCCCTGGGCACATCCCCGGTGCCTGTCGGGGGGAGCTGAGTCCCCCCAGGTCTTCGCCCACCCTCCCGGGGCGGGTGACCCGGCCGCCCGGCGTCTCCCTGCCCACCGCGCCCGGAAACTTCTCTTACCCGAGCACATGACCAGCCCGCACTCACGTCAGCTCCTGACACAACTGCAAGTGAGTCTCCCAGAGAAAAAACAGAGAAAAAGAAAAGTGAAACGTGCCAGCAAGGGGGTCGGCAGCGCCCACACGCGCAGCCCGCGCTGCTGGCTTCCGGAAGGCACGCGGGTCCACGGCCAACCCAGCCTCCCCCAGAGGCCGGCCGCGCAGCCTCCCGGCAACACCGAGGCTCCCGCCGCCGGGGAGGCCCTGGGGGCCCCGCGCCCGGCCGCCCCGGACCCCGGCCGATGCCCCCGAGACGGGCGGCCGGGCCCACCGGGGACACCGCGGGTGCCACCCCACCGCGGCGACAACGCGCCGTCGGGCCCGCTCCCCGCTGCCCGCCGCCCCCCCGGCCCATAAACACGGAGAATTACATAAGTCCACTCCTCCGGCTGCCGAGCCAAAAGTACGCTTCTCTCCCAGGCCGGCGGGAGGAATAATTCCTCATCGCCATGGCAACCCTGGCACGCCGCCAGCCCCGGAGCGGGCCGCAGCGCTGGGGGGCCTTTTTATAGCCCGGAGAAAACCTCTCCTGCAGGCGGCCGGCCCCTTCACGGTCTCCCCCAGCCCCCCGGCCCCTCCCGGCCCTCCAGTGTCCAGGCCCACGCGGCCAGAGGCAGCCTCTGCCTTTAAGATGTCTGTCCTCCTCTAATCTCAGGGGGAGCAAACACGACCCCTCACACGGGTGTTCTGAACGAGGGTCACTTGGGTGACAGGCCCAGAGGGTGAGAAACACACACGCGCGCACTGGCCAGAACGGACGGTCCGGTGGTCAGCCAGGGGTCTGACCCTTGGCTGCAACAAGCTGTGTGACTCGGAGACAAGCCCGCGCCTCTCTGGGTGTAGACCCCCCTGCAGGGCCCGGCGCACACGGCCGAGGTGGGGAGGCCGCCCAGCTGCTGGGAAGCAGGGCCCAGAGGGTCCCCCGCCCCCTCCTCTGCCCCCGGCGAGGTCTGCCCTGGACGGGGCTGCGGGGGCACCGCAGGCAGGAGGCAGAGCAGACACAGGGCTGGAGGCCGGCCTGCAGGGGCGCAGGCGCTGAGCACAGGGGAAGGGTGTGGTTAGAAGACGCGGTGGGGGGGGCAGGTCACGAGGACTCGGGGGAGGTCACGACTCCACGGCCTGGAGACGCTCCCGAGAGGAGCAGCAACAACAGTCACAACAGAAGCAGCTACCGTGTGCCCAGCGCTGTGGGCACGTCACCTGTTAACCCACCTGTCCTCACACAACACGACAGGAAACCCGACATACAGAGAAGGAAGCAGGCCCAGAGAGGTTAAGTGGCTTGCCCAAGGCCACACAGCGGAAAGTGGCTGAACGGGGTTTGAACTGGACAAGCTTGACTTGCATCCACCTGCCACAAGGTGTTGTCAGCAAGGACCAGAGGGTTTGGGCAGACCAGATTTGCATGTGACAAAGGTTGAGGCCCCTGGACTAGCGGGGGGACCAGAGTGACCGCTAGGAGACCAGGGAAGGGGCCCACACGGAAGGCATATGCGAATCAACTTTCGTCAGCTCATTCCCCAGCTTTTCCAGGAAAATTCCCCACAGAGGGTTCTGGAAGGCTTCTTTCTGCAGACCTGCCCCGAAAGCCAAGGTGGGGATTTTTCCAGTGAAAGCCTTGGGGAAACTGAGGCACAAAAAGGCGTGAGGGAGCCAAGCCACATTCTTAGGCCTGGGATCCGGGCGCCGTCTTCCTGCCCGCCGGCTCTGCGGGCTCTCGCAGTGACAAGCACGAAACTAGGAACAGGCCAAACCGGCCCCACCGAGACCGCCGGCCGGAGCCTGAGGCCGCGGGTCAGCACTCCCCGGCCCCTTCTGTCCTCTGCTGCTTCTGGACACGGAGCTGCGCCCAGGCCCTCAGACGCCGCCCCGAAGCAGGAGGACCTCTCCCAGCCCCCGCAGAACGACCCACGCGGGGGGCGGCTTCCACGCGGGCCGCGTCACCCCGCGGTCACCCCTCGTGTCGTGCCCCCAAGAGGCCGGGCAGCGAGGGTTTGCGGGGTGACTCCATGACGACGGCAAATCATCAAAAAACCAGAAACAGCCACAAGCAGCACCCCGCAGACAGAGCCGGTCGCCGAAACCGAGCATACGTTCAGAATAAGCGAAAGAATTCTCGGTGACCGTCCCTCGTACTCTGGAACACCGGCCCCTGACCCAAATTTACCAACACGCCCCTTCCAGGAACCCGCCTGCCGGGCAGCGGGGAAGACCTACAGGATATGCTTTGATGGGGCCACCGAGGCACGTGTGGCAAGACAAAGGGTCTCCCAGGAGGAGGCAGGCTGAGTGGCCCTGGCAAGGCCCCAGCCTCGGCCGGCATCAGTCTGCTCAGCTGTGAAATGGGGGCGCACCTGCCTGCTGCCTCTCTCAGCGTCAACAGAAAGGACACTTGTGGGGGGGGTTGGAGCACCCGAGGGGACCCACAGTCGCGACTCCCTCGGCGTCCAGCGCCAAGCGGAAGGGACCCCCGCTGGCTCCCTCCCACGCAGCTGCAGCCTCCTGGCCGGGCGAGGAGATGAGGACGGGAGCAGGTGGGGCCGGGGGACGAGAAAGTCCGGCTGTTTCCACGTCCTCCTCTCCTATCCCGCAGCCCAGGGCTCCAGGGCTGGGGGGTGACTACTCCCCGGGCAGCTTCAGTTTCCCCATCTGAAAAGCCACTCACAAGATGGTTCTGTTGACACACACCCATAAAGGGGACATGAGTCGGCCATAAAAGGAATGAAGGCTGACACCTGCTACAACGTGGGTAAACCTCGATGTCATGCTCGGTGCAAAAGCCAGACACAGAGGCCACACTGTAGGCCCCTGCACGTGACAGGCCCAGAACAGGCAAATCCACAGGGACAGAGAGCACACGGTGGCCAGGGACTGGGGGGAGTGACTGCCCCTGGGTGCGGGGTGCCCTCTGGGTAATGAGAATTTTCTGGAACTAGACAGACGGGGTGGTCGCACAACATTGTTTATGTACTAAAAACTAGTGTTATTATTCACTTTAAAATGGTTAATTTTACGTGGTGTGAATTTCGCCTCAATTCAAAATAAACAGAAAGACGGTCGTGTTCAATGGACGGCATTCCAGGTCCGTTTGCCGACTTTCTGAAAGCTGGGCCCACCTCTCAGCCAGTGAAGGCCCCTGACCCCAGGCCTGGAGCCATCAGACGGTCAACACACATTTACCGAGCCCCCAGGGTATGCACGGCCCCGGGAGTACAGCAGGGAACGGGAGAAAGACACTTGCCTCATGGAGCTGACACGGGACGAGGCGAGAAAGTCAACAGTAAACAAAGATGTGGTGTAATTCAAGGAAGGACAGCTGCTGCGGACAGGGCGGTCCCGAGGCAGGGACATTTCAGCAGAAGCTGGACCAAGTGAGGGAGGCGGATGTGGGAACTCCCCAGGGAACAGTGTCCCAGGCAGAGGAACAGCCAGGGCAAAGACCCTGAGGTGGGGCCACTCGCGGTGAGCTCCTGGAACAGCGGGAGGCCAGCCTGGCCGGAACGAATGGGCAGAGGGGGAGCGCGCAGGGAGGTCAGCCGTGTCACTGGCTCCCGAAGGAGTCTGAAGTGTGATTAAAATAAAATTCGCGAGTGCGTGAGTTCCCTGTGGCTGCTGAAATGAGTTACTACAAACTGGGGGGCTTAAAGCAACAGCAACTCATCCCCTCACGGTTCCAGAGGCAGAAGGGGACATCCCAGTGCCGGTAGGGCCCTGCTCCCTCCGCAGGCTCTGGGGGGTCCTTCCGGCCTCTTCCAGCTGCTGGGGGCTGCAGGCGTCCCTGGGCTCGTGGCCGCGTCCCTCCCGCCTCTGCCTCCGGCGTCACCGGGCCGGCCCTCCAGGCGTCCTCTCTCATAAGGACCTCTGCTGTGGACTTGGCCCGTCCTAATCTAGGATGAGCTCACCCCAAGATCCTCAACATGATTGCATCCACAAAGACCCTTTGTGCAGACAAGGTCACAGTCACAGGTGGACCTTTGGGGGTCACAACTCAACCCACCACCACGATCAAGATGCGCCCTTCGGACGCACAAAATGCCCAGCACCGTGTAGGCCTCTCCTCTCCCTCCGGCACCGATTCCAGAGAACCAGGCTGGGAGCTCGGGGCAGGCGCTCAAGCATCTCCAGGAGCCCCTGGGGACCCCGCAGCCGGGCCTCCCAGCCTAAGCCAGCGAAGAACAGGCCCTTCCCTCAGAGAGGCACCGTGGCCGCTTGCAGGAAACGGGCCCCCTCAACGGGGGACAAAACAGGCCACACCTTTGCCCCCGAACGGAGACTTCCCGAGACCACAGTGCATCCTGCTTCCCGCATCGCGTCATCAGGCGCAGGAGCCTCCCCACAAAAGCACCAAAGTCAAACCCTTGACCGTGTTGGCCAAACGCAGCCAACTGTCCTCCAGGGCTGTTTTCACTTTGCAAAGGGGCCGCCCCCACCCGCATATTGCTATCTCCATTTTACAGATGGGGAAACCGAGGCACAGAGAGGCGCAGTGACTTGCCGAAGGGCACGCAGCTGGGAGGCGCCCACAGAGTGTGGCGCCCGCGGCTGCGTCACTAACCACTAGGCTTACTGTCTCTCAGAGCACTTCACCTCCACTGGAGGTGAAATATTGTTCTCGGAGAACTGCGGCACCCTCGGGCCCCAACTTTCGGAAACATCTCCAAAGGCGTTAAACGTGACTTCCCAAGCCTTGGGACCTTCTGGAACATTCCATGGGACATTCTGCCCAGATCACAGAGGGCAAAATACTTTGAGATAAAAGTCACAGCTAAGCACAGAGGCCACAACATGATGACAGCCAGCTGTGGCCAACAAGGAAGCTCTTTCTGGCACACAATGTTGTTTAAAAATTAGGACATTGCTTATAAAACCCAGACTTCCAGCTTCTCTTGGAAAAAAAAAATGAGAATATCCAGCATGCCAGTTAGCCACAAGCCCCGCCCCTCCCTCTCGCTTCACTCCCTTCCTTGACTGCGTCTGAGTTTGGGAGCCCCCTTCCCTCCTCCCTGCTGTTGAAAATAGCGGGACAAGCAAAGCCTCGCTCAGCGAGGAAATGGACAAGAGAAAGGGGTGAGCTCTGGGGGCTTCAGGCGAGCCGCCTCCTCCTCGGCTGGGTGTGCTGGTGGCACGAACCTGCCTGACAACAAGGCCCACACAGAAGGAAGCAGAGCTGAGACAGAGTCAGCTCCCCAAGGCGTGGTTTGAGTCCCTGGATCCAGCCGTGCCTGAACTTGTCATGCTCCAGACTCTGCCGTTATGAGCACCCAGTAATTCCTCCTCATGGCCTTATCCAGCCTGAGTGCGCATCCACCACGACTCAGGAGTCCTAACTAATGACCCTCGGGTCTCGCCTCAGTAGACACTTGTCCAAGGAAGCCTGTCCTAATCACAGACAAGTGCAGTTATTATGCTCCAGTGACAACCTGAACTCTGTCCCCATGACCCTCACCACCCTTGATGGCACTCTCTCTCTGGACACTAAACTCCTCAAAGGCATGGGCCAGATCCAACTTTTCCATCATTCTGATCCCAGTGGCCTACAAACGTCTAGAACATTCCATGTGCCCAACAAATGCACGTTCATCAACCAGCAAAAGAACAAAAGGGAGAAGCAAAAGCCACTAAACTTGATTTCTGCCTTAAATATGAACAGCCTCAGACCCAGAGAACCACTCCTGGCCCCCCGGCTCTGCTGCAGCCATACAGGCCTCCTCGGCATTCCTGAAACATCATGGCCTCAGGGCCTTTGCACATGCTGTTCCCCCACCTAGAATGCTCATCCCTCGTCCTTTCACATGTCGGTTCCTTCTCATTGTCCAGGTCCCAGCTCACATGCCAACTCCTCAGAGACCACCCTTGATTTCTCTGCCTAAAATGGGCCCCCCTGAAACCAGAGCTGCCCCACCGTCCCCTGCCCTGCGTTACACCACGGCCAGCATTCCCCGCCGTGCAGTCCCATGTTTGTTTTCAGCACCACCCGTCTCCCCATCAGCCCGTGGGGTCCATGAGGCAGGACCCTGGCATCCTATTTGCTGTGTGTCCCCCGTCCCCCCCCCCCCCGCCCCCCGAGGAGGCCACGGGGACACCAGGCTGGCTGCAGGGAGGCAGGAAGCAGACCCCTCGTGTCCTGACCAGTCCTGCCCAGCTCAGAGCAGCTGCCGCATGCCTGAGGGCCCTACGTGGCACACGGAGCCTGGCCCACGGCCAGCGCAGCCCTGCCAAGAGATCCAGCCTGGCTCCGGGCTCCGGGAGGGCTGCAGGTGGCGCCTGCACAATCCCCACAATTAACAGCAGGTGCTGTGGAGTCAAGCTGCCTGGGTTCAAATCCCAACGCTGCCAGCTGCCAGCTGCGTGACCTGGAGCAAGTCACCTAACCTCTTTGTGCCCCCAGCTTCCCCACCTATAAAATGGGGCTGATGATAATAGCATCTGCCTCACGGGGCTGCCACGGGGAGGACGTGAGTGAACACAGCCCAGCATAAAGTAAATGCTCAGGAATCATGAGAAATTACAGTCAATGTCAATGACGATGACGGCAAACTCTCACGGGGCCCGAAGGCGGGAAGTGTTAGCTTGGGTGGTAAATGCAGAACCTGCTCTGGGCCAGTCCTGTCTGAAGCGCCTTACACACCTGATTCCTACAAGGTAGCTTTATTATCATTCAACGTGCTTGTCCCAGCGCTTCCAGGCAGCCTCCCTGGATTGCTGCACCCCCAGGAGCACCCAGACACACAATTCATGGGCGTCTGTCCTCGGCTCCCCTCTCCGTCCGGCTACAGTGAGGGGCGGGGAGAATCTCGGAGCCCCAGGAGCCTGAAGTCAGCACACGGGGAAGCAGGCCCCACCCAGCCGCCACCGCAGCCGACCCCCGAGAGTGACGGGGGCTCCCTGCCCGCAATCTGCAGAGGGGCATCTCCTGGCGGACGCCCCACTGCCCTGCACAGGCCAGACGTCCCGGACACAGGGCGCACCGTGAAAGAACAGGCGTCGACTCTGGCTGGGGGTCCGGGGTCCGCGTGGACGGCGTGTGAAAGCAACACAGCCCCCCAGCCACCCCCATCCTTTCTGTCCCCAAAATGAGGTGGGCACAGCTGGTCTCCTCTTCCCACAGGACAGACAGACAACGGGCTCGCCAGTCAGGGTGGCTGTGGTCGCCCAACACGGCAGGAACCCATGAGCCAGCCTTGGGGACACTCGACCCCTTCACTTCTCGGACAGGAGAGGGAGCCCCCTCCACGCGGGGCCCTGAGGGGCCTCTGTTCCCCAAACCAGGCGGTAAGAGCTGGTTAGACCACCAGCTCCGCCACCCACCAGCTGTGCGACCTCCCTCCAGTCCCTCCACCTCCCTGGGCCTCAGTTTCCTCATCTGTAAAATGGGTCTAGTGATCATTATCACAGTCCCACAGGAGGGCCGAAGAGCCCAAATCAGAGCCACAGTAACACAAAGAGCAGATCTGGGAAGAAGCTGTTTTAATTCCAGCAAATGGGCTCATTTTGTCATGAAATGAAACACAATTGTATTTTATGGTTCCAAATGGTTTCTGCTTGGATTGATGAATCGTGGAAGGGATGACGCGATTCTTTCAGCATTTAAGCCTCTTGAGGCCTCAAGCCACAGTAAATTAGCATCTCCCCCAAAAGGCCGCTGTCAATAAAGGCACACAGGCTTAACACAGCGCCCAGCACAGAGACAGCACTAACAGAGGCGTCCCACACAGCACAATGGGAGGCTGAGGAGGAGAACAGGAAGGATGCGGGCTCTGGGGCAGACAGCCCAGGCTTGACTCTCACTGGCTGTGTGACCTCAGGCAGGTCACTTAACCTCTCTGTTCCTCAGTTTCCTCATCCCCACTTCACAGGGGGTTTTGAAGATTAAGCAAATTATAACATGTAAACTGCAACACAATTACTATTATAAATCCTGTTATTATTATTGCTGTCATTTGCAGCAATTTCAAAACTGACGTAGGTTTATAAACCCGACTGCAGGATAAAGACAAGTCCGCCTTGGATCCTGGGGCCAGGGGGACCCCACCACCACCCCAGCCTGCTGGGAGCCCCAAAAGGCAGCTCCCCCTAGTGCATCCAGCTGGGGGCAGGGACCACCGTCAGACAGAGGAGACACATGTCGGAGCCCGAGACTAACAACAAGAACAATTATCGGGCAGGCGTCCATCTGTAATCATGGATTTGATGTAATTAGGCCCCCCGCTAACTTCATTACTTATTTATTTACAGGATTGCTTATTTAATTTACAGGCCTCCTTCCCCGAAAAGTCATCTTAGCTAACACCCCTCCGGCGAGGGAGGAGCAGCAGGAGGCCCCCTCTTCTGCCCTCACCCCATTCCCGGGCTCCGGCCTCGCCCCAAAACAGCTCCCCAGAAGGCCTGCGTGCCTCTGCCCAGGACAACAGGATCGTGCAAGGCCCGACATTCACTCAATAGCGCTTGGCGCCACCGGACAGCGCTCGACCCGGAAGGCGGGAACCTCTCCCACCCTCATCTCTCCACAGAAGGAACCTCAGGGAAGGACACCCATTCCCCACATGACCCTCATGACCCTCTGGACCAGCAAACACATGAGTGCAACCAATGGGGCTGCTACTTCCCAGCCTGGCGGAGGAGAAGGCACTCAACTCTTGCCAAGTGACCTCTCAGGGCCTTGGTTTCCTCATCTGTAAAATGGGGGTGTTAACACACCCACAGCTGGCCAGCCTTAAAAACGCAGCTGCTGCTACCCTGAGCCACCCCGTGCTCTCGGCCAATGCAATAAGGCACGAAAAAACAATACGAGGCACAAAGACCTTCCAGCTGTACCCGTCCCAGCCCCAAACTGGAAACAACCTAAACGTCTGTCAACCACGAACAGCTAAACGAACTGCAATACATTCATACCACGGAGTATTACTCAGCAATGAAAAGGAATGAATACAAGAACAACACGGACGGACCTTAAAACCATTCCGCAGGGTGACAGAAGACAGATGTTAAAAAGTACATACTGTGTGATCACTTTATTAGGAACTCTAGAAGATTCCAGAACTTCTATGACAGACAGCAGATCAGTGGGTGCTTCTGGGGGGGACGGGGATTCTTTTGGGTGTGATGGACACACTATATCTTGGCTGTGGCAGTTGTTATGTGAATATTACATCTGTCAACGCTTGGGGAACTGAAAGCTTAAAATGGGCGCATCCGATTGGAGGTCAATTACATCTCAATAAGGCTGATTTTTTTTAAATGTAACAAAGGTACATACCTGTATATAGCACCACCGCCTCCAATCCCGTGCCCGGGGACTATCTCCCCACGCCCAGGTCAGGTCTGCTGGCTCCTAACCGCCCCTCGAGTTCCCCCAAAGCTCCTGATTTACGAGCACTGGACAAGGCAGGTTGGGGTTCACTCCTAGATTTGTCCCCTCCTCGCTGGGTCATTTTGAGCAAATCACTTTGCCTCTCTGCCCGTCAGGCTCCCCACCGACAAAAGCAGGGGTATAAATAGCTCGCTCCTGGGAGAGTTATAAAACGAACCAGGTGGACGTGCCAGCTGCAGGTCCTGGCATACAGCAGGGGCCTCATTATTGCTGCTGCAAAATGATGAACAGGCCAGCGCCAGGCCCAGCGTGGACAGGACTGGCCAGGATTCTTGTCCCCCAGACACACACAAGCACCTCTCCAGACAAGACTCCAGGCCCAGGTCACCGAAGGCTCCAGGCTGCCAGGGCTCCGCCCGGGGCCTTTAACTCATGCCTGCTGTCCAGGACAGGACGAGGTGCTGTGCGGAGGGTTGCCCTGAGGGCACACAGGACCCCTGAGAGGTCATTGCGGGTCAGAAGCTGGCCCTCAGAGGGGACGTCCTGGTGACAAGGGCACCTTGTCGGTCTGGCTGTCATGTATACACTCACTGGGCAGGACAAGGGTCACCCAGAGCCCGCCCGTTTGTGAAAGCAAAAAGATAATAATAATGAAAGGATGACGGGGAGGGGCTGCGGGGACGGGCCGACTCTGACGGCTCACCGGACCTGTCCCAAATGCTCCCACTACCCTGAGCGACGGCGGCCAGGCGCGGCCGGGTGCCATGCGGGAGGGGCGTCCCCCAGGCCCGATTAGAGGCCCAGCCGCAGGCGGACACGATCAGCTGTCAGCCTCGTCCTCCTGCCCGCCATCAGAGGCACCATTAATTGCTGTCATTTGAGCGTGGCCTGTGGGGAGAAGCAGGGGGGCTGCGGGAAGGGGAGGAGGGCAGAGCAGGGAGGAGCGCAAGAAGGAGGGGAGGGAGGGGAGGGACAGCCGGCCCAGAGCTGGAAGGAGCGAGAACCCCATGCGATGTCCTCCTCCACCCGACGGAGGGACCAGGCATCACCCAACTAGGGACAAAGCCAGGGGACCCACTGCCCCGGTGGGGCCAACAGAGTCCAGAGAGGCGTGATTCTGCCAGGCCATGCCCCGGAGACGTCCCCCCACATCCACACCTGGTCACTCGTCTGCCTGCGGTTGACCCAGATCCTCCTCCCCGGGGGTCCAGAAGGCCTGGCCGCCCCAGCCCCCTCCACTTTCAGCCTCCACCACATCCGACCCCTCACCCCCGGTCTATGCAGCACTGGGCACCATGCTGGGAGAGGTTCGAGGCACGGCAAACCCCACTTTCCCACCTGCGCCATGGGGCTCACACGGCTCACACCTAGGATGCCTGGAGCCCCCCCAACCCCACACAGATGGATCAAACATACACCTGGCTTCAGGCCAGTCCCAATGCCACATCTCCAAGGACCTACTCCAGCACAGAAGACTCCGAAGCTGGGCGCCCCAGGTTCAAATCCTCCCTCCGCCCCTGGCATCCTGGGGACACCACCTCCCCTCCCTCTGCCTCAGTTTCCCCACTTGCAGAACGTGCATAATGACAGTGCCCATCTCTGGGGTCGCTCTGAGGATTAACGAGATAATTCCACAAAGTACCTGCTGCTGCTGCCCCGCCATCACCCACCTCTGTCCACTCGGACCCTCACACGCGGCCCCTTCCACCTCTCAGCGGGGTTCTTCCTCAGACACGCCTGCTCCCCGGCCCTGCCTCCGCCCCACCGCACTCTCCCGGGGTCTCAGAAAGGCTCCAGCTGCCCACCAGGAGCTGCAGACCCGGGGCCACACAGCGCCTCTGTCTCCAGGGAGGGGCTCAGAGCATCCACCCGGCCCCGAGCCCGCTGCGGCCCCTCCCCAGACGGGCCCTGTCTCTGGGCTGCCAGGGGCTCGGGGAGCAACAGGCTCCCTCACAGGGGAGGCCCCCGCCCCCCCATCTGTCTGCCTCCCTCCCATCCTCCCCACCATGATGGATCGCCCCCAGGAGGAAGCTAAGTGCTTGCAGACAAAAAGCCCTTTTATCGCCCTCGGGTGGGCCGCTGGACTGACGGGCAGATAATTCAGCCGAGGAGGAAGGTTCCCCATTAGGCGCCCGACGCAGAGTGACAGAGAACCTTGAGCAGAGGGGGAGGAAGGGAAAACACCCCAGACCAGGCCGACCCCCTTCCAACTTCAAAGGCACCAAGAATGCCAGGCAGGAAACCCGGCTGGGCTGATCCCTGCGTGGGGGACCGTGACCAGGGCCGCCCACGCCTCCCACCTGCAGATGAAACCCGCTGCCTGGGGCCAGGGCCTGGCTCCTGGGGGACCCCAAGGCTCAGGAGCAAAGGAGGAGGCCTGCCCGCAGGAAGCCCCACCCACTGACTCGTGCAGATCTCTGCAAACCAAGAGGCCTGCTCCACACGGCCTCAGGGCCTTTGCACGCTCTGTTCCCTCTGCCTGGGACACCCTTCCTGCAGACCCGCATGCCCCATTCCTCCCGTCCTGTAGGTCTTTGCTCAAAGGTCACCTGCTCAGGGAGGCCCACCCTGACTCCCCATTGGAAACTGCAACCCCCAGCCCCCCACACACTCCCCAAACCCTTCTCCGCTGGTCCCTCACCCCGGCACTTCCCGCTGAAGGACACGCTGTGTACCTGACTTGTCTACTCTCAGTCTCGCCAGGGAGGATGGGATGCTTGTGCATCTATTCACAGCTCTCTCCACGCCCAGTACAGGGCCCGGCACACAGGAGACGCTCCAGAAACATCGCTCAACGAACGAACGCCTTCGGGAGAAGAACGAAGCCGCCCGGCAGCAGCCAGTCCTGAGCCAGGAGAGTGCCCTCAACGACCCTCGTAAGACGCCCATTCGACAGATGAGGAAACCGAGGCACAGAGCCGTCTCGGCGCCCTGGAATTCGCACCCAGGTCTGCGGGAGGCCCGTCCTCTGCAGAACTGCCTCGGGAACCCAGGACGCCAGTCAAGGGCTGCGGGGCGGGGACGAGGACTGAAACTCCCTTGACCTGCCTCTCAGCACTGGAGCCTCAGGGAGGCCCTTTCCCACCTCTCGGCCTCAGTTTACCCCTCTGCAGAATGAGGCTGTGCGGGTGACCCCTGCATTCCCTCTGAGGACACCGCCCCAGTCCCCACCTGCACCCTGTGTGGCCTCGATGGGGGGACAACAGTGAGAGGTGCTGGGAGCCCAGGGACGCGGGAAGTGCCGGATCTCAACCCTGCGGTGGAAGCCCAAGGTCAGACCCTCCTTGGGGGCCGGGCCCGCTGAGCCCTCCCACCCCCAGAAGAGCAGCCCAGTGAAAGGCAAAGAGAGATGTGGAACGGTGACGAGCACTCACCACCTGCTAAGCACCGAGGGCTCACGGCGGCCAGCACGGCCCACGTCTCCGGCGTCGGCAGCTGACCGTGCCCAGTGTCACAAAGCCGAGAAGGAGCCCACCAGCATGTGCGGGCAGCCAGCACCCACTGACCAACCATTCCTCCACTGGCACAGACAGAGCTGGGCGCTCACCCCGTGTCCCGGGCCCCCCAACACGTCCCTCAGGGAAGCATCCTCCACTGCTCCCCCAAATCACCAGGCTCTCGGCTGCGGGGGGGGAGTTTCCTCATCACACCCACCGGGGTCTCCGGAGACCTCACCACCTCTCCCAGGCCTGGGTCAGCAGCCTGTCCTCCCCCCGCTGAGCCCCACAACCTGGGAAATGGGGACCAGACACAGGGACGGGGGCTGCAGATTCAGTCCCCTCCTCTGCAAGGTCTCCGGGCTGCTTAAATAAAAACTACAAAAACACTGAAAACTTAGCAACAACCCACTCATTGCCAACGCTATGGGGCAACTTGATTCTGTCCCCATTCTACAGATGGGGAAACTGAGGCACGAGGTGGCACAGGGCCTTGCCCAAGGTCGCACAGATAATAAGGGGTAGATGGAGCTCTGCACACAGGCAGCCGGGCCCCAGAGTCCCTGCTGGGGAGCACTGTGCCCCTCCCGGTTACAAAATAATGTAAAATAAAAGATGTCATGTACCCCCAGCCCAGTGCCCACCTCTGAGCCTTTGCCCACCGCGCTGACCACACCAGGACCGCCTCCCCTCTTCCCAGACACCCAAGCCCTACCTGTGCCCCGAGGACCCCTGTCCAGTCCCACTGGTGTAGGAGCAATCCAGGAGACCCTCGCCGTCAGGTACGGGGGAGCAGGGCAGTGGGCACAGACCCACGCAAACGGGTCTCGATCTGCTCAAGGCCGAGACGAGCACGTTGGAGAGGAAGCTGCCTGGCTCCCTGGGAGGGTCCATGAAGGGTTTGAGTCCCAGCTCTCTGCTTCCAGCTGAGACCTGAGACAGGTGACCCACCTGTGCCTCAGTTTCCCCGTCTGTAAACTGTGGGTAACGGCTCGTCCTGGAGCACTGCTGTGAGAACACACCCCGCGGTGACACGTGACTCGGCGTGTAGAGCGCCTCCTCTGTGCCCGGCCTGCTCCACGTGAGCCCCCGCAATGGTCATGGCCGCCCTGCGAGGGGTGCTGTGCTGACCCCCAGTTTACAGTGGGGAAGTGGATGCACCGGAAGATGAAGCGACGCCCTGGGGGCCCAGCGGGGCAGTGGCGGTGCCGGGTCTGGAAGCCAGGCCGCCTCCTCTCCTGCAGGCACGGGGACCCGTGGCACCCAGCCCGAGGGCTCCCTCCCACACCGGCCGCCCCAGCCCACGGGCCCTTCCTCAGGCCCTGCCCTGCCCGCCTGCGGCCCGCCTTCCAGCACAGAAGCCAGGTACCCCAGACCCCAGGGACGAGAAAACCCACGTGCCACAGCCGCAGTCAGGGACCGCCCCTCCGTCAGGAACCCTCGGACCCACTGCGCCCGGCCGGAAATATCCCAGCCCTGGGGGACCCACAGCCCCCAGCCGCCCCCACCCTCGGCAACTCTGGAGTGCCAGACCCCACCCCACAAGGCCACGCCGAGCCCCCACTACATCCGCCAGCCACTCCCGACTCCCTGCCCATGAGAAGGAAGGTCCCAGCCATAAGAATCCCGTAGAGGCTGCAAGTGGGGACAGACGCGAACCTACCAGAAACGGCCTCCAGAGACACGGTGTCCTCAGAGGCTCCGGGAGACCTGCAGGAGAGAACACAGGTCTCGTCAGCAAGGAGCGCAGCCTCCACACACGCCCACGTGCGGGCAGAGATGGGCGGGCCCGCTGGTCCAGGCCCGGTGCACTGGACGCACCAGGCCCAGCATCTCTCCACGACAGGCCATCTGACAGAGAGGGAAACCGAGGCCCAGAGAATCAAAGTCGCAGGCCCGGGGTCCCACAACTAGGATGCTGCAAACTGTGTGGTTATACAGGCAGCCCGCACGCCCGCGAGGCCACCAAGGGGCCCTGGGCCACATCACAGCATCTCTGTGAAACCCCCATCAACTTCCCTGAGGACCCACAAACACGCGAGTGAGCGACACCAGAAGGAGGGGTGGGCCGGCTCTTCTCATCCAAGAACCAAATCCAGTGCCACGAAACCAGTGTCCGGAATACAAAGACAGCGCCCACAAATAAATAAGGAGGAGCCAGTCTACCCAATAGAAAAACGGTCAGAAAGACTTGACAACCCTTCACAACAGTCGGTCTGCACACGGCCGACAAGCATGTGAAAAGGTGCTCCAGGTTTAGTCACCAGGAAAGTGCAAGTTAAAACCACAAGCGAGCACGCCACACCCACCAGGGCGGCTAAGATTAGACAGACAACGCCAAGTGTCGGCGAGGACGCAGGTCGGCGAACCCTCAGACATCGCTGGTGGATGCAAAACAGTGCGACTCCTGTGGAAGACAGGCGGGCAGTTTCCTAGAACGTGAAACATACACCTGCGCGACCACGTGACCCGGCAGTTCACTCCTGGGTATTGAAACCAAATGTCCACACGAAGATGCGCACACGAATGTTGCCAGCAGCTCGATTCGTGATCACGGAGAAAACTGAAGACCATCCCCCTCTCCGCCAACGGACGCAGGGACAAAGAACGGGGGCATGTCCCCGGCACGGGACACTCCTGCACAACAAAACGGAAAGAACCACAGCCACACAGACGAATGTCAGCCTCACTCGCTGAGCACTGTCCTGGGCGACAGCCGCCAGGGTTCCATCCACACGACTCCGGGAAGGACAGAACCGCAGGTTCACGTGTAGAGGTCCACCGAGGCGCTCACACCGGCACAAAAGGGGATTCCCACGAAGGGTGGGATGTAGGATGCCGACCACCTCGGCGAGGGGGAGGTGGAGGCACAGCGTCCCTTTATAATTACTCGCTATTCTGTGCCCGTGTGTTTACAATTCTCTATTGTGTCACCTTCTGCACGAAAAAGAACAAATGAAAAACAGTACAGTGGGCAGAGCACTGAGAAGAGGGTCAAAAACCTGGCCGTGGCCCCAGCTCTCCCACTAACAGCCGTGACCTTGGGCAGCCCCCAGCCCTCTCCGGGCTCGGTCTCCCATCGGAAGATGCGCCTGCTCCCAGCTGACTCCAAGACCCTCGCTCACACACATCTCCATCTCCAGTGAACCCTTAGGGGACCCTTCTCCGCCCCGGGCCGACCCCAGGGACCAGAGGAGAGAGAAGCCGGGCCACCCGCCCTCACAAGGCAGAGGCAGCTGCGTGCAGCCTGGCCCCCCGGGTTCAAATCTAGGCTCAGCCCTTCCGAGCTGTGCACCCCGGGACAAGCAGCTTTCCCTCTCTGAGCCTCAGTTTCCTCACCTCTAAAATGGGCACGATGATGAAAACGCTGGCCTCACAGGGATGCCGGGATGGAAAGAGCCAGTGCGTGCCCACTCCAGTGCTCAACTACCACTGGGCGTGACCACCACCCCCACCCAGGAGCTGGCAGCTCAGCCCCAAGAGCCCGTCCGCCCCCACAGGCCCTTTCCAACCCCGAGGAGCCCTCAACGGGACGGCTGCAAGCAGCTTATGGAGAACAGTCCCACCCCTTCTTTCCTGCCCTTTTTCCTGTTTTCTCGTTTGTTGTTTTTCCACTACGATGCCCCAGGCTTGGCACTCGGTCCTGCCATCTGCGGCAGCTCCAGAGACAGGCCCTGCGGGATGGCTGGAGACAGGGAGGCCTGGGCACCGCTCCACAGCCGCCCCAGCCCAGCTCCTGGAAGCCTCCATGGCCAGTCCCCTGCAGTGGGTCCCACAGAGGGCCCAGGAGGGGCAGGCCTGGGGCACTCTCCCCAGGAGCCACTTGGAGGGACAGCTGGGAGAGCGGACCCCATCTTCTTCCAACCCAGCCAACCCCTGCCGCCATCTCCAAACGGACACGGGGCACCCGGCAGTGTGGGCTCGAGACAGCCCAGGCCGGCTCCAGGGTCACAGGCCCAGGGCATCTCCCAGCAACGACAGAGCGACACGCAGGTCCAGAGGGCGGGTCCCAACCTAGAGAACTCGGGGTGAACGGGGCTTCCCGGGAGAGGCGACAGCCAAGCCGAGCCCAATGGAGGGAGCCGCACTGGCCAGAACCGGGGGAGACACCACCGGCAGTGCGCGGGGACTGGACGCGGGCAGAGAGCAGCTGGACGAAGCTGCTCAAGTGGGAAGAAGCCCAGAGCCCTGGCTGGAGAAGCGAGCGGGGGAACACAGGGGACACGGGGCTGACCACACAGGGCCTTGCAGACAGGGACTGTGCTCCCAGCAGGGAGACCCTCAGGAGGGCTCTGCCTGCAGAGAAGGGACGGGGCCCCATCGGAATCCGGAGAGGGCGCGCGGCTGTTGGGTGGAGGATGGTGGTGGAAGCTTGCGGAAGAGGACACAGTCGGTTGGGGTGAGTGATGGTGGCGCCCGCCCAGGGTGGGGACAGCAGAGCTGGGAGAAGGGGATGGGACAGAGAACACTGGGCAAGTAGGATCCACAGGGTGGACGAGGGATGGAAGAGCAGCCATGGACAGGGAGCCTGGATAGCCCTGGGCAGGGGAGGGAGAGAGAGAGACGACACCTCCCGCGCCTCCCTCTGTCCCAGCCGCCTCTCCCGCTTCCCCGTGTAATCCTCATGACCACGCTGGGAGGGAGGTGTGGCCACCTGTTTCCAGACCAGAAAGCTGAGGCCCAGAGAGTGGAGGTAACTCACCCAAGGTCACACAGCCAGGAAGTGAAGGAGCCGGGATTCGAAACCAGGTCCAAGCTCTTTAGGTCGTGGGAGCCAGGACACCAGGCGGGGCAGGGGGACCCCCCCCCGGGTGTGAACAGGGACAGCAGCAGCAAGGAGGTGTCCACTCCAGACCTGGACTGACCGCAAGCTGCTGGCCAGGTCTCAACACCTCCCCAGGCAGAGCCACACCCACAGGACCCCCTGGGGCCCAGGAGGGTCCCGGCAGCCAGTTCTGGGTCCTCCCGGGAGCAGGGGCAGCACCGACTCCAGTGACCCCTGCGCCCCACAAGCAGACACCGGGGCCCCAGACTCACACCGCACTCCCCTCCCCTGGCTCACCGCCTCCCACTCCTGCTCACACACACATTCAGTCACACGCACACTCGCTCAAGGCCACGACCACGCACGACTTGTTTCTTTCACGCAAACACTTGCTCACACTTATGCACACCTGGGCCACACACATTCACTGCCTGACTCTCCTTGTTCTCACTCGTCCATGCTCACGTACACTTGGCTCACTCACTCTTGCTAATACTCACGCACACTTCATGCAGCATATTCTCACTGCACACCCGTGCACACTCGCACCCACTCCTGCATGTTAGCACACATGCTCACACCCACTTCTGCATGCCCACAGACATGGTCACACACACTCACACAGACTCCTACACGCTCACACACACGCTCACACACCTCTGTACACTCACACGCTCACACCCACTCCTGCACACTCACAGGCACGGTCACACACACACTGACTCCTGCATGCTCACACCCATGCTCACACACTCCTGCACTCCCATGCACACACACCCACTCCTGCATGCTCACACATCTGCTCACAAACTCCTGCACGCACACGCATGTTCACAGTCCTGCATGCTTGCACACTCCCATGCACGCTCACACCCACTCCTGCATGCTCACACCCACGCTCACACACTCCTGCACTCCCATGCACACACACCCACTCCTGCATGCTCACACATCTGCTCACACACTCCTGCACGCACACACATGCTCACACAGTCCTGCATGCTTGCACACTCCCATGCATGCTCACACACACTCCCTCACGCTCACTCAGCCCAGAAAGGCTTGGCAGGGAAAGCAGGAAGCCCCTCTTCCTGTGCCCCCTGTGCAGCCATTTCTGGCCACAGGCTCGTCCTGGTCCTGTCCACAAGCGGCGGAATTCAATTCCGTCCTCCTCTCCCCCTGGGGCTGGCCAGACTTGTTTCCCAGCCAAGCAGAAACAGGAGGGCACACCGTTCCCAAGGGCTCCCCTCCCCAAAGCCCACCATAGCCCTTGGCTCGAGCACTTCAGTGGCGCCCAGGGACCATGGGCTGAGATTTGCCCCCATCTGGCACGAACCCCTCACAAGCACCCAAACAAGCCCCATCGGGCCCACCTCCCTCCCTCGCCCTCCTCTCTGCCCTCCCAGCACCAGCACAACCACAGCCTTTTCCTCCTCCAGGAAGCCTGCCCAGGTCACCCCAGCCAGACATGTCCATCCACCCCGCTCAGAGACAGGAAGCCACCAGCCCAAGGCCACACAGCTGCAAGAGGGCAGAGGCAGCCAGGATTCAAATCCAGAGGCAGCTGTCCAGCTTCTACACAGACACCATCACCCTTCAGCCAGCTGACAAGCTTGCCAGAGCCCAGGGGAGGGACACAGGGACACCCACCCACATCCAAACAGCCCACAGGGGCATCAATAAATGAGCAAGATGACTTCAAAGAGCAGTGCCTGCAGCAGCAGACATGAACCAGAGGGAAGGTGCCGTCAGTGACATGGGGGGACAGGCAGGAGGTCAGGGCGGCCCCAGGAGGTTACTCTGAGCCCAGGCTGCAGAGATTAGGAGGAAGGGCGCTCCAGGCAGAAGGCACAGCAAGTGCAGGGCCTGGAGGTGGGAACCAGCTAAACTGGAAGCTGCCGGCAGGGCAGGAGGGGGGCAGGCGGGGTAGAGGGGCTCTTTCCAGGGCAGGGGCACAGGAGGGGGGCAGGCAGGCTGGAGGGGCTCTTTCCAGGGCAGGGGCACGGGGAGGGGCACGCACTCTGCTCTCACAAACCTAGGAGGACAGTGTGAGGCAGGGCCAGCGAGGACACGTCCCGGTCAATCCCCGCGGGTTCCACAGAGGCAGCTGCCTCCTCCCCCGGCCCAGCCTCAGCCTCCTCCTGCACAGAGTCTCTCCTCAGCTCAGAACCTAAGGGCTCCAGCCTCAAGCCCGGGCAAGCGCCTCGTGGCCGGACTCCAGCACCTCCGGGCCGTTCCCACCAGGCCCTGCTGCAGCCACCCAGGGGCAAGGCCGTGACCTGCTGGCCCCTCGAGGCCTTGGGAACACCAGGCCTCTGCTCCACCTGCTCCCAGGGCAGGCTGCTGGCAGTGCCCGCACGATTGCACAAGCCCCCCCCAGCCCAGCCCTTCCTGGCCTCAGCCGCACGGCCGCACCCTCGGCAGGGCCCCAGGAGGCACATTTTCCAGGTCTGAGAAGGAGAACGGTGTTGACAGAGTGCTCACGGCGCCTGCAGATGGCGGGCACAGCGGAGACCAGAGCAGCCTGGTTCCAATCCCAGCTCAGCCACGTCTGCACGGGCACCCCGTCCCTTCATCCCCTGTGCCCCTGTGTCTCCATCTGTAAACTGAGCAGCGGGGACAGTATCCCCTCGCAGGGTTGCTGTGACCATTAAGTGAGTTAATACAGAACAGCACCTGGAACAATGCTCCAAGACAAACAGGGAAACTGAGGCACGAAATGGTCACCCGTCCCAAGTGTCTCAGCTGGAGGCAAATGAAAATAGGGCTGGGACTCAAACCCTTTCCTGACACCCCCAGGACCCCAGAAAATTCTTCTCAAATGCATTCATTTCACAGCCAAGCAGACTGAGACCCATATCGGACAGGTCTGTGCCCACAATCTGCCCCAGTACATCTGCCAGAATGCTGTCTCTTCAGAGAACTCCTACACATCCCTCAAAACCTAGCTCCATCCCACCTTCCCCCCTCCCTCTGATGAAGAAGCCTGTCTTGACAATCCAGGCACGCCCTGGCCCTCACTGCCACCCCACCCCAAATCTCTGCCTGGCTGCCTCCAGCAGACCCTTAGCCCCCCAGGAAAGGGCCTGCCTCATGGGGCCTCAAGGCCTGACTCAAAGCCAGATGCACAGCGGGACCAGCAGGGCGAGGCTCAGAGTAGAGGAGGCTGGGTAGAGGAGGGCAAGGACAGGAGGCCAACGCCATGGGGACAGCAGGCAGTAGGCCCGAGAGGGCCGGCACACACAGGCCCGGCCAGCACCAGCACCCAGTGAGCACGTCACGGGCCGGGTGCACAGTGGGGCCAGGAGCACAGCAGGCAGCAGCAGAGGCCGGACCTGCCTGCTGTCTTTCACTCAATCCCTCCCCTAGACAAGCGCCCCGAGCACCTCCCACACCCTCCGCAGTCCCACCTGAGCTTACGAGCCCAACGACCCTCCTCCTCCAGGCAGCCCTCACTGCCTCACCCTCAGCAATATCCAATCTGGCCACAGTCGCAAAACCAACAATAACAACGGCAATAATAATAGTGGTCATAGCTAACATTTAGCTGCTCAGAGCCGGCCCCAGCCAAGCCTTTACTTTCTGACTTAACTCCAACCACCCTTCCGGTAGGTTCCCTGTTTCCCCCACTTTATGGATGAGGAAACTGAGGCAGGAGATTGAGTCACTTGCCCCAGGTCTCACGGCCGTGAGTGGGGAAGTCAGGATGGAGCCCAGGCAGTCCGCCCTGCATGGGGCCAGGCATGAGGGGCGCTGGCCGAGGCACCGCCCTGGGTTAGCTCAGACCCTGAACCGGGCATCGGGGCCGGGTGAGCCCTCCTGAGGCCTAGCCCCACCCCCCTCCCAGATGGACAGACTGGGGCCTTGAGAGGCCGCCACACATCCCGGGGGTCCCCCAAGAGGGCAGGGTGTGCCCAGTTGTCCCCGCTGTCGGCCGGAGGCCAGGCCCCTGCAAGGAGCAGAAGCCACAACGAACCCACATCACCAGCCCCTGCCCGGGGCAGCCCAGGACCCTCAGCGCTGCAGCCCCCATCTGCCCACCTCGAACCCCTCAGTGGGCACAGGTCCAGGTTGACAAAACCCCCCAGGGGCCGGGGGCCGCTGCAACGCCCGCCACTCTGAGGAAAGGGAAGTGACGCCGGCGCGAGGCTCTGCAGAGCCACAAGAGCCAGCAGTGTGAACCGCGCAGGCCGAGCTGGACCCCAGGGACCCCGCAGATCCAGGCACTGGCCCCCAAGGGGCAGGCATGACCTCGGGAAGTGGTCCCTGCAGGCTGGAGTCTGGGGACTTCAGGCACAGTGCAACCCAGGCACCCAGAGCCAGGGCAGGCCGGGGGCCCTGAGGCGTTGGGGGGCAGGGGAGGACCCAGCGCCACTCCCAGAGCCGCCTGGTCTGCCTGGCACATCTCTTCACACCAGGGAAACAGGGAGCCTCTCCTGTCCCAGGGGGCCAGGTGTCGCCAGCCGTCACCGTGGCAGCAAGCGGCCCAGACAGGCTGAGCGGGAGGGAGGAGGCCCAGCAGCCCTTCCATTTAGAAGCCACTGGGATATTTTATTTTCCTTCTCAAGTGACGGCTGCGGCGTGCGTGGCCCCCACGGCTTTCCTACACACTGCAGAGGCAATCGTGGAGGGCTCACCCCGCTCTCCCCAGCGACCTCGGGAGGGAGGGGCTGGGGGGTGGGTCAGCCTCTCTCCTCTCCACCCCTCCCCCACCCACCGGGCAGGGACCTCATGGATGCCAGTGAGTGGACAGGGCCTGCGCTAGGACGGAAAGGGGAGACGAGACTGCGACCCCACAGAGGGGGCCCAGGCCTGTCCAACGGGGGACACATGGCCCCACCCAAAGGGGCTCAACCAAGGGGACACAGCCCCTCTCAAGGGGGGCCCAAGATCCGACCCAGGGGGCACACGGTCAGGGAGGGCTGAGGAGCAAGCTGGACCCCTGCCCACGAGCACCCCCAGCCCCCAGGTTCCCGTCTGGGCGCCGGAGAGGCCTGCACTGTGCTGGGGCGAAACAGTCAGGAGGGTCATCAGGATAATTACACCCCTCCCGCACACACTCACGCCCGCCAGGCCCCGGGCCATCTCACAGCCCCGCCAGGTGGGCACTATTCCGACCCCATCTCACAGGTGGGGAAACTGAGGCCCAAAGAGGTTCAGCAACCTGCCCGAGATGGCATGGCCAGCGAGGGGCGGGGACATGGAACCAGGCGCCCGCCCTCGGCCGCGCCATCCTCCGCCCTCCACCCCCAAGGTGGCCCTGAACGTGCGTCTCAGAGACCTCCCGCCCACCTCCCCGCGCCGGGCGGGGGGCCGTCTGCGGCCGACAGGAGCAATTAGACGCCAGGAAGGAGCCGGGCTATCGACCGACTGCGGCTGGAGGAGGGGCGGGCGCTCGGAGCGGGCAGCCTGGCTCCCCGCCAAGGCCGGGCAGGCAGCAGACCACCAGGAGGGCCGGGGGCTTCGCTCCGAGGCCTGTGGAGGCGGCAGCATGGAGCAGCCATCTGTGTGTCCACCTGTCTGTCCGTCACGGGCACCGACGGCCCACAGGGACCTAGAGCTCCCCTCCGGAGGGTTCCACGGTGCCAGGCACCACGCGAAGCCCTTGACGCTCGTTACCTGGGTGAACTGGTACAGCCGCCCCGCGCACGCACTGCCCGACTCTCCCCATCTCACAGATGGGGGCAGCGAGGCAGAGAGGTGAGAAAGCTGCCCGGGTTCCCACAGCTGAGATTTGCATGCCAGCAGCCACTCTAACCACACAACATTGCCTCTGCCGGACCGCCGCCAGGGCCCCAGCGTGGTGGGAGAGGACAGAGGGGCTCTCAGGGGACTGAATGGCTCACCGTGATGATGATTCAGGTTCTGCACGTAGGAGTCAGAGCAAGCGCCCCGAAACGTTAGCTGCTGGGTTCCCCCGGGAGGAGGCTGCCTGGCATGGACCCTGGGGGTCCACCGGAAGGGAAGACCAGGGCAGACCCTTCCCAGCCTCGGCCCCAGGCGCCCGGCCCAGGAGCGGGGTCTGGGCCATTAGTGGCTGCAGGGCGGGGAGCTGCGTGGGAGAGCAGGGGTGGTGGGAGCCATCGATCGATTGCCAGAAGCAATTAATTGTCAGGGTCAAGAGATGGTGAAAGAGATTTGTCACCGGGGGCCCAGCGATATTCCCCAGCACGCGCCCGGGGCGGGAGGGGTAGGTCCCGCTGACCTGGTCCCTTGCACACTTCCTCGAGCACCCTCTTTCCCCCCTTCCCCCCACAGGCCTCCCTCTGCGTGCTCCCCACTCGCAAGCTCAACTCTCCCCAACACCAGCCCTGACCCAGCACAGGCCACCGACATGCCCCAGCATCCATGAGCTGTGCACCAGAGGGACCAGACCATCCTTCAGGGGGTGCCCACTGCGCAGATGGGGGCCCCTACACAGAGTCCCCACAGCCCCGGCTCTGGCCTGAGACCTGGACCCGATCTCAGCTGCACCATGTTCTGGCTGGGCGACCCCATACCCACCACTTAACTTCTCTGGGGCTGTTTCCTCTGCTACACAATGGAGCTAATGACCAGGGCGGCTAAACTCCGGCCACCCCGGGCTCAAACCCCAGCTCTGCCTTTCTGTAAAGCCTGAGGAAGTGGCCTTGCTTCCCCAAGCCTCAGTTTCCCCATCTGTAAAGTAGGGGTGATGCCAGGGCCTACTCTGTGTGACATATACAGCCCAGCACACAGCAGGTGCTCGGGCCAAGCTCACCTTCGGGGTTCACCAGCCCGCCTCCCCAGGGACCCAGGTGCAGCCCCCCAACCATGCTCAGACGTCAGTCAACGCCCCCAGCCCCTCGGACCCCAGACTCAGGTCCTGAGCCGGGTGGGGATGAGACCACACGGAGCACAGGAGCCGCCCCGGCCGCTGCAGCAGGACCATGGAGACATGGGCTCTGCGGCCACCCTTCACCACCGGGCTTGGCGGCTGTTGTCACAGAGAACAGAAGGGCCCAGATGTGCACAGCCCCCCACCAGACCCTCCACGGACAGAATCTGGAGGGGTACAGGGCACAGGGCTCCCCGTGAGTCCCTCTGTCTGCCCCAAATCCCTCCCCGCCCCCGGCCACGTGCAGCCCCAGAGGCGCCAGCAAACACCCCCCTCGCCGCCCCACTACATGGCTGGGAGAACTGAGGCCCAAGGCCAGCGCAGGCGGCCTCCCACCGGGCTCTGCGACGTCCCACATGAGCAGCGCTCTGCCTGCAGGTGCTCAGAAGCCCAGGTCCCCAAGCCCTGCGGGGCAGCCTGAGTCAGAGCGAGAAACTCAGCGGAAACTGAAAACAGCCCGGGCGGCCCCACGCGCTCCCCCGAGTGAGCCGCGCTGATTCACAGCTGCCCGGCCTGCGCTGGGAAGTTCCTGCTTCTGGGGCCCAGGTGGGGGTGGGGGACGAGGGGCCGGAACAGCCCCTGCGCCTGGGTTCCCTCTCCGCCTGGCAGGTGAGCAACGCTCCGTGCACACGAGACGTGGACCGGCCCCAGAGCCTCTGGATCACCCCCAGATTCGCACAACCCAGGGCCCTCGAGGGCCCAGCAGCCCCAGCAGAGCAGCGCCCCTCAGGGGTGTTCGTGGCCTAAGGACAGGCAGGCAGGGGCAGCCCACCAGGGCACAGGTTTCTACAGCTCCTTAGCAGGGGCCCTGTGGTGACCTCAGGATCTGGCCTGAGGCACAGCTTCAAGGTTCCCGGTTCCACTACTTTCCGGCTGTGTGACCCCTGGCATGTTGCTTAACATCTCTGAGCCACTTCCTCACCTGTGAAATGGAAACTCTCATCTCACAGGGCCGATTCAGAGACTCAGTCAGCAAATGCATACAGAAGGCCTGGCATACAGTAAGAGCTCAATAAATACGTATCTTCTTCAGTTCCCAAATTGTCTTTTTATTGAAGTGAAATTCACGTAACATAAAATTAACCATTAGAACGTGAACAATTCAGTAGCATTAATTACATTCACACGCTGTGCAACCACCACCTCTATCTAGTTCTAGAACATTCCCATCACCCCAAAGGAGACCCCCTACCCACTGAGCAGTCTCTGCCTACACCTCCCTCCCCCTGCCCCTGGCAACCACTAATCCGATTTCTGTCTCTATGGCTTTGCCTCTTCTGGACATTTCATACAAATGGAATCACACAGCACGTGGCCTTCTGTGCCTGCTTCTCTCCCTCAGCAGCAAGTTTTCATCCACAATACAACACAGATCAGCACTTCATTCCTTTTTAGGGCTGGATAGTATTCCGTGGTGTGGATAAACCAATTATGTATTTTTAAAATAAGAAAAAAAATGTTATAAATAACACAGAAATGCAACGTGACAAAGTATACAAACACACAGACATGAAATTGTAAAACATGTGTAACATCATAAGATAAATAATCATAATTACTATGATGATGTGGAATCTGGCCAGTGGGAGGAGCCAGCTAGCAGGAGGGAAGGGACCGTGGGAGCCCCAGAACTGACATCCCCCCTTGAGGGGCCTTCCCTGCTCAAACGTCAGGCCTCTGTTGTCCAGGCACTGCTGTGCTGCGTGACCTGGGCCAATTCTTCCCCCTCTCTGGGCCTCGGCCTCCCCATCTATAAACAAGGGCACTGGAAGGGACACTCTCAGGGGGACTTCCCAGCTGACACCTCAATTCTCAGAGGCTCCAGTGGTCTCTCAGCCCTGGGGAAAGGGGAGTCGTTGCGGCCAGAGCGTGGGAACCCGACGGTGTGGGAGGCTGGCGGGCCGCACTGAGCTGGTGACAGCAAGGACAAGCAAGTCCAGGATGCCTAGAGACCCCGCCTGGGGCACACCCTGGGCCTCAGAGACGTGGACATGGCACGGAAAGGGAACTTGCCCTGCCTGCCCTGCCGGGCGGGCCCCAGCCTCACCAGCCCACACCGCTCTGCGCACTGCGGGACGTTTACAGCGGCTCTGGCCTCGACCCGCTGGGGGACAGGGCTCCTCCCCCAGGCTGGGACAACGGGAACTGTCTTCAGGCTCGGCCACGGACCCTCACGGCCTCTCTCCCGGGAAACAGCAGTCAGAGGCTCCACCCTGCCCCCCCCCCCAGGCCAGGGGCCCAGTCGGGCATCAGCACAAGCTGACCTTGTCCCGCTTCGGCCCGACCCCGCTCCGGGCACCGGGTCCTGAGCGGACGAGACAGACGCAGCACCTGCGCCCTTGGAAACGACCGGATGCGGGAACGCGAGGACACAGAAGTGAGAGGATCCACTGGGAAGCCGCAAACGTCGGCCGGACAGACGGGAGTGGGGGCTGGGGCAGTGACGGGGCCACCTGGCGGGGCGGTCGGGGGGACCCCTGACGGTGACAGCCGGCTGAGACCTGATGGCGGCGAGGAGGCAGCGGTGCCGATCTCTGGGGAACGGCGAGTGCAAAGGCCCGGGGGTGGGCGGGTGCGAGGGTGGGTTCAGTCTCAGCAGAGGGGACGAGAGGGTGTGGGACAGAAGCTGAAGAGCCCCCTCTCCTCCCGACAGGACCCCGCTGGCTGCAGCACGGGGGACAGACACAGGGACAAGAGTGGATCGGGGGCCGGGAGGACGCTAGGGCAGCGTCCGGGCCAGACGGGGTGGGGGCGGGGGTCCCCCCGAGCCTGCTCTGCTGTCACTGTTTTTGTCATCATCATCGACATGGAAACGGGGGGGTTCAACCAGGGCAGCCCCACCTCCCACAGCCCCGTTATCGCTGCCATCACCGCAGAGAGCGGTCACCCGCAGTGACAGCGGATTCTTGCTGCTACTCCCGTGTTGCTGGGGGGTCTCCACGGCACCGTCCTCGCCCGGAACACCTCAGGGACGCACGGGACGTTTGGGCCGCCCCGTGACAGGCACTCAGCCAGGGCAGGGTCTCACGCCGTGGACGTGCCCCCCACTAAAACCTGCCGCCACAGATGCAACACCAGCTCTTCTCTGACATCACCTTCATGCGTTTTCAGGACGGAAACGCGTCTGACCTTCCTCGTCTCAAACCTGCGCGGGGCCAGCAGTGCCCTCGTCTCCTTCACACCACGGCTGGGGCGTCACCCGACTGTGGCTGCCAACTCCGTGCCAAGTCAAGACTGTATTAAGGAGGAACTTCAGTGCCAGAGAGTAAAGGAGATTTTCCAAGTTTAGGCTGTAAATATTGTCGGGGTGGTCGGGATGCTGTGTGGTGCTGGGCAAGTGACCTGACCTCTCTGAGCTCAGCTGCTTGCCCGTAACACGGGGAAAGTGATGACGGTTGCTCGCTCACGAGGTGGAGAGGGTCGGATGAACTGACGCCGCGTGTGCCGGCCACTACTGGATACGCGTAAGAGGCCCACAGCCCTCCCTCGGCCGCATGCAGCTGAAGGGGCTGGAGGCGGGAGAGGCAAAAGCCCCCAGCACAGGCCCCGCCGGGCAGGGGTGGAGGATAAAATCCCGCTCTCCCGGCCAGGCCAGGTGGCTCATCGCCCGCCTGGCTTTCATCTGCAGGAGATAAGCCGCCTGCTCAAGTTCAGGTTCAGGATCAAATGAACCCACTTAATCGCCTTAGGGATCTCCACGGAGCCGGCTCCACAGGGGCCTGGGGAGGAGGCGGCTGAGACCGCACGGTCAGCAGAGAGAGGGCCCCTCCGGGCATTCTGCCCTCACCCCCCGGGCACTGCCAGCTGTGGTGACCCCAAGGGCAGACACGGGCACAGTGGCCCTCAGAGTCCTGACATGCCATCTGGTCAGCGTCACAAAGCACCCACTGTGTGCCACGTGCTCGGGCAAAGTGACTCGCCCTTGCTCCATTTCAGAGGGGGAAACTGAGGCAGAACGGGCCTTGAGTCACCACCATATCCCAAGGCCAAGCCAGGGGTGGGTGGGCAGTGTCCCACTGTGCTGGGGAGGGGGACACTCCTTCCTTGTTCCCAGCCGCATCCCAGCACCCAGGACAGCTCCCAGCACACAGTAGGCACTTAGTGAACAAAATCTACACGTTGGGCACAGACTCCAAAGAAAACTCATCCATGGGGCCTCTCTGCCCCCCAGACAGCCCCCTGAGCTCCCATCATGCACCACAGTGGCCCTGCGGGGGTGACTGCCCCTCAGAGGACGCTGGGCAGGGTCTGGAGTCATTTCCGGCTGTCACAACGCGGGGGGGACTGCTGGCATCTAGTGGGTAGAGACCATGGACGCTGCTAAACATCCTACAATGCACAGGACAGCCCCCAAAAGACAATAATCCAGTCCAAATGTCAGTGGTGCCCAGGTTGAGAAACCGGCTGTACTGCACGCCCTTAAGGACCAATTGAGCACCTACTGCATGCAGGCTGCACAACAACCCTTCAAAGAGACGAGGTCACAGGGGCTCCAAGGGGGGAGGCTTTGTGCCCCGCGTCACACAGCTACTGCAGGACAGAGGCAGGACTCAAACCCACCTCCCACCCAGGGGACGCTGACCCGCCGGGCCTGGAGTGGGGGCTGCAGAACCGGCACATTTCCCCGCCCCTCTCCCCACGGCACTTCCGGGCAGCAGAAGTGGAACCGGTTCTCATCCACCAAGAGGCCAACAGGCTGTCTCCGGGGGTGGGAACATCGTCGTATTTTTTTACGGGCAGGCTTTTTGTTTCTTAATTTTCCAGTTTACAGAGAACATGTCTGTTTTGCTTCTAGATACCGAAAGCCTTTCTCGTAAGGCAGCTGTCAAACCACGGAGGGCTTGGCCGTGGGGACATCCCACACCCCACGCAGACGGGGTCGGGGGGGGCCCCTGCAGGCCTGCTGCTGACAATCCCCTCCAGGAACCCACGGAGGAGAAAGGACAGCCAGGAGCACCCAGAGGCGCTGGGAGAAGGTCCACACACTGCCATCACCCAAGTGACATCTCCAGGAAATACACCAGTCACGTGTCACACATCTCCATGACAAAATCCTACCCACGCGGAAGTTAAAATTCGTCAACTAGCTCCAACTGCACCAACACGCCACAAAATCATCATTATTAACAATAAAAATAATAGTGACAGCTACACAGTTCTCATGCCTGTATGCCACGCTCTAATCCTCGAAACCATCCTAGAAGGTAGGTACTACCTCGGTCCCCATTTGACATATTAGGGAAACTGAGGCAAGGCAAGCAGAGGCAACAGGCCCAACGACTCACGGCTGGTAAGAGGCCACAGGGAGATGGGAACCAGAACTATCTGAATCGCGGCTGTAACCACCCGGCTCTGCCACCCGTCTAAAGGTGGAGAGGAAACGACCAGCGTGAGCTATACACAGGCTGTCGATATTCCACCACCTCTGAGCTACGCAACTGGCAGGTTCCCCACGCTGACAGCCGACTGCAGAGCGCGCAGAAAGACACAGCCACGGGCATTCTTCCAGCCCAGATAGGACAGGACCCCCGCCGTGCAGGCATCCACGCAGAGGCCCGTGGACATATGACAACACGGATCAGAAGAGCACACGTCCAGCTGAGAAGTGGCCGCCTCTGGGGAGAGGACTAGGGTGACCTGAAAGTCACCTGTAATCCTTTTTTTAATAAAAGGCAGCCACCTCAGCTGGTGGCCCCAAGGCCGGCCTGCTGGCCCGAGGCTGGCTGGGGCGTTCCCAGCCTCTCCGCTCTCCTGGCAGCGGCCTCTCCGCCCCCAGGCCCCACGCAGCCCATCCACGAGTGGCAGGTCCCCGCGGCCTGGTCTCCTGAGCCTCCTGGGGGGAACAAGCTGTCCCCACCTAAGGATCTAGTTTCCTTTAATTGCAGGCTTCAGGTTTCTGGACGCAGGCCCAGAGGCCTTCGGGCCGGTGGCGTGGGCCGTTTTCTTCCTCTTTTCAATAAAGCTGGAAGGAAGCAGCATGTGGCAGGGCCCACCTGCTCCGAGAATCTGCAACACCTGCCCTTTGGGGACAGGCTGTGTGAGGCTCGATGTGGGAGAGGGACAAGCTGGGGAGGTATTTTTTTGTGGCCATTCCCTGGGGCCAGGAAGCCCCAGGGGAACCGAAGGAATTATGGAAAAAAAGAAGTGAGAACACACAACCATCCCTACCCCACAACACCCTTTCTCTCTGCAAAGCCTCGGACGGTCATCTCTCTGCTTCTGGACGTTTCTCTTCCATTTTGTTTTTTCTCCGGCACAGCCCTTTATACAGCTGACAGGTCCTCACCCACAGCCCCAGGTTAAGGCCGTGACACTGAGTGGTCACTTGATTCCAAGGCACACACCAGTGTCTACACGACCACGTCACTCGGGCTGCTGGCTGTCAGGGAAGATGCAGGCTCCATCCGAGTTTCCTGTCTCTGCTGTAACAAATGACCAGAACGCGGTGGCTTAAAACAGCGCAAATTTATTATCTTGTAGTTCTGGAGGCCGGAAGTCGGACACGATCTCACAGGGCTAAGCCACGGCGTCAGGGGCCGTGCTCCTTCTGCAGGCTCAAGGAGAGGACGCATTCCTTGTCTTCCTCAGCTTCTAGAGGCGCCTGCTTTCCTTGGCTCCTTGCCCCTCCTCCATCCTCAAAGCCAGCAGCCCGGCACCTTCAAATCTCTGACTCTGACCTCCTGCCTCCTCCTTACAAGGACCCCTGTGGTTACTTCGAGCCGCCAGGATGATCCAGGATAACTTCCCCATTTCACGGTCAGCTGATGAGCATCCTGCAACCTGAATTCCCCTTTGTAACAACATGTAACACGTAACAATACGTTCACGGTGTCTTAGGACACAAAGATCTTTGGGGGAGACCATTATTCTGCTGACCACAGGCTCCAAAAATCTCTGGGCCTCTAGTGAACTGCTCCTAAGACCCACCGGCAAACCCTGAACTCCAACGGGCAATTAGTGGGGTCCACGTGACTCAGTCTCTCCTCTCCTACAGAGCATGAGCGGGCACGTCCAGTTGTGTCACCTGTAAGGTGAATACACACTCCCAGTGGTGCTGAGCCTACCCTTTGATGGAAATGTGAATCAGGCAGAGCCCTACGGCCTATCACTAGAGACTTCCCTCTCTAGGATGACAACAAATAATTCATCCATCAATATTCCTGAGCAATGTGGTTTTTTTTTTTGGACCAGTCACAAATCACCCTATTGTACATCCCACACTCCAGCAAGATCCATAACAGGGCATCCACCCTGTTGAAACCTACACTTCTCCACGTCCATGCATTCTAGGTCAAGAACACCGCTGGCACCAGCAAAGCACAGAGCCTCTGTGAGGACGGAAGGCTTGCGAAGTACAACTGACCTGCAGCAACACGCGTTTGGGAAAACGTCCAAAGGACCAAGCCATCTCAGCCCTCACCACACGGCTGGTGTCTGCCAGAAACGGGGGTGCAGCGATTAGCGGGGACTGGGGGAGCAGAGGCCACCCAATGTGCCCGGCAGAAAAGCCACTCAGGACATCCCCCAAGAGCTGCTGCTGACCACACCCCCTCTGACCCCTGCCCAGGAGCCAGGGCCCCCAGGGACCCAACAGTCCAGATGGGGACAAGGCGAACCCCACCCTGGAACAACGCAATGACATTCACGTTAACCATGGCGACCCGGAAGATGACGGGGGCATGAGGAAACGCTCTCCTTGCTTCAAGGCCCTCGTGTGGCTCTTTCCCGCCAGGAGGCCCGGGAGGAGGATGCCAAGGCCCAGAGAGGTTGTGCAAACCTCACAGCAACCCAGCAGTCGAGATGGGTCTCAAATGCCCAGGACCCTCCCCATGGCCCGGCTCACCGTCCGGGGCCTCCAGGCAGCTCCATCTCACCGTGTCCCCCTACTCCCCTCCCACCCTGGTGTCTACACAGGGCCCATCTCCCCTCCCCAGACTCCCTCGATGCCCCCCTCCCACTTACCTTCCCCCCAGCTCCCCTCTTGATGTCAAACCACCCCTGTGCCCTCCACACATCCCTGGCTGCCATCCAAATACCCAGAGATGCTCTCCACAGCACAGGGAGCAGAGGTGGCCAGGGGCTCAAGGGCACAGAGAGGGCAGCAAGAGCCCCAAGGTCACACAGCAAACCTGCAGAGCAACCCCGGTGTGCACACACGCTTCCGCCTCCACGTCCCCACCGGGAGAAGCACGTTTCAGGAGGCGCTGCAATGAGGGGGCCGCAGCCGGAGCCGAGGTGCCACGCGACGCAGCTTCCTGCTCGCCGCCACGGCTGCTATTTATAGCCCAGACAGTGGGGTCAGCTTCCTGCGCAGCAGAGCCAGCCACAGCCTGGGACCCTGCGAGGTGACCTCCAGGGGGACGGGCCAGTGGGGGCAGCACAGAGGGCCACGACGCCCAGGCCGGGCACAGGGTGGACCCAGGCCGCCCACCACGGTCAGGGGAAGGAGACACGAGGACAGGCCAGGCCCTGGCTGTGACAGCCACCCACCCAGGAAGGCATTTACAAGCCGCGTGCCCTGAACCAGCGACATCACCTCTCTGTGCTTCAGTTTCCCCATCATTAAATGGAGAAATTCTCAGTTCTGGCCACACGGGGTTATCGTGAGGCTTAAATGAGCTTCCACAGAACAGGCGCCCAGTGAGCCCGCCTGCAGCCCCGAGGCCGGACACGGAGGGTGGGGACACAACCCGTCCCCAACAGGCCATGTCACAGAGGCCACCCCAGCGCCCTAATCCACCCCACTCCCCTAGGAGGTGGAAATGCAGCGCCCCCATTTCACAGATGCAGAGACTGAGGCCGGAGTGACAGAAGACCTCTGCCCCCGGGTCTCCTGGAGTTCACTGGGGTCTCCTCTCTCATCAAACAGCAGACAAGCGGGACCGGCCCAGTGGCGCAGCGGTTTAGTCCGCGCTTGGCAGCCCGGGGTTCGCAGGTTCGGATCCCGGGCGCCCGCCGACGCACTGCTTGTCAGCCATGCCGTGGCGGCGTCCCATATAAAGTAGAGGAAGATGGGCACGGATGTTAGCCCAGGGCCAGTCTTCCTCAGCAAAAAAGAGGAGGATTAGCAATGGATGTTAGCTCAGGGCTGGTCTTCCTCACAAAAAAAAAAAAACCAGCAGACAGGCCTTGCAGGCCCCAGGAAGCCCCCCAAAGGCCGCCTGGGGAGCGAGTCCGGGCCCCACAGAGCTCCCTTTCTGGGACAGGGTTGGGGGAGCTGTCTCAGACGTCGCCACCCACGGGAACACAGGCTTCAAGTCCCCCAGGCATCTGGGGTCGTCCAGCTGTGATGTCCCAACCTGCCTCCAAAAAATGAGCAGGGAACATCCACGCAGCAGACTGAAACAGCCACACCACCAAGGGCCGACCCACCTGGAAGTCCCCCTCTGTGCTCTCCGAGCCGGGCAGCAGCCCCTCACATGACCCCACTGAACCCTCACAAGAGCCTCGCAAGACAATGATCCGACAGTGCCCACTGTACAGATGGGGAAACTGAGGCCTGAACCAGCCAGGACCTTATTGTCCCAAACCCCAGCCCCCCGAGCGCTCGGGGACCCAGCTCCGCTCTGCAGGGGACTGTCATGGCCACCCACGGGGGACAGGAAGGGACCAGCTGAGGGCTCAACAACCTGGGGGGGGTCTGTGGGGAGCGGGAGGGGCCGCAGGCGAGGGAAATGCCAGGACGAGGGAACAGGCAGACAACTTGGATCCCAAGTCATCCTGCACTGGGACACCAGGTCAGGCCATGCCCAGACAGAGCCTGACACTGGATAGGTCTACTGAGCACCTACTGTGTACCCAGCACTGTTCTAGAACCGGGAGGCCGCAGGGAACGGAGACAAAGGTCCCTACCTTGTGGAACATCCATTCCAGCAGGGGTGACAGAGCAGCCAGATAAAGCAAACCAGAGTTAAGCAGAAGGTGGCTCTCGCTAAGAAACCGAAGGAGGGAAGGCAGGTGTTGGAGGAGGGGGGTTGCAATTTTAAATAAGATGACCCAAGAGGGATCCGTGGGTAAGGTGACATCTGAGCAAAGACTGCAAAGAAACGAGGCGAGCCACACAGACACCTGAAAGAGAGTGCTCCAGGCAGAGCCAGTGCAAAGGCCCTGAGGTGGGAGCGTGTCTGCATCTCCGCAAGCAGGCCAGTGTGGCTGGAACAGAGTGAGCAGGGGGAGCAGATCAGAAAGGAAGCAGGGTAGAGGGGCACAGACTGTGCAGGGGCCTGTAGGCAAGATGAGGAGTTGGCTTTTCTGCTGACTGAGATGGGAGGGTTCTGAGCACCTGGGGCGGGACCTGACTTGGGTCTGAAAGGGACCCCTCTGGCTGCCACATGGGGAACAGATGGTCAGGGTGACTGATGACGTGCTACTGCACCAGTCCAGGCAAGCCACACCGGGAGGCGTATGCATTTCCCGGGGCTGCTGTCACAAGTTCCCACAAACTGTTCTCACCCAGGTCTGGAGGCCAGAAGTCCACCCTCAATGTGTCAGCAGGGCTGGTTCCTTCCGGGGGCTCCAAGGGAGTCTGTCCCCGTACCTCCTAGCTGGCCGTGATCAGCACTCCTCGGCCAGTGGCCGCGTGGCTCCCGTCTCTGCCTCCGTCTCCTCACCGCCTTCTCCTCTTCTCAGAGGGACCCCAGTCAGGGTGGATCAGGGCCACCCTACTCCAGTGTGACTTCTTCTCAACTAATTACACCTGCAACGACCCTATTTCCAAATAAGGCCCCCTTCTGAGGTTCTGGGAGGGACATGAATGGCGGGACACGACTCCACCCGCACAGTGGCCTAGACGGGGTGCAGGTAGTCGAGGCAGGAAAAGTGAACACGGATAAAAATATCCAGGAGGGAGGGAGACGGCGTGGGGGGTGGAGGGTTGGGGGTGGGGGGCGGGTGGCAGTGGGCACCTCCCCACCTCTCCCCCAGCTCACGTGCCCCCTGGTTTAACTGGTCACACGAGGGACCCAGGTCACCACCTCCTACAACTCCCACCAGAACCCCGCCCTGTGGACCTGGTCTGGGGCCCCCGACTCCCACTGGGCTCCATGACACCCCCTCCAGGCGCCCCAGCTCCGCTCCTGGCCCAGTGGTCTGGCAGACAAGCCCCCGGAGCCCCGGGGCAGTGCATCCCCGACCCCCGCTCGGCCCAGCAGGCTGGCCTTGGGAGCCTAACAAGCAGGCCCGGGTGCCAGGCGGTCACCATGGCCACGCAGACACCACTGCAGCCCGGGCGATGCTCCTCAAGGGGCTGCAGCGGGCAGCAGGGCTCAGCGTGAGGACAGTGGGGCCTCGCAGCACCTCCTCCCCGCGGGGCCTGGCCCCCAGGACGGCTCACCGACAGCGTCTCCCGGAGAGGCCCCCCCGGGCCACAGGGAGAAATCCACTCCCCGCCCCCAGACCTGCCCGGCCACAAGGCCCCTCCAGTGACTGCAGGGGAGACGCCAAGGCAGGTCGGAGGGTCTGGATTTCGTGCAGGAACCGGTGGGCAGCCTGGGGGCTCTGAGCAAAGTCATGTCACATACCCACCACGGTCCCACCCGGCAGCTGCGTGCAGAGATGGGACCATGGGGTCAGGATGGATGCACACGGTGGGGGGGGGGGGGGTAGGGGAGGCCCTGCAGGCGCTGGGCGGGTGAGAGGGTGGCTACTGTGACCCCAGGTCTCCGGCCACGCCCCCACTCGGGGAGGAAGCCCAGGCTGGGGTCTGGGGGCGAGGGGGGTCCATGAGTCCAGTCTGGGACAGGCTGGGTCTGAGGCCCCTTGGGGACATTCGTGAGCAATGACGAGGCTGCTGGATCCACCCGCCTGGCCCCAGGGTGGGCGCCCTGGGTGTATGAGCCGTGGACAGACGGGCGAGGGGCTGGGACTCGGCCTGCAGGAATGACTTTAGCCTCAGATGGCCCCTCCCTCCCTTCGCCTCCCTCACCCTGTGGGGTCGTGGGTCCTTCATCAGCCTGTTTCACTGGTGGGTAAACTGAGGAGCCGTGCACAGAGGCCCCGTCACTTGTCCTGGGTGGCATCGCACAGCCAGCAAGAGGTGGACACGGGACTCAGACCGTGGCTCAGTTGAGCTCCGTTCATAAGCCCTAAGACGCAAACACAGGTCACTGAGGGCCTCGGCCACCGGGCCCCAGGAGAGATTGACCCCCAGGAGCCTCCGGGCCCCCAGCCCAGGCGCACGCTCACGCGCACACAGCGGGCTCATCTCATTCCACATCCGACAGCACCCGTGGCTGCCCTCTCCCCCACTTCCCGTCCAGCTCAGAGAAGCAGCAGAGACGTCTGAAAGCATCAGCAGAGTCTCTGAAGCTGAGACGAGATGCCTGGGGGCCCTCGGGGGGACACCCCGCAGCACTGCCACCACAACGCCAAGATCCCTGGGCCCCGGGGGCCCCAGACATGGAACCCAGGGGGAGCTCGGCGCCCACCCCACTCCCGGGCCTTCCCTCAAGCCAAGCGGTTCACAGGGGCCATGGGGCCTCCAACAGGGTCAGCTTTCACCACCCACTTCACCCCCTGTCATTCTCCCAAGTCCGACCCAAGACAGACGTCCAAAGACCCCAGGTCTTGTCCAGGGTCTGACCTTGGTTAACACTCCACGGGGCCAGGCCTCGGTCTCCTGCTGGAACCGTCCATCAGGAGACCACCCCACCGGCACACAGGGGGAACAAGCATGGAAACATCTTGCAAAGTGTTTTCCTTTTCTTGACTCCTGCCCTACTCCAGTCCGCCCCTCAAGAGCTGAGACAACTTTCAGGAATGCATAGGATAAGATAAAATCAGAGAACAAGGTCAGAGCAAAGGGAAAACTCAGGGACAAACTAATCTGAAATCAGGATGAAGTAGGTAAAACCAAAACAGAGACAGGCCAGGCTGTTGAAGCAGGCTGCACATTTGACTCTCAGCTTCCTAACAGCCAAAGCAAAGAGGGAAATAAGACGGGTTATAAGTGACTTTGCAAAAATTATGAAAACCATGTAGCACCGTACAGAGATGCCCCAGCAACTCCGCAGTGCTGTACAGAAGGGATTACAGCCTCGGGCATCATCTAAGAGGCCAAAAACCTTGCCAAAACTCAGCCAGACTTCCTCCTGCCCTAACCACCCCCCTTTCCTACTTCATTCTACAACAGCAAATCACAACCGTGAGCAGCAGTACCACTCAGCAAGAACAGCGAGCCAGGCCAGAGGGCGGGGTTTTAGGGCCCGCGGTGTGACCCTCAAACTCAACAGTCCTCTCTGGGCCCCCGTTTCCTCCACAGTGAAAACCCTGGAAGTCACGCAGAGTTAAAAGGAATGGGGGTAGCTCCACACCAGGGGACGGCAAACATCTCCCGCTAAGGGCCAGAGAATAAATATTTCAGGCTTCTGTCACTCAACTTAGCAGCTGTAGCTGGAAACCAGTCACAGACGAGACGAGAATGAAGGCGCGCGACTACGCTCCAATAAAACTTTATTCCTGGACGCTGAAATTTGAATCTCATACAATTTCCCACGTCGCAAAGTATGCTTCTTCTTTTAATTTTTTTCAACCATTAAGAAAATGTAAAAACCACTCTTAGCTGGCGCAAGAGGTAAAAACAGGCGGTGGGCCGGTGTGGCCCGAGGGCCGTGGTTCGCTGACCTCTGCTCTGTAAGTTCTGGAATAAACTCTAAGGTATATCATAATTCAAGGGAGGAGAGTAAGATGTGACTACGATGTGACACTATCTATGTGCCTGTTTTTAGAGGGAACACGCGCATCCGAGTCCACCTGGGGCAGGCACGTGGCCAGAGCGTCTCTGAGGGGACATTTCCTCACGTGTCTGCCTCGGGGGACAGGGACTGGGAGGGCAGGAAGGGGAAGGAGACTTCCTCAACACCTCTGCACCCCGTTTTAATTTTTTAACAGGTCCACGCATTTTCGTTTATAAAAATAAGTTTTTATAAAGCCCGAAACAAGTGGCAGAGTTTGAGCGCATTGCTTTTTGGTTTTCCATATTTTTCTAATGACAAATAAAAAGTAACATGATCCAGAGAACAAAGTCAATCTAGTTGTTACCTACGTGGAAAGGCGTCAGTGATGCATTCATTCTCAGCAGAGCATTTCCACGTGTGGAAAGAGGGCCCCCAGGTATGGACACGGGCGGAAACAAATGAGGGAGCTGGACGGTCATCTGGACCCTGGACTCCTCTGGGCCCAGCCAGTCCGTGGCCCACGCACCTGAGCTCAGCCCCCGGAGTGACAGCTGTCCACACTGCACAGACCTGGGGCTGCCTCCTGTGCCTGAGAAGTGACAGCCAGGGAAGGAAGTGGGGACACAGAGCAAAGAGCTCCCCAGTCCAGGGACAGTGGCCAGGCAGGGCCAAGAAGAATGTGGCCTGAAAACCGGCGTCTGGCCGAGTCAATAGAGGAGGGCAGGCACAAAGGCCAAGCTGCCCAACAGGGACAGCGGCCACTAGCCACGTGGGGCTGTTGAAATTTATTAGGATTAAGTAAAAAATACAATTCGGTTCCTCGGTCACACCAGCCTCACTTCAAGTGCTCAATGACACATGGACAGGGCAGATCTAGAACATTCCCACCGCCACAGAACGGTCTGCTGGCAGGGGCTGCTCCAGGGGCTGGTGGGACAGGAGCAGGGTGGAGAGGTGAGGAGCGAGCGAGGAGAGGGAGACAGAGGCGGAGGAGCGGGGCGAGCACCGGGGACGCCCTGGGCTTGTCTGGGAAACAGGGCCACGGAAGGGGGGGGTCCGCCAAGATGACAGCATTACACCAGGCAGAGAAAAAACACATGAAAAAGGGAAAAATCAGATGCTAAGTCGAGGCCCTGCCCCCGTACACGGCATCTTGTTTCATCACCAGCCCTGTGTCGTCCGATCAGGCAGCCATCAGCCACAGCCACATGTGGCTGCTTAAATTTAAGCTAATTACGATGAAATAAAATTACCAGCCCAGTCGCACTTGCCACACTTCGAGCGCTCAATAGCTACATGCGCCCAGTGGCTACGGTACGGGACAGTGCAGATCTAGAACTTTCTCCACCACTGCAGAAACTAACTGTCCTCCGAGGTAGGCATTATTTTCTCCACCAGCCTCCCTTTAAGGATAAGAAAATCGAGGCTCAAAGATCAGAGTCTTTGCTCAAGTTATTAATTGACGGAAGCAGGATTTGAACCCAAGCTTGACTTCAAAGGAGGCCTTTCTAGAACCTGCCCCCATGTGGAAGGGAAGCTCGGCCCTCCCCCAGGAGGCCCCTCTGTCCCCCCCATCAGGCCTCCCCCTACTCTCCAGGCTGCCCAAGCCCACCCAGGTTCTGACCCGCATGGTGACCAAAGGCACATGGAAGGGCAGACAGAGGGAGCCAAGCACATCTGTCAATCACCCACCAGCCCGACAGGAGGGGAGCCTGCTGTCTCCAGAGGGCAACGAGCCCAGGCCTGGGGCTCAGGTAAAGAGATTCCATGAGAGGATCCTCCCCAGCAGCCCTTCAGGGAGAGCGACAGGTCGTGTTCACCCAGCCCGTCAGCGAGGACCTGGGTTCAACAATCAGTTCCACAGGGGAGCCGAAATAACAGCATTGGTAAAGTCAGAAACACCATCGGCCCCATCTTAGAGATGAGCAAACCGAGGCACGGAAAAGTGAAGTAACTTGCCCAGAGTCAAACAGCTTGAAGCTGCAGAGCCAAAGAGCAATCCCAACGCTCACGCTACCTGCCCCTTAACCCTCTCCACTACCCCACCGGCGGTGGGCGACGTGCCCATTTTACAGCCCAGGGCACCCGAACTCTGGGAGAAGCAGGGACCAGCCCCTGGACACAGTGCTCGTACGTGGCTAAGCTGGGACCTGAACTCACCAGAATGTGAAATGCTCAACCGGCTGCCCTCGTGGGCATGGCTGACACAGACCGTCCTCCACTATTTGTTCAGGGTGACTCTTTACAGACTTATGAACCGAAAGAGCCTTCCTCGCCCAACTGGGCCTGGGGATGTGGAAGTGCCCGGGCACAGAAGTCCCGCTTCAGCCTAAAGCAGAGTGAATAATAATGATGATTTTGATCAATAAGCGAAAGTCACAGCACTGTGAGACGTTGGGCTGGCCTGGCCCCTCTGTCCCACCAAATTCTGTAAAATGGGAAAAAGCTGCCGTCTGTCCATCACCCAGGACCCCTCAAGGTCTCCAGCCACAAACAACCCCAGGGCTGCAGACCAGGCCACAGCACTCTCTGATGCAGCTTCCTGGAGCCCCGTCACACGCCCTGCTAAATAATTCAAAACGCTGTTTTCATTTCAAAATAAACACAGCCCTGTTGCCAGAGCGAATGCCAAATTTGCATGAATGTTTCAGATAAAATGAGACTTCAAAGAAATGCCAGGCCTGCTGCTGGCACTGTCCCCCTCCCCAAATCCTGGGGAGGCATTCTCAGTCTCCTGCCCCCTGGGGCAAAAATCTGTAGGAGCTGCTCAAATCAGAAACATAATTTCTTTATTCCTATCCTCCAGAGCAGCTCCCCAGAGCAGGGCTGCTGTAAATTCTTGCTGCACCAACATGACTGTGAATAATCCCAGGTCTTTAATTCTTAGTTCTGCATCCAAATGGTGTGACCTTGGGCAAGTCACTCAACCTCTCTGTGCCTCAGTGTCACCATCCATAGAACGGGATGATAAGAGCACTGACTTACAGGGTGGTAATGAAGAGTGACCGAGTGGACTCCTGTTGAGGGCAGAGCCTGGCACACAGTAAGCGCTGTGTATGCTCTTGTATTATACATAGTATTTTCCAGCTCCTAGACCAGAAGTTCACTTGGCAGGTTGTCAAGTCCCTTCCCTACCTCCAAGGATCCTCAAAGGACATCAGCTGACCTTTCCTAAGCATCACTTCCCTGGGGACCCCCCATACCCACCTCTGGGACAAGGCCTTTTAAGATGACACCCCTGGCCTGGCCCTGGGCAGCCTGGCCCTCCCTGGTCCCCTCCAGGCCCCTCCCCTAGGTGCCTGGGGCAGGAATCACCAGCTCTGGCAAGCTGTCCCCTTGCAGGGAGCGCAGTCTCAGAGGTGTCACCTGGGGAGGCCGCTGTTGGCAACGGAGACATGAAAAGGAAACAGAAGAGGAGAGAAAAACACACACAAATAAGAGCTCTCGACCCCCCACTGTCAGAGCGCCTGTGATGTGGGGGATTTTCGTTCAGAGCTGTGGGAAGGCCCAGCCCTCCTGCCTGGCACATCTTTGCGTCTCACACACAGGAGCCCCCTCGAGCTGGGAGCTGGGGTCTGCGTAGGTGCAGACCCTCCCTCCCCAAACCTCAGAGTGAACCACCAACTTCTGCGCCCACAGGCCCCAGGTGGGGGGTGGGAACACAGAACAAGGGACGCCCCCCTCGCGGGCAGGGGGAAACCAAGCCAGGCAGCCTCCACATCAGCCTGAATGAGAGGACACTGGGGGCCGGGACTCCTGGGGCCGCCTTCCAAGCCGGGTAGCAGTGAGGCCGTCGGGTGAGCGCCACCCCCCGCCCCCGGGCCGGAGAACAATCTAGCCATCCTGCTCATCCCCAGCTCCGGCTTTCATGCAGCCCCATTCGTGTGGCAGAGCTCTCAGAAATCTTTAGGAGGTGGTATGAGAATTATTAATTGAGGGAAAAGAACGGATTATGCCAAATAAATCCTTCCCACGTAGCCAAACCCTCGCCGAGGGGGTGCGCGCGGCCCCACGCGGGGTCTCCATCCCTCACAGGGGCCTGACAGCCACATTACCATGGACATGGATTTATCAATAGTATCGATCCCCGAGCAGGCGTAAATAGCCCACTAGGAAGAGGCCAGGGCTGGGCCCGCCGGCTCCCGCCCCCGCGTCTGGGCCTCCGCAGACTCCCCGGGCACCCGCGCCGGGGAGAATGTCCAAGCAAGGACACGGCGGCCGGCGCCCTGCAGCGCTCCCCGCGCCGGCCTCGGTCTGCGCATCTGTTCACTGGGCGGAAGGCACCACCTGCCCTGCTCCATCCTCACGGGGAAAAGCAGAGGGGGGTGGAAAGAAGGCCCCCTCCCCTCCCCAGAACCCCACTCCCCAGGCAGAATATTCCCAGGCCGATGGATTAAAGGCCAAGTTCTAGCACCGGGAAATGATAATAACAGTAACAGTGGTCATAGTACCACACATACAAATACCTTCTATGCATTATTACCAATCCTCTGAACTCGCTACTATTATCCGCCCACTTTGCAGATGAGAAACCTGAAGCGCAGACAGCTTAGTAATGGTCCAGGGTCACGCTGCCAGGGAAGTGACAAGAGTAAGATTCGAACCCAAGGAGCTGAGCTGCAGCGTGGGCTCTGAAAGGCGCGGCTATCCCGGCTCACGCCTCTTCCTTTCTCCGATTGCTACCCCCCCATCAAAAAAAAAAAAAAAAAAGAAGGCCACCCACGACGACGCGAACAATGCCCCGGGCCGCCCTCCCAGCTCCGCCCGCCCAAGAGCCCGTTCAATCAAAGCGGCCGCGGGGACCCACCCGGGCCGCCCTCCCAGCTCCGCCCGCCCAAGAGCCCGTTCAATCAAAGCGGCCGCGGGGACCCAGATCTGGTTTAAAAAGGGCAAAGTCAAGGCCACCGATAAGACAACCCCACGAGCCCAGAACTCCCCCCTGCAGCCCACAGGGATCCTCTCCCCTTCCCCCTCCCTCCCTCCCTCCCTCACACATCCTTCCTCCAAATCTGCAAAAGGGAAAAAAAAAATCATAATAAAACCAGTTCTCACCAACAGGGGGGAGGAGGAGGGGGAGGAAGAGAGGAGGCAGAGCCGACAGAACAGATCCGCCTCCGCCGCCGCGCCAGACCCTCGGCGAGCGGAGCGCGCCGGGCGGCGGGAGGACGCTCCCTCCCCAAACACAAACCTGCAGTGTAAAAATAACGCCGGCGCCCCAGCTAACCGGGCCGGCGACGGCGGCTCTCAGGTACAGCGTGTCCCTCCCTCGCGCCCGCCCTCCCTCCCTCGGGCTTTTTCCTGCAAGCGTCCGGGGTGGGGAGGGCGCGCCGCGGGGCCCCCACTCCCCGCAGGGCTCTGAGGATGCTCCCCCAGCACTAGGGCCTGGGGCCTCTGGGTCCAGCCCAAGTGGGATCAGCTCTGAATTCCAACTTCCCAAACTAGTGGCCTGCCAAGTATCCACACAGCCCGGGGGAGGGACCAGGAGGCGGCCCAATGAGGCGTCACCAGCAGCAGGAGGCAGGCCCATACACCAGGAACACCGGCCCGCGGGGGAG
The DNA here is from genome assembly GCA_031878705.1 of Tapirus indicus. Taxonomy (NCBI): domain Eukaryota; kingdom Metazoa; phylum Chordata; class Mammalia; order Perissodactyla; family Tapiridae; genus Tapirus; species Tapirus indicus. The sequence continues at coordinate 4,964,169 of CM062938.1, forward strand.
GGGGCACAGGGGCACCTTTCCCGGGGGCACCCCCACCCAGCGCCCCCGGTCCCTCGCCCTGGAGCGGCCGCGCGGCCAGCCCCCTCCCCGCAGCCGGCGAGAACCCCCGATGCGCCCTTCCACAGCAGCCAGGCCGGGGAGCGCTGGTTGCCATCTCTAAGGGCTCCCCGAACCCGCGCTGCCCGCTGGTAAATAAGGCGCAGCGTCACCCCCCCCAAGTCTGGGGCTGCTTGGGGAGAAGGGAGGCGCATGGCGGCCATGGCCCCGGGGCTGGGGCACACGGCGGGGGGCTGCTCTGCGCATTTCCAGGGCGCCCCCCCGCCCGCCCACCCCCACGCCACTTCCCTCCTTCCCGCCCCCTCGCTGGGGAGCTGGAGTTCCCCTAAGTTCCCCGGCACCCCCACGCACGCGGCCCGCAGGGGCGCTGGGGCGCCTCGCGCCCCAGCAGGCCACCCCCCGAGAGCGCCAACTCGGGAGTGCAGGGGCCCCGCCAACTCCGCCGCGTGCGCCGCCCGATCTTCCCCGATCCCCCGGAAGCGCGCCCCGTGCCTCCCCCCGGCCCTTCGCGGGGACCCTCGGTCCCAACTCACCTCGCGGGGGTGGCGGCGGCGGCGCCCGGGCTCAGGACGCGCTCGGGCAGCCCGGGCGCTCAGGCGAGTGGCGGTGCCGATCGGGCTGGGGGCGCGCAGCAGGCCCGGCCTCCAGCTGGGGCGCGATCCTCCCGCCGCCGCCTCCTAGGGCGCCGGCCCCGGGTCCCCGGCCCGCAACTTGGCGCGCATGGCGGGGCGCAGGGCGCGGGCGCACGGCTCGGGCGGGGCGCGGGCGGACGCGGGGCTCCGGTGCGGCCCGGTCTGCCCCCGGCTCGGTTCCCCGGCGGCGGTGGCGGCGGCGGCGGCGGCGGCGGGAGGGGGAGGAGGGGGCGGGGCGGGAGCCCGGGAGGCGGTGGCTCGACCTCCCCGCTCCGTCTCCCCGCCCGCACCGACGCGCCCCGGCCCGGCCCCCTCGAGCTCCTTAAAGGGCCCGCGTCGCCTCCCCGGCCCTGCGCGGACCCACGCGCGCGCGCGCGCACACACACACGGGCGCGAGGCCGAGTTTCTCTTTAGCCCTCCTCCTCCCCCCAGCCCCAGATACTTCCCTGGAATTGCGTTTCAGCTCTTAAATTCTAACTCAGGAGTGGCCAGTGGATGGGGAGGGGGCTCGCGAGGAGGACTACACACAGATGCGCAGGGACACGCGGTGGAGCTCAGTCCGGGGCCTGGGGCACATAGTAGGATGCAGAACCCCCAGCAGCCGACATTCACACACTTGGCCTCACCGGATGGGAGATGTGGCCAAGGTGAACCCGTGGGGAAACTCACAACCCCCCCCAGCCATGGGCGCAGCCTGGGACGGAGATCTAAGATCACCCACAGATGAAACACTGGGACGCACACACGAGGGCACACAGGCAGACACACGCACTAGAATGTCCGCTTCACGAGGTGGGGATTTCTGACTTCGTACACTGTCGTTTCTCGGTAGAGACTCCATGATGTGCGTTGAGTTAACACATTTGGGAACATTCAGGGACACAAATGCACGGACGCGATGTTGCAAGCCTGTGGACAGGCACACACGGACGCAGACACGCACGGGAGCCCAGACTGCACAAGCATGGCGGGTCACAGGCAAGCACACATGTGGACACTCGCCCATGCACACGCAGGCACGCACAGCTCCAACAGACACCCCACTGGCTGCCCTGACAACCGGGCGTCCTCACTTGCCCCCTCCTACCCCAGCCCAGGATGCCCTCCCAAGCCGGGGGAGATCTTTCTCAACAGCAGAGGGCACTGGGAGCTCCAGGCCTGGAGCCTCCCTCCTCCTCCCCTGCTTTCCCTTAAGATGTTGGAGAGTTTGAATTTTTTCTTTTTTTTTTTCAGTTCAACTTTCCTTTTTTGGAGCGACGTCTCAGCAGATTCAGTTCTGCCATCTGCCAACATCTGAGAACCCCCGGGGAGCGGAGCGGGGAATGGCTGCGGTGGGGAGGCAGCCATGCGGTTTCCAGGGGCCAGGGCTTGCCTTCTGCCTCCTGCCAGCACGCGGGGGTTCCTGCCTCCCCTGTAACAGTTTGTCCCTCTCCGCCCCCTCGGGCTGCTAGTTCTTTTTGGGGGGAGCACCTGGGGCTGACAAAATCTGGAAAAATGGGACTGTATGAGGAGGGGTGAGGAGCAGTTTGCAGCTTGGAACAGGAGGGCACCGTGAGTCAAGGGTCCCCTTCCTCCCCAGTCTGGCCACAGCAGCTCCACTGCTGTCCAACTCGACCGTGGGAATCCACCGGCAAAAAGCCAGACCTGCAGAAAGAGGGCCTGGCCCTCCGGAGGGGCTCGGTGTTGCAGGAGGGAGAGTGGGACAGGGGACGCCCCCCAGCCAGCTCCACCCACCAGGCGGCCTTCTTCAGCCCTGGCCCCCAGTATCACCTGAGAACACTCATGATTTGCATTTTCATGCGAGTCCGCTGGAAGAGGAGGGTGTGGGGTATCTTTAGGGGTTCCCTCCCCCAGCTTCTGCCCCCCAAGGGTGGCCCTGGGACTGTGGCTGAGGCTGTGGGCATAGGAGGGGGTTAGGCAGGGGACTGCGGGCTTTGTAATGTCCCAGGGGTCACCTCGAAGGCCCTCAGAGGGAGCCAAGTAGAGACTCCTAGGTCAGTGTCCCCTGGAGGGACCATGATACAGACGGAACCCCCGACGCCAGGAGAGGGGAGGCGTCTTTCTGAAGAGAAGCTGCCGCTTCTTTCCCACTCCCGTCCCTCCGGGTATTAGTCGGCCTCCTGGGCGGCAGGGAGAAACGCACGTGTCCTCAGGACTCGTGAACTCCCCCGAAACCCTCCGAGGGGAGGTCTTGGTACGGACCCCCTGTTACAGATGGGGAAACTGAGGCCCAGGGGGGTTAAGAACCTAACTTCTGGACTCACCCAGCGGGTGACCCAGGTGGGTGCTCTGAGGCCTGCCCGACGGGACGAGCTGGGCGGAGTCTCGGCCGAGCCCCGCCCACCCCCAGCCCCGCAGAGCGGCTCCTGGCGCCCTGGGCTCCTCCAGCGCAGTCAGTCTGTGGGCGGGCTCTGAGCTGCAGCCCGGGGATCCACGTGTAACTCACGGGAACAGCAGCATTGAAAAACTGCCAGAGAACACTCCGGCCCGGAACAGCCTCTCTGGAGGGCCCCTAACCCCCCCTGCCCCCCAGGATGGCAGGTTAGTGATAATACTAAGAGCTTCCCAAACTTCTCATGAAGCCTTTGTAAGGGAAAGACTGTCACTATACCCATCTTACAGGTGAGGGGACTCAGACTGGGTTACGGAAGTCACCCAAGGACATTGGGCAACGTATAGTAAGTGGCCCTGGCTGGATGGGAACAGGGTGAGGGGATGTCATCTACATCCAAAGGGCTCTGGCCCACTGGGGCCAAATTCTGCCCTTAGGCTATGTTCTCACTGTCCCTTTCCAATCATTCAACCATTCCCTCCTAAATACTTGGCAAACAGTGGAGCTCAGCTCTGCCCCAGGACCTTTGCACTCACTGTTCCTTCCGCCTGAGACAGCAGTCTTCTAACTGCAGGGCCCAGCTCAATGTCACCTCCTTAGAGAGGCCCTCACTGACTCTCTAAAACCCCCGAGGCACTCATTAACCCATCACCCATTCATTTTCTTCACCATTTATCCCACCTAAAATTATCTTGGGCGTTTGTCACTTATATCTAGCCTTTTGCCGCCAGAATGTCAGCTCCATGAGAGCAGAGACCTCGTCTGTCTAGCTCACTGCTGTATCCCCAGCACACAGGAGGCCTTCAGTTAAAACGTGTCGAGAGTGAAAGAACGAATGAATGAAGGCAACACAGGCTGGGGGCCAGGTGGCCCTGGACAGTCCAGAAACGAGTGGGCATGGCCGCCGCCGGAGCCCCGTTTTCTAGCGCACTCACCCTCTGGCGTATTTCAGAGTCCAGTCTTTCCCTCCCTCCGGCGGTCTCCAGCACCAGGCGGGTGGGGGCTCCCCGGCAGAGCCCCGCCCGACACCCAGGAGATGCCCCGTCAGGCGAACTGAGTCCATATGGGCAACTATGGTGTCTGGTCAGACTTCCAGCCACTCCAGCGGGCCTGCCCCCAAAAGTGCCCCCTAGGCAGGCCTGGGGAAGCCAGGCTTTTAGAAGATCAGAACTCAGGCTGCAGGGCAGGGTGCCCCAAGCCTCCTTCACCCCAGCCACCCCAAAAGCCCTGGACTGGCGGTTGGAGCACACACGAGGAAACCCCTCACTCTCAGGGTCTCTGGCCAGCCTCGCACGCACACCGGAACCGGGTCCACACAGGAAGTCTTACACATAGTTTTCATACTTTTGACGTGCCTTAAAACAGGGGTTGCAAACTCAAAGTCCACAGGGCCTGGCAGGAACTGCAAGCCAGTGACTGGAGACAAAGTGGTACTAGAGATGGGTGGGGCCTGCGGCGCACGCAGCACTGGTCCCCAGGCATTCACAGCCACCCTCTGTTCAAAACAGAAGTGCAGCCAAGCCAAATACCAAATGCGGGGGGAGGGGCACATGGGGGGGCAGCTGGCCTGTTTGTGACCCTGCAAAGCAGCAGCTCCCCAGGCCAGTTCCTGCTCAGTAATTGGCAGTTCCCACCCAAAATGGAAGGGGGAGGGGCAGGGCAGTGGGAAGTAGAAACTTCCTTCGTAAACAGGGGACCCTCTTTCAAAAGTGTAGGCAGGAGGCAGGAAAGCCTGGCTTCAATGAATGCATCCCAGCTTTGTTCATTCAACATGCACTTAGTAAGCACCTACTGTGTGCCGGGCGCTGTGGGATGGAACAGTGAAGGAGATCACGCCCAGCCCTCAGCTGACACTCTGTGCCAAAAGCCCTTTAAAGGGTAAGGAAAATACACTGGTGTTCAAAGCAGAGTTAAATTTCAGGACACAGAGGATTCTGGAGGGGCCAGGCTCACCCCAGATCCCCGTCCTATCCCGACAGACGAGTCCAGAGGCCCCTTCCAATCCCACGGTCCTGTGAAAGCCGCTCTGAGGATGTCGCTCAGCCCTCCCCACCCCCACCCTCGCTGCAAGAAACTGCAGTGTCACCCCCCTCCCCCGGCTTCCCCTGATGTCTGCATCTTTATTTATGACCCCGTGTGTGGCTCAGGAGGAAGGGAGCAGGAACGGATCAGGCCCCTGTCTGATAGGCCTGATTCTCTGAGGATAAACGACTTGCTTCCCCCCAGGGCTGTGTTTCTGGGATGTTCTCCTGTCCATGGGCATCTGCTCGAGTCTGCTCTCAGGCAGGGGGCAGGACAGGAACGAAGAAGTGCTCCATCCAGGGGAGACATCCAGCAAGGACTGTGGTCCCCGCAGCCCCCCTTGCCAGGTGGACATCAGTGCCTGAGGGGAGGTCGGTGGGGCTGGCTGCGTGGGCCCCGGGCGTTCCTCCAGGGGAACAGTCTGCAGCTGCGGACGAGCCTAGAACAGGCTGTGCATTCCGAGGGGCAGAGCTCCAAGACACACTGTTTAGCACAAAGGCAGGTGCAGAACCCGGTGTGCAGTGTGGTACCTTTTGTGCAAAAAACGGAGGGGGAATAAATGAGCACGTACGTGCTTGACTCTGCAGGGATGCTTCCAGAAGGGCATTCATTAATTCAAGAGTGCCTGCTCTGTGCTAGGCACCATGCCAGGTAGAGGGATTCAGTAGTGACCGAGCCAGGCAAAGCCTCTGCTCTCACAGAGCTGACACTCTAAAGGGGGGGGATGCGTGGGTGGGGGGAGTAAATAAACCTATGATACACTGTATCCGAAGGTGGTAGGTGCTTGAGAAGAAATGAATCCAGAAAGGAGGACAGTGTGTACAGGGGTGGGGAGGCCAGAGCAGGCCTTGCTGAGAAGATGACATGTGAGCAACAACCCAGTAGAGGGGAGGGAGGGAACCATGCAGTATCTGGGTAAAAACAGAAGGGGCAGAGGGCACAGCCTGTGCAAAGGCCCTGGGGTGGGAACGTGCCCAGTGTATTCAAGGAACAAGGAGGCCAGTATGAGAAGCATGGATGCGGTGGGTAGTGACGGGGGAGGGATGTGGGAGGAGCTTGGAGAGGCTACAGGACACGTGAGATTGATACCAGGGGTGCCTCGGGGAGCGGGGCCTGGGAGCCGGGGCTGAGGTGAGGGCGACTTGCTCTGACCATGTCCCGTGTGGACTGTTTAAAGATGCATAATGAAAGTTTTCTTTTTTTTAAGCTTGGACATCTGGTTTTGGACATCCCTGTGTGTGCTTCTGGATTTTTTCTTGAGATTCAAGGAGGTCTCCTTTGCAGCATCTTTGCACCACATTTGCTGTTTCTCAGCCTCCCGGAGGATGTCAGGAATTAGCCCCTGGGTGGCCTGACCTCCCAGCTGGGCCTGGGAAGCTGAGAAAAAGCCCCAGGCTTCCCAGGGTGGCTGCCGTGTGGCTGTGTGAATAGGGAGGAATCGCACGGCAGTGGTCACAGCACCTGGGCCTCAGAGCAGCCCCGCCTGAACCTGCCTGCGGACGGTCAGGGTGAGATCAGAGGTCCAGAGGCCTGTCCACAGCCCGTGAGGCCTGTGGTCTTGGAGCCCAGCACATGTGTCCCTCCGGGGGACAATAATGGTTCTGTCCCTCTGGCCAATAATGATTCTCATTTTAAAAATACCAGTGTGGCTGGTTCGCCTGACTCAGAAAGGCCCTCCAGGCCTCCCAGCGCCCTCGGGGGTTACTGAAAGCCCAGCACTGCGTGCGCATAATGCACAGGGCTCTGGAATCCCCGGGGAGGGTCCATCTGGCGAGGAAAGCGAGTTGAAATGGAAAGGATCCACAATTTTGAACGAGACAGATCTGGGTTCAACTCTCAACTCGGACACCTCATTCAGTCGCTCAACAAACGTGTCTTAGGCTGGCCCCAGGACCCAGCAGTGAATGGGACTCGCATGGAGCTAGCTTTCAGCAGGCCAGTGTAGGGGACACCGTGGCTGGGCGTGTTCAACGTCCACTCCTCCCTCCCCCCAGCTTGCCTTCCTGGACGGCAGAAGCCAACAAGTGTGTTTCCCAGACTCCCTTGCAGCGAGGGTCCTGCATGGACTGTGGTTCTAGCAATCCGTACGTAACGCTAGAATTCGGAACCGAGTCCACGGGGTGGAGGGGCCCAGCCGCCAGGCCAGGCGCACTGCAGCAGGGGGCAGGACCAGGTACGGGGGCAGGGGCCGCAGCTCCCTCGGCGGCCCTGTTCTGCAGTGTCTCTGCGCGTCACGCCTGGAAGCTCGGCCTCAAGTGCAGTGGAATCCCTTCAACCCCCCAAAGCCCCTTCTGTTCCGGGTGAGATTTAGGGAGCCAGAAAACAGACAAGCAAAGAAAGAAAGAATACGGTTAAAAATGATGGGATTACCACAAAGAAAGCAACTTGGGGACCGAGACAGCTGGAGGGAAGGGAGAAGGACCGGTCTGACATGAGGTGATCGGGGAGAGAGGGTCTCCCTAAGGAGGTGACATTGAAGATGGCAGCCAAAGGTTGAGAAGGAGGCAGCCAGAAGGTGAGGGAACAGCATTCCAGGTGGAAGGAACAGCAGACACAAAGGCCATGCCGTGGGAAGGGACGTGGTGTGTTCAGAGAATGGGCAGGAGACCAGTGTGGCTGGAGTGTTAGGATGGGCAACTCACGGTACCTCCCTGCACCTCAGTTTCCCTCATCTGTGAAAAGGGCTGCACTCCCTGCCCGGCCAGCTTGACCGGTGCTGCCGGGAATTCAGTGAGCTCATACAGCCAAACATCCTTCAAAACCCCATAGAGCTGGGGTCTTTCAAAATCTTCAAGAGTGCTCTTTGAGAGCTCTTTCCATAGTGGGCCCAGGGCCAGCGGAGCATTTCCTGGGACTACTAACCTGGACGGGCGTGTAGCATGACAGTGAGGCACACACACCCTGGAGCCAGACTGCCTGGCTGTGTGGCCTTGGGCAAGTTACTCAACCTCTCTGAGCCTGTTTGCTAATCTGTAAAATGGAGAACAGACCCTCCCTCATAGGACTACTGTGAAAATCAAATGAATTAATGTGCGTAAAGCAGGCAATGTCTGGCACATAGTAAGTGCTTTATAAGCATAAACCGTTTATTGTATCTCAGTGAGGCTCCTGACACCCTGGTAGGATTGGAACTACTACCGCCCCACTATACAGACGAGGAAACCGAGGCTCAGAGAGGCCTGGCCATCATCGGGGAAGCGACTCATATTTGAGCCCAGCTCGTCTGGCTCCGAAGCCCACTCTGCACCATCCTGTGAGGCCCAGGTGGCTCACTGTTTCGACTGTAATTTCCACTGCGCAGAGGAGGCATTCACGCCAGCGATGGAATACGCAGGCACAGAGGCTGCGGGGTTGATGTCCCCGTATCCAAAAATATGGCTCACTGACCCCACCGTGGCCCCCTGTACAGAATCAGGTTGGTGTGAATCGTCATTGTCATTGCACCTGCCATCCCAGGACAGTTTCACCAGCCTATGTTGAGGGGCGAGAAAAGAGGGACAGCAGCAGGGAAGGGGATGGGCCGGGGACCTCCTCAAACACATCCACGATGCTGCCTCAGGGCCTTTGCACTGACCATTCCCTCTGCTTGGAATGCTTTTCCCCAGATGGCCGGGACTCGCTCTCTCACATCCTGCACACCTTTGATGAAATGTGACCTGCCCGCTCTAACACAGGCCCCTCTCCATCCTCCAATTCTCTCCTGCTCAATCTATCTCCTGGAACTTTTCACCTGGAGGGCTGAGACACACTGCCTGGTCTCAGAGGGACCGTCATCCAGTGAGAGGCCCCAGACGGAGAAACCAGTCGACACAGACGGCGTGTCGTCATCCCAGCTGGGGTTGGAGGAGAAGGAGAAAAGCAGAGGTGACAGAGGGTGGCCAGGGAGGCCTCTCTGGGGAGGTGGCAACGGGGCACAGACCTGAATGAAGGGAGAGGGCCAGCCGTGGGTGGAGGAGCCTGGCCGACACGAGTGTCCTCGTAGGCCATACGGGTGCAGGCGGCCCCTGGCGCACAGGGGACCCTGGAGGGTTCTCAGCAGGACCGCGGGCAGGTCTGCATCACGTTTCGGAATGGTCGTCCCTTTGAGCAGCACGAGGGGGAGGCCGGCAGTGGGAGATGAGGTCGGGACAGGGCGGCGGGAGGGGGACACGGACGCCCGAGAGGTCCAGAAGGCGAGCGGCGGGCCGCATGCCCCGGCGCCCGGCACAGGGGAGGGAGCCGCCGGGCGGGCGCGGAGACAAGTCCGGGCGCGGAGGGCGGAAGCCCGTCCGTACCTGTCAGACGCTTTGCTTCGGCAGCAGCCGGAGGGAGAATTTCAGTGCGCCCCGCGCCTCCTCTGACCCATTTGTGGAAACGGGCGTGCTGGAACCGCGGCCTGCTCTCCGCGCCCTCGGAGTCCAGGCAGGCGGTCCAGGCCTCCTCTTGTCCCACCCCATCATCTTTCCTGACCGCTCTGTGCCTCAGTTTCCTCCTCTGTGAAATGGGCAACACAGAAGCCCCTTCCTCGTGGGGTGGTCCTGAAAACCAAATGAGACATCGACGTAGAGCCTGCAGCACGGCTCTGGGCCGCGTAAACGTCAGCCGTACTCCGTTTACCACGGTGACCAGGAAGGGGAGAGATGGGCGCGGGCCGGAGGAGTCGGGATGACTTCCTGGCAGAGTCAGACGAGGGCTCGTTCCGGTGATGACGGCTCCGGCCGGCTGGGCTCTTACCCGGTGCCCAGGTCATGCCTGAGCTTCCGGAATCCCTGCAGGAAGGCCTGGAGGTGGACAGTTGTCGGCTCCGAGGTCTAGGTCTCCCGTCGCGGCTGTGACCGAGGACCACAAACCTAGCGGCTTAAAACAACGCAGACACCGCTTTACCGCTCTGGGCGTCGGGAGTCCAAAGTGAGTCTGGAGGCCGAGATCTAGGTGTTCTTTCTGGAGGCTCCGAGGAGAACCCGTCTGCTTGTCTTTTCCAGCTTTTAGAAGCTGGTGGCCCTGCGTCACTCCAACCTCTGCTCCAGCATCACGTCTGCGCCTCTGACTCTGGCCCTCCCACCTCCCTCTTGTGAGGACCCTCTGATGACACTGGGCCACCTGGATAACCCACGATGACCCCCATCTCGAGATCCTTGACTGAGTCACAGCTGCACGGCAGGTCACGGCAGGTCCCATGTCCACGGGTTCCGGGGATCAGGATGTGGACGTCTTGGGGGGATCTGCCCACCGGCTCCATCTTATGCCCGCGCACACTGAGGGGGGAGAACGTGCCCAGATTCAAGAGCGGAGTGCTGGGCCTCCCTCTCGTCCGTCAGACCGCAGAGCCCACGGTCGCCACCATTTCAGGACTCCGGCTTCTGCTGTGCTTATTACTTGAACCTGCATTTGGCTGCTCTGGCCCATCTGCTTCAACAATTCACTTAACAAACATTAATTGAGCACCTCTTGTGTGCCACGCAGTGTTCCAGGCACTGGAGATACAGCAACAACCAAGATGGGAGACCATCCCTGTCTGCATGAAGCTGACAGTCATTCAGTCACATCCATTACGAGCCAAGTAACAGAAACCCCAGCTCATTAAACAATGACATAATTTGTTACTTATCATTTGTCATTTCCCATAGCAAGAAATCAGGAGGAGGGGTAGTTCTGAGTTTGGTTCATTAAGTGCCATTGTCATAGACCCCCAAGGTCTTTCCATCTTTCTGGTTTCCCATCCTCAGCTTTGTTCTCATCCCAAATTCCCTCATGACCACAATATGGCTGCCACTGCTCCAGCTAACACATCCAGACACAACAGGCAGCACATGAAGAACAAGAAACCTTCCCCAAACCCCACTGCAGACCTTCACTCATGCCTCGTTGGCCAGAACTGGGTCCCATGCCCATGGTTTAATCAATCTCTGGCGAAGGAAATGGGACCAGAGCAATCGCCTTAGACCCATTCGGATTCCCCCCGGAGGTGGGAATGTGTCACACTTTCCTGAGTCACATGGAGAGGCATGGGCCTTTAAATAAAGTCAGGACAAGAAAGAGGGGGACAATTGCTAGGGCATCAGATGGCTTGGGTTCAAATCCTGGCTCTGCCACATTCCCTCTGAGTAACTCTGGGCCTCAGTCTCCTCATCTGTAAGATGGGCACAGCGATGGGTCGCCGGGGTTGTGTAAGAATAAAACGAGTGGACGCAGGCAAAGCCCAGCTGTCAACAGGCATCAGCTACCATTACCTGTCCCTCGGCCTCCTCCCCAGGGCAGGGCCCAGAACATCATTCTTGTTCCGCGGCCTTGGCTGCAGACCTTTTCCAGTTTCTCCCCGGATCAAAACGGAAAGCTGCTCGAGGTGACTGCGTCTCAAGGCCCCATCCCAGAGGCTGGGGCAGGACTCGCGTGCGCCCTCCGCCCAGAACGGTGTTTGAGGGGTGCCCACTGAGGGGGGTGCTGGCCGAGGCCGCGGCACACGGGACCCCTCTCCCCGTTACCTTGACCCGCCGCGTGGACGGTGCGGACACCGAGGCCGGAGGGACAGAGCAGCTGGCCAGGGCTCCCCGCGCGGAGGCGGACGGGCGGCGTCCGGCCCGAGGCCCAGCCCGCGGCCGGGGCGGGGCCGCGCAACGTTTCCAACATCTTATTGGCCAGAATTGGGTCACGTGCCCATCCCTGACCTACTGGACACAGGGGACCGGCTCGCTCTGACCAATCAGGGCCTCCCTGGAGCTGGGGGCGGGCTCAGCTGCCCCTGAGGCCCCCAGCGGGGGGGGGGGGGAGACCCCAACAAAATTGGGGTCCTTCCCGCTGGGTAAGAACCAGCGCTGTCCCCTCCACCGGTCTTTCCAGAAGTGTCACCCCTCCACGAGGTGATTTTAGGGGCTGAACTTTTTATGGATTTTAGATGAACCTTGTTAATAGTTATTAGTTTTTATAATAGTTATTATAACCTTTTATTTGTGGCAAGTGATACCGATTTTTCCTTTATGGTAGCTATACAGTTTCCTTTTGAAAACAATTTTAGATCCCATCATTCTGACCTGAGAAATAATTACACCAAAAAAATAACATAGAAGTTTAGGGAAATTCTCATATACTCCATTTGGGAGCGTAAAATGGTCCAACCACTTTGGGAAGACTATCAGACTATCTACCATGTCTGAGCACGTGCCCACCTCATGACGCAGCGATTCTATCACAGGTCTGTACCCTTTAGAAATGTGTCCGTAAAAACACATGCACAAGGACGTCCATGCAAGGCTTATTCATTACACCCCAGAATAAAAACTCCCCCCAGTGCCCATCAGCCTGGAATGGATAAATAGATTTTGGTATATTTACACCACGGAAGACTATACCACAGCTACACACAACAACATGGATGAAACCAGACACACGAGAGTCCAAACTGTACGATTCTGTTGATTTAAAGTCCCAAATCAGGCAAAACTACCCTGTAGTCAGAAGTAGCGTAGTGGTCACCCTTGGGGGGCAGTGACTGAAAAAAGGTCTGGGAGGGGGGGCATCCTGGGGGCCTGGGAATGTCATGTCTCTTGAAGTCACAGCTGGCTACTCCAATGTGGTCATTTTATGAAAATTCTTTAAGCTGTGCACTTAAGACCTGTGCCTTTTCTGTACATATAATATACTTCAGTGAAAACTTCTAGTTAAAGTGAAGCACCTTAAAGAAAAATATTAGCTAAACAATAGAACTGGTGGTACACTGGTTTCTGATCCGTGAAGGTTTTCAGGAATGACTGAAGTCCGGGAATCTGTGTGATGCTGTCATTATTATCGTGCCTATTTTCGGTGGTTGGAGTCCAATGAACACAAACACCTGTCGTTGATAATGCAGACTAAGAGACAAGGCTCAGGGGACACATGGGGCATGAAGAGCACTATTAGTTTGGGGACTATTTCATTTAGCATTCGGTGGAAATAAATCTGTCTTCAGTTGCTGGGGTGGCCTCTTGACACCTCCTCTTTTTGGAACAGCCTTGGGAAGGGCCTGCCCAGTCTCAGCAAATACAAGATGTGCCTGCTATCCCTTCCTATTCGACGCCCAGGGCAGGCATGGCTAATCAATCCCAGCACTCTTGTTCACTGAGTCCAGATAAAGCCTTTAATTCCCTGCAACACGGTGTCAGAGGGAGTTGCTGCAAACAAAAGGCAGTTGGCACTTGGATGACATTTACTTGACATTCCAGCCTAAACGTCTCCCCCACCTTAATCAGGAGGATGCTAAGCCATGGATCCCACCTCTGCCAGAGGCACACCCAGGAGACCCACCATGCCCAGCAGAGGGCACAGAAGAGGAGAGGCTGATAGCTTCTGTAGGGATGTAGCTCACACTGGACACCATCCTCCTGTTCTCCGTGTACCTGCCCAGCCCACAGTTGCCTTCCCAAACCCGCCTCCTCCCTCCCACACAGCCTTCACTTCCAGCAGAAGGTCTCACACGTGTCCACCTGTGTGACCCACATACAAACAGACCCCACAAAAGCCCCATCTAGTTTTCTTGGGCCAGAGCCCTGTCAACTAGTTACCTCTTGTTTTCTGTATTAATGAGGGATGAAGCACAGGGAGACAATAGCAGACTCATTTTGGCTTTGGGAGGCCATTTAGGACTGTAGCACAATATTTGCGTAACTAATCCTAATTTGATTAGACCGTGTTTTTGCCTGACCAGTACCCATTCTTTCTTTTCCCAATAATGGCATCTCCATTTTCCTTTAGGGATCCTTTCTGCTCCCACTGCTAAGTGAGGTCATCTCTAATGCAATTTGTGTAGAGGCTATGGCCTGACGGGCAGAGTCATGGTGACTGGTTCAGGAACGGGTATAACACCCAGTAACTGGAGCTTTCAAGAAAGAAGTGCCCCCTGTCTGCTCAGGTTGCCAAGGTGATACGAGGTAATCCAACAGGTGTTGGCACCATCTTTCCTCCACTTGAGGAAATCCAACCTTGGAATGAAACCAGTGCAAGGAAAAGCAGATCCAACGTATGGCAGGATACAGATTCCCTCTGATATTATTTCAGCACCTGGATCCAGCCATGCCTGAAACTGATAGACCTCCAGACATTTCTGCTTAAGACCATTTGAACTGGATTTCCAAAAGGCTCTTGACTAAGGCAGATTTAAATAAATAAATAAATAAATATTAAAATAAATCTGAGTAGCTTACAAATAGACAAACAACTATTAGGGAAAATGACCTAAAAACATGTGGGATAGGAATAATATTGCCAGATAAAGCAGATGCAGAAAACAGAAGGCGGATAATCAAGGAACTGGTAATCCTTACTCTAAAGATAATGAAACCACTATTCTACAGCTCCTTTAGGAGGGCAGGGTCCGAAGTGGCCATCTAGTCTACCAGGGTGGTCTCCCCATTAAAACAGGAAATTGACGTTAGTCTACACGAGGTAGCTGAGTGAACCTGTGTTAGCTTCTTGTGATTATCATATTTTCTTCTCAACAGTCACAAGCCATCTGTGTAAACTTCTGCTCCAGAATTCTGCTAAGAACTCTTGCTGTCAGACATACTCTATCTGGGGTTTCCAGAATCCACATTCTTTTCCCTTTTAGAAAATCGGGGTCCTCGCCCATTTTCAGGCTCCACTTACTTTCCAGCTGTTTCTCCTGGGTCTTCTTTTACTGTCCCCTGGCCAGCCCCGAATTCAGTTCTCTCTGTGGAACATACCTTCCTCCCCTGAGAGTTGAAAGAACATTTGTCTGCAGTGGTGAAGGCAGAGCTGCACCAAAGATGAGTGATTCAGCGTTCTTCCTGCTGTCTGACCGCATGACCCGTCTCCCCACACAGGGGATCCGTCTGTGACATCTCATTATTTCTCCTGAATTTCTGACGTTATTCATCGTGTAAAATTGACCTGGAGACCTTATTACTTTTTAAAAATAACACACGCATGTGATAAAATAACTTCCAACAGACCCGAAGGATGTACAGTTAAAAAGTCTCCCCCCTTCCCTGCCTCCAGCTGCCCGATTCCCATCCCCAGGGATGGCCACCACTATCCGCTTCTCCTTCTTCCAGAGACGTTTTATATGTGTACCTCACCGGGATGTATGTGTGTGTACACAGACGTGTGTATCCTCCCCCTAAATTTAGCACATTCCCGACCATCACCCCCGTCCAGTTCCAGAACATTGTCATCGCTGCAAAGAGGAACCTGTATCATCAGCAGTCATTCTCCATTCCTACCCCCCAGCCCCTGGCCACCACCAATCTACTCTCTGTCTCTACGCATTTACCTTTTCTGGACACTTCATGTCAATGGAACCACACAGTAGTGTCCTTTTGCGTCTGGCCTCTTTCACTCAGCATCATGTTTTCGAGGTTCATCCATGTTGGAGCTGGTGTCAGCGCTTCATTCCTTTTCACGGCCGAATCATATTCCAGTGCCTGGATGGGCCACATTTAGTTTACCCATCCATCCACTGACGGACATTTGGGTTGCTTCTACCTTTTGGCTATTGTGCATCGAGCTGCGCTGAATATTCACGTGCACGTATTTGAGTCTCCGTTTTCAATTCTTTTGGGGTTTACACCGAGGAGTGGAGTTGCTGAGTCATAGGGTGATTCTGCGTTTAACATTCTGAACTGCCAGACTGTTTTGCACAGCGGCTGCACCATTTTCCATTCCCCTCAGCAATGCACAAGGGTCCCAGTGTCCCCACATCCTCGCCAACACCCGCTATTGCCTGTGTTTCTTTGTTTCATAGCCATCCTAATGGGTGCGAAGTGGCGTCTCTTTGCTGTTTGATTGACATTTCCCTGATGACTAATCATGCCCTCCTTTTTTACATGAACACAGCCTCCTCTACGCACCATTTTGCCTCTTGAATACTCGCTGAACAATCTGTAATTGGAGCTTAGCCCATATCAGTTGCACATCGAATCCATATTCTTCTCGGAGCTGCATGCTAATCCTCTGTCAGACACATCCTGACTCACCGCCAGTCCCCTGCGGATGGGCGTGCAGAGGGTATCCGCCTTCTCCTTCCAGGTGATGCTGCAACAAACAGCCCCGGGGTACATCTTTGTGGATGTTCCTCTCATTTTCTTAAGTTTTTTTCCTGAAGTCAGGGGCGGCCCCTCCCTGCCGATTCCATCTGCAGGAGGCCTTCATCTTGGTCCCCCGTTATTGGCCATAAGAACACAAGCACTCCCCCCGGTACCAACAAAAATCAATGATATTCCTGAGACCTCACTCTATTCCAGGCGCTTAAGTTTACGGTCATGCGTCACTTAACGACGGGGATACGTTCTGAGAAATGTGTCATCAGGTGATTTCGTCGCTGTGCGCACACCATAGCGTGTACTTACACACACCTGGACGGCACAGCCGACTGCACACCTGGGCTCTACGGTACTCATCGTGCGGAATCACCGTCACACGTGTGGTCTGTTGTCGACCAAATCGTCGCTATCCAGCCCGTGACTGTACATGCCTTATTCCATTCACCTCCCCCGATGATTCTCTGAGAGGACTTCCCCCCATTCTTCAGGAAGGAGACCGAGGCACAGGAGGGTCACTTGTCCCGAGTTTCACAGGATCAGTGGTGGGACCAGGACAGTCCCGGTCGGTCTGACTCCCAGGCCGGGCCCTTCACCTCTGCAGCTCTCTTGCTTGGGGAAGGAGGGTCTGGAATAGGGAGACCAACCGTCCCAGTTTGCTCAGGATGGAGGGGTTTCCCAGGACAGGGGACCTTTGGTGCGAAAACCCAGAAAGTCCTAGACAAACCAGGATAAGCTGGTCACTGTGGTCTGGAGGGTCGTCCAGCTTTGCGTTGGGGAGGCACTGCCGTCACTCATTTACGCCTCCGTCCTCCCTCTGCGGCCGTGGGAGCCAAGAGTCACGGCCCACAGGCCTTGGTGGGACTTCAGCCCACACCCCTGACCTTTCCTTTCCCTCCCCCACTCTCTGGCCTGTGCAGCCTCTGTCCCAAACTTCCCTCCCCTCCCACACAGCCGCAGCGAGGCGTTGGGACAACAAGCTGCAGGGAGGCCAGCCAAGGGCCTGT
Source organism: Tapirus indicus (assembly GCA_031878705.1). Classification (NCBI taxonomy): domain Eukaryota; kingdom Metazoa; phylum Chordata; class Mammalia; order Perissodactyla; family Tapiridae; genus Tapirus; species Tapirus indicus. Next base: position 4,981,225 of record CM062938.1, read on the forward strand.
CCATCAGCGAAGAGAGCAAATTCCGGCCTCGCTGCCAAGGTTACCGAGTCAGGAAAGTGGAGGAAAACGGCATTTGGGCTTCCTGGCCATCTGCATTTTCCGCCGTTCCCTGTGCTGCCGTCACGGGTCTGGGGATGGGAGGAAGCATTCAGGGCTCGGGAGTTCAAAGGCGTCCGTCTGGGTGTCTGTGCCCGGGCATGTCTGCCGAGGAAATAACTCAGCTGCATGGCACCGCAAGCCGGCGACAGGCTTGTCACATCCATAATCATTCAGAACCGGCCGCTCGGATGAAACCCAGGTGCAGACGCGGCCTCTCCTCGCACCCCTGATCCGCCAGCACCGTAATTAGCTCATTACCAGCCACCTTTGCTAATAGCCTTTCCCTTTATTACTGCGACAGGAATCAAGGAGAACTAATGGCCCACGGTCAGTCATCCGCCGTCACCTTGCATTCTTCCCGCCCCGGCAACCACGGAAGCCAGGGGAGTCTCCAGGCCACCCCGAGGCCCTGGTCCTCGTGGTTTTGTGATGTGACGTGGACACAGCCTCCCCTTCCGGCCGACACCTCTCGAATTCTGCTGGCCCGCAGGCTGGACGAAGCCAGGGGCACAGAGCGGACAAGGGGGGGCCCGGAGGGGTCCCCCAGAGGACGGAAGGGTGGGGAGAAGGGGACCCAGCCGTCCCCTGTCCCAAGGCCTGACAAGGCCTCCTGCGTCCTGTTGGCCTGGCCGTGGCGGTCCGTGTGGTCAGCGGTGGTTCAGTCCCGCGGCGGTGCTGTCACTCGCCCGTGCAGTGGCTGTTCTCCTGGACCTGCTCCGGGTGGGGGAGGCCGCACAGCCCAGCACGGACTGTGTGGTGCCGCCCGGGAGCCTTCCTCAGGGGACGGCCACCCCTCACCTGGCCCCGCCTGTCTGGTGGTGCCGTCGCCCTCGTTCTGGCGGCGACACGGGACAGGCCGCCTCCTGGCTCCCGGGAAATGTCTGTGTCGTGTCCGCGCGCAATGCCAGGTCTGCGGCAGCCACCCTGCCCGAGGACACTGCCTCCCCAGGGGACGGAGGCAGAGGGGCCACCGCACCCAGACCCTCTGCGGGGCCCCCAGACTTCTTGTCCCGCGTGATGCTCAGTTTTCTTACTGACACGCCCGTCCGAGCTGGGTTTTCTGTTACTTGTCATCGGAGCATCCTCGCTGACGACGTGAGCACCAGCCGGTGGGCCGTCCGGCCTTGGGCCGAAGGTGGAAGAAACCCCAGGGTGGTAGGAATGCCGTGGGACAGTTGCCACTCGGCCTTTCATCCTCACTGACTTTACCTTTACAACAGCCCTGTAAGGTGGACGAATCCACCCATTCTACAGCTGTGGAGACTGAGGCCCAGGGAAGGTAAGTGACTTGCCCAGCATCACACAGCTTGTGAGTGGCGGACCCCAGAAGCCACATGCTTAATCACAAGCCCTGCCCTTGGGGAGCTGCTCACCTTGCAAGAGAGACAAGAGCACAGGGCAGGATGGAGGGCCTGGATGATGGGACAAGAGGAAGGCAGGGGGATGACATGGGCCACAGTTGACAGGCCTTCCACTGGCTGGCCGTGTGACCTTGAGTGAGTTGCTTTGGCTCTCTGCAAGACAGTCTCCTCTTGGGTAAAATGGAGGCAACAGTGTCTGCTGGGCAAGTCAGTCAAATGAGAAACAGCAGGTAGAGGTGTGCTGCAAACTGTAAAGTGCTGTGCACAGGTTAGCAGTGCCCATCATTGCCGGACCTGCCAGAAGAACCAATAAAGGATGGCCCTTGGAACCTGGTTGTTGGAAGAAAGAAAGGAGGGAGGGAGGGAGGACCTGGCCTCCACTCACCCTTGACCCTGGGAGAGAACCCTCTGGTCTGACATCGCTCCGGCTAAGTCTTGTCAACTTCACAAGGGCTTAGTGACCCCGCCCCGCTCTACTGATTTTGCTTATTATTATCAATATTTTAAACATCTGCCTAAGAACAGGGAATTCTATGATGAACACCCACGTACTCGCCCCCCAGGTTTACCAAAGGTCCACCTTTGCCTTAGTTGCGTCGGACACATTTTTAAAGCCGTCGAACGTTATTGATGCAGATAAATCCTGCCAGCTCCCCTCCCCCTGGTGCAGCTCCTTCCCCAGAGGTAACCGCCATCCTGAAGTTTCCGTGTGAATTCCCTCCCAGCTACTGGAACTTTTCCTCCACTTGAATGCAGCCATGCACAGTCTATAGTGTGATGGGTTTTAAAACTTTACCGAAATGTTGGACTATTGAATGAATTATTTTTTAATTAGTATTTCCTGTTTGTTATTATGTTTTTGCAGTAAGCCGTGTCGATCAGCTTGGATCAAGTTCACTCGTTTCGACCGCTGTAACGTATTCCCTTAGCTGAACGGCTACAATTCATTTTTTCAGTCACTTATTGACAGACGTATGGGTCGTGTTCAGTTTTTCCCAGTTACAAACAAGGCTACAATGAAAAATCCTATGCATGCTTCTTGAGGCACTTGCTCAAGAATAATCTAGAACTCAACCTCCCTCTTCTATAACAAATGTTTGGAATGTCCCCTCTACTAGCCTGAAATATGACTCATGACGATAGGAGCTACCTACACAGGATGCTACCAGAAATAAAATATACACCACACTATGCTCCATCTGGAATGTCAAGAAAAGTAATTTGTCCTGAAATAATATGTATTTCTATATGTAAATGCTCAAATACGACTACTCCAGTCGACCCCACTTGACGGGTGTTTGCACCTCCGCTAGAGTCACTCCGATGCCACAGGTAACACGCAGACAGGTCCAGGTGTGTGGTGGGGTAATGGCAATTTCATCAGCGATGTGACTTGCCACAGTGGCCCCCACTCTTGGCACAGCTCTCAACAAAACCGAGTACGCTCTCCCCTCGATTTCCACACATTTCATTCCTGGAAAACCCCTCACACATCAAAAACCTTCTCAGAACTACTTCCAGTTTATTTGTACAGCAGAGTTAGGTCCTAGATCCCATTCATTAACGGGGTTTTCAACAAAAAATGATGAGATATTTGAAAATCGTGTAGGGGCGGGACCATTCTTTCTTTTAGGGGAATGGGAAGGTTAGCGCCATGGGAAGGTTAGCATCTCCAGCCCCCATTCATGAAAAGCCCTCAGCATCCCCCAGTTATTGTGAAACCCAGCAGCATCTCGCAAGTTTACAAAACGCGCTCACTGAGGGGTCCTGCAAGCTTGCCAGGTAATGGCTGGGTGTGGCTTCTGTGGCCATTAAGTCTTCCAGAACCAGGCTCACAGGGCAGAGCTGAAGCGCTGCTCCTGGGGGCTGCAAACTCGGGGTCCTGTGACATTTCTGCAGAGCCTGGAGGAGAGGCCACTGTTCATGACAACGGCTGGAAAGAGGCCTGGGCTTTGTCTTCCTCTAGAGACACTACCAGCCCATGCCAAGACCAGCCACACCCTCAGGGGGCTGGGATCTGGACCCCCCTACAGAACAGGGCCGTTTTCAAGGCACTTATGGACCAAGGACTGTCCTGTGAAATACAGATGATCTAATGGTTGGGAGTCCTTTTTTTCAGTTTGGGGTATAGCTTATGTACAGAAAAACGCACAGTGAATTTTCACATATGTATACATATGTACACACCCCACTCCAGTCAAGACGTAGCGCATTCTAGCACCCCAGGAGGTCCTCTCGTGCCCTTTGTGGCCCCCTCACCCTCACCCCAACCCCTGGCAACCACTGATCTGATTTCTGTCAAGATAGTTCATTTTGCATGTTCTACAGTTTCATATAATTGGAATCGTACCGTATGTATTGTTTTATATCTGGCCCCTTTCCCTCTGCATAATATTTTTGAGACTCATCTGCGTTGTTGCACATATTAGTGGTTCATTACTTTTGGTTGCTAAATAGTATTCCGTGGCGTGGATATGCCACAGTGCGGTTGTCCATTCACCTGTTGATGGACGTTTGGGTCGTTTTCAGTTTTCGGCGATGACGAATACTGCTGCTGTGAACCTCGGCGTCCAAGCCACAGCGTGGACACGTTTTCATTCCTCTTGGGTTGAATGCCCAGGAGGTGGAGGCTGGGTCAAATGCTACATGTGTGTTTGACTCAGTAAGAAACTGCCGACAGTCTCCCAGAGGGCTGCCCCGTCTTGCGTTCCCGCCAGCAATGCGTGGCGGTCCAGCCGCTCTGCGTCCTTGCGAGCGCTTGGTGTTATCAGTCTTTCTAGCGTGAGCTGTCCCGCCTGGTGAGTAGTCCCTTCTCACTGTGGTTTTATTTTCCCTGAGGACTGAGATTGACGCGCATGGATTTCACAGCGTGGAAAGAGCCCCACCTCACGAGGCCTCTCTGCTGAATGTCTTAAAGTGAGGCTCAGAGGGACCCCCCAGCGCCCCCGGGGCTCCCCTGCCCAGGCTCAGGATGGCAAAGCCTTCCTGTTCGGCAAGCCCCCGCGGGCCAAAGGAGGGTCCGTCTGGGTGGCTGAAGCCTGGACCCGGATATCCCCCACACTGTTCAGGATGGAGGAGGCCAGCCTGGGGGCTGATGGCTGACCCCGGGCCCCCAGCCCTGAGCAGACAGGTGTCACAGTAAATAGCATGGGCTTGGGGACCAGCCCTGGGAGCACCCACTGCCATTTCCCAAGTGTTGGACTTTGGGCAAGGAATCTCCTCTTTGACCTCGGTTTCCTCATCTGTCAAGTGGGTATAATAATAGACTCCATCCCACGGGAACACCATGCAGAGCGTCTGCCCCAGTGCCTGGTACCCAGGGAGTGCTCGAGACATGAGGGCACACGGACTCCGTCATTCCCTCACAAAGAGCATAGCCGTCCTCAGAAAAAACAGGAGTGATCTGACATTTGAGTCCTTACAGAGCCTTGGACGTCCTTACTTCTCTCTCATTAACTCTCTTTTCTAAACATTGGAGCCTGGTTTGGAGCAGCGGTTCCCCAGTCTGAGCATTGGGTCCCTGGGGGGCTCGTGAAGACGCCGGGGTTGCCGGGACCCACCTGGAGGGTCTGATTCAGCAGATCTGGGCTGGGCCGAGAAGCTGCATTTCCAGCAAGTTCCCAGACAGTACTGATGCTGCAGGCCCAGGGGCCCCACTTTGGGAACCACTGGGTCATCATATCAGAGTTAGGCTCCTGGGTCTCCACTGGCTCCATGTTAGAGCCACAGATGCCTGCCCCCCCCCCCAAGACTGGATCCCTCTGGAGTAAGGCGGAGCCCGGGACACCCAGGTATGTGCAAAGCTCCCCCAGGTGACTCTGAATAACTGCCACGTGAGAACCACGGCCTCGGCCTGAGACCTGTCAGTCACGTCCCCGAATTGTCTGTGCAGAGGGACACCAGGAAGTCCACTCAGCTCCGGCCGTGAGGACACTGTGTTCGTAGTGTCACTGTAAACAAACCCCTTGAAGATCACTCTGAAAAGTAATAGAGTAAGCGGCTCCTTCTGGAGCTCAGCAGTAATATACGCCCACAAAGCAAAGGGAACAACAATGTCCTAACATATGCTACAGGGTATCTGTGGCCGGGATGACACTTCCAGCAGCTGCGTCGCGCAGATTCAGGAACGCCGCGTCTGAAGGGTTCTGGGCAGAAGGGAGCAGATGGGACCGGCGCACTGTGTGATGACTCACGCGGCGACGTCAAGGCATGGGTCATGAACGCAAGCGTGGAACAAAGAGATTTCTTAATGTCCTGGATCACTTACACACACGTGACTGTAAACAGGCACAAATAGATGTACATAACCCTGTTACTAACATACATGTGCAAACATTTGCCTGTTTATACCCCAAACTTTTATAGTTACGTTTATCAAAAACATCGGGGAAGTTGCCCTCTCGGTGGTGTAATAGGGAGTCCCTCACATCTGGGCATATATTGTATTTTTTTTGCAGCACAACGGTAAATGGGACAGATGAGGTCTCTGCCTCCAGGAAGCTGACGTTAGAGGGAGGCACCACGGACAAACAAAGGTAATATGGCGACGGGTGCCACGATGAAAACTAACCAGCACAGAGGGAAGGGAGTGCCAGGGAACAGTGCTGCTGCGTTTGAACGGAGACAGGAATAAAGACAGGACCTGAGCCTTGCAAGTAAATCTCTTGGGGAAGAAAATAGCTGGTAGCAGGAACAGCAAGTGCAAAGACCCTGAGGTGGGAAAGTGGTCACAGTGTTCAGGGAACCACAAGGAAGCCCGTGTGGTGGAGCACTGTGGGAGGGGGAGTGGGGAGGGGTTGGATCTTGCAGGGCCCAGTAGACCGAGGAGGGATTTCATTTAGTCTGGCGGATCTGGAGGGCCTGGTTCCTTTTGGGCTGAGCGGGAGGTAAACTGTCATCTCAAACCTCTGCCTACAGCTGGGTCCACTGTGCCCGTCCAGCTTTCTCAGGGCCTCCAGCACGGAGGTATTAACCTTCCTGCTTCCCCGTCTGCCTCCTACCCTCCAACTCCTCCCTTCCGGACCAAAGGCAGGGAGGGGCTGCAGCAAGCCCCAGAGGGTAAGTTCTTCTTGGGCTGTCTCCCCAGCTCCATCTGCACAATGCCTCTCAGTTCAGGGAATGAGCACTTATTCAGCACCTCTTGGATGCAAGGCCCTGACCTCAGCTTGGCACCACATAGAGCCAGGCAGGCAACACCTGCTTTTCGTCACAATCACTCTTTGTGTTTTTATGGCCCTTGAGAGTTTACTTTGTCCTCCTGCCAGGCCTGTGTCCCCTGGGGGGACAGGAGGACAGAATTGAAGATACCCACTTGGTGGATTAGAAAAGTGAGAGAAGGCAGAGAAGCAGACATCCCAGAATGCCGCTCTCCCGCTGCCCCTTCCCTGCCCTGCCGACTCACAGGCTGCCGTGCGCTCCTCCTCTGTGCTCCTGCCCTGTGGGGGCCGGTGGGGACAGGGCCCCACAGGGCCCCACACTCAGAAAGGCCCGTGCTTGGTTTAATGCTCTACTGTCACCATCTTGAAATTCGTAATCATTTTTGAACAAGGCACCGTGTGTTTTCATTCTGCACCAGGCCCCGCAAATTACGTGGCCGGCCTGGACCGGGGCCCAGTTCCGGATGCACACACGGGGCTCTGCCGCCAGCGGAGACCTGAGATGCAGCCTGGACTTATGGCCCCCGGCGCTGTGACCTGCAGATCCCACCGCTCGGCCAGAAGCCGTGGGAACCCCCGTGGCCCCGTGTTGCTCCGGAAGAACCTCTGAGATGTCTGGTTTTGATTAAATACCCTGAGTCACTCATTAACTTGCCCCACGGACAGACTTGGAAGCCCTCCCATAGAAAACCCTCCTCCGCATCGCTGCCCAGCCCTACCCCTGCCACCTCCAGCTCCTGCCGGAAACCAGGAGCCCCTGGTTCGGGGCTGCAGGCCTGGAGGCAGGGGCATGGCCTGCGGTCCCGTGAAGTCTGCATGGTCCATCACAGGAGGGCTTCCCGGCTCGGCTCTCTCCTCCCCTCACGGGCTCAGAGGCCGTCGTCTCTCTGGTCCCATTTTAGGGGTCCCGGGGGCCTTTCCCTTCCTTGGCCACGGGGTCTGAAATTCCATCAAAGCCAGCCTTTTTTCGTTTGGGTGAAACCCATGCCTTGAACCGTGTTGCTTTTCTCACTGAAATTTCCACAGTGACCGATGTACACGTCTTTCCCCTCCAGGCCAGCGCTCTGGAGGGCGAACTCTGTGCCCCCTTCATTCATTCTTCAGGAAACCTGTTCCCGGGAGCCCCCCGCGTGCCCAGGGTGAGGACTCTAGCACAGGATCCCCAACACTAGACAAAGGGCACCCCCCGAGTTGGGGCCCTCTAAGTATTTGCTGAATGAATGAAAATTATAGTTTATATTTATTGATCACCTACTTGTATGTATTTCCTCCTTTAACTCTCACAATAAGCCTGAGTTGAGTGCTATTGTTGTCCCACTTTACAGAGGAGGAGTCCGAGGCACTCGGAAAGACACTTGACCCAGAGGGCTCACAACACGCGTGCACACACACCGCGCAGACGCACACGGGCCCCTCTGCGAGCCCGGAGCCGTGGATTCGCGGGCTGGCGGGGTTCAGAGCGGCTTCGGGGAAGTGTCTGGAGATGGAGTTTGCTTCCCTCCAGTCCTCCAACTGTAATGACTGATTGTTCTCATCAGCATCTCATGGTGTGCTCAGCCTCCCGGTGGGAGCGCAGCGCCAGGTGGCCCCGCTGCTTGCTCTCCGGTGGGACACCTACCCCTCTCCCTGCTCCTTTATCAGACGACTCCTCTCCTCGGAGCCCGTGCACGGTGCTGGCGTCTCGCAGGTGGGAGACGCTGTCCTCGCAGCCTTAGGCCAGGCCGGCAGGCTGGGGGCGCGCAGGTTCCCCGCGCAGACGGCCCCTCCCCCTCCCCCCTCCCCCTCCCCTCCCCTCCCCTCCCCCTCCCCTCCCCTCCCCTCCCCCTCCACGCGGGGGCCAAAGCTCCTCCCACCGGGAGGCGGAGTCTCCCGGGAGTGGGCGGGCTCTGTGCGTGCTTTGACCAATAGGAGGCAGCGGAAGAGATTCCTGACAGCCCCTTACCAAGCCTCAAGAGCCCCTGCAGCCTCGCTCTCCCTGTCTGGGGTCCCGCTGCTGCCGGGCGGGGCGCTCGGGCCAGATCCCGGCAGGATGAGAGACCACGGGACGGCGGAGCCCGAGGAGGCAGAGACCACAGTGCAGAGAGGCCCTCCAGCCCCGGAGCCCAGCTCGAGTGCCGAGCCCTGTGGGCGGAGCGGGGGGATCGTGCGGCCCTGCTGGGTCCCGGTCCCGAGGGTCAGCCCTGCAAAGGGCATCGCCCGCGCGTGCCCTCTTCCCCACCCCCCGAGCGTGCCGCTTGCTTTCCCAACAGGTGTTAAAATAACGACCTTTGGGCCGAAAAGGAAGCTGTGTGCATGGGTGATAAGAGGGTCTGGCTGCCCGAACCGGAAGGAGGGAGGGGGGGAAGAGATGGGGGGGCAGAGTCTGGGGGAGAGTTGGCAAATTTCAGGGAGGGCTGTCAACTGGACTGGAGGGGGCGCAGAGCTACTTTTTCTTTCCCCTAAGCCTCAGGATCCAGCCTCAGTCTTTTCTTCAAGAACAAGGTGTGCGAGAAACAAGGGTCCCAGACCAATAGCCCTCTCCTGCCTCAGGGCCTCTGTGCTCGCTGTTCCCTCTGCCTGGAATGTCAATTCCCTCCTGTTCTGGGTTGAATGGTGTCCCCCAAAGTGACATGCTGAAGTCCTAACTCCCAGTATCTCAGGACACGACCTTAGTTGGACATAGGGTCAGTGCATAATTGAGATCACGCTGGAGTAGGGTGGGCCCTAAATGCAATGTGACTGGTGTCCCGACAGGAGAATGCCACAGTGAGGACACAGAGACACACAGGAGTGATGGCACGTGGCAACGTGATGCTGCTGCACGCTGAGGAGCGCCAGAGATGGCCAGCACCGCCAGAGCTGGAGGAGGCGGGTGAGGACCCTCCACCAGAATCTATGGAGAGGGCACGGCCCGCCCACAGGCCCCATCTCAGAGCTCTGGCCTCCGGAGCTGGGAGAGAAGACGCTTCTGTTGCTTTAAGGCCCCCGTTCGTGGTCCTGTGTGACAGCAGCCCCAGGACACTAGCACACTCCTGCTGTGGCCTGGCCTAGTGACCATGGACTCAGCACGTGGTGAAGACAGCCTTCAGATACACCGCAGATCTGCCCTCCCCCCACAGTGGGCGCCTGGTCCAGCCATCACCCTCTCGTGCCTGGACTGTTGTTGCAGCAGCCGCCTCCCTGGTCTCCTGACAGCCACGCCGCCCCCTCCCCCCAGCAGCCAGAGGGATCCTCTAAAACCTGCAGCAGCCTGCCGCCGTCCCGTACGTGTTCCCATCCTGCCCGCAGTACAATCCCAGCTCCTTTCAGTGGCTGAATCAGGCCCCGTGATCTGGCCCTTCCAGTCCCCATGATCTCTCCCCTCACCCACTTTGCTCTCATCACTGTTCCTCAGACACACCAGAAATGTACCCACCTCAGGGCCTTTGCACGTGCTATTTTCTCTGCCTGGAACCCTCTTCCCCACACATTTATATGGCTCCAGCTCTGTCTTTGCTCACATGTCTCTTCCTCAGAGAGGCCTTCCCTGACCACTCTCGATAAAATAGCTAACCTCCTCCCCCCACCAACCCTGCACCATCCCTCTCCATCCCCTCTGGGAAGAAGTTCTCTTCCATGTGTCAAAGCCCAAACTCCTCCTACAGGCGCTCCTCGAAGCAACTGTTCCATTTCTGGGAAGTGATCCTGCAGAGATGCTGACCCGGGGCACGGAAGGACAGACACACAGAAACGTGCATGGCCGGGTTGCTCACAGTGGCAGAAGCCTGCAAACAAGCTGGGTGCCGTCAGCAGGGAGCTGTATGTCAGTTGGGGAACACGCTGCTGATGGAACACTACGCAGCCGTGAAAAGGGTGAGGCTGTCCCACACTGCAGGCACAGAGCAGCCTCTGAGATCTGAGTGCCCCGTGTCATTTCTGTTTGGTATCTTTAAACTGAGCGACAATGGACACGTGGTAAAGGGCATGAGGGGCAGCAGCCTTTGGTGTACAACTCAAGGGATTTTTAAAAAATATGTCCTTTAAAAAAACAAACTATTTTATAGAACAGATTTACAGACCCATCATGAGGCTCGTGCAGAGACTCCCACACACCCGGCACCGGCACCCCCTCTCGTGAACTTCTCTCGGTCGTGCGTTTGCAACACTTCACAAACCGATTTATTGATACATTGTTATTAACTGGCGTCCGTACTTTATTCAGATTTTCTCAGTTTTCTCCTAATGTCCTGCTTCTCTCCGGGACCCCGTCCAGGTCCCCACGTTACACGTGCCATCCTGCATCCCGAGGCTCCTCTCACTGACGGTGTCTCAGACTTTCCTGGGTTTGGTGACGTGGACGTGTCCGGGAGCCCCGGGCAGGGGTCCTGGAGGACGCCCCGCACTGGGATTGCCGTGGTGGTTCTCTGGCACTTAGACCGGGGTTGCCGGCTGGAGGAGGGTTTAAGCTGCACCGTTCAGGGTGGGAGGCCCGGTGGGAGCCAGAGACGACGGAGGGCCGTCCCGCTGGTGCTGTAAGGGACACGGTCACGTTCCTGCTTGTGCGTCTCTCCCGTGTGTTCACAGGTCACCTGGAAGGACACGCAGACACTGGTAACTGTAGACACTTCGGGGGCAGAAGAGTGGCCCCTGAGGACGGGCAGGAGGGAGATGTGCTTTCCGCTGCGCTATTTGAGAAAAAATCTGAACTCTGTGTGTACGGCTGGAAAAACCCAGAAGATAAATTGAATAAAACAAAACCCGCTCCCGGGCCCGCGGCCTCCGCTGTCTCCGCGGCAGCCCCGAGAGGCTGGCGGGGGCCCAGGGGGATGAGATGGAACAGCAGGTTGGCGCGGTCAGCTGGCCGGACTTCAAAGGACCTGCGCTGGCCGGGCCATTCACCTCCTGGGAGGGGAGGAAACGGCAGCCCCGGGAGCGTCTCAGCGCATCCCCGGGAGGGGACTGTGTCTGTCGGGCCTGGGCAGGGGCTTGGCTTCCCTCCTCGGTGCCCCAGTCTGCTGTCTGTGAACTGGGGCTGTCGTGAGGATGAACGTGGCTGTGAACATCAAGGGCTTGTGATGCGTCCTCGTCACACTGCGAATAAAATCAAGCCCCGTCACCACACCCACAAGGTCCTGTGCGAGCTGCCCCAGGCCACGTGTCAGCCCCTCTCCTTCCTCCTCCTCCAGCTCAGCCTCCAAACTGTCCCCAAACACACTGAGCTCTTCCCACCTCAGGGCCTTTGCACCTGCCGTACCTGCCACCCACAGTGCTTTCTCCCGACATCCATGTGGCTCCCTAGCAGGGCCTCTCAGCTGGGTCGGGGCTGGCCATGCCCCACTAGACGGGACATTTTGTCACCTGCCTTCTGGAGCCTTGGCGAGTTTCAAGGCCAGTGTGGGCACGGGCAGATGAGGGGCATAGGGGTGCGGGGGCCTGCCCAGGAGTCCAGCCTCAGAGGCTCCAGAGAGACTGAGTGTCCCTCCTTGAGGCCTCTCGAGTGGGAGGGCAGGTCCCTGGTCCTTCAGTCCTGAAATCCCAAGAGGTGTGGAGGATGGGCGGGCTCTTGGGGGAGGGCAGGGAAGCCCCCCAGACACACCGGACAACCGGGGTGTAAGGTGCACAACGCCATGATCAGGAAACTTCAGGAGAACAGCTAAATGGGCCATTTGCAGGGACCACTCCACAGGTCTTCTGAGTGACAGGTGCTGTCCCGAGTGGGGCCTCTGCACACCCGAGATGCTGAGTCTGGAGCAGCCGGGCGGCCCCGGGAGGTGGTGCCGGTGGAGCGCTGCACAACTCCAGGCCCACAGACAGAGGGGCTTCCCAGGAGGAGGCCCAGGATGGGTGGTCCAGCTCCCTGCCGTCCCCTGTCACTCTCGAGCTCAGTCACAACGATGCTTACCCCCGCAAGACTGACAACACCTCGAAGTTCTGCTGGGTTGGTGTCGCCGCAGACCCCAAAGAGCAGAGTGAAAACAAAAGCGCCCCCCTCAGCACAGAACACTGGAACCGCCCTGCTCTGCCCCGCCCACCGGGCCCTGGGAGGACACGAAGGTAGCCATCGTTTGCGGCAATGATTCAGACCCGTGCCAGCCTCCCGAGTTCACATCTCAGCTCTGCCATGTCCCCATCGTGTGGCCCCAGACAAACAACGGAGCCTCCTTGGTCTGGATGTCCCTTGTGCATGAAATGGGAATAATGACAGAGCTTGTCTCTGAAGGGTTAGCAGGAGTCCTTCTTGCTCTCCAGGCCTGAGGGCGTGTCTGGGTGAGTCCCTGTGAGAGTGTGCGACTCTGCGAGTGTCTGTGAGGGCATGTGAGTGTGGGCACGCACCGGCCGTCTCATCCCTTGCTCTCTCCGTTGGACAGACTGGAGGGCTGCCTGGAGGAGGTGGCATCGGCCAGTTTTCCTGTTATTCTCAGGAACCTGTTTCACTGGAGCCGGGCTCCAGGACCAGCCGACTCCAGGGGGCCAGTGGCTAACAGACATTTATTTAACAAGACCTGGCAGGTCTGTGGTTTCTTCATGGAAGCCCACTCGTGAGCTCCAAGCCCATGTTACTTGGCAATGTCCCTGCCTTAGCTTCTTTCAGAAAACAAAAGCAATAACAACAGTACAGCAACGGCTAACACTTATGGTCACTGTGTGCATCTCACACGCACTGCCCCATGTCATCCCCACAATCCTATGATGTCGTGAGATCGTCGTAATCCTGAATTTACAGAAGAGGAAACTGAGGCACTGGCCCGGTCCCCAGCCAGCAAGTGGCCACAGGCAGGTAACGCATGGTCCTCAAGCCTGAGTCCGTTTCCAAGACCTTCCTGGGACCCCTGTGGAGGGGCCCGTGGTCTCGTGGCCCCTCCCGTCTGGCCCACGTTGCTGACTCTCCTGCCTCCTCGCCGTGTGCATCTCAGTCCTGCCAGGGCCTCCCTCCAAGAGACGCCGAACTCCAGGCATTTGTGACTTTAACACAAACCATGTTCCTGAAAGCCGGGGTCAGGGCTGGGCGGGGGCCGTCCACTCTGGAGCAGAAGCTTTGGCAACTTCTCTCTCTCCCCTGCCTCCTCTCAGAATCAACCAGAATCCCTCTCTTTCCTCCAGGCGTGCAGTTCCATGAGCAACGTTTCTTGTTTCTGGAACATTCTTTGGACTGGAGCCTCCACCCAGTGGCTTCTCACAGTGATTCTTCCAAGGAGAGGCCTCGGCCTCCCCGCCCAGGCCCTTCCGAGGTCAGCTAAGGGCCAGGCCCGCGGCGGAGGGACGGGGGAGGGCCCAGAGAGGGACAGCGCCAGGCCCGAGGTGTCATCCTCAGGGAACTGAGCGTCACGTGGAGGGAATGCGGACCCAGGTGTCTAGTGGGGGTGGAGACCGGGCGTGACAGCACAGCCTCCGGGACCCCCTGCCTCTGGGGTAGGCGGGGGACAGAGGGGGACCAAGCCTGAGCCTCTGCTGTGAAGGGAACGGCAGCCGCCGGGAGCCCCCCCAGCTGTGGGGGAGGAGCCCGGGAAGCCCCTATGCCCGCTCCCCGGTGAACCACCACGCGGGGACGCACCTGTCCTCAGAAAACCCCGTACGAGGCCCGGGCTGGGTGCCTGCTCTCTGTGGCACCTCACCAGGGGACGGGGCGTTTTCCTGGTGTGACTTCTGGGGTGAGAGGTTATTTCCCATAGTTAACATGTAATTGGAGCTTCTCCTTACCCCGCACCAGTACAGATGACAAATGTGACTCTGTTCAATCCTGTCACCAGCCTGGGATGCATCCCCATCTATAGAATGAGGCCTGGAGGCCCGCACACCCGGGAAGAGCTGCAGGTGGGATGGGACCCGGGCAGGCGGCCTCCAGAAGCCACACAGGGACCACCAGCTGACACCTGTCTGAGGTCACGCAGTCCAAGAAGATGGAGCCGGGATTCAACCCCAGGCCACCTGCTCGAAATCTCGCGCTCTCTCCACCTGCGTGCCTTCTCCCCCAGGTAATACGTTTGTTATTTACTGCCGATGAGGAATTACCACAAACTGAGCAGTTTCAGACGACACGCATTTATCAGCTCACCGCTTGTGTGGGCCAGGAGTCGGGCAGAGCTCAGCCGTCACACGCCAGGGTCACACAAGGCTCAGTCAAGGTGAAGGTTGGGCTGTTCTCATCTGGAGGCCCAACTCGGGAAGGATCCCCGACAAACCGTCTCAGGTTGTTGGTGGGTTCATGTCCTTGTGGCTGTAGCATTCCCGGCAGCTTGCTTCCTCAGAGCCAGAACACAAAGAGGGAGGGTCTGCTGCTTCCTGCTTCCCCCCGCTAGACCCCCTCTGAAAGGGCTCGCCTGATTGGATCAGGCCCACCAAGGAGGACTCCCTTCTGATTACTGCAAAGTCAGCTGTTTGGGGTCCTGAATTACATCTGCAAAGTCCCTCTACCCTCGCCACATTCTATTGGTTAGAAGCAAGTTACAGGTCCCCCCCCACACTTAATGGCGAGGGGTTTATACAAGGAAATGGATTTGGGGATCATCTTAGAATTCTGCCTACCAAAGGTAACAGATAATCTGATCAAGAAATGTTTAATCAGCGATTTGCATAATATTCCCATCTCTTTGGGTGCTTTTTAAAATTATGGTAAAATATACATAACATAACATTTGCCATCCACTATTTTTAAACGTTCAGGTCAACGGCAGTAAGTTCATTCCTGCTGTGGTGCGGCCATCCCCACCATCCGCCTCCAGAACTCTGCATCCTCCCAAACTGAGACCCCGTCCCCATTAAACACTAACTCCCCACCCCCTCCTCCTCCAAGCCCTGCCCCCCATCCTACTTTCTGTCTCTGTGCATTTGACTACTCTGGGCAACGCATATAAGTGGAGTCATTCAGTGCGCGTCCTTCGGTGACCCGCTCCTTTCACTCGGCGTGATGCCCTCCAGCTTCAGCCACGTTGTAGCAGGTGTCAGAATCTGCCTCCTGTTTAAGGCTGAATGATACTCCATTATATGGACAGACCACACTTCCTTCATCCGTTGATGGACGCTGGGTTGTGTCCACCTTTGGCTGTTGTGAGTAATGCCGCTGTGAGCACGGCTGTACAAATATCTGCGTGAGTCCTGAGCTGCTCTTGGATGTTGGCTAAAGACCGTAGCCAGACCAGAGCCGAGCGCAGGGGAACCTCAATGAGGGGGACGAGTCTGCTCCCGCCCACACCTCAGTTCTCAAGGCTGATGACCTGTCTGTTTCACGAGAGTCAACGATTTGTTCAAATGAGATCTGTTGAGCCCAGTTTCCCCTTCTGAAATGCAGTTTGTGAAACTGGAACACACTCGTCCAAGGCAGGGAGCAGAAGCCTTTACTAAAAGGGAAGCAGCTGTTACCACTCCCTTGTTTAAATCCTTCTAGTCTCCTCCCTTTGCTCTTAGATCAAAACCTAGACTCCTCTTTGCAGCCTACACAGCCCGCGAGATTGGCCTCTGTTCTCCCCTCCCTCCCCCCATGCTCATTCGGCTCTGCCACATCGGCCTTCTTGTTCCTTGAACATGCTGAGACCATTCCTACCCCAGGGCCTTTGCATGTGCTGTCCCTCTGCCCGGAATGCTTGTCCCCCAGGTTTTCTCATGACTGCCTTCTCAGAAAGGCCTTCCCTAGCCCCCCACTCCAGGCTAAAGTCACAATTGCCTCTCCCTGTCGTTCCTTGTCCCACCACCCGGGTTTCATGATGTGTAGCACTGCTCACAGATGAAACTCTTGTGCCCATTCCTTTGTTGACAAGGAGAGGGACCTTGCCTCTGGCCCCACGCTCTCACCCCAGTGCCTGGCATTTAGTCAGGGTTCAACGCACGTTGCTTGAATGAATAAGTGATCCCCTAAAACAGGCTGCCGGGAGACATTGATACCTACACTTTTCAGATAAAGAAACTGAGGCTCTAGCCACACAGCTCGGGAACAGAGGCGCCAGCACTGACACCCGTGTCCGCCCCCTCTCCCAGCGGGGCTCCTCAGAGAACAGGGTGAGGCTGTGGAAGGGGCCCCACGTGCCCTCTCTTTGCATCCCCGGGAGGAGCAGCCAGCGAGAAGAGAGGGCGCCAGGCCGCTGGCCTTCCCGGGCGGCACAGGGCCGTGTGAGGCAGAATTCATCTGCCCTTGGGCTGCACTGGCGCCGGTCCCAGGGAGGTGGTGACTGTCACTCTAGATAGAAGAGGGCGCCTCTCGCCATGGCAACGGGGACGTCACCGGGGATGTGTTTGCACAAAAGGGGGTGTCGGGAAACACCCACACGCTGGCAGCAGGAACACGGTGCCGCGGCCGCTCCCTGCCTGGGGACAGCTGCTGGGAGGGAGCCAAGGCTCAGTGGCCACCGCCTCCCCGCCCCCCGCCCTCCAGAGAACCGGGCTGTTTTCTCTCCCTCCCTGAGGCGGAGGGGAGAGCTGCCCCGTCCGCTCTGTGTGGAGCACAGTGCCGGCCACCTCACGCCTCTTTAAATCGTGTCCATCGCACAGACGAGGAGACTGAGGCGAAGAGAGGCACGGAGACGGCCCAGGACCCGGGAAGACCCTGCTGGCGTGGGGCTGCCTGTGGGGCTTCGGGGACAGAACGGGCCTGGGTCCAAACTCCTGCTTCCCCTCGCAGCAGCTCCAGCCCTGGGACAAGTCATCGAGTCTTTGAGCCTCAGTGTTCTCCTCTGGGAAATGGGGACAGTAACGGTCTCCGGAACAGCCACTCACCTTTTGTACAATTCAGTGGTTTTAGTATCCTCACACCGTTGTGCGACCATCACCACTGCCTGATTCCAGAACATTTTCATGAGCCCAGAAGGACATGCCACAGCCGTGAGCCGTCACTTTCCGC
The DNA here is from genome assembly GCA_031878705.1 of Tapirus indicus. NCBI lineage: Eukaryota > Metazoa > Chordata > Mammalia > Perissodactyla > Tapiridae > Tapirus > Tapirus indicus. The sequence goes on from CM062938.1 coordinate 4,998,627, forward strand.
TCTCCCTCCCCCGGCCCGTGGCCACCCCCAGTCTGCTCTCTGTCTCTGTGGATTTGCCAGTTCTGCACATTTCATATAAGTGGAATCCGACAGTGTGTGGCCTTTCGTGACTGACTTCTTTCACTCGGTGTATTTTCAAGGTTCATCCGTATTGCACCTTGTCGGAACGTCACTCCTCTTTACGGCTGACCAATGTTCCATTGTGTGGATGCACACGACCTGTTTACCCATCCAGCAGGTGGTGGCCATTTGGGTGGTTCCACTTTTGGCGATTGTGAACAGTGCTGCTAAGGACATTTGTGTGGCTCTGTGTGGGCCTCTGTGTGGATGTGCGATTCCCTTTCTCTCCGTACAGACCCAGGAGTGACCGACTAGATCACACGATGGGTGTACCTGAAACTTTCTAAGAAACTGCCGAACTGTTTCCCAAAGTGGTTGTGCCGTTTTGCACCCCCAGCAGCAATGGATGAGAGCCCACATCCTCGCCAACGCTCGGTGCGCTGCCGTCATTTCATCCATGAAGACGCTACAGATAGAAAAAGACCCCTACATCACTCACTATAGCCAAAGCGTGGAAGCAACCCAAGAGGCCATTAACGGCTGGACGGACGAACACAGTGTGGTCCACACCTACAGTGGAATGTTCTCAGCCTTAAAAAGCCCCTGTCCTGCCGTGGGTAACGTAGGCCAAACTCTGAGAAATGGCCCTGGAGGCTGTTGGTGCCGTCCTTGTAAATATGAGCTAAAAATGGACGAACTCACAGAGCCCTTAAGGCGTTGAAAGAATCAAATCAGTATTTTTTATAACATAGCCAGCTGGCATGACCATTCCCATGATCGGGAATCCAAACAAATAAAATGCCCAAATGTTGGGTCTTTCCCCCCTGTTGTACGAAAAAAAAGGAAGGAGATTCTGACAGCTGCTGCCATGTGGATGAACCTGGAGGACACTATGCCGAGTGCAAGAGGCTGGTCACCAAAGGACAAACACTGTATGATTCCACTCATGTGAGGTCCCTAGAGCAGTCACCTTCATAGAGACAGAGAGGAGAGTGGTGGGGGCCGGGGTGGGGGGAGTCAGTGTTTAGTGTCAGTTGGGGGAAGTGACGGATGGTGGTGACGGTTGCACAACAGTGTGAATGTACATAATGCCGCTGAACTGTACCCTTAAAGATGGTTAAAATGGTAAATTTTATGTTATGTATATTTTACCACAATTTTTAAAAATGCAACATCCTTCATTCCTATCCTTGAGTGAACTGTTTTTTGTTTCAAGTTCCCAGGCTACCATGTGGGAGGAACTAAATTCTACCCCTCTGGGCCTGGAGGTGTCTAGGGGAGGGTCTGTGACCCATTTCTGGCTGGTGAGACATAAGGGGAAGTCTGCTGATGGCTCCTGGGAAAGAGGGGTCTCACCATAAAATGAGAAAGACACAGGAAGGGAGACTTGTTCCCTTTTGCTCCTCCCCCACCTTCCTTCCTGCCTTTGGATGTCATTGTGTGAGGAAGTGATGTCTGGAGCTGTGGCAGTCATCTGGCCACCATGAGGAGAAGGCCAAGAGAACTGCAGAGATGTCAACCCTACATCACAGTACTGAGGAACTATTGAGCCCACCCGGGCACTGCCTACTTCTGGATGTCCTCCTAAATAAACAATGGATGGTCGTATGATTTAAGCCACTCTTAGCCCAGGTTTCTGTAACTTGCAGCCAAGTGCATTCCTAATGGATTCAATACACTCCTGCTTCTGCAGACCCGGTGACACAGTGTTTGAGTCCATCACACCTGGGCCTGTATCCCAGCTCCACCTGGCCGGCTGTGTGACTGTGGGGAAATTGCTCCAACCCTCTGGGCCCAGGTTTGCCAACCGCCAACTGGAAACAATAGCGCTGTGCACTTTGTAAGGTAGGCGGTGTGAGAGTGAGCGCACTACGGGATGTCCACATGTGCCTGGTACACAGTAGGGCATTAGTCAGTGCTGATCCACGGGAAGCAGGACGACCCTTTTGCCCTGGGGGAGAGTAAATAACGCCAGCTGCAGGACCCGGGGCAGAGGACAGCTGTCCCTGGCTGCATTCTCATCACTGTGGCATCTTTTCTGGCCGACCGAACCGCGGAAGCTGCAGAGGCCTTGGCTGCCATCTGGGGAGGAGACGGCGATCTGGTGTGGACTGGGTTTTTCTTCCCCTTCCCCCTTAGCAAAAGCGCTGAGCGTTTCCTCAGAGTGGGCTCATAAATCCCAGCTATCGCGCAGCCTTCCAACTGGAAACGAGTCAAGCGTTCCTCTCCGCTGAGTTCAAGGTTGGCCCCCTGTTCTGCTGGCACTCGGGATCCCACAGATGAACCGAGTTGCCGGATGGCGGGAGACAGGCAAGGTCACCCAGCGGGGTCCCCCCCACCCTGAGTTTGAGACCAAACAGATAAGAAAACTTGCAAGTGGCTGCTGGCCAAGACGGGATGTTTCTATACCCCCAAGGGAGGGGGGGCCGGCAACTTTGCTCTCATGAGCGAAGCTGAGCTAATCGTCCAGCCGTCCGGAAACCGTGTTACCAGTCTTGTACCCATTCCCCAGATGCCCGTGTGGACTGAACGTCTGTGTTGAAACCTAACCCCCAAGGTGGTGGTGTTAGGAGGCGGGGCCGTTGGGAGGAGATTAGATCACGAGGGTGGAGCCTCATACTGGGACTAGTGCCCTATGAAAGGGACCCCAGAGAGCTCCCTTCCTCCCACCCCGTGAGGACACAGCGAGAAGACGGCTGTGCATGAGCCAGGAAGAGGCCCCTCTGTGCGGGCTCGCCCCCCTCCCTCCTCCGAGGGAGGACGTGTGTGCGTCTTCCACCCGATTTCACAACGTGGCTCTTTGCTGCCCTGCCCCCACCTGAGGGGAAATTAAACCTCAGAGGATTCAAGAGGCCACTTTCTCTGCCCAAGGTCCCAAGGACCAGAGTAGACTTACACCTTCTAGAATGTACGGTGAAGGTGTCTGAGGTCTTCCGTTCTTGTTGGTCACTGCAGATGGTAATCATTCAACAACCGCCACAACATTGGCCACAGCAGCAACAGTCACTGTTCTAGGCACTTCTCACACGTTATCTCATTTGGGTACATCCGTCCTCTAAGCTCGTGTGGTTCTTGGAGGCAACTCCTCCCCAAGTTTGGGCACGGCAGTTTGTAACAGTCAGGACAGGCCAGGTTATGCTGCAGTAACAAACAGTCCCACAATTTCAGTGGCTTAACCTATAAAGATTTATTGTCGCCAATACTACACGTCCATTGTGGATTGGCCGTGGACTCTGCTGCACATTGTCCTCACACCAGGACCCAGGCTCATGGGGCAGCCACCGTCTGGACATTGCTCGTCACTGTGGCAGAATGAATGACAGCTCTGGAAGGTCTCACACTGGCCTGGACTCGTTGATTCCGCTCACACTCATTGGCCAAAAATAGTCATGTGGTCCCAAGTACACACCAGGGGTCAGCAAGTGCCCAGAAAAAGGTGTGTGGATGAGCGGCCTGTGCTGCCCCAGGGTTGCAGGGCACAGTGGCTGGTACCTGGTCCAGCATCTGGGATCCCGCCAGCCCTTCCTCCCCACGATCTGCCATCTCCCTGGGGCCCTGTGAGGGAGGGGCACCCACCTTCACAGAACCCACCTGTGCTAGGAAGAGTACTGACGCCCCAGAAGATGTCCACCTTCTACCCCTGAACCCCAAGAACATGCTGCCCTACATGGTGTGTGAGTCTGTTGCGGCTGCCGTAACGGGATCCCAGGACTGGGCGGCTGAAACGACAGAGATCTACTCTCTCACGGTTCTGGAGGTTGAAGGTCCAGACCCAGGTGTCAGCTGGGCCGGTTTCTCCCGAGGCCTCCCTCCTCCACTTGCAGATGGCCACCTTCTCGCGGTGTCCTCACGTGGCGGTCTCTGTGCCCGGACCCCCTCTTCTTATAAGGACGTCAGGCTCATTGGAGGAGGGCCCACCCTAGTGACCTCATTTTCCCTTAATCACCTCTTTCAAGGTCCCGTCTCCAAACAGTCACATTCTGAGGTGCTGGGGGCTGGGGCTTCAACACAGGATTTGGGGGAGGGGGACAAACTCAACCCATAACACGTGGCAAAAGGGACTTTGTGGGTGTGATTAAATCAAGGACTTTGAGATGAAGAGGTTGTCCTCATGGGCTCAAGGTCATCAGAATGGTCCCCACCTGAGGGAGGCAGGAGGGTCAGATCACAGAAGGAGACGTGGTGGAAGAAGAGTGACGTGGCCACAAGCCGAAGAACGCGGGCGCCTCTAGAAGCTGAAGGAAAGAGCTGGGTTCTCCCCTGGAGCCTCCGGAAGGGACCAGCCCTGCCGACAAGTAGGTTTCAGCCCCGCTAAGTCCGTTCTGATCGTCTGCCCTCCAGAACTGTGACAATACTTCTGCATTGCTGTAAGCCGCCTGGTTTGTGGTCATTTGTCACAGCAGCGAAAGGACACTGACACACCTTCCCGATGCCCGTCTGTGTAGGAACTCCCCCCCTCCTGCCTCAGTTGGCACACATCCCCCCATCCACGCCCCTCCCCGGCAAGGGTCAGCACAGCTCCTCCACTGGGCCAGCTTGCCCCGGATGGAGAGACGTCCACCTCCAGCCTCGGGACACAGCGGGCCCCCAGGCGGAGGGACCCAAAGGCCGGGGGCCGCCACCTTGGATGAGGGGGGCTGGCCCGGGATGCTTACTAAATTCAAAGGACATGTGACCACAGACTGCCTGACCCGTTCTCTCTGTCCCTGGCGACAAAATGCCTGAACTCTTAGCTGACCTCCTGACGTCCCTGCGGGCCACACCCTGCCGCTTCCTCGAACTGGCCAGGCCTCCCCCCGCCCCAGCCTCTGCCCGGCTGCTTCCTCTTCTCGTATCCAGTGCCCCTGACTCATCGCCAGGTCTGAGCTCAAACCTCTCCCACCAGCTGCAGCCGTGCCCAGCCCTGCCCCCGAGTTCATCCCACTTCATCCGCTCGACAGAGGGTCCCAAGTGCTCCTCCCGTCCCACGGGGCAGCACAGACGCCCGACCCAAGGAAGCCAACCGTCGGGGGGGGGGTCCCGTGATGGGTTTTCACAAAATGCAGCCCCTTTAAGTGTATAATTCAGAGGCTTTTGATGACTGTGACCACGCCACTACCCCCCAGTCGACATGGAGAACATTTCCATCATCCCCCAAAGCTCCTTGTGCTCCTTCCCTCCCAATTGCTCCCACCGCCACCCCAGACAACCCCCAGTCCACGTCGTGTCACGAGGGGACAGCTCTGTCTTCCCTGGAGTCGCACAGCTACACGCTGTGTGCTCTGGTGCCCGGCTTCTTTCCCTCGGCACAGGCTCGAGGACTGCAGCCCGAGGGCCAGATCGGGCCTGCCGCTTGCTCTTTTAAGGCCTCTAAGTTACAAATGGTTGTTACTTTTATTTCAGTTTTTCAAAAAGTAGTTAATAGACTTCAAAGTACACTTTTAGATTTCCAGAAAAATTGAGCAGATAATATAGAGAAATTCCATATCCCCACCCCGCCCCACTCCCCCACCCTGGGACAGAGTTTCCCCCGGCGTCAGCATCCTGCGTTAGTGTGGCACATTTGTTACACTCCGCGAGTCGATACAGACACATTCCTGTTAACTAAGTACGCAGCGGCAGTTAGAATTCACTCGGTGTCGCACAGTCTGTGGGTTTGGACAAACGTGTAATGACAGGTATCTATTATTATAGAATCGTACAGCGTAGTTTCACCGCCCTAAGAGTCCCCTGTGCTCCACTGTTCATCCCTCCCACCCCCAGCCCCTGGCAACCACTCATCTTTTTTCTGTCTCCATAGTTTTGCCTTTTCTAGAATGTCGTTATCGTTGGAATCATGCCGTATGTAGCTTTTTCAGATTGGCTTCTTTCTCTTAGTAACGTGCATTTAAGGCTCCTCCATGTCTCTTCACGGCTTGCTGGCTCATTCTTTTTAGCGCTGGATAATACGCCACCGTCTGAAGCTGGAGTATCCACTCACCTGCTGAAGGGTGTCTCGGTGGCCTCCAGTTTGGGTGGCCCTGAATGAAGCTTCTCTACACATCCGTGTGCGGGTTTTCGCGTGGACACAAGTTTTCAGTTCGTTTGGGAAAATCCCCGGGAGCGCGACTGCCGGATTGTACGGTTTTGTAAGAAACAGCCAAACCATCTTCCAAAGGGGCTGCACCATTTTGCATTCCCACCAGCAATGAACGAGAGTTCTGGGTTTTTACGTTTTTTAATGGTTGAAAAGAATCAAAAGGTGAATAATATTTCGTGACACATGAAAACTATATGAAATTTACATTTCAGTGTCCACCAGTAGAGTTTTATTAGCACACAGCCATGCTCGTCCATTTGCCGTAAATAATTTATGGCCGTTTTCACACCACGAGAGGAGAGTTGAACACTTGAGACGGACTGTGAGTCCCACAAAGCCCAAAATATTCTATCTGGCCCTTTACAGAAAGTTGCCACCTTACTACAGTGATTTTGGGATGTGTCTGTGTTGGCACGTGTACCAATAGCCCACCTCTCTCTATTGCTGAATAGGATTCCATCGTGTGGACGCCCACCTTATCTGGTCACCGGTGGACGGCCGTTTGGGCTGTCCCCAGTTTTTAGCTATTACGAAGAAAGCCGCAATGCACATTTGTGTATGAGAAAACACGGGACATATGTTTTCATCTCTCTTGAGGAAATGCCTCGGGGTGAAACGGCTGGGTCGTGACATAGCGTGTCCTACTGCGTATATTACCATGTGGCAGGACACTATTGCCAACCAACGTCCTTTCTAGTCCAGGGATTCCTTCTTTGCTTCTTGCCCCTTGCCCTCTGCCAAGCTAGACCGTGGGCATCCACTGCCAGGGGAGGAATAAGAGAATAGAAAAGCATTCAAAAGGCTATTTAGTTTCAGGAGCCAGAGGTTTTGAATTGCAAGAACCTGGGCTTTTGAGCTGCAAAGCCTCAGCTGTGAAGAGCTCCCGATACCAGGCGGACGCCCTAAACAGTGGACTAGGGGGAAATATGTGTGATGATAAGCCAGACTGTAGCCCAGGAGGAGACGATGGCTTCCCAGGCTGGAGAAAGAAGCCAGAGGAGGGGACACACACCACTAGCTGCCCATCAGAACCCGCTCCCCTCTCCTTTGGGGGAAGAACAGGATGGCATCTCCCAGCCTCCTCCGCAGTAAGCAGTGGCCGCGTGGCCGAGCTCCGGCCAATGGAAGTTGATCAAGAGATGTGCAGGCGGATCCTCCAAGCCTCCCCCGCGTGCTCCTTGATCCCTTTCTTTATCCATCAACTGGAAGCTGCTGTTGCAATGAAGCTGGGGGACATGGTGGAACCACCAGATGGCAGGAGCCTGAGGTGTGAATGACTGTGAGGAAGGAGAGCCCCCTCCGTGTAAATACCACCCTGACCCTGAACCCCAAACTATTGTGTGAGCAAGAGACTCGGTTGTGTTAAGCCACTAGGGGGGCCTTTTAAAATCAAGAGTACCCAACGCGAATGCTCCTGGGGCCAGATGGGTCATGTGAGAGCAGTGTGGTTGGGTGTGAGACAATAGGGAGTGGTGGAGACTATGGCAAACTGGACCCCACACCCCATCTAGAGAGAGTAGCCACATTTCACCTCCAATAATTGTTACTACACGGAACTATGACCCAATGTGGCCAGAAATCCTAACTTTTCTAGAAGCTGGAAGTTTAGATGCACGTAAAACATCCTCATCATCAAATGGTAGCAACTCATTCATCCTGGCTTGATTCAGTACACCTATGGCTGGATTTAACCTATGAACCACCAGTTTGCAATCTCTGTCCAGTTAACTGGACGAATTGCATTCGTCCAATTAATAAGCATTTATTCAGCACCTACTGTGCCCCAGGAACAGATGAGGCACAGCACAGGGAATGAGTGGAGGGGAGAGTAATTCCCCAGCAGAGACCCAGAAGGACAGGGGGGATGGGAGTTCCAGGCTGTTGGAAGCCCCCTTGCTGCACGTCCCCCACATCACCAGAGCGGTGACTGGCCCTGGGCTGGTGGACGGGGCAGTGGATTCTTCCGTCGTCACCCAGTCTGTGGGCACATATGACAGCACCTCCTCCTGGGCGGCCCAGCATCCTCCAGGCCTCTCTGAAGATTTACTGGGGAAACTTTCCCTTGATAGTGCCCGTGGAATCGTTCAATTCCCAACTGTTCACTAATTACTGTGCCCTTGAGCAAAAATGTTAATCTAGAAGACATAAAATTATAGTGGCTTACTTGACATAATGGGAACAAACAAGGTGAGCAAGGAGACAGCAGGCAGCAGTGTCACCACATCAGCCGCCAGCCAGGGGGCAGGCAGGGCCCATCTGCAAGGGTGGTAGGGCAGGGCTGGCGGAGGGAGCCACCACGCGGGAGGGCCGGGGACGGGACCCAGGTGGGCAAGATTTATGACCTGACGTGCCCCTCGCCTGGGGATGTGGCTGAGCACGACTTTCTGTAGTGGGTTTCTCCTGCTCCTGGCCCAGACTGTGTGCTCATGGCTCATCCTGTGTCCTGGGGTCAGTGACTTCCCCTCTCTGTCTGCCCGTTTCCTCATCTGTGAAATGGGGCTAATAAGAACGTCTACCCCTCAGAGTTCTCCATGTGACAGGTGTGTAAACAGGAGCACGGTGCTCGGTCCCTTATCATCACTGCCGTTGGTGGGGCACGTCCCCCAGGGCCCGGCAGAGGCGGGAGGAGAGGAGGGGCGCGCCTTTGTCCTTTTCCTCTCTTCTCTTTCACCACATGTCCTGCTCCCGGCTTCAGCTGTGAGTTCCCTGTCTGGGGGAGGCTCCCCCGTTCCTGCCCGGCTGAGCGTCCAGTTAGGGGGATCCAGGGATTCTAGAGCCAGCAAGGGGGAAAGGCAGGAGCTGGTGATCTCAACGAGATGCTCCAGAGCCCTTAGCGAAGGCTGTCCTGCCCTTCCTGTCTGAGAGATAAGACGGTGGGACCCACCCGGGGCTTTTGCACACACTCAGGCCCGGGCTCACACTCCCCAGAGCCTGCGCACACCCCCTGAGGCCGTGCACACACACAGCCCCTCTCACAGCTGCCCTTGCCCCCGAGCTCTCTGAGTAGCTGCCACAAGTGGGTATGCTTTAGGCTGCAAGTAAGAAAAGTCTAACTCAGAAGTGACGTAAACCAGGAGCCGGCAAACTGCCACTCAGGCCCGGCTCCACTTTTGTTAATGAGCGTTGTGGGAGCACAGTCACACCCATCCACTGCGCGTTGTCCCCGCGGTTTTCACGCTACAGCAGCAGAGCAGACTAGCTGGGACGCAGACCGTCCGCACAGCCGGGAATGTTTACTCTCTGGTCCTTCACAGAAAAGGTTTGCCGACCGACTCCTGGCTTGAGTGAGAAAGGAGACCCAGGCCGTCATCCGGTGAAGGCTCAGAACGGAGGCGGTGTGCTCTCATCTGTGATGCACAAGTCATCCCCAAATTCAGGGGCTTAAAGCAACCCTCGTCAGTTATTATCTCAAGTTCCTGTGACTGTGAGTTCAGGAGAGGCTCGGCCGGGCGTTCTGAGCTCGAGGTGTCTCGGAGGGTGTAGTTGGAGGCACTGGTGGCCACGCCAGGTCACTTGAACCCCATCTTCATCGTGTGTCTGGCTCCTGGGCCGGGAAGACAAACAGCTGGCACGCCTCCGTGTCTCCTTCATCTGTACGTGTCCTTTCCGGCATGGCGGCCTCTGAAAAGCCGGACTCCTCACCCTGCAGTTCGTGGCTGGGTGGCCGAGTGTGTCCCAGGAGAGAGCCGGGGAGGTCGTGTCACCTTTTATGACCAAGCCTCAAAGTCACACAGCTTCACTTCCTTTGCACCTGCTGGTCGAAGCAGCCACAAAGGCCCACCCAGGTTCCCGGGGAGGGCCCCGAGACCCACCTCCCCAGGGCTTCAGCATGCTCACCAAGAGTCCAGGATCCTCCATCTTTCTACTCTGCTGCCTTTGCTCTGCGCTCGGCTGATAGCCCTATGGTCACAAAATGGCTGCTGCAGATCCAGCATTTTAGTGAAACGCAGCAACGCCCAACAGAAGCAGAGGAAACTGTCTTCATCTTGTATCTCTCTTTTGTCCCCAACATTTTTATTGAAATATAAGATACACACAAAAGAGAGCATAAATCATAAGTGCACAGAGCACTATATTTCCGAAAGTGAGCACATCTCTGTGGCCAACACCCAGATGGACAACATGATCAGAAGCACCCGGAAGTCCCTTCCGTCCCCCTCAGTCACTACCCGCCATCTTCTCAAAGGTGACCACTACCCTGAGCTCCATGACTACGGCCGAATCTTGGCTGCTTTTGCGTTTTATATAAATAGAATCACAGGTACACTTGGCGTCTGGCTCTCCTTGGCCGACGTGACATTCGTGAGCTCCCTCTACACCGTCGAGTGCAGGGGCAGGCAGCTCTTTTTCACCGCTGTGTCATATTTCATCACTGACACCACCGTTTGTTTTCCGTTCTCCCGTTGAGAGACATCTGGGCTGCCTGGGCGATTACGTGGAGACTGCAGTTAGCATCCGAGGAGACGCCTCCCTCTGGAAACACGGCTGCACTGGGTGTAAACAAGGAGCGGAATTGCTGGGATAGAGGGCAGGCGAAGTTCAGCTTTACTAGAAACTTCCAAATGGTTTCCAAAGTGGCCGACAGTGTCCCCGGCACCAAGGTTAGAAGCCCCAGCACCCCTTGCTGGGGACTCGTTATGTCCAGTCTCCTGCCCCAGTACCGTCCAGCCCTCTGCAACCCTCTTCTTTGCTGCCTTCTGGGATCCAGAGCCATCAACTCCAAGTTGGCTGTAAACACAAGACCCTGTCACCTCCAGAGACAACAGGGCTGCAGATGATACCCCAGGAAAGGATGTCCAACCTGCGGGCTTCAAAAGGGGGTTATTTGTAGGACAACAGAAAGACTGCTTATTGCAAAATGTTTAGAAAAAACAAGTCCAAAGAAGAAAATAAAAATCTTCTGTCACCCCATCGTGCTGCACCCATCTCACTGATATTTTAGTGTATTTCTGTTTTTATGCACTTTTATGGACATATGACTGTAGCTAACTTTTATAACATACTTGCTATATGCCAAGCGCTGGTTTTTAAGCATTTCACGTGTATTAACTCATTTAACTTTCAAAACAATCCATTCAAGTGGCTACTATTGTTATCCTCATGCTACAGATGAGGAAAATGAGGCCCAGAGAGGTGAAGCGACTTGCCCAATGTCACACAGCTGTTCGCCAGCACAGCAAAGACTCAGACTCAGCTCTCTTGGCCCGATTTTGCTGTCAGCTACTACAGCGCACTCCCCCAGCCTCCAGCTTCTTCACCGGAGTCCGCGGGGGCAGCGTGGGTGACGGCGGGGTTAGGAGTCCCGACTTCAGAGCCCCGGAGCCGCATCCTCTGGCCTCAAACGGCATCTCCTGGGCACCGTTCACGTGCCTGACTGGGGTCCAGCCTCAGGACGGCGGTCACGGCGAGCCAGCCCGGCCTCCTCGTCCCCCAGGGCCTCCACAGAAGGAGGACGTGTTGGGTGTCTATCTGCCCGCACCCGGCCGGGTGCCTTTCCTTTGCCTCTGAAGATAAAAGTCTCTTGGCCCCAGGAGGCTTGCTGGGAAACGCCAAGACATTATCTGCCCGGGCGACGGCAGAGAGACAGTCCTGCTGCCCAGGGCCACGTCCCGCCCAGGGCGTGCGGGGTCACTGACGCACACCCGGCGCTGCTCAGCGCCCCCAGGGAGGCTGGCACCTGACTGCTTGGGCTTGCCCACATGCAGCGAGCACCAGCCGCCCCGAGACCAGCCCAGCACCCGGGTCCCCCGCTCCCCGCGCCGCGGTCTTGGGCCAGGTCAGCCTCCCTGGGCCCTGGTTTTCTCTCCTGGAAAGTGGGTGTGATGAGCCCGTCTGTCATCACCACGGAGCCGCCGTCGATGTCAGCTGCACTGTGATGTCACACAGCACTAAGAAAAGACTTTGTCACTCCCATCCACCAGGCCACCGGTCGTCAGAAATGGTTGATTTCAGCGACGGGGGAAAACCCCTGAGCGTGGACGAGCTGGGGTCGGGCCGCCTCGCAGACTGTTGTGGGGAGATGAGTCGATGACGGAAAGTGCTCGTGGACGGAGAAGCCAGAGTGTGACAGGGGGCGGGCAGGTGGTGAGCCCTTGGGGAGAAGAGGGGATGGCGGGTGGGAGGGACCATGCAGGCGGGGGCGCGGCGGGGCTGCCCCGGGCGCTAGTACATAATTATGCTCCCGCCACGTGGATGCACTTTTGTCTCTGCGCTCTGTGCCGGGAGGAGAGGGGCCCTGCTTGGGGAGCGCCTGCTGTGCGCCAGACCTGATGCTAAACTGTCAGGGACACGGAGTACAAGACAAACGTGATCTCTGTCCTCAGGGGACTCGGGGACAAGTGGGAGAGACAGACATTAAACAGGCAATTGCCACGCGGAACTGCAGCTTGGTGACAGGAAGGTGCTGGAACAGGGAGACCCCTGGGACTGGAACATGGAGTAACAGTAGCCAATGCCTCTCTCTCCTCGCCCTCCCACACATACCGAGGCATTGTTCTCTGGGCTTTTTTAAATTCCCTCACTCCATCTTTTTAGCAACGCTGTGAAGTCGGTGCTATTTCTATCCCCGTTTCACAAATGGTAAAACCGAGGCACAGAAAGCGTCAGTAACTTGCCCAAGGTTTTCCAGTTCAAGCGGCAGAGCTGGGATTCGAACCCAGGTGATCTGACTCCACAAGTCCTTGAGCCTGACTCTGGTCTGCACCCCGAGGGATGGTCTTTAAGATGAGGCCTGAAAGAGGAGTAGGGTTAGGAGTAGCCTTCCCCAGGAAAGCAGGGAACAGCATTTGCACCTGAGGGACTAGCATGTGCTAAAGCCCCAGCTGGAAAGCAGGTGGAGCGTGGGAGGGGCCGAAGTCTGGGGCACAGTGAAGGGGGCCAGGGTGGCAGAGAGGGGTCCCCACTGAGCCGCAGAGGCCAAATGCAGACTTTGCATCTGCCCTTGACCCCGGGACCACCACAGGCAACTCTCTGTCTCTGCTGGGTGGAGTGAGAGCTCTTGGGTTGCTGCAAGGATGGAATGTGCAGTCAGTTCTCGTCTGCACTAGATCCTTCCCCTTCCATTCGAGTCCACGGAAACAGCCTCCAAACCACAGAGCCATGAAAACAGAGCTGTAACCACACCGACAGAACAAGTCTGGCCTTTCCCGCTCCACGGAAGACCCACCAGTGCATCCTAGCCCTTCTCCATGTTGCACCGGGCGCTTCCAGCGTCTCCAGGGGCCCACCGAGGCCTCTGCCTCCCAGGAGCGGGGTGTCTGCCTCGCCCACGGCAGCCACCCCACGCCCACACCCCGCTACACACGGCCAATTAGACACGGCTGCGAGCGGAGCCGGCGGGGGACGGTGCCTGTTTAGTAAAGCGTCATTTCATCGCTCGCACTGCCTTTGAGACTTGCTGGCGGGAACAGAGATGGGAGAAAAGAGCTCGCCCACGGAAACACACGCCCGAGGGACGGGGCGCCGGGTGGGCGTGCAGAGCGGCAGGTACACACACACACGTGCACGTGCACACACGCACCGTGTTCTCACGGGGCTGGCTCCCAACACCGACACGTGTCGGGCGGAGAGCTGGGACTCGGAGACACACGTCCGGGGTTCAAATCCCGGCTCTGCCGCTCGTCAGCTGAGTGTCCTCGAGGAAGGAGCGTGACCTCTCTGAGACTCCTCGTCCTCAGTCACAGAACGTAGGCGATTATTTATAACGATCTCACGCCATTCTTCCTCGCTCCGTGTCTGCCGGGCTGACCCACGTGAGCGGCACCAGCAGACCCTGACCCTCCGGCCCCTGGTTGGGGTGGACCAATGGGCAGCACCAGACAGACCAGAGTGCGGAGGAGAGAGGAGGAGCGGGTGGGGTATTTATGCCCTGGCTCCCTCCCTACAGCCGAGGTTTGGTCGTGGCTGTGTCCCTCTCCCGAAGGCCACCGCTCCCATCGGGCATCCCTTTCTCTTAGTCTTTTAACTTACAGTCCCCTATGGCTGCAGGAACAGATGACCACAAACTTACTGGCTTACAACAGCCCATGTGTACTGTCCTACAGCTCTGGGGGTCAGAACTCTGACACGGGTCTCACGGGGCTGAAGTCAGGGCGTCGACAGGCTGCGTTCCTGCCGGAGGCTCCGGGGGCGCATCTGTCCCCTGCCTTTTCCAGCTTGTAAAGCTGCCCAGTTTCTGATCCCATCTCAAGGTCAGCGGATCGGCAACCTTAATCCCACCCATGACCTTCACTCCCCTTTGCCACGTAGCCCAACAGTCACGGTGCCTGGAGTGAGGGTGTGATCGTCTTCGCAGGCCATTCTTCTGCCTCCCTGCCTGTCTGGTCCCAGGCACCGCTCCCATCCCCCCTCAGGTCCGGGAGCACTGAGGGACCCCTCCCCCCGATACTGGTCTCACCTCCTGCGGCTTCCCTCAACCCTGTCCACCCCACTGTACATCGTCCCTCCATTTCCTCTCCCCAAGGACCCCCATTTGAGCTGTCTCCTGCAGGGACCTGACAAGGCCTCTTAGAATCGTCTGAGGAATAAACAAGACGCCATATATACCTGTAACACCCTTGGCCTGGTGCCTGGTCATGGCAAGTGCTCAGCACACCTTGATTATCATTTTTCACTTCCTTTACTAGATCCAGAACCCCTTGAATGTGGGAACTATACATTTTTATCTCATTTTCACTAGCTCAGCTACTGACAAAGAATATGTGATCAATTATTCATTCAACAAACATTTATTGAGCACTGACTAGAGTCTGGGGAGACAGAGACAGAGGTGAGAAAATTTGACCCCAACTTGCCTTCAGGAAGCTTCTGGTCTAGTGAGGGAGACAGCAGTTATGCCAGTCATCAGAGAAACACATAATTACCAGATCTGCCCCCCCTAAACGTTCACAGAGTGCCTCCTCTGGGCCGGGCACCTGTGCTGGCTTCTCAGGAGGCCTGAGGCAGGAGAGACACGGCCCCTGCAGGCGTCGATGCTTCCAGGTCAGCGGGAGTGACGAGTGCCCCCTGCTCCTCTCGTCTAACTCTCAGAGCAGGTTTGGGGAGGCTGACTCCCCCAGGCTGTAATCCCTATCTTGTTAATCCAGCATATAGACACAAGCAAGAGGAAAAAGTAATCTTTTATACTCTCTTAAATCAATTTAGAGGTAAATTTTGAATCTCTGTTAAAAACAAAAGGTATTAGCTTCCCATTGCTGCTCTGACAAACTACCATAAATTTCGTGGCTTAAACAACACCAGTTTATTCTCTTCCAGGCTGGTCAGAAGTCCACAGTCAGCCTCGCTGGGCTAAGCCAGGACGTGGGCAGGGCTGGTTCCCTCTACAGGCTCCCGGGGAGAATGGCTCCCGGCCTTCTGCAGCGTCTGGAGCCACCCGCATCCCTGTCTCGCGGCCCCTCCGTATGTCACTCCCCCATCCTGCTTCCGTTGTCACAGCTCCCGCTTCCTCCTCTGCACTCAGCTCTCCCTCTGCCTCCCTCTCGGAAGGACACTGTGGCTACATGTAGGGCCCGCCCTGATCATCCAGGACGACGTCCCCATCTCCAGATCCTGGACCTAACCACCTCCGCAAAGTCCCTTTTCCACGTCAGGTTCCGGGGATGAGGACGTGGGCATCTTTGGGGCCACTATTCTGCCTCCCCCATTTTCCATCTCTCTCTCCGTGCCGACGGGTGCCGACTCGCTTCATTCTGTTCAGCCTGATGTGCACCTGCAGAGCCACCACCTGCGAAAGCCACACCATCAGCACTTGGAACATGGAACCGGTCAGAGGCCTGGCTCCCCTGGGGGCTGAGAGAGGGGAGCTGGCGGCTCTGAGAGAGCTCTGGAAAGGGCTGGGCCTTCCCGTGGCCAAATCCTCCCCCGGAGGCGCTTTCCAGGCCCCAGGTCCCCCAGGTCAGAGATGGCTGGTGTGACATGTGACGTGACAAAAAGCTGGGATCTGCGGACAAAGGTGGCATAGAAGCAGAGGGCAGAGGGCAGTGGGAGAAGGGAGTCGTGTCCCTATTTTCAGGTTATGGTCATGGATGCTCCAGTGGGTGCCTGAAAGGACGTGCTTAAAACTTAACAGTTTCCCTAAATTTTCTATTTCCATTTCCACAGCCTCGTTGTAAGTGCGCCGGTTATCCTTCCACCTTCTCCAGCACCTCCTCTCTCCCTGCACCAGGAGGCTGCCCTGTGGACTACATTACCCAGGCCCCCTTGCACTCCAGCTTCCTGCTGGGCTCAGCCAATGGGAGGCCCCGACGGAAGGCTGGAGGGCGGGAGGAGAGAGAGGCTGGGGTGTTTCCCCACCCCCTCCTGCCTCACTGGGACTGTGGAGGGCTGGTTCTTCTGCTGAAGGTCACTCTGTCCGGTGTCCCCTCCCCTGCAGCTGCAGCTCCTCCAGTTCAAGCCTAAGGGTGGTCACAGCTCCTGCTCTGGGGGCCCTGGGCGCGGCACCGTCGCTGCTTGGTTTCCCCACACACACCCTGCGTCCACCCTTGTGAGCTGTCCCTTCACTAAACTCTCCCCGTTACCCCGTCTGAGAGCCGGGACTCGGACAGACACCCTGAGCGACGACGTTTGTGAAATCCCGGGTTTGAAGTGCCAGGTACAATGCTTGAATGCACATTAAGATAAAATATTAATTATTAAAGCAAAAAATATGGTTGGTGTTCTACTTGCACTCATCTCTCATGTCAGTGGTGTTCGTGGTGCGCTGGGACGTGGCCGTGGAGAAACCTCTTTCACAGGGTAATACAAAGCACACTCGGCCTCACCGTGGGGACTGGACAGTTACCCGTTCCCCAGGCCAGACTGCACCGGGATACGGATCCGGGAAAGAGCGTGGAGGAAGGGAAGTCAGTGTAGGCAGTCTAGGTACCACCTAAAACCTCAGATTCTGGTATTTCAAATGCGAAACCTACCATGCTTGTAAATAACTACCTATATGTTGCTTTCACACCGTGTTATTCAGAATTCCTTCTTGCAAGTGACAGAGACCAGCCAAAGTGGCTGCGTTCATTTCCTAGACCGCCAGAAAGCACCCACAATGGGGTGGCTTCAAACAACAGAAATTTATCGTCTGGCAGCTCTGGAGGCCGGACATCTGAACCAAGGTGTGGGCAGGGCCGCGCTCCCGCTGAAGGCTCTGGGGGTCCTTCCTGCCTCCTCCAGCTCCTGGCGTTTGCCGGCCGTCCTCGGCTTGCAGCCGTCACTGCAGCCACCGGGTGTGGTCCCTTCGTGTCTTCACTTCACCTTCCCTCTGTGTGTGTCTCTGTGTCCAAATTCCCCTTTATTATGGAGACTCCGCTCCTACGGGATTAGGACGCACCCTAATAACCTCGTCCCAACTCGATCGCCTCTGTGAAGACCCTGTTTCCAAAAAGGCCACATTCTGAGATACCGGGGGTTAGGACTTCAACATTTTTTTTTGTGGGGAGGGACACAGCTCACCTCATGACAGCGACTCGATTGCAAAAACATGGAAATTATTGGTCTAGTGAATAAAGAGAAAACCAGGAGTGTGTCTTCAGGCGTGGCTGGATCCAGGGCCCACCGCCTCTGTGATTCTCTCTCTGGCTCCCCGTCTCTCCGCCTGGCTGGCCTCTGTTTTGGCTTCGTTCTCAAGCAGGCTCTCTCCGCGAGGGCTCCGGGCAGCTCCGGGTTTGCCTTCCGCCAGCTGAGCCGCAAGAGCAGGAAGCATTCTTCTTTCTCAGTACTTCCAAGAAACTCCTCAGGCAGACGCTCCTCTACCTGGCTTGGGTCACGTGCCCACCTCTGAGCCAGTCGCTGCAGGCAGGATGGGGACTGTGCCGAGAGGTGGGCCTGGTTGGCGTGCCCACCCGGGGGCGGGAGAGGACTCAGGTCCTGGCACATCTCAGGGCCTGGGGGTAGGGAGGTGGTACCAGACGTGGTCCCAGAAACAGGGAGCGTGGAAGCTGGCCGGCACAAACCACAGGACCCGCTAGATGCCTGAAAAAACAACCCCCGGGACGAGCACCCACCAGAGACCAGCAGGGGTTCTCTTGGGAGTCCGAGATGAGCAGGGAGTTTTGACTGCCTGCAGGATGCACAGCTGATTTTTCTGCCTTGCTGGAATTTTCCTGAAGAACGAATGTCTCAGTTCGCGTGCCCGGGGGTGCAGGCTCTGAGAAGCAGGTTAGCGGGCACCGGGTCTATTAAGGTGTGTCCGTGGGATCAACCCCCGGAAGGGGGGGGGTGAGAAGGGGCAGAGGGAGAGGGCAGCGCGGCCGACCCCGCCCGACGGGGGCTCTGGAGGGGGAACGGCCGCTCAGAGGGTCCCGGGGGCCGACTGGCGGGGGTGCTGTACCCACCTCACCGGTCAGCACAGGCCGTCTCGGCCTCCAAGTGCTGACATTTCGGGCCGGATGACGCTTTGGTGCGGGGCCATCCTGGGCACTGGAGGACGTTGGCAGCGTCCCTGGCCTCCACCCACTAGATGCCAGCGTCGCCCCCAGCCCAGTCTTGACAACCAAAAATGTCTGCGGACAAGGCCACATGTCCCCTAGGGGGCAAAACTGTCCCAGTGAGAACCGCTGGGTCATTGATGGCCCCAGGACGGTCACGACCCAGAGGAGGTGGCTCTGTAGCTGTGGCCGTCCTGGGGGGCTGATGGCTGAGGCCGGTCACCGACAGAGCTCCCCGAAGCTGGGGGCCCTTCCTCGGAGGGGCATGCGGGGACACATCTTCCCGTCCACCCTAACAAGTGTTACCTTTGTTACCAGAAAAACATTTAGTAGAGGTAAATAAAACAGCATAAGATACCATTTTTCCAGCAGTATTTCAAATACCAGCAGGGTCATCCATGGTGGACAGGTGTCAGCAGAGCTTCCAGACCAGACAGACTAGGAAGAAAGACTTGTCCACCCACGTCCAAAACAACTAGCCATCAATACCCTGTGAATAGCAGTGGAGCACTGTCTGACACAGCACTGGAAGGGGAGAGGATGGCATCCGCTCTGCCGGCCACAGGGCGCTAGGAGTCGGAATCCACTCGACGGCACTAACAACAGTATTCTGCAGAACACAAGAAGTTTCTCAAAAAAATCTATCTTGTGATACAATTGGGATATGTCTCCTACAGACACGTAATGCACATTTGATTACTAAAGGCCCTGATAAGTCCTGCATTCTCTCTTGTTTAACCCTGCACTTCCCGGGTTGATTTGGGCACTCAATTCCCTTTCCCCATTATGTTTTCTTTTGATTACACCTAATCCCGCTTCCCTGAATGCGCTCCGGGAAACGCTGAGCCAGCCCAGCGCCTCTCAGACTTGACTGCGCACACCAACCACCTGGGGAGGTCGTTAAAAGACAGGTTCTGATTCAGCTGGTTTCGGGTGGAGCCTGAGATTCTGCATTTCAGCAGCCTGATGGCGTGTCTTCACCTAACACCTCTCAGGCAGGCAGCCCAGGTGACACGGGGATGACATGGGCTTTAGCCTGGCAAAGTTAGCTTCAAACCCCGCCTCACTCATAGAGCTGTGGGACTCTGAACAAGTCGCTTTGCCTCTCTGAACCTCCATTTTGATGTATGAAATAATCCATTCCTTAGACAGTGGCTGAGAAAGTGAAAGGAGAGGCAGAATGAACCAAGTAACAAGAATATCGACTAAACTCATCTTTACATACAGACGGGGAAACAGGTTCAGAGAGGTTAGGCAACTCGCGGACGGGGCACCGCGGGGGGCCCCGGGGACCCGCAGGGACTCCAGCTCCCTCCCCGGTGGGCGGGTGTCTCTGTCGTGCTCCCTGACAGCCCGCGCCCCGGCTCACGGCGTCCTGGGCTGTGACTCCCTCTCGCCTGCAGGCCTCGCCCGCGGTCTGTGACACCACACAGGACAGGGCCTCCCTGTCCCCCGCCCGCGGGCCCCCAGCTGCCGAGCGTTTCCCGGGGCAGCCGGCTCCACACACTCCCCTCCTGGAGCCCCGTCCCCACCCTGCACAGGCCATCCCCGTCCAGCCCCACGTCTGCGCCGGCCCCTCACGTCCTTCCGCCCAGGCGACAAATCCACGAGGCTGGAGGGGGTCCGGGGTCCCGCTCCTTCTAAGGGGCCGGCGTGAACGAGGCCGCTCCTCTCGCGGCTTTTTTTGTTTTGGAAAATACAGTCATTTTTCATAAGAATGTTATTGACATTAACATGTAATAAGTGTATCAGCTTTCTCGTTAAACGAATTAATAAATGCACGTTCTAAAATTTTACCAGTTTCAATCTCGCATGCGGTAAATACTCAACAACAGAAGCCACAGAATCAACAGCTCTTTGGGGTCCTTGATAATTTTTAAGGGTCACAGGATCCGGAGATGAAAAAATTTGAGAGCTGCTCCCCCAAACAACGTCTTACTTTGCCCCTGAAATTAAACTAGCTGACAGTTACCCAGCACTTCCGCGGGGCCTGGCATCTGTCTAAACGTTTGCACAGGTATTTGTACACAGAAATGCAGAGATTTAATTTACTAACACGACACCCCCCGAGGTGGGTTCGTTACCCCATTTTACAGATGGGGACATTGGGGCTCTGACAAGGAAGTGCCCTGCCCCGGGGAAGGCAGGGGCAGGGGTGGAGGGGACAGGCACCCCGGCGGCTGGTGCCTTAACCACCAGGGAACACTGCCTCTGAGGAAGCCCCCACCAGGACCAGAAGAGGCTGGGACTCGAGGTCAAACCGCCTGGAGTCTTCAGAGTCGCCCCTCCCCCCGTGGAGGCTCCGCCGGTGGTGCGGGCCGCCCACCCCGCCAAGTTCGTGTAGAATCTCCTGGTTTCTGGGCACCAGCAGCGTGTTCCCCCCACGATGGCAGGCCAGAGGGCTTTGCTTGGCCGGCGGACAGGAAGGCTGCTTCAGCGGGAACCTTCTGGATCCACCTTCGTTTTCAGACAGACAGCGTGGCCGGAGTCTCAGTCCTGGGGGAGGAGGCCGTGCCCTTGACCCCGAGCGTCCCTGAAGGAAACGTGCAGGGGTGGGGGTGGGTGGCGGTGGGAGGGGAACAGGTGAGGAGGGGGCTATGAAAGGAGGGAGGCAACCCTGGAGACCAAGGGGCTGATAAAACTGGGTGGAGAATGCCCCCTCCTCTGGGAAGCCCTCGGGGATTGAAGCCTGTGTGGCAGGAAGAATTCTTCCTTTGGACTTAGGGAAGGGGGAAGGTGGGGTGGGGCGTGGGGGGGCGCCCACAGCCTAATAAGCAGGCTCACGTTTTAGTATGATTGCAGCTCAATGTGAGGGCTTACAGGGCCATCTTCTTTTCACTGGATCCGTGAGGGCCAGGCAGGAACGAAGATGCCAGATTCCGGACGAGGAGAAGAAGGTGGCCTCTGGGAGGGTGACTGGCCTGAGGTCACGCAGTCAGTCTATAAAGATTCAGCGAGCGCCCACAGTGTGCCTGCTGGGGACACGGCGCTCAGCAGCGGGCGGGACCAACAAGCTGCCTGTGTTCACGGCTCCTAGGTTTGTGAGAGGACACGGATGTTACTACACAAATTACTCGAAGGAGTACGTTCGGAAATGATAAGCACTGGAAAGAGAGTAAAATAGGGAGATGGGGTCAGCAGGGACCCTGGGGAGAGTCAGGAGGGCTTCTTGGAGGAGGCCGCATTTGAGCTGAGACTTTAAGATGCAGTAGGAACCGGCCATGCCTAAATCTGAGGGAAAAGCGTTCCAGGCAGAGGGAACAGCAGTGCAAAGGCCCTGAGGTGGGCAAGCTTGTCGTGTCCAAGAAACCAGATGAACAGCTGGTGTGGCTGCAGCAGAGACCGAGTCGTGGGAGGTTGGACCCGGGGCCACGGTGGGTCTTACACAGGAGCTGAGGTTGTAAAGCCCATCCCCCCACATCACTGGACGCCAAACACACCCACGCTGGGGGAGACGGGGGCCAGCAGTTAGGACCCTGTGTCCCAGGGGATAACACTGGACCCCTCAGAGAGGGCAAGTGATGTCCCAAGGTGACCAGCTACTCTGCAAAAGAGTCGAGATCTGAAGGCAGAGAAAGCCAGCCGGGTTCCAGGGCAGGTTCTGCGAAACCCCTGAAACGTGTGCCAGTTTTCTATGTGTGACAATTAGATATTGAACAATGGATGGAAATCTCTTGAGCCAGTGCCTGGTCAGGGCTCTGGGTGGCAAGTGACGGAAAACTCAACACTCCCCAGTATAAACGGAGAAGAGAATTGATTGGGTCATGTAACTGGAAAGTTTTAAGAAAGAGTGACTTCAGGAATGGCTGGATCCAGGGACTCAAACAAAGAGCCCAGGAGTCACTCTCTCTTCATTTCCCAGTCCTGGTTGCTTTTATGAAGTCTCCCCAGAAGATGACAGAAGCACCCCAGGAGCACCAGCTTACATCCCTCCAGCTCAGCCAGCTCTCCACAGACAAAGCTCTGTGCCAGTAGTTTCGGCAAAAGTTGCAGAGCTGACTCTCCTTGGTCCGTTTCAGGCCACAGGGCTGTCCTTGAGCCAATCTCTGTGGTCAAGGGAATGCACTCTGCTCATTGGCCATCCTGGAAGCTGGGGCGTGGGCTGCAGAAGCGTCCCAAGGTGACCGGTCACAGGCCGTGGCCTCCTTTGATGGCTGATGTCTGGCCTTGCAGGGAGACCTCCTCTCTTCATTCATTCCATAACCATCCGCTCGCATCTACGCGGTGCCGGGCTCACTCAGCCCTGGAAGTACAGCCGGGAGGAAAAGAGTAAAAATCCTCGCCTTTGTGGCGCTTCCCTGCTCCGTAGACAGTCAGCAAAATAAACGCGTACAATATGAGTGTATCAGACGGACGTAAATGCTAGGAAGAGAAGTAGAGCAGGAAGCGGAGGGAGCACGGGGGTCAGGTGTAACTTTGAACAGGGAAAGCAGGCCTCCCAGGAAAGGCGACGTTGGAGTAAAAAGTAGGTAAAAAAGTGACCCAGGCAGGAATCTGGAGGAAGGGTATTCCAGGAGACAGGAACAGCCAGTGCAAAGGCCCTGGGGTATGCATGTGCTTCGGGCCACAGTCAGCGAGACCGGAAAGGATGAGAGGGGGAGAGTGGGAGGAGGTGAGCTCAGAGACGTAACGGAGGACATGGGGGCGGATCGCGTGGGGCCTTGTCGGCTGACGTGAGGGCTGAGTGTTGCTCCCAGGTGGTGGGGAGCCATGGTAGGTGTGTGAGCAGAGGAGAGACCTGCCCCAAGTTAGATTCAGCAGGGCCAGTCTCTCTGCCATGTGGAGAATAGACTGCAGGGGCGAAAGTGGAGGCTGGGGGACCGGGCAGGAGGCTACTGCACCAGTCCAAGCGAGTGACAGTGGTGGCCAGAACCCAGACGGGGGCAGGGGTCACGGTTCCAATGGCTTTTTCCAGTGTCACCCACAGGATCAGCCGATGGAGCAGACACCGGGCGTGAGAGCAGGGAGTCAACACAGACCCCGGGTCGTCCAGGGATCCTGCCTCACTCTGGCCCGGAGGAGCAAAGAGCTGTTTTGGCCCTGACACCCTGGGATTCTGGGACGTTCCACAGCCCAGCCTCAGCTCCCGACCCCCGCCCCGACCCGGCTCCTCGGCCTTTCAGGGGCTTGACTCCCCTCTCTTTGGCTGAGCCTGCCCGGCCCCGTGTGTCCCTCACTTCTCCGACAGGATCATCCGGATGAGCACACATCATCACCCTCCTCGTCACTCCACAGGCTCAGGCAGCGAGAAACAGAACTCTCCAGAGCCTTCTAGAATTCCCTTGAGTTTCTGTTTTGAGCCCCATTCTGTGGAATCAGAGCCTTGGGAGTCTGGGATTTTCCAGCTCTTCTCCCACTGTGTCCCAGGGATGGGGTCCAGCTGTGGCACCCCAGGCAGTGACAGTCTGTGGGCCCCTTGGTGAAAGGTCCCCACAGACGTCCTCAAGATGCCCTTGGTCCCACCTGCCCTTAGGCCCTGGGCTGGCTCCAGCCACACTGCCTGCTTTCTGTTGCCCACACACACCAAGCGAGCACCTACCTCAGGGCCTTTGCACCTGCTCCTCTCGCTCCCTTTGTCACTTTGCCCCACTCCTACTCACCATCAGTCCCTAGGAAGCCTCCTCTCTGCCCCGGATGAAGTCGAGCCCCCGGTTATGGTCCCCCACTCCCGGGAACCGTTCTGGATGCTCGTCACATTTGGAGGGAGAGGCAGGAAGCGCAGTGGTTAGATCACAGACTCTGGAGCCCGGCCGCCTGGGTCCAAGTCCCGGCGGCTCTCTCACTGGAGAGCAGCGTGACCTGGACCAAGTCCCTTACCGTCCCTCGGCCTCGCTTACAACACGAGGGTAATGATAATCCCACCCACAGCGTCGCCGTGGGGCTTCAGTGAGACACTCTACGTCAGCGCCCGGACCGGCGCCCGACGCGCTGTGGCACCCGTAATGGTCGTCGTTAGGTAGTGACTGGTTCGCGGGGCGCCTTCCCTCCACCCACTTCCCGCGGGTGCACCTGGGGCGGCCCGCACGGTCTGACCGGAGGGGAAGACGAGCATCGCATGCTGATGGGTGTTTTGCTGGGGGCCCGAGACCTGTGGCCCCCACCCACACCCCTGCGGCTCCCCCGCCCCTCCCAGCCCCCTCGCCTGACCCTCCACCGCCCCGGCCTCCTCTGACCACAGAGCAATGAAGCCGATCCACGGAGGCACCGAGAGTGTCCGCTAACGGCAGCTTGTATGTTTCAATCCGCGGGTCCCCTGACTCAGGGGGCCCCGGCGACGAGCCGATGAAAACGAGAGGCCTCCACCACCCGGCGTCTGGCCGCCCTGCGGACGCGCACGGGGCACCTGCACCCGCGGGCTCGGGCGGGGGTCGGGCCGCAGGAGGGGCCGCCTGACGAACGGTGACATCTGCTCGACGGATTAATCAATGAGTCGCTGCACTGTGGCGGGACACGGGGACCATGTCCTCCGCGCTGGCAGAGGAAGGAAAGGGGGGGACTGCAAACATGCACAACGATTTTCTCCTGCCTCCTTTGGGAGACCAGAGAGTGCGGCCCGGCCGCCGTCCCTCCCCTCCGCGGGGCGGTTTCCTGGGACCCGTGTCCAGGTGGGTGGCCGAGCCCCGGCCGCTCCTCTCCCTCCTCCACCCCCGCCCTCCTCCCGACGCCCCTTCCCGGGAAAGTCTGAAATAAACCGAGGCGTGAGCACGTGGCCTGCGGCTTCCCCCAGGCCGGGTGACAGGCCGGGAATCGCGTGGCTGTAAATCTCCCCAGGATCAGGTCACTCGTCAGCGAGTGCCCCTCGCTCCCCTCCACCCAGTGACAAGGTGCTGCCACGTGGAGGTACCACGCCCGGGCCCTGGAGAGACTCCCAGACCTCGCCGGCCAGCACAGGACCGCCGAAAGCTGGCCACGGAGGACACGGCCACGTGTGCGGGAGTGCTCGCGGGGCGGGGGTGTGGATGGCTCTGCTACCACATCACCCAGGGGATCTTCCCCCCGACAGGACGGTCCCGACCACGCCTGCACCGGAAGACGCTCCCAGAGGTCACTGCCCTCATCCCCACGGAAAGTGGGTCTGGAGCCGGCGGGGAGAATGGCCGGGCCGGGGTGGCGTTGAGACACCCAGGCGGCCGATCGGGTGGCCGTCGGAGCAGGGGAGTGGGTGGGGAAGGGAGGGGCTCTGACGGCCTTGGGGGCCCCAGAGGCGGAGAAGGAGCAGCGCGGGGGTCGACCGTCCTCTCCTTGAGCTCACGCCCGTGTAGCCCTCTCCCGCGCGCGTGGCGGGCCCCGAGGCCCCCCCAGCGGAAGGAGGCGTCTAAGCGTGGAGGCCGCAGGAAAGATCTGCTTGGGAGGGAGCAGTTCGAGCCCCAAGAGGGAGAAAGCAAGACGGGTTGCGGGTCATTCCTGAGAGGCTGGCGGGGTGTGAGGTGCACCCACCCGGCCGGGGGACCGGCCCCCCGCCCCCCACTCCCCACCGGACCCTCGTGGGCCCCCCGTGCGGTGCTCCCCCTTCCCAGGCGGCTTCGGGGAGCCGGGCAGCCCCGCGCCACACCCCGGGGCTGAGCTGGGCCGAGCCCCGCGGGCGGCCTCCGTCTGAACAAGGGCCCGTGTGTTCTCCGGCGGGGACGTGGCCTTTGAAGGCGGCGTGAATCGGGCCAATGTCTGCATCAGCTGACGGCGGCCAGGGGCCTCCTGTCCGGCGAGGAGGGCAGGGAGCTTGGCCACCAGGCCCGCGGGGTCCTCTCCTAACACCCCACAGCCTCTGCCAGACAGAGCTCTGCGCAGGAGGGAGACGGTCCTGGATACACACTTGTGTCTTCAGTACCCGCACTTATCCTCACGTGAACCGGATGAAACGCAGCGAGCCCTCCCACCAATGCTGTCTCAGGTTTTATTGCTTAGCGCAAAGTGACGTCTATTGATATTTAAAGGGGCCTTCCTGGAAACTACCAGAATGTCCGTCGAGGTGAATGGAGAAGTAAGTCGTGGTACGTCCACGCAGTGGAAAGCTCCCAGCAATGAAGTCCTGGCCACACTCCGGCTAGGACCCGCGGGTGTACGCAGCGGGCCGGAGAGGGACGTCCAGTCTTACAGGAGGGCGATGCCGGGCATGGGCCCCGCTTGGCACAGGGGCTGCTCGAAGGCTCCGCCCCCCCCCCGGCACCCATCTGTCTCTATACCGAGCCGACTGTCCCCAAGAATGTCCCCAGTCACTCCTCAGCCACCTCATCATCAACCTTGACTCGGAGGGCTGCACGTGCCACCTGGCTCCCCCGGCTCGGCCTCTGACCCCCCGCACACACTCATCTTCCTAACGCACGGCTCTGACGGAGGCGCCTCCAGTGCACCCCGCCCCCCAGGATAATACCAACCTCCTCAGCCCGCCGTTTCTCCATCCCAGGACCATCTGAGCCGCCTCGGCCCCGCCCCGCACACCACCCGCAGCACTATTCCGTCTCCGGTGCACCCCGCAGGTGCTCAGGCTGGGTCTGCTCCTTCCGGGACCCTTTCCCACGGCCCTGCCAAATCTGAAATGCCACGTCCTCCTTTCCTGTCAGAACGGAACCCCCCTTCACTGCTTCGCCGCCCGTGTCCCCAGTGTGGGCGCCCTCACCCCTTCTCCTTGGGCCCGTGACTCGAGTTCTGCTCTCAGGGGATCAAGATATTAAAACAGGCGACGTTTACCCCGTGGGCGTGATGCCGATGGTGAAGCTTCGGGCGCCGCAGGCTGCAGCGAGGCCGTGGGGCTGGTCGGGGCCTCCCCGTAGAGCACGCAGGCCGAGGCCACAGCCTGCAGCAGTCAGAGGCGGGAGAGGTGTGTGAGCTGCTACCAGTAGGGAGGGCGGCATGGAACAGAGAGACTTGATCTGGGCCCTGAACGTGGGTGGAACTCAGGGAGGCGGCATGGTTCTGGGGAAAGAATTTGGAATTTAGACTTAGATAGGCTTGGAGTCAAATTCTTTTTCTGCTTCTTTATGAGCCAAGAGTCTGTTGGTTATCATAGAAACCCCAACTCACCAGCTTCCTTGAAAAAGAAGTTATTGGCTTTTGTAGTGACAAAGTCCAAGGGTAGGCTCAGGTATGGCTGGATCCAGGGGATCATGCTCTGGCCTTGGGATGCTGTCTCCTTCTGTCTCCTGGTTGTTTTTGCCTGCGTTGGCTTCATTCTCAGGCAGGCCTTGCCCTCAAGATGGAAAATGGATCCCAGCAGGCCCAGCTGAATGTCCATGATGGTTAGTCTCAAATTCCCTCTTCCCAGCTATTCCTGCCGCAGTCCTGGCTTACTTCTGACTGGACCAAAGTGGGTCACTTGATGATCCCTGAACCAATCACTGAGGTTACTGGTGTGGAAAATTCTGACTGGCCAGGCCTTAGTCACACGCCCATCTCTGGACCAATGGGTGGACCCAGTCTAACCCAAACCACGTGGTCTGAGGTGAGGGAGGGGTTGTCCCCAAGGAAACGCAAGGGCTGTGGCCAGAAGAGGCAGCCAGACCAACTGAAGTTCCCTGAAACCGCTGAGCAGCTGTGGGACCTTGGGCTGGTGCCCTGGACTGTCTGGTCCCCAGAGCCCTCAGCTGTCAAATGGGGACATTGCAGACCCGCCCCAGAGGGGACTTGTGGGTGGTTAATGTGCTGGAGTCAAGGGAAGCAGCTCAGCTGGCACTCGGCCGGTGAGTGAGGAAAGTCCACCGAATCAGAGGCCAGGAAGAAGCTGGGCTGGACGTCCAGCAGGGAAGGGGGATGGCCGTGTATTTTCCAACATGGTCACGAGTTCTGCCATCTCACAAGCTCCCCATGTGGGGTTGTCACTCCTGCCATCAAGAGGCGGGGTCTGCGTCCCGCCCCTTGGCCACAGCTGTGGCTACAGTGAAAGTGACACTGTGTGACTTCTGAGGCTGTTGTGGACGGTGACACAGCCCCCTCCTGGCCCTCTCGGGACACTGTCTTGGAGCCGCCATGTTGCGAGGAAGCCCAGGCTGCGTGTGGAGGCCCCAGCCGACCGCAGCATCACTGTGTGAGCCGGGGGGTGTGTGCGTGAGCAGACACGGAGTGACCCCAGCCCCGGCAACCACGTGACCCGCCTGCACGTGAGACCCTGCGGGGGGACCACCTCGAGGAGCCCCATCGACGCCAGGACCGTGACATAACAATAAAATCGTTGCTGTTGTTTTCCGCCACTGACTTTGGGGTCCCTTGTTTACCAGCAGCAGAAACCAGGAAGAGTGGGTTGAGGGGCTGTGGGCAGGCTCTCGTGGGCTCGTGTGGCCTGGTCCCCCCCTCACGTGCCTGGTGAGGCTGGTCTGTCCGAGAGAGAAGGGGGAGGCCCGGCCTCTGGGTCCCCTGGGCGGCCTGCAGCCCTGTGCCCGCTGGCAGAAACCGGCCCGGCCACACCACTGGGCACGAGTTTCCCAGGATGGAGTGGCAGCCCCACCGCTGTGGGGCCAGACTCTCCTTCGCCGTGCTGGCCCTTCCAGAAGCTCGGGCGGGCCCGCTCTCACTGACGTGAGTGGAACGCGTCACCTTCTGGAAGGGTGGGGGATTAAACCTCTGCAAGTGAACTTGCTAAATGCTGGCCTAAGCCAGCCGGGGAATTCCCTTCCGCTGAGACTGGGGAGGCCGGAGCGCGGTGGCCCCGTTTCTCGGCCCCGGTCAGCCCGCAGCCCCCGCACTCGGGTCCCGGCCAGTCACCTGCCCCGGGCAGGCCTGCTCCGGGGGGGACGGGCCTCCCCACGCGGCTCTGCCGTCCCCCGCGGCCCCGGGACCAGATCCCGCGTCCCTCCCGCCGCACCCGCGACGGCTCGGGTCTCTGAAATCAAATCAATTGACTCGAAAAGGACAGTTTAGATCCGCCCACGACTGGAGAGCCAGCATCGCCTGCCGTAAGTGGAAGGTGACCGAGAAGAAGGCGGTCACCACAGTCTGGCTTCTGTCCGGCCGCCCCACGAGGCTCGGGGACCGAAGCTCTCTCCCCTTCGCTGAAGAGGTCGCCGAGCGGGCGGGCGGGGTCAGAGGCACCCCAGCGCCCTGGGGGACTTCTCGATGTTGGCAGGAGAAGGAAGAAGGGAGGGACTGTCCTGCTGCTGAGGATTACTTACTGCTGTGTCTGCACCCACCGGCTCCGCCCAAGCATTTGGGAAAGATCGTACATGACGATGACGGCGGATGCTCCAGTGGAGACCAAGCAGCTCCCAGAGCTTCCGTGCACCATCTCACTTCATCCTCAGGACACCCCTACCCCGCAGAGGGAGGTGCCGTGATCACCGTCACATGGGCCCAGAGAGGGTAAGTAACTTCCCGAAGGTCACACAGCCAGTGAGCGGTGAAGCCGGGATTTGAACCCAGACCTGCAGCTGGCATCTGTGCTCCTAACGACCCAGCACGCGGCCTGGGAAGCACGGGTCTACATCTATCAGACGCTGGACACTTGTCCGCGGTCTCTGTACTGGGTTGAATAGTGCCCCCCCCCATTCTCGTCCACCGGTGAACGTGACCTTACTTGGAAACAGGGTCTGTGCAGCTGGGATGGAGTTGAGATGAGGTGCTAGTGGATTAGGGTGGGCCCTAATGAATGCTGGTGTCTTTATAAGAAAAGGGACATTGGACACTGTGACACATGGAGGGAGACGGCCGGGTGACAACGGAGCCAGGGTTGCACCACGAACCAAGGAACCTCAAAGACGGCCAGCAAGCCTCCAGAGGGGAAGAGGCGGGAAGGACCCCCCGGAGCCTTCAGCGATGGCGCAGCCCTGCCGACACCTCGCGTTCAGACTTGTGGCCTCCAGAACTGTGAGAATACACTCTGCTGTTTTAATCCACCCAGTTACAGCAGCTCCAGGAAATGAATACAGTCACTTTGGCCTGTGTTTGTGGGAAATGTCTCCCCATCTCACCTTTCCCCACCTGCTCGGAGACCTGACCTTCCTTGGTCCTCTGCTTCTCTTGCTGTGTGACTCTGCACAAATGACTTAACCTCTCTGGGCCTCTGATGCCTATTGTGGATTTAGTGAGAAAATAGACCTGAAACGCCCTCCCCTTGAGGCAGTTATTACATCTCAGTAGATTTAGGCTTCAGGAACTTTTATGGAATTGCTAAATATCCCCTTTAAGTTGGGCTGAGGATGTGATTTCTAAAGTTTTTCTCTTTTTTTTTCTGCCCCGACACCATTGGAAACGACCTCATTTATTGGTTTGCTTGTTTATGTCCGTCTAGACCAGCGTTGTCCTTTCTGTGATGATGGAATGGTGGCTGTTGAGCACTTGAAACGTGGCTGGTGCCACCGAGGGGCTGAATCTTTAATTTTACTTCATTGAGATGTCGTAGCCACAGGTACGAGTCTCTTCTTGCTGCTGTGACAAATGGCCACAAACTCAGCGGCTTAAAACAACACACACTTCTTATCTTCCGGCTCTAGAGGGCAGAGGTCTGAAATGGGCCTCACTGGGCTGAAGTCGAGGGGACGGCCGGCTGTGTTCCTTCCGGAGGCTCCAGAGGAGACGCTGTTTTCCAGCTTCTGGAGGCCACACGCATTCCTCGGCTCGTGGCCCCGCGTCACCCTGACCTCTGCCTCCCTCGTCGCATCTTCTGTGACTCTGGTCCCCCTTCCTCCCTCTTGTGAGGACCCTGGGATGACACTGGGCCACCTGGATAACCCAGGATGACCCCCCCAAGATCCTTAACTGAGTCACAGCTGCAAAGTCCCTTTGCCACGTCAGGTCCCATGTCCACGCGTTCCGGGGATCAGGACGTGGACGTCTTTGGGGGACGTTATTCTGCCTCCCACGCCCTGTGTGGCTACCGTCCTGGGCAGCACAGGCCTGGACTGCCAGCTCCTAGAGGAACCGTTTCTGTCCTGGTCCCTGCTGTGTCCCCTGAGCCAGGCACACAGTAGGTGCCCAATTAATGTGTTCGCTAATGAAATGCTAACGCTGCTCTACAGCACGTTGTTGAAGGACGTGCTGGTTTAAATTCCGGGTCTGAGCTCGACTTGGCACAGTGGAGAGCCGCGTTCTGGCGCCTCAGGCAGAGCCGGGCCGGGCCCCGGGTCGTGGTTCGGTCCTGGCTCTCTGGGCGCAGCTTCGGCCTCTGTACGCGACGGGGGAGGAAGGAGACCAGCCCGTGGAACAGCCACCAGCAGCCTCAGGAGAGTGAAGAAGACCCAGCAGAGAGGCCCAGGGGCTGGCCCAAGGGCGAGGTCCTGAGGAAGGGAGGAATCCCCCTCAAAGTCCAGACCGCACCTCGGAAAGAGGGCGTGAGAGACCAGGGCCCTCTGGGGAAGAGACGACAGCGGCCTGGACCAGGCGTAGAATCAGGGACTTCTTAAATGGGCTCCCTCTGCCTGGATAGTTCGCCTAAACTGACCATTGAACTCCTACTCATCCTTCAAGACCCAGTGCAAGTGTCCCTCTCTTAAGGAAACCTTTCTTGACTCCCCAAACCCACCTCGGACCCCACAAGAGGAGCCCAGGATCTCTGGGCCTCCCACAGAAGCCGTGCTGCCCCGTCACAGTTCAGAGATGTTAAGTGACTTGCCCAAAGTCACATGTGCCGGTAAGTGGCAGATCTGGGACATGAACCCAGGTAATCCAGGTCCAATGTCTATGCTGTCCTGAGGCTGTACATACACACTCACCACACACACACACACACACACACACACATATGTACACACATATACACACACGCTCACACACGTACATCCACGCATCCATGAATACACACATGTACACACAATACACAGACACAATCCTATTCCTTTGCACACGTGACCACTGAACTCGTGTGTGCACATGTGTACATGCTCGTGTGTGCACACAGATAGACCAGACACACTTGCCCCTCGTACACGCTTGTCCACCTGCACACGCACCACGTGCTGACCCGTGCACAGCCCCACAGGTGTGCACATGGTCTGCAGGCAGACCCCCCGCACACCCTCCTACGCAGGGCCGAGACCTAAACATAAAGTCTACGTGAACACCGCTGGGACAGCAGGCGTCGGCACGCACAAATACACACGTGTGTCTTCACACACAGAGAAGTGTTCACATGTACCACAAACTCAGTCACAAACGAAAAATGTGTAACTCAAACGTGTGAACCAGGAAAATTCCGAATTCCCCTTCCTCCGTGCATCCCCAGGCACACACAAACACTCCTGCCCTGTCCCCGGCCCTCCCCGCCGCCCCGGCTCTGTGTGCTCTCCTGTGGTGAGGCCTGGGGGACGGGCACCAGCGCCCCCCGGTCTGGGATGACCACAGGGAGGAGCAACAGTCAGCCGCCCGGCCTGGTCTGCCGGGGCGGGAGGCAGCAGGCAGCGTGGTGGGGGTGCCGGGAGGAGGGAGGGGTCCAGCCCCAGCTCTGTCCTCAGAGCCCACCTGGCCTGGCCGTCTACACCCTGATCACACTCCTCCTGATACCCACACAGCCCAGTCTGTGCTGGGCCCTTGGACCAGATGCAGACCCAACACACTCCAGGGTGCTCCGATGAGACCCAGAGGTCTGGGGAGGGGACAGGGACTCTCACTCCACCCTGGAGCCCCCCACAGCCCCCACTGAGCAGAGAGGAAGAGGAAGCACAGCGTGGGCCGGTCGGGGGGGGCGCCTGCCCGGACAGCCTCCTGTGCGCCAGATGGCAGCCATCTGCAGTGGCCTCCTCCTCCCGTGTGGCCAGGCCTGGTGTGGGCCGAGCCTCCTCAGAGCTGGCGGAGCCGTGTGCTGCCCGGCGGGCTGGGGGCTGTCCCTCAGAGGGGGCGTCCAAATGCACAGACGGCCAGCCATGGGTGGGCCTGCCATGCCCAGCTGCTGTGGCCCCCTCTGTGGCCTCACCTCTCACCCCCTAAGGTAAGCATCTCTGTTCTGGAAGATTCTGCAGCTTAGGGGGAGAGAACAGCCCTTCATCCAACCACTCATTCATTCATTCACTGAACACCAGTGCCTACCAGGTGCCAGAGGCACGGGAATGAACGAACCACGTTTGTTCAGCATCTGTTACGTGCCAGGACTTTTCCAGGAGTCGGGGAGATAGCCATGAGCACAGCAGACACGTACCAGGCACCCACCTGTGTCAGCTCCACGCTGACGACCCCAGGGAGCACCTAGGGGTGCCAGGCACTGGGGAGACAGCGGTGACCAAGAAGGACATGGTCCCGCCCTCACAGAGCTCACAGCCTCCGGGGCGGAGGGGACAGGTGAGCAACAGTGAATACGCAACAGCAGAAGCAAAAGAAGGGGCGAGGGGAAGGATGACGTCTTGTCCAGCTGGTGATTTTAGATGGGGCAGTCAGGGAAGGCTTCTCTGCCGAGGTGACCTGCATGGAGGGAGGGGCCAGCCCTCAGACTCCCTGGGGAAGAATGTTCTGGGTGAGGGAACAGCAGGGGGAAGGTCCTGCGGTGGGAGTGGCCTTGGTGTGCCCGAAACAGGGGAATCGGGGCCCCTGGGCCGGGCAGGGGAAGGGGTGGGTGCAGTGGGCATGAGATGACAGTGACACCCATGCAGGAAGCCTCCCTGGGCCCAGCCACCACCAAGGGCTGTCCCTGGACTTGTCCCAGGGAGTGTGGGAAGTGAGCTCTGGGGTGATTCCCATTTCACAGATGGGCAGATGGGGGCACCTGAGAAAACCGCTGTCTGGACCTGCACCTCATTGGGTGCTCCCGATGCACCCGTCCACCCATCCGTCCATCCGTCTGTCCACCCATCCACCCATCCGTCCGTCCGTCTGTCCATCCATCCGTCCGTCTGTCCATCCATCCATCCATCTCTCCATCCGTCCGTCCACCCATCCACCCATCCGAGAGCAAGCGAAGGAGATGCCCCCGGCCTCATGGCCCTGACTCTGCGGCTCCCGGTGGCCCCTGGGCTGGCTGCACACCTGGCGGCTCCCGCTCAGCGACAGGCTCTGAAGGAACGTCCCCGGCCGACCCCTCTGCGGGCGCCCAAAGCTGTCAGCCTTGATGCCCTGTGGGCTTAGTCACCCCATACAAGTGACATTTGTTTATTCCCTCACACGGGAGCGTGGCGAGAATTAATTATTTAGCACCGAGGAAGCACTTTGAACATGAAAAGTGCCGAGGATGACCGTGACACTACAGAGACTAATGTTCCCTCCTCGCGCCCGCCTGCGGCTCTGCATGGCTGAGTGTCCCTTCCAGGGTCCCCTGAGCCCACCCGCGATGGTGTGGAAACCCCCTGTGTGGGGAAAGATGCTCTGAGCTCAGAAGCTCTTTTCTGTGACAACAGGAGGGAAGAGCGCGGGGGGTGGGGGGAGAAAAGAGGAAGCAATAGAAGAGAAGAGGAGGGAGGGAAGTTTCACATCAAGTATCTTTCCAGTCTGGCTGAGGTAGGAAGGTGGGACCGAAATGTGTCACACGACACAGCTGTGGTTATGAAGCACTTTCTCTGTGTTATTTCACGAGGTCCGCACAACGGGAGGGTTTCTCAGAGCAGAGCAGAGTGACCAGCTCCATTTTACAGATGAGGAAACCGAGGGTCAGAGAGGAGCCAGCACCTCGCCCCAGGTCCCACAGCCCGGCCTGGCGCCCGGGAGCGAAATCCAAGAGAACGAGTGGGGGTGACCCGGGGGCTGGCTGCTGGGAGCCGTCACCTCTGCCAGCCCCAGCCCCTTGGGCACCGGGATCCTGGGGTGCAGGACACCAGCCACACCACAGCAGAGCCCAGCGGGGCCCCCAGCTCAGCCCTTGAACGTGAGCCTCTCCGTCTGCACCACCCCCAGGACCCACATACCTGGCCTCCCTGGGCCTGGAGCCGTCGGGAAGGAGGCGGGAGGGGCTTGCTGTGGGGGGGATACAAACAGCCTAGCAGGGAGTTTGAAGTCTGATGTGACTGAATTTTTACCCAGAAGTAACCCCTTCGGCAGAAGAGACAGCTGGAAGCCGGGGGGGGGGGGGGCTGTCTGTGCTGGCCGCGTCCACCGCCTTCGCTCCAACCTTCAGAGAGAGGGAGGCCGAGGACACTGGAGCCCTCTGAGGCACAGGCAGGACATCTGAGCGGGCTCACGCTTCTTCCCGAGGGTCCCCGCGCTGCCGCAAGTCATCGCCACCCTCCCGGTGGCCAGAACCTGCCTGCATTCAGTAGGTGCCAAATAGATGCCTGCTGTGTGTCCTGGGTGTTATCTGAGGGCCCCTGTTCAATGAAATAGAGAAGGACTGGGGACAGCAGAGCCCTTGCTGGGGCAGGTGACTTAACTTCCTCGTGCCTCAGTTTCCCTGTCTGTAAAATGGGAGCAGAAATGACACAACAATGTCACACACTAGTGGGATCCCAGGGTGCATTCCCGAAGTACTTAAAACAGCACCTGGCAGGCAGGAAGGGCCAGACACGGGGTCCTCGCAGCAACCCTCTAAGTCAGGCCCTGTTGAACCCGTCTCATTTTTGTTATGCTTTTTAGATACTGAAACTGAGCCCCAGAGAGGTGAAGTAACCTGCCCAAGGCCGCCCAGCTAGAAAGGGCCTGAGCTGGATTCGAACGTCTCACCCGCCCCCGCCTCCTGGACAGAGAAACGGCAGAGAAAAGAGGGCGGGGGCTCCCCCGACTCTGGGGGCCTCCTCAGGGGCGGCCGAGGTTCCCAGCCTGGCCACCCTCGAGGGTCATCCCCGAGTGCCCTGTGCTGTGGCCCAGAAGTCGCCCGGGCTGTAAATCGGAGGCCGCCCGGCTGCCCTCGCCAGGGAGTGGTGGGGAGCGCAGGCTCCGTGCGCCCGCCCTGCCACTCCCGGCCACCAGTGGGCTGGGGCTCAGCGGGCCACCCTCCCTCCTCCTCCCCGGGGGTCACCTGGGGGTTCTGAGAGCCCCCCACCCACTCACAACCCCAGTGGGGCGAAGCCAGCCCAGAGACACGGCTCCCTTCGTGACGACCAACACCAGCGGACCCGGACGGTCGCGTCCTCAGCCCTTTCCAGGTATTAACCACTTAATTCCCATGGAACTCCTTTAATCAATGAACAGACTGAGGTCCAAAGGGGCAAAGTTGCTTGCCGAGGGTCACATGACTAGTAAAGAGCAAAGCCAGGGCTCAAACAGAATTTCTGGCCCCAGAGCTCCACTGCATCGTATAGTGCAGTGCACTCTGGAGTGAGATGAGCTGTGTGACCCCGGACAAGTCACTCAACCTCTCTGGGCACCAGTTTCCCATTCTGTAAAATGGGGTAATAGGACCTGCTTCAGAGAGTCCTTGGGAGGACTAAGCTGTGCAAAGCACTTAGAATAGCAACGGGCCCAGAGTACGCACTGGGGCTTCCCTAGGTTCCCCCAGTCACAGACCGCAAGATGAGGATTTGTGCCAGGTGCTCCAGGGGGCCAGCAGGGACAACAGGAGTCCCTTGAGGCACCACCACAGCCGTAGCCAGATCGAGGGGGGCTCTGCAGTGTGAGTTACACCTGAGTCTGTCCCGCCTCGAGGCTTGGGGGCCCGACCCTCACACTGCCAGTGGTCACCTAGGGGCTGCCCCAGAGGGACGACAACTCCCAGGCAGGTCCGGCCTCTGGGTGCGGGGCCCAAGCTCCTCCAGGAGCCCAGAGCCGTGCACGGGAGCGAGGCAGAGCACAGGCGGTCAGGAGCCAGGCGCACGGAATCGCCAACCCCAGAATCGGAGGGGGACCCAGGGTGGGTGGGTGGAGCCCCGACTGTCACCAGCTAGTGTCACACTGTCCTAACTATTGTCATTTTCACTGCCTAGGACCTCACAGCAAACCTGTCTGACCGGTAGCGTTGCCCTCATTTTACAGATGGAAGGCCACTGGTTGGTCACAGTCACACAGACTGGGGGCAGGGAGCCGTGCCTCAAGACTTCCAGTTCTGCACACTTTCACTGCACCCGTGGCCTGGGCGCGGGTCACTGCCTGCGGGCCCCAGGGAAGAGCGTGCTAACCTGGGCAGGAGGAAGCTAGCAGCCCAAAGGCCTGGGGCACGTGGAAGAGGTTGTATCAGTTAGAATTCTTAGGCAGCAAACAGGAAAATTCCAATTCAAAGCTTTAATAATGAAGATTTCTATTCTCCACAAGAAATCCTGAGGTGAAGGAGCTGCAGGGCTGGTTGATTCAGCAGCTCAACGGTGGCACCAGGACCAGACTCTCTCTCTCTCTTCTGCCTCCTTCAATATAGATCCCTCCCTTCAAGGTCCCAACATGGCTGCAGCAGATCCAGCCATCACATCCCACCAGGACAAAGTGCAGCCTCAGAGGAGCCAGTCATCTCTTCCTTGTGTTTCTCTCTTTTTTAAGAGCAAGTAAAGGTTCCCATAAACCTCCTAATGGAGTCCCCGTCACATCTCCCTGGCTAAAGGTGGATCATATGAACCCTTAGCTGGGGGCACAGGGTGGCCGTGATTAGCTTAGACCCAGGGGTCAGCAAACGAGGGCCCACTGGCCAAATCTGGCCCCAAGCTTTTTTGTAAATACAGACGCATTGGTGCAGAGCCAGCCCCACTTTTTCACGCGTGACTGCTGTCCTCCAACCGGCAGAGCTGAGGAGCTGCGGGCGAGACCATCCGGCCGGAACAGCCAGAAAGAAGTCCCGTCTGACTCTACAGAACAGTCCCGCCTGGCCTGCGTCGTCCCCCAGGTGAGCACTGGACCACACAATGGTCTGGGAGCCAGACGGACGTGGGACGCGGCTGGTCGGCAGCAGGACGTCCTCCTCCAGGCCCGGTCACAGCTGCTCCACGCCAGCGCCATCAGCCCCCCCGGGGCAGCCTCAGGCCCCACCGCGACCCTCCGACCAGAACTGCACTCGGACAGACCCCGGGTCCGCGTCCGTGTGAAGAGCCGGGCCCTGCAGAGGGGTGAAGGCCCGGGGGGAGGGGCACCGTGGGCGGTTCCACTGGACCGACGGACCCTGGGGCGGCCCGAGCTCGGCCCGACTATGACCTTGCCCAGCTGCGTGGCTGTGGCAGGTCCCCGCACCCCCACCTTCTACACGCCGTGTGTGTGAGCATCCTGGGGCTGCCACGCAAGACCCCCACCCGGGCGGCTTAGAACAGCTCTGCAGGTGGGAAGGGGGGCCGGGCCCCTCCAACGGCCCGGGGGGAGGACCTGCCTGCCTCTGCCCGCCTCTGGTGGCCCCAGGCGTCCCTGGCTGTGGCTGCGTCGCTCCCGCCTCTGCCTCTGTCTCCATGTGACCTCCTCCCCATGCACCCCTCCTCTTCTTAGAAGGTCAGTCACCCTGGGGCCCACCCTAATGGCCTCATCTTAACGATTACATTTGCAAAGACCCTGTTTCCAAAAAAGGTCCCATTCACAGGTTCCAGGGACAGGACTTCAACTTACCTCTTTGGGGGGCACAATTCAACCCGTCACATGTGGTGGCAGCACCCACACGTCACACACGGGTGAAACGGACACACGTGCTGGCGTCTGGGGGGGACACAGCAGATGGAGGGACGGCCGGCCAGCTTTGCTGTCCTCTCAAACCCGCTGAGGCGCCTCCTGTGAAGCACACACTGGAAGCTTCTGGAATGTGGCTGGTCTGTGGTTGGCTCGAGGAGACCATCTCTGCTCCCTCAACCCCTGCCAGCCCCAAGCTGCTTCTGGGGCCTCCTGGGGCCCTGGAGACCAGACCCAAGAGTCCTCAGCAGGTCCGGGCCTGGAGGGGGGCAGGCGAGACCCCAGGAGCAAGCTGGAAGGAGGCAGCCGTTCTCAGGGGCCGCCGCTGTGTGTCCTGAGTGCCCCCGGCCTCCTGGTGGCCCAGCGCTGGGCCTCAGCTCTGCCTCTCCTCCCCAGCACCTTCTCTGGGCCCCGTTCCCCAGCTGTGGGTGGGAGCAGGTGGGCTCAGCCCTCACGTTACGGACAGAGGACGTCCGTCTAAGTTCTCGGGCAAATTGAAAACACCTGGTGATGGGACACTGGGCAGCCCTCTTTGCTCTGCACATAACTGGGGCTTGAAAACCACGTCTTGAGTGAATGAGGGAGCCAATTCCCAAACCAGAATTCCTCCCCAGGACCCGCGAGGCCTGGCAGAATCCGGCCCCACCTCACTGGCCCCCATTTCCCCCCACACCATCAGGTTCCAGCCCCGCACACCTCCCTGCTCTTCCTGGAACACGCCAAGCCCATTCGACCTCAGGGCCTTTGCACTCGCTCTGCCTTCTGCCGGAATGCTCTTCCCCAGACGCCATGCTTGGCTCCCTTAATTTGCTCAGATTCTGTGCCAATGTCGCCTCCTCCGAGAGGCCTTCAGCCACCCAGTGAAAGCAGACACGCCCTCCCTTCACCCTGTCACATTTCATCCCGTCAAACAATTTTATTGTCTTCTAGAACTCAGAACCGGCTGGAACCCCACATTCATTTATGTCCCTGGGGCCACGTCCTCAATGCAGGGGACAGTCCCCAGCGCACAGTAGGCGCTCAGTGAGCCATTTGCCCCTTGACTGAACACCCCACCCCACCCCCGCCGCTGAGCTCCTGGTGAGCATTCAGGAGGCCCCAGGCCCCTGCGTGAAAGGCCGGTGAGCCTCGCCCTGCCATGGAATTTTCCAGACTGTTCCTTTGTGCGTCAACGGAGCATTTAATCTCGGCTCATCGCCGGGCAGGAAGGAACCTGCTTTGCTGAAGGACTCGTGTCCGGGAGCAGCCAGGTAATCGCGCAGGCTGCGGAGGAAGCACGGCGCCCCCCACAAACGCCCGGGGCCCCTCTCCCTGTCCGCGGGGCTGGGCCCCCTGTGCTCCCTCCCAGCGCGCCCCCCAGACCGCAGGGCGGCCCCTCCGCGGGTCGGGAGGTCTTACAGCTGCCTGCGCCCTAACCCTTGAAAAACACCTTACTCCTTCTGTTTTTCCTCCTTGTTAAAAATTGACACATGTTCCACGTGCGCTGACACCGCAAAATGCCAAAATTTCCCGACCGCAGCGGGAGGGAGGTCCCGGCCCTCCTGATTCCAGCCCCGGCGCGGAGGTGACCACCGCAGTCAGAGGTGGGGCGCCTTCGTCAGGGCGGTTCCCAGCATCCTCTAGGGTCAGTGCAGTCATTATCCCCATTTTACAGATGGAGAAACTGAGGCTCAGAGACGGACAGAGCTGCCAGTGGTGGAGCAGGGTCAAACGCAGAGCTCCTGGTTTTGAGCCTCCCTTTGACCTCTATGTCACACCATCTCTCAGCAGAAAAGTTCTTGGTGTAGCTTTGAACATTTTTGCTCTTTTTTTCCATTTTCTGTTCTATATTGTTCTACGACTTGCTTTTTCATTTAACCCTCCGTGTCTGGGGCATCATTTCATGCCAGACACACCCGAGTCACCCCATTCTTTCCAATGTCTGTGTTGTGTTCCACAGCCCCTGACACACAGCGCAGGGCTGTCATGATTGATTGGGTCCCACGGTCCATCTGTGGTCACCTTAGTTCTCGGACATCGTTCATTTGAATGTGCGCTGTAGTTTCTATGTGATACAGTGAACGAGTTTTGGGAAAACCAGTAAGATCTGGGCTTGTTGGGTAGGAGAAGGTCTGAGGCGCCCCATCACCCACAGACTCTAGACTATGTCTGAGACTGTGTTGGTGGAGAAAGTAAACACAGGCCTCAGCACTAAGATCCAGAAAGTTCCCAGCTCCACAGAGGCCGTGAGGGTGAAGCATCCCTTTGCTGATCATCTACATGTCCAAGGACTCCAGAGTGTCGAACCTTCAAGTCATTATGACTCGCTCCCAGAACGACGGTGCCTGGTGATTCACACAGCAACTCTGGGTACACCACAGTTTGTCCACGTCTCCAAAGAAAGTCCTACTGAG
The DNA here is from genome assembly GCA_031878705.1 of Tapirus indicus. Lineage (NCBI taxonomy): Eukaryota > Metazoa > Chordata > Mammalia > Perissodactyla > Tapiridae > Tapirus > Tapirus indicus. The sequence goes on from CM062938.1 coordinate 5,039,885, forward strand.
CATCTCCCCCAAGCAGACCAAGAGAAACCAGGCCTCTCTCAACTGCGGGCGCCGTGTGCTTCTGCGGGCTGGCATAGGGAGAGCGAGGAGGGAAGGTCATGAGTTGTCATCAAGTTAAAACGAAACTACCAACAACGCAGTTCTCTGTCTCCCGAGAGTGACTCACCGGTGAGAACCAGAATATTGTTCCAGGTGTCAAAATCTGCAGAACAGCCTCCAGGATTTGGGTCTTATCCAGCTTAAAGGAGCCAAACATTCCAGCATCTTCCACAGGTACCATGAATGGTGTATTGTCACCTCCCTGTAGCCCTGTCTGTGGAAGCCCGTAGAAGAAGCACCCAGGAGGTCAGAGGGCAGCAGGCCGGCCCTTTCCTTCCCGGGACCGCACTGACAGCTTCTAGATGCCTCCCAGCACTCGCCTCTGCCAATGACCGCACCAGCGCTGTGGGCGCCCGGCCGCCCTGGGGCCCTCAGGAAACAAGGACGCTGGCCAAAATATCCTCCTTTTGAGAATCCTCCGGCCTCCCCGGCTCCGGCGGGGCCAGGCAGCCGCGGGGGGGTTTATCATCATTAGGAGCCAGTTAACTTCAGACGGAGAGAAATGCTTTTAGGGTAATTTTATTAGCACTGGATTCTGGAATGCCCTTTCCATTCCTTTAAGCAATATTCTGTGCAGCCTGTGTCCTCCACAGAGGAGGAGGAAATGGCCTGGTTTGTAGATGGGGGAAAGGCCGAGCCATTTCTATCTCCTGGCTTTATTCATATGAGGGAATTCACAAGATAATCCTGGAACACTACAGTTTGCCTTGTGGAGTTGGCCAGGTCTCCCCCGTCTGACGGGATATTTTGGGTGACTATGTTAATCCACAATGAGTCATATAAAAGCCAGGACAATGTGACCTATGTCAGTGTTCAGCCATGATGGGGACTGGGTGGGGAGACAGTGGGGACATAGCAGCTGACACCTGTATAGAGCCTTGTGTGGCTGGGCCCTGTCCAAGCATTTGCACGTGTTAACATTTAACTCAGATCCTGACCCAACAAGGGAGGTACAAATAGATCACCGTTCTACAGATAAGGAATCTGAGATAGAGAGTGGTTAAGTAACCTGCCCAAGGTCACACAGCTAGAGAACGGCCAAGCCGGGATTTGAACCCAGACAACCCAGCTGCACGGCTTGTGTTCTTAACTCTACTGAGAACTGTGTGGTTGTCCCAAATCCAAAGACGTTGGCAATGAGTGGGCTCCCTGTGACAGACACTGTGGCTGACCCATCACCCCTTCCCAGCCTTTTATCCACACCTGCATCTACCACCAGATCCAGAAAGGCTATTTGCTTTCCCAGGCTCCCTTGCAGTTCTGGCCAATGAGATGGAGGCAGAAGCCAACTGGGGAGATTGTGGGAAAGGTTTTGCTTTTCCTAATAAAAGGAGTAAAGGTAGCTGATGCCCCCTGTGCACTTTATTGCTGCCTTGAATGTAGATGCAATGCCTGGAGTCATGGCAGCCAGTTTGCGACCTGAGGGAAAGCCCAGGAGAAGCACAGTGACCTGGAACAAGGTGAGCTTTGGAGCTGACTCCCCAGCCCCCGGGCTTCTCTTTGCACAGGAAACTACACCCGCCTGTTTACATCGCTGGGTTAGGTCTAAATCATACCTAACGTTTCCCACTTCTCTCTTCCTTCCTCTCTTATTCCCACTGGAAAGTGACTGGTTGTTAAAAGTCAGCATCTTGGAAGGAGTGAGGGACAGTGAAAGGCCTGCTTTCCAAGGATATTCGATGGAATTATCTCCTCCTGCTGCCTTTCTAACTATCACTTATGGAGCACCTGCTGTATTCCCTGTATACACATGGACCGTGGGCTCCAGGCTCACTTTTCCATCAACACTCCTAACAGCCCAGGAGGGAGGCCACATCCGGCTCCATTTTACAGACAAGGACATGGAGGTCTGGGGCTCTCAGAACTGGCCCAGTTGGTGGGGAGCCCGATTCCCCCAGGCCAGCCTGACCCCCAGACCAGGGTCCCGTGTCCTCAGGCTGGTCACTCCCACCTGCAGCACAGCCCTCCAGACCTTCTCCAGCTCGTCAGACTCCAGGCGTCCGTCCCCTTCTGTCCCCTGGGGCGGGTGCCTCAGCGTCCTCGTCTGTAAAGCAGGGACGACGCCAGGACCCGCTCACAGGGCTGCTGCGCCATCCGGTGAAATAACCCGTTTGGCGTGGAGCCTGGAGGGAGCTTGACAGACAGCGTCCTCGTTATCACTGTTGCTGTGACTCTGGGGCCCAGCGTCCTGTCCCCGGGAGGAGTCCCCGGGGCCCCGACGGGAAGGGAGAAGCCGAGGCCCCGAGGCCTGATTTCACGCCCGGGCCTGGGCACGGGGTGCCCCGGGGACTCCCTGGGAGGCCGCCCGCATGCAGCGCCCGAGGAAGGAGGCTCCCGCAGCACCGGGCCTGGAAAGGGGCCCACGTTCAGGAAAGGCTCCCTCCTGCCAGGGGCTCCGGGGCCGCCGGCACCACGGTCAGGGCGGCCGGCGCGGGCTGGGAGCTCGCTCTCCGGCTCAGGCCGGGGTGGCTGCCGGCACCTGCAGCAGAAGGGAGCGAGGACGTCTCTCTCCTGCGCCCGGGCTGCGGCAAAGGGAGTTGCTTCCGGTGGTGGAAGGTGGGGGCTCTGCCTCAATTAACCTGCTAATGAGGACACATTAGGTCCAAGTGCTCGCAGGCGCAAGGCTCACTGAATCTTCACCACACCCCAATGAGGGAAGCGCTATCATCTCTATCTGCAGATGAGGAAACTGAGGCACAGAGAGGTTAAGCAGCCTGCCCAAGGTCACACAGCTAATAACTGGAGGAGCCAGGATTTGAACCCCAGTGGCTGGACCCCGGAACCAGTGCTTCTAAGCAATAAAGAGGTAACAAGACCCGCCATGTCTCCGCCCTCCTGGAACCTTCCTTCTGAAGGGGCTGGGAGAGGAGAGACCAACCCCGAACAAACCAACAAGGGCTGGCAATGAGAGCGGACGATTCTCACCCCGCCCCCCATGGGTCTCTGTGCAGGGTCTTGGAGGGCTTCTTCGATGAGGTGGAGACTGAGGTCCTCCTTGAAGGAAGGGTGGGATTTTAATGGCCACTCAGGCACAAAGGGCATGCCACCAGCAGGACCAGCAGTGGCTAAGAGGAGGGGAAGAGGAATGTGACCAAACCATGGGGCCGGAGCTTGGTGTGGGTGGACACCCAGGCATACAGTTGGTGCTCAATAAATGGTAGTGGTTGACACGAAAGGGTGTGCTGGGGTCAAACCATGGGAGGCTCTGGAGATCAGGCTTTGCACGCCCTCCTTCCTGGTTCCGCGTGCGTGTCGGCCACCTCAGTGACTCTGGAGAGCCGGGCCCAGGGCTGGTGCTCTGATTGGTCCAAGGTGCCCCAACCCAGAGACTGGTCCAGTCACGATCATGTGACACAATCTGGCCGGCAGGTTTCTAGGAAATTTTCTCTCCTCAGAAAGAAACTCTCCTCCAAGAGGCCCTTGTATCAGCTGTGTGTTGCTGCGTAACAAAATGCCCTGAACATAGCAGCTTTCAACAACGATTAAGCGTTATCTCAGTTTCTGTGGGTCAGGAATGGGGAGTGACTTAGTGGGTGATGCTGGCTCAGGGACGTCAGCTGTCACTGCAGGCATCCAGGGGGGTTCTGTTCAGTCTTTCTCCCTCCAGGTGAAGGTAAAGGGTCAGAGGTCAGCCCACCCGGTCCCAGGCAGCAGGCACCCAGCACGTGGCTTTTTCCTGACACTTGGATCCCAGCTCCAACATCACCTCCTCCGAGAAGCCTTCCCAGATCACCTTTTATAAAGCAGCTCCTCGCCGCCCAGGCCAGACTCTCCGTCCCGGCCCCGGGCCTCACTCCTGAGACTCTGCTCTCCACTCCGTACCTTCTTCTGTCCCTCGGCCCCGACCAGAATACACACTCCAGGAAGGAGCAGAGTTCGTCCGTCCTGTCCTCTGCCGCAGTTCCCAGGCTTCATCATAGTGCCGGGTGTGCAGCGGGTGCTCAGTTAAATACGTGCGTGTGTTGAATGAACGAATGAACAATGAGTGGGTATTTTGCAGCCCCGGAAGGGGTCTGGGACATCAGGGAATTCTGAAGAACCCCGAAAGAGGCTAACTCTGTGTCTCCGCGTGCACACACGCGCACACCCCTCTTCCTCAACTGCCCGCATCCGGGCCGCCGCCTCCCCCTCGCAGAGCCCCCAGACTCGGCTCTGTCTGGTTTGCTTCCCGGACTGGCTTCTCCAGCCCACGCCACCCCCCACCCTGTCCCACCAGCATCACAGAAACTGCCCGGAACTTGGAGTCACGCAGACCTGGTCCGCATTCGTGACTTCCCGGCTGTACGACCTTGAGGGGTCACTTCCCCGTTCTGAGCCTCAGTTTCCCCGTCTGTACAACGGGGCAAAGTGAGTCCACCGTGCATGAAGAGGAGGACGTGGCTACCGCCCGCAGGGAAGGGCATCGGGCCTGCCTGGAACAACCTCCCTCCCAGCAGCCCACAGTGGCTTAAAGCCTCTCAAGTGCGCGGGGCGTCGCCCCTCCTTGCGCTGCCCCCAGAGAGCGCGAACGCTGACCGCCAGCACTCCCCCGCTGGGCACCGAGCGGTCACCGCTGGGCCGGGGAGGGCCGTCAGCCTGACTGGGTCCCTGCACCCTCCCCGCGGCTCAGCTCACGCGGGGTGGGGGGTGGCTGCTCCTTTATTACTGGCAGCGGGGTGGGTGGAGTCCTAAGTTACCACAAGAATGTGGCGCCACTGCATACCACCCCAGAGAGCAAACTCTTGAAACGCCCCCTCTCCCTGCTCAAAGACCCGTAAGAGTTCCTGTTCCCACCCAGGAATCAAGTCCACAGGCCCTCCCCCCACGCTGAAGGGTCCCCTCGATCTGGCCCCACCCGTTGGCTCCCAGGTCTCCCCTTCCCTCCTGGGCAGGGGGGATTTTGTCAAAGTCCTCCAGATGCCCTGGGGTTAGAGAAAGGTAGGTGCGAGGTGGAGTGATTCATCTCAGTGGGGGCGTGCGGTCCTGTATCGTCCCCCTCAGCAATAAGGTAACAGACGCTTTAGAGCACTTGCTATATGCCAGGGTGGTTCTGAGTGGTTCCATAAATTCACTCAATGAATCCTCACAGCAACGCTAAGAAAAAGGCATTATCCGTACTCCCGTTTTACAGACCAGGGTGCAGAGGCACAGAGAGGTTAAGTAACCTGCCCAAGGTCACACCGCTGCTGAGCAGAGGGGCTGGGACTTGAACTTAGACCCTCTGGTGCCCTTGGCCTCTCCACAAAGGGGGAGGGAACAGTGGACGTGGCGAAGGCCAGCGTCGGTTCTTCTGTTAGGCCAGGATGTGGGGAAAGAGCGGACGGCCACTTCCTTAGCAGGACACAAGAAAGAGGGTCTGGAAATGTGCCGGGACCCCGAGCGTGGTGGGGGGCTGCAGAGGAAAGGTGAGGAAGTAGAGTGTCCTGGGGAGGCTGAGAGGAGGGACCGGAACCCAGCAAAGTGGGGGAGTCTCGAGAGAAAGGAGTCTGAGAAGGTGGTGCTGTAAAACCCCTCCCTTGCTCCCCAAACCTCAGCAGAGTCTGCTGCACCCAGAGACGATCCGGGCTGGTGGGGGAGGGGGATCTTAGACGTGAGGCTGTGCTCGTCAGGACAACTGGGGAGCCAGAGACAGAACTCCAACTCTCATTTCTTGTTTCCTGGAACTGAAGTCCAGGGTGGATTTCAGGCATGGCTGGATTCAGGGGTGCAAATGATGTCATCGGCCTCTCCTTCCTGCTGCTACTTTCCTCTAGGCTGGTTTCTTTCTCAGGCAGGTTCTTTTTCCCAAGTGGTTCCGGCGAAAGTCTCAGAGGAGGTTCCCTCCCCGGCTCTCTCAGTGTCCTGGGGAAACCTCGTTCAGAAGAAGGATAGGCTCAGATTGCGGTTCTCGCAGTTCAGAGGTGAGCCCTAGACAGGTGACCCCTAACAGGCTCTGTGCCGTTGGGCAAATCCTTTGCCTCTCTGAGCCTGTTTCCTTGTGGCAATCCCTTTAGCGCAGAGAAGTTATGAGACAGGCAGTAGCCTCTACACAGTGCCTGGAATAAGTAAATATTCAGTCAATGGACATTTCCTCTTCCCCCACTGCCAGTCCAAATGCCACCTCCTCCAAGCAGTCGTCCCTGATTGCCCAGCTGTGATGGCTCTCAGTCTCTCCTCTTGCCTGCACAGTGAGAGACTTGAAAGTTTAGATCAGGCCACTGGTGGCCTTGGAGTCCCTAGCACCTGGCATGTGGCCCTGTAAACAGTGGATATTCTAGAAATTTTGAGATTGATGATGATGAAATGATAATGATGGTGGGAAAAAATGTCATTTGAGACCTCCCAGGTCTCCTTAAGTCTTCTCCCAATTTAATTTCAGATTAACTTGTCTCCAGAAGTTTTTTCAAATCTTCTTTTGCCAGAATGTAGGTATAAACAAATACTTAACAGCCGGCGTCTGCTCTGTGCCTGGCTCTCCGTCAGGCAAGCCTCTTCTGGCTGGTCTCAAGTGGCATCTTGCCTTTAACAGTGAGGTTTTCATTCAAGCAGGGGTTCATGACCTGCAAGATGATTTGGAGTGGCACACACAGATGAACACTTCTTATTGTCATAGTTATGCAGTTATGTTAACTAGGAATAGCATTTGGCTACATATATCAGAAAATCCAAATAACAGAGGCTCACCCAAATAAGGGGCTTCTTTCTCTTTGTTAAGAGACAGCTCCACATGCCATCAAAACTCAGGCCCTTTTCTAAGCCTTTTATTCTAATGGTCACCTATGGTCACAAAGCGGCTGCTCTACCTCCAGCATTGCATCTAAATTCCAGGCAGGAAGAGGGGAAAGAGCAAAGACAAAAGATCTGCACTAGCTTCTTCCGCTCCCCACCCCACCTCTCACTTTTTAATGAGAAGTTCCACCCACTTACACCTCATTGGCCAGAACTGTGTCACGGGGCAACCCCTACTTGCAAAGGAAGCTGAAAGGTGGGGTTTAAGCTGGACACGCTGCTGTCCTCAAAAAGTGAGGCTTTTATTAGGAAGGAAGGAGGGGGGAGTGCATACTGGGAAGGCAACCAGGAGTGTGGGTCACACGCACCAGGCCAATGACCCGCGGAAATGATTCCTTAGAACAGTGATTCTCACGCTCGAGGAGGCGTCAACAGTCACGGGGAGGGCTTGTGCAAACACGGGGGGCCGGGCCCACGCTCACAGTCTGATTCAGGAGGTCTGGGGTGGGGCCCGAGAATGTGCATTTCCAACAAGCTCCCGGGTGGTTCTGAGGCCACTGGTGCACGGCCACACTTTGAGGACTGGTGACTGTGGGAAGGCTAATGCCAGCACTTGAGTAAAATCCTGTGACCTGATGTTAAGAGGATAATAATGAGAACATGATGGTTTCATATGTTGTCAGTTAGGATCCAACGGAAAACAGAGGAGGCCACTCAGGTGGGGAATCCGGAGAAGCTGACAAAGTGACTACTTGCAAAAGTATGGGGGGAGCCCCTCCCCCCAGGAGCCATATGGGACACTGTCACCGCACCTGAGGGGCAAGGGTGAGAGCCTCCAGAGGGGCTCTAGGACGGGACCAGCCAACAGGAGCCTCATCCTTTGTGGGAGGGACGCAGCCAACTGAGGCAAAGCAGAGAGAGCCGGGAGTAAATCCCACGGCCTCTTCCTCTGCCCACCACCAGCCGGTGCCTCCCACTGGCTGAATCCATCTGATGCCAGACGGTGGGGCAGCCTGGGATGCAGCCCGCACGGGCCCACCTGTAGGGAGCAGGGTGGGAAAAGGCGGAGAGCAGACCCAGAGAGGCGAACGGAAGATGTCCAGCACTGACAGAAAATACCGTGACATCACGACATGTGGGAGCAACCGAGTGTGGCAAACCTCGATGTAAAGCAAGCAACTCACACAGCTCCTGCATTCACTCAATTATTCATTGGCGCCTGCTGTGTACGAGGCACCGTGCCAGGTGCCAGGGACGTTGAGCTGGATTAGTCCTGACTCCTGCCCAGAGGGGATGCTGTCTGCTGGGGGGCAAGGCGTCCCACCCCCGCACCAGCCCACCCAGCCAGACGGCTGTGCCTTCCGCGGATCTCATCTGCTCGTCACCCACGAGAATTCTGGTGTGATTTAAGCTTTCATTAAATTTTAACTACGGGGGAAGAAAACTGCAAAAAAGAAAAATCACCTGCTCCATCACAAATCACAACGTTATTATGTGCTGAAACAGGGGCTGTGGGGATATGCCGAGGGGATCTGGCTGGGATTAGGGACAAAATGAATTGGAACCACTGGGTGCCTGCACGCCCCCATGGTAACACCCCGTAAACCTTTATGCACACAGATTTATATCCGGCGAACTGTTGATTATGATTTTTCTCTGGGCTGCAAACAAAACCCCAGCCCACCCTGGCCCCCAGCGGCCACACCGGCCTTGCACAAAATGTCTGTCTCCACGCTCAATAGCCAATAACAGGAATGATGGAGAATCTGACGCAGACGCGGATAATTGCTCTGGCTTCCGCCCGTGAATTCAAACAGCTTTCTTGAATTACTGCTTCTGACACGATCAATAAAATTGAGCTATTGCCGTATCAGGCTTTCGGCAAATACACAGGGAGCCGCGCGCGGGGCTGACGGTTCGGCGACCCCAGCTCTCCTGGCGGCAGAGCTGGGGGCTTGGGGACAGTTGATGGAGTGGGGACAGGGATGTGCTGGACTGGCCGGCAGCCAAAACGAGAAGGAAAAGCAGATGAACTCTGACATTCTGCCTCCCTTGCTGCTTTCACTTTTCCTATGCTCCTTCCCCCGAAAAAAAAAAATTAAACAAAACTTACCTGTCTGGCGTCCTGTTCCCTCTGCTTTCTGACATGGCAGCCGGCCAGTGAGGCGACCCGCCCACGCCCGGGCATTCACGGGCGACACGCGGCACCCTCTCCCCGCCTCACAGCAAACATCCTGCATTTCAGCTGGGGCCTCCTGGACACAACGTCTCCCACAAAGGAAGGGACCCCAGTGGTGGCATTTACGACGCCTCAAGACCGAAGATTAAGCCTAGCGGTGAGATTTTAGATTAAAAAAAGATGTCAAGACAGAGAAAAAAATTTTTTTAGGTAAAATTCACATAACATAAAATTATCCACGTTAAAGTGACCAATTCAGCGGCGTTGTGCACATTCATGGTGTCGTGCAGCCACCACCCCCTCTGGTTCCAGGACGTTTTCATCACCCCGAAAGGAGACCTCACTCCCATGGGTGTCACTCCTCGCCCAGCCCCTGCAGCCACCACCCTGCGCCGTCTCTGCGGAGCTGCCCAGAAGGACTGTGATCCACATGTCCCCAGCCTCGGCGGGCGGGACCGTGTGTTCGGATGGGCAAGAAAGGAGGCCGCGGGTGTGCGAATCCCCCGGGCGTCTCCCCGTGTATCCAGGGGCCGGGTGCTGGGAAGGTTCAGACGGAGCCGGAAAGCTCCAGAGTCGGGCTAACCAGCTCGGATGGCGGCTCTGTCGTTTTTCTGGCTGGGGGGTCCTGGGCTCTGCCCCTTCAGGCTCCGAGCCTCAGTTTCCCCATCGGGCAACGGGAATTTTCACGGCCCTGCCTCGGTGGGCCACTGTGAGCATCACGTGTGAAAACGCGCAGAGAGGGTTCGGCCCAGTGCAGGCCTGGCGAGCGTACTGGGGTGAATGGCGTCCCCCCCAATTCACGTCCACCCAGGACCTGGGAGAGTGACCTGATTGGGAAAGTCTCCATCTGCAGACAGAGCCAAGGGAGGCTGAGGCCACGCTGGGGACGGTGGGCCCCGAATCCCAGGACCGGGGGACTCCCAAGAAGGCCGTGTGGAGACACAGAGACACGGAGTGAGGACCGCCAGGGACGCAGCTACAAGCCAAGGGACGCCAGGTGGCCAGCAGCCGCCGGAAGCGGGAGAGAAGCGAGGAGAGGTCCTCCCGGGGCCTTCAGAGGGAGCGCGTCCTCTCGGCCCCCTGGCCTCCGGGGTGGCGAGAGAGGCCCCTCCTGTCGGGTCACACCAGCTCGTTCGTGGCTGCCTCGGTCACGGCCGCTCGAGGACACACACAGGGAGGGCTCCACAGTGGGACGTGCGTCGCTGTCATTAGGCATCAGGTCACCAGCGGACGAGGCAGGATCGCTCGGGAGGGCGGGCCGGACAGGGGACCCAAGGAGGGGCCGGGGGGACGCCCAGGCCTCCGGGCGGTGAGGCTCGGGTAAGGGGACCTAAGGGGAGTGGGGGGACTCACGGTCAGAGACGCCCTCCAGACCCCACGGAAGGGCAGCGGAGCAGCTTCACGGTCAACTCCGAGGACGGGCCGCACCCGCCGCGGCTCCCCCGGCCGGTGTCTCTACAGCGTGGTGGCGCCCGCGGGGCGGGACCCCGGGCCGCTCAGGACCCTCCCCGGGGGACGTCGAGGCAGAGACCCCGCAGTGCGGTGGTGCCACCTCAAAGCCCCTTCCCGCCCAGCCGCCCGCGAGCGCGGGGCCCGCTGCCCCCAGAACGGCCGCCAGCACTGTGTCCCCTCCCGGGCCCGGCCGGGCCGCCCGGTTCTCGCAGGTGACCAGCCTCCTCCCGAGAGCCCGAGGCAGAAGGGACGCAGCCCAGCAAAGGGGACGCGACTGTGGACGACGGCGCATCGTTTGGCTCGTTTCCACCCGGATTTGACCGGGGAGGATCCCCCGGCGGGGCCGCAAGGACGGGAGGACCCTGGCCCCACAGGTCACGGCCCCTCGGCCGGGTTCACACCGGCCTAAGGGGCGGCCGGGGACGGTGGCCGCGTCCCGGGCCGGGCCCTGCCCTGCATGTGCACGGGGCCCCCTCGCCCGCGCCCCCGGCAGCCTCGGGCCGCATAAACGCTGCCGCAGACCTGGTCTCTGCCCGGGGACACCGGCCCGGCCTCCGCGAGGCCGAGGGCCGCAGAACTCGGTTGTGTCTCTGAAGCCAAACCAACGCCGGCTCCAAACGCTCCGGTGGGATCTCCTCCCCGAGCGGAGCCCGAGTTTTACCTTAGACTTCTCGAGCTTTCCCCGAGAGCAGGGCAAATCCTCCAGCTCACGTTCTGAGGAAAGAATTCGGTTCGTGTGTGTGTGTGTGTGTGTGTGTATTTCCCCTAAAACGCCTTTCCTTCTGTTGGAAGGCTGGAAGGTCTGCTTAAATATTTTACTTGAAATACGAACGTTTGATGAATGTGGAAATACCCCTCCAGGAGCAGCTCCTCCGCGCGCCTGGATTCCAGGAGGAGTGAGCCCCCCGCCTGGCCCTGGAAGGCTCCAGGGAGGGTTCGAGGGCGTTTACTCCCCGCCCGTCTGTGTGTCCACTGATGTCAACCACGCTCTGAAAACCCACCGTGTAGAGAAGCTCAGGCTGCACGCTGGGACGGAGGGGAGAGGACAGAGAGGGTTTTAGTCCTCGCCGGGGCCCAGAAGAGGCCCGGGTTCTGGTCCCACCCTGAGCAGCTGACGCGTTTCCTCACCTCTCAGCATCTCGGATGCCTCATCCCCAAAGGAAGGATCAAAACAAGATCCTCTGGTGGAATTCTCATTAGCAAATGCATGGGAGGACGCTGCTGCCACGCCATCACTGAGTCATTCAACAAACATTTGCTGGGCACCTACCATGAGCCAGATTCTGTGCCAGGTGGCGGGGAGACAGCAGGGACCAGGACGGGGCCATGTCCCTGCCCTCAGGGAGCTGGCGTTCTAGAAGGTGGGAGACCTGCTGTCTTTTAGACTCCGCTTGGTGCAGCTGTGGGAGGAGGTAGAGGGAGGGTCTGGAGGTGACGGCCACTAAGGCTCCTAGGTCCTGGCGATGTCGGGGCCCCCGTGAAGGACCCTCAGCCCAGCTGAGACCACCCTGACCGCAGCACGTGAAAAGGCCAGGATCCCAGGCCTTCTGATTTCGTTTCAGAAGCTCCACAGGGCTTTGCATGGGGCCTGGGACTTAGCAGGTGCTCAGTCCTTTCCTTTTTCCTTTTTTAAAGGAACGGTAAGCAGCCAGACTCCAGGAGGGAAGGGCCCAGCGATGGTGCGTGTAGAGGTCGAGGGAGCCCGGGTTTGGGAACCAGATCACTGGTGGTTCAAATCCTGGCTGTGCCACTCATTGGCTGTGTGATCTCAGGAAGGGTACTAAGTCTCTCTGAACCTCAGTTTCCTCATCTGAAAAATGGGAAAATGTGTTCCGCCAAGTTGTTGCAAGGATTACACCAGACATTGTCAGGGCCAGGGACACAAAGGACGAGACAGGGGTTGAAACTCAAAACCTACAGTGATCAGACAGGTGATGTAAACAGGTGAAGCAGCTCAGGTGTGTGGCAATAGGGACTGGTGGGGAGTGGGGTGAAGTGAACAAGAGCCTAACTCCTGCCCCCGTTTAAAGGCCAATTCCAGCCAATTGTCATCACGTGGGAACGTACAGCCCAAGGTTACCAAATCTGAGTTTTTTAACAGAGGCCACAAATGCAGATTTTTAATGTGAAATCTCTTAACTTTAAAATGATGTCAATTAATTTGTTAAAAATTACAAATCACTCTGCGAGGGCAACTAAGCCCATTTGTGGACCACCAGTGGGCAACCTCCAGTTAGGAACTCGGGGTTCCTGCTCTCACTGACTCCGCAGTGGGGGGAGCAGATATGAGGACATGATGTCATAATTCTCAAGTCACCATTTGCATCGATTCTACAAGCTACAAAGCAGAAGCCCCGAGAGGGGGAGAACACGTTCCGGGGAAGGAGAAGGCTTTCCTGCGGAGGGTGAGCTCGTGGGGTCAAGGGGAGCGGGCAGGAGGCAGGGAAAGGACAGGCGCAGCAGGGAAACAGCATCAGCAAAGGCTGGGCAGCGGGACCTCGCTCTGCCCGTTTGGGGGTCTGAGGCGCATCCAGCAGGCAGATACTTTGCCAGCACAAAGGGCAGTGGTTACCTCACTCCCCCGAGGGGAAGAAAGGGCAGCCCTTCTAGAGAACTCCGTGCCAAGCTCTGGAATCACCAACCAGAATGCTCATGAGTGGGGGGTTAATCTGGGTCTCCCGGAGACCCCCCACCCCAGGGACTGGCTGGAAATCTGAATCGGGGGATCCCCCCGCCAAGGGGCCTCTCTGTGCCTGCCATCACCCGCCCCGGGTCTGAGCTCCCGGGCCCTGCCCGCCCGACTCTTCCCTGAAGGAGGAACCTGGCAGCTTCAGCATTTCAGATTCCTCTGCGATTATGTGCTGTTTGGGGCGAGGCCTGGCACATTCCAGAACAAATGAAGTTAGCAGGCAGGGTGTGCGGCCTCAGCAGGGAGGGGGCAGGGCTGAGGGAGCAGATGGGGCTGCAGATGGAGACCCACTGCCTGGCGTCTGTCCCTCTGCTGGGTCGGAGTCCGGCTTTGACCTTCGCCCTTTCCCTCCTCTCCTCTCAACCTGTTCCAGCTCACAGGGGGTCATGGAGCGGGGCCATCTGTCAGCAGGAAGTTCTTCAGGGTCAAGCTCAAGGTCAAACTGATTTGCACATGAGCACCTGCTTGGGACTGGCACTGGGTTTACTGCCAACAAGCCACCAAAACAGGAAGTGGGGCCGTGTGGGAGGCAAAGTTGGAGGTGACCCTCAGTGTCCCCAGATTCTTCACAACAACTGTCACATAGAAGCCAGAATCTTTTCTTCCTGCAGACTCTCCATTGAGAACGCTAATGTCCAGGGCTGTGCATACAGTCAGTGCTCAATAAAGGCACACCCAAAGAAGGATTATCTGAAAAGGGACAGGATGAGTCTGCTCTCTGAGATCACACTCCCCAGCACGCGGAACCCGCGCGGTCTCAGGCAATCTCTCTCCAAAGACTACTGGGAAGGAAAAATATTAATATGTTCAACCCTAATCAAATCTGGGTAATTTCACTAGAAACCTTTCCATAATTTCATCAGCGTTAAAGGACTACAATAGCAACAAATTAAACCAACAGGCATGAATTTAGTTGCTCAAGAGGAAAATGTAGCCTGATTTAGAAACGGATGTTACAGTTTATTAACCAATCTAAATTAATTCGATTTTGAGCCACTGTTAAATATACATTACGATGTATCACCCGATAGCATAGCTGGCAGGGGAAGAGAAGGGAGAGGGAGGAAAGCAAGGGAGGCCCCCATGAGCTTGGTGCCTACACACAAAAATGCGTGTTAATTCTGCGAAATTGGGCTGGGTGTTCAAAATTGGAGAAGGGAGTACCAGTCAGGACTCCTGGTAGCAAGAATTACAGACTCAATTCAAGCTGACTGAAGCCAAAAGGGGTCTTTACTATCTCAGTAACTGAAAATTTCAGGGACGGTCAAGCTTCAGGTACAGCTGGATCCAGGTGCTCAAGGTCAATAGGAATTGGCCTTTTTTTGTCTCTTAGTCTGTTTTCTTCTGTATAGACTTGACTCTCAAACAGGGTCTTCCTATCTGGAGGCAGGATGACCACCAGCTGCTCTTGGTTTTCATTTCTACTGGCTTAGCCACCTTGCAGAAAGAGAGCCTACCCCAACTCCCAGATAAAGCTCTCATTGACCTGGCCAAGGTCATGAACCACTCTGATGAGCCAGGCTTGGCCCCTTGCCCATCCTTGAGCTGGAGAGGAGAGGATGTTCAGATCCACATTCAGCACAAGGACTAAGGGCAGGAGAGAGGCTGTTCCCTCGAAAAACAGAGGAGCAGCTGCCAGTAAGAAGCGAACGGATGCTGCATGCACAGGAGCAGGTGCTGTGGAGCCACAGGGAGACCAGGCCTGTGTGTACCCAGTCCAAGGAGAAAAAGAGATGGCTGGAGTCACACAGCTGGTCTAGGACAGTCCTTCCCAACCTGCAACTTTGTCCACCTCCCCAACTTGCTTATTTGATATAAAGGCTGCATAATGGCTCCCAGAGACGTCCACGTTCCAATACCCACCAGCGGCGAGTATTCCAGGGCAGAAGGGACTTTGCGGATGGGATTCAGTTAAGGATCCTGAGAGGGAGATTGTCCTGGGTTAGCTGGGCGGGCCCAGTGTCATCACGAGGGTCTTTATAAGAGAGAAGCAGGAGGTCAGAGAGGAGAGGAGATGCTCCGTTGATGGTTTGAAGACCGGGCGGGGGGGGTCGTAGCCCAGGGAACGCAGGCTCCTCTAGAAGCTAAAAGAGGCAAAGAATGAACTCTCCCCTGGAGGCTCCAGAAGGAAGCAGCCCTGCTGACACCTTGATTTTGGACCCACAAGACTCATTTTGGGCTTCTAACCTCAGAACGTGTGTCATTCTAAACCACTAAGCTTGGTGATTTGTCACAGCAGCAATAAACAAAAAAAAATACACGTTTGTATGAGACCACGCACTCCCCTCGGGCTCCAGGCCACGTATCCCGAGGTGGAGGTGCCTCCAAAGACAGCACAGAGGATGTGTCTATGTCGCGTCGGTTTCAGATCTATGGCGGTGCAGAACGAAAACCTGCCTGAATGGTTACCCTGGACTGGAAGCCGTCAAGAAACCCAGGCGGCAGGAGCTGTTCCCAACCACGCCGTCACAGACCAGGCCACCCGAGCGATACAGCAGCTGGTGGCCTTGACCGTGGGCCCCTCGGGTCTCCTGCCACGGGCACACGGCTGACTGATGGCCCCGCTGCTGCGCTCTGACCCCGCCCTGAGTCCCGCGGGTGCTCCCAGCAGTGACCAAGCGCGGAGGGGAAAGGAAGGCAGGCCCCAAGATGGGGGATGCCTCCGATGGGGACCTTGGCTCCAGGACGCCCCATTGGCCTGGATGAAAACTTCCTTAGGGCTGCACTGAGGCTGGGGCCCCTCCTACCTGACGCTCCTTCTGTCCCTCGCTCCTGCACGGGGGCCAGACCGGCATCCAGGCCTCTCCTGCCTCCCCCTCCCCCTCCCCTTAGAGCTGTTTCCCCAGATCAACCTCCTGCACGTCTAATCTCCCCTTGGCGTCTTCTTCTCGGAGGACCAAACTGGCCCAGCACCGCTGTGGGAATTAGGAAAAGGAGCCCCTCTGGGTGTATGCGCTACAACAATCAGATGCTTCTTCCAGGATGAGCAGCCGAGCAAGCGAGCCAAGCACGGCCTGAGCTCACCCCCGATTACCTGTTCAGTGGGCGCCTTTGTGCAGTGCACAACATATACACTGCGCATGGCGGGGCTGCTGCAGACCCCTTGGCTGTAAGGGGCTTTTGGAGGGAGCACTAATGTAGGCAGGCCAGGAAGACCCCGCCTCCATATTCAGGGACCAAGGGAAGCCAGGTGCCTGCTGTGCAGGGCCCTACGCTGCTCCCCACCCACCTCTGGGCTGTGTCCACCATGGGCAAGTGATATCCGGGTACGGGCATTGTTCTCAGCAAGGACCACTTGGTTTGGCCTATGCTGGGTTTTCTAGAATTCTGAATTACTAGATGGTAGCCCTTACAAATGTGGATTTTAGCTTCTCTTGAAAACTCAGCTGGCCTGGTCACACAGGGTCCATATCCCCCACATGGCTGCAATCTGGTGACACTTCATAGTGACCACTCCCTCTGCCCAGACCCTGAGGATCCCAGCACGCCACAGTCCCCGCCCGGCCTATTCTACTCCCCTCACCTGCCAGGGTCCTGGGGCTCTGGGGATCCCACCAACTCGCTGTGTGACCTTGGCCCAGCCGCTGCCCCTCTCTGGGTCCTGCTCTCCTGTTCCTGAAACCGAGGCGGAGGGACCAGCTCCTCTCATCTTCAAGGGCCCTCCAGGCTCCGATGCTCTGACAGCGCTGAGGAAGATGGAGAGGGAGATAAAGAGAAAATAGTTCTGCTTAATTGCCTCATCAGGCCCTGCTTGTTGGGAAGCCAAAATTGGAGCAGCTTCCTCCGCTCTGCGCCCTCCCGGCTGCAGGACGCAGCTGAGCGCCGAGGGGCGGGGAGGAGAGGAGGGTCCTCGGGAAGGGGCAGGTCGGCATCCCGTCAGGGTTTCCTTGGGATGCGGGTCACAGAGCCCTGACCGCAGCTTCAAGAGTGGGGTTGATGTTCCTCCCGTGGGATCTCGACGGCAGCAAATGCCACGTGGGGCATGCCGCGCAGGTGCCGGGCCAGTTCTGAGCGTGCTGTATAGACCAGCTCGTGGTAACCCCATGTCCTGGGTGGATCCCCCCAAATTCATTTGATAGGTGTTTGCAGATGTGATCAAGTTAAGATGGGGCCAGGCTGATCGGGGCCTTAGCCAGTGACCGGTGTCCTTACGACAAGAGGGAAGTTTGGACGGAGACACAGAGGGAAGAAGCTCACGTGACGACAGAGGCAGAGATGGGAGCGACACTCTACCAGCCAAGGAAGGTCAAAGGTGGCAGGAGCCACCAGAAACTCAGAGAGGCATGGAACAGATTCTCCCTCAGCGACCCCAGAAGGAACCAACCTTGCCCACACCTTGATTTCAGACTTCTAGCCTCCAGAACTGTGGGAGAACAGATTTCGGTTGTTTCAAGCCGCTCAGTTGGTGGTGCTTTGTTATGGCAGCCCAGGAAACTAGCACAGTCCAAGAGGAGGGTTCTGTCATCGTCCCCATTTTACAGATGGGAAACTGAGGCACAGAGAGGGTAAGTCACTGGTGCGAAGTTGCACAGCAGTAGGTGGTAGAGCCAGGATTTATACCCACGCATTGGGCTCCTGCTCAAAGCCTTCCTGCCAGAGGGTGAGGCACGGGTGCACGTGAACACACGTCTGTGTGCGCGGACACGGCCCGGCACGTCCACGGGGTCACCTGGGGGGTGTGGCGGGATGTGCAGAAGCCCAGGGCTGAGACACAGGATTTGACCCGCGTCCACGGAAAGCGTCTGTGAAGGGGTGATGAACAGGCCACAGGAACCAAACCTCAGCGGCAAGATCACGGTACCCAGCCCCGCGGGGAGGAGGGCAGCCGGCCTGACAGATGGGACACCAGCGCCTGGGTGGGATGAGACCTAGCGGGTCAGAGCGGCGCTGGCGGAACGATGCCCACCCCACCGCGCAGGAGAGGAAGGAGGCCCCAGCACGGGCGCCACGGCCGGCCGGCGACCAGCACGGAGCGTCCGGGGACGGTGTCACCATGGATGACTCTGGGTACGGATAGACTGGGAGGGTCTTTTCTGGGCCCATTCTCATCAAAGTTCTGTCCACCAGACGTTTACGTTTGTAAGGGAATCTCCATTTGTAAAGGTGTCTCCCCGTCTGTGCCGGATGAGGGGGGGATGACCTCATCTCTAGAAACTTGTCAGTGAGGAAGGCAAGGCCTTAAATCTGCACACTCTTGTTTACTGTGCTTTTCTCATAATCCCTCATGGCTGACACCCCCAACCCCCAAAATCTTCCTTTGTGTATTTAAAAGGAGAACCTCCGCCATTTGTTGAGAGACACTCAGTTTCCCTGGTCTCTCCCACGTATACATCTTATGAAGCTCTGTTTGATTTTCTCCTGCTCTTCCGTCTCATGTCCATTTAATCTGTAGCCCAGCGAGAAAGGACCCAGAGTGGGTAGAGAAGCTCTTTCTCCCCTTCACTTTCCAACCTCCGGAGGTCCATGCCCGTGACTCGTCAGGGTTGCTCACGCTGTCCTGTCCCCAAAGATGCAAGGTGATCAGCTGGGGGCACAGAAGGGCCTGGGGTCTCAACTCAGGCTGGCAGGGGCAGATTAAGACGAGCTCTATGTGTGGAGAGCCTGGTGCAGGGAAAGACAGCAGAAAGGAGTGCCCGCTCGTGCCCCACTTGGGGTTCAGCGAACCTCAGGCATCTGGGCACATCTCCCCCAATTCACCACCATGCAGCCCACCCCTAGCCTGAGTCACTTGACTCTTTCCTAAACTGGTTCAATTACTTTTGTTCAAATAAATTTACTAAGAAGAAACATTCTGCTGACATGTCCACCAAAAGGCATATACAAGAACGTTCATAGCAGCTTTATTCATAATCGCCAAAACCAGGAAACAACCCCCAAATCCACCAACAGATGGATGACTAAGTGAATGGTGATCTATTTGTGTTGTGGAGTATTATACAGCAATGAAAAGGGACGAGCTGTGGATACACACAACTCGAATGATCTCACAGACATTACACTGAGTGGAAGAAGCTAGACCCAAGAGAGCATGTTCTGATGACCCCAAGTATATGAAATTCTAGAACAAGACCAACCGATGGAGAGAGTCAGAATAGTGGTTATCTCAGCAGGGCGGGTGCTACGAACAAGGAAGGGACACCAAGGAGCCTTCTGAGGTCTGGAAATGTTCTCTGTTTTGAGCTGGGAAAATCCATCCAACTGCACCTATAAGATGTACATTTCAATAGAAAAGTTAGAAAGAGAGAGAGACGGAGAGAGAGGGAGGAAGAGAGAAATTTTAGTTAGTTTTCGGTCACTGCCCTCCAGAGTGCTGAATCCTGGGACAGCAGTGGTTGGTGGTGGTCCCGGGGGACAGCAGCTCCACTCTCCGGCGGGAGTCCTGGGTACCCCCCTTGTGTTCGCTGTGGACCGACCACGTGCCGGGCACAGTTCTAACCCTCGACCACCCTCTGGGGCGGGTACAACTTCGAGCCCCGCCCTACAACGAGGCCGCAGCTTCGAGAGGTTTGGTGACTTGCTGAGGCGCACAGCCGGAACTTGGCAGCCGGGCTCCAGGCCTGAGACGTTAACTCCCACTCCACGGTCTCCACTTTTCACCCCTAAAATCCTTCCAAGTTCTGCCCCGGTCCTAGCAAAGAACCATGTGTGGGCAAAGCAGAGTCGCTCTGGTGAGACTGTGGCCACAGCCCCAGAGCCTCGCCTGAGCTCCAGGGGTAGAGGAGGTGGTGGGAGGGCAAGGAGCCGGGACCCTCCAGGAGGCTGGCGTCCTACCCCCACAGCACTGTGGCAGAGATTGCTCTACTTGTCCCCCAGCATCCAGTGGCCCCTTCTTCCTTAGTAATAGAAACCCTGACTTCTAACTAGGCACACAGCTGGCAGAAATAAAGATGACACTTTCCAGACTCCCTTGCAGCTGGTGTGGCCAAACCACTTAGTGCCGGCCACCAAGACGTAAGTGGAAGTGGTATGTGTGATGGCTGCGAAGCATCCTTAACGGGAGGATGAATAGTCATCTCCTGGCCTTCCTCCTTTCTACTGGCTGGAATTCAGATGTGAGGCCTGGAGCTGCAGCAGCCCTTCTGTGAGATGGAAGCCACAAGTCCCTCCTGATATGGTTTTTCTATGGGAAGTAAAGTTCTATCTTGTTTAAACTTCCACAACTGGGGTTCTCTGTCAAATGTTTTCCTAACTCACAGTGTCAGTAGAGTGTCCGAGCAGTCACGGGTTTCCAAGGGATGTGGGATGGCCTCCAGGTGGCCTTGCTTTGGTTAAGAGGAAGTGATCTTTTTGTAGGGTGTTACTGATCACAGAAGTGGTGCCTGGGGTGACAGAGGGACCCCCCATGCTTGTATATGTTGAACTCGTGTGTAGACACAACAGGATTCAAATCCTTCTAATACAACGTGTCCCTCACCCTGGGGAGAAAGATTTCAGACAGCAAACCAGACTCTAGCAGTTACTACAGCTTCCCCGTCCCAAACCCACTTCCTCCATATCTCTTCAATTGTACATTATTTCACTCACAAAGGGTAAAGTTAATAATGTAACAGATTGTATCTATCCAACCACTGGGATGGAAACAGATACTAACGTTTTGCCAAATTTGCTTCAGATCTGTCTTTCCAAAGAAGGAAAAGGTTGCAGACCCACTAAAGGCCGCCTCCTCCCCCCAGCACACATGGCGTCCTGTCCCCTCCTCCCCACAACCTCCAAACCCGGAGCTGGCGGAGGTCACTCCGATGGGTCTTCATCCTTCTCCTACGCGCAGCGTCTCCATAAACAATGGACAGTGTTGCTAAAACCACTGTCTTATTCCCACTAGTCAGATACATTCCTCGAATATTCGCTCACACATCGCTCCACAACAGTGTATGGACCACAGACCCGTTGGGAGTGTGCACGTCTCTGGGGAGATTTTTTCCCGCCAACGCTGCCCAAAGACATATGTGCTATTTTTCTCGTTACCATAATATTGACGCGTTACAATAAATGTGTAACTGTTCAAATCAAAAGAAAAAGCTGAACTGTGTGCCAGCTAAAATTATCCTGCGTCCCACCAGGGGCCCCGTACCTATGGGAACACGATCTGCCCAGTCCCACCGGCGCTGGGCTCTGTGACCCACGCTCCTCGTAAGGTCGGTCACACCAGAGAGCTCCGGACGCCTCTGGTCGCGCCCGTCGACAGTAAAAATAAATTTTGAGCACCAGCTCCTGTAATATGAATATTTCCTAACTTGTGAATTATGTGCACGTCCCCCCGTATGACTCAGCTGTTTGCTGACGCTCACCTGCACTGTTACTAGAATCTTCTTCCATCTGCCGCTTCTCTGCAGGGGGTTTGTAAGCTACTTGCCTGTTTCCATGAGGGTTGCTTTAGTGAATCCCAGACACTACCTCCTTAAAGCTGCTGGTCCGGGCGCACGCTCACAGCAAAGGTGAAGCGTGCCAGGGTGCCCCTCCCACACTATGTGCTCAGGGAAGAAAAACAGGCAAGCACGTATTGAGTGCTTACTGTGTGCCAGAGCCTGTTCCAAGTGCCTCACTCAGACTAACTCCCCTAATCCCCACGGAGGTGGTATGTTGTTATCCCCATTTACAACTGGAGCTCAGAGAGGTTGAGAAACCTGGCCAAGGTCACAGAGCCATCAAAGGGGAGGCAGGGGTTAAACCCAGGAGACCGGCTCTCACCCGTGCACCCGGCCAGTGCCCGTCAGTCCTCCCGTGGGAGGAGGGCAGCTCGTGTTTTCCTGGGCATCTTGGGAAGGGATTGTGACATGAGACCAGCTGACATTTGGCCTGAGAGGGGGCACTCATAACGAGGCAGACTTTAAACACTAGTAGAGAATTTTTATTTGTGGATTAGGATCTACAGTGAACCAGTGAGTTAAAAAGTTAACATAATCAAAGGCATCCTTAGAAGTCTCTTAAATCACCCACAGGGAGGTGGTGGGCCTGCCGGCAGGAAGTGCAGTCCATCCGGGCTTCCTCTGCTGTGTGTGGGCTCGTTGCCTGCTTGCCCCAGGCCCCGCCCTTCTCTATAACCCTTCTTTGCTGGGCTGCCAATCAGCTGGCTTCCACCCAGGGTCAGCCAATGGGAGGCACCGATTGGAACTGGAGGGCGGGAGGAAGGGAGCTCCCGGGGCATTTCTCCCGCTTTGTCCTTTGGTGGTTTCCTCCAGCAGCGCTGTGTCTCTGCTGGGCCTCCAGCTCCTGCCAGACGGCCCAGCACCCATTTCCCCTGGGTGACCCTCGCCCCTAGTTCAGGCCCCCCCACCTTCTCCATTTGTCCCTCTAGTCTAGCGGTGGCAGTGGCTTCCCGCCGCTGCTGATGCCCGAGCTGACCCCTGGCCTCTCAGCTCTCCCGTCACCTGTGAGACCAACCCCTGCCCTAACTTCCCTTGTTGCAACACCTGGAGCGGCGTCTGCGTCCTGACCGGACTCTGACGGACACACACAGAACAGCGTCCGGCTGAAACATTGTGTCAAACCTACGCACCCCGGGTGGCATCGCCGAGCGCTGCCGAGGCTGTGGAGTCGCGGGGCCACGCATCGCAGGTGGCGGTGGACTCGGTTCAGCTGCTCCGGGAGACCGTCCGGAGCTGCACGCCTGACCCGGCCTCCCACTCCCCGACACGCTCCCCCCAGAGGGGGTCAGTGTTCCCCGACAGACACAGAGGAGAACATCCATGGCAGCGCCACCCAACATCGCCCCACACAGAAGACGACCCAAGTGCCCGTCAGCGTGGGGATGGAAAGTCACTTGTGACCTGTTCACAGCTGAAACCCACACAGATGACAGAGAGCAAACTGCTGCTTTGGGGGCCGACACGGATGGCTCTCCTGCCAATGGAGCGGTGACGCGCCCCGGCAGTGACAGCTCGTGCACTCGTCCCCTTTACGGGAGGTCTGGGGACGGGAGGAGTCTGTGTGGCAGAGGTCCCAGTGACGCTCACCCCTGGTGGGCGGGTGGGCTCTACAGGGCACAGGGGGACCTTCTGGGTGACCAGAATCTTCCACATCTCCATCAGGTGGATGTCGAGATCCATCAAGCTACACACTTAAGATTCGGGCACCTTGCTGTGTACTGTGCCTCAAAAAATGTTTAAAACGTCTCAACTTGGACCAGCAGGGGCTCCCTTGGCGTGGCAACATGCTCCCGTGAGAAGGGGCACTGAGACCCGACACCAACCATGGGAACTGCAGGCGTGGGTCCCCCCGTCACTCACGAAGTGAAACGGCCGTCAGAATCTCTCTCCAAGCACACAGTGGGACCAGTGGGAGTTAAACGCGCATCTGACAAGTCCTCTCAGCGTCCAGAGTCCCAGCGTCTCACTGTAAGAGCACGTGCTCAGAAGTGTGGCAGCCCTGTGACCGTGGGGAATTCCCTGAACTTCCCAAGCCTCAGTTTCCCCCTCTGTAAAATGGGTATAATCGCAGCGCCTCCGTCACAGAGTTACGATGAGAATTCAGAGAGATCGTGTGTGTAAAATGCTGGGCGCCGTCCCCAGCACGTGTCTTCATTCATTCAACACACGTTCATTGAGCCCCACTATGTGCCAGGAGCTGGGATCCCGCGGTGAGGAGAGCAGGCCTGGTCCCTGCCCCCCGACGCTTCCTTTCCAGGGGGAGAGACAGGCAACAAGGAGGCAGATGCGTTACTGCGGACGTCAGAAGGTGATACGTTCTTGGGAGGAAAACAGGTGAGGGGTGGGAGGTGCGGGGACGCCCTCGGAACCCCCAGGTCCCCTTCCCGGCCGGCGCTCCCTTTCCTCCGCACTGTGAGTGTCGGCTGAGGGACGCACAGCTACGTCCTTCTCCAGGGACTGGCCTTCATCCGAGCGGAGTTACTCCTTCAAGCGTACCCGCTCCCAGGGGGCAGCCAGGGGCCAGCAACTGCTGGGGGGCAAAAGCTTGGACCCTAAGCAGGATGTGAACAGATACTTGCACACGCGTGTTCATGCACCACTGTTCACAGCAGCCAAAAGGTGGAAGCAACCCGAGGGTCCATCAACAGATGATGGAGAAACAGCATGTAGTTTATAGTGAAGGAATATCGTTCAGTCATGAAAAAGAATAAAGCTTCTGCGAACCTAAAACTGTTCTAACAAATAAAGTCTATTTAAAATATGTAGAAAGAGAGTGTGTGTGTGGAAAAAAAGGAATGACGGACTGGCACACGCTACAGGTTGGATGAACCTTGGAATATTGTGTCAAGTAAGCTGGACACACTTGGGGCTGCAGAGCCCAGCGGCCGGCGTGGGCCCAGGCGGAGGCTGGTCTCCAGCGAGACCCCTGCGCTCCATCCTGCTCTCTGCCCCGCCCCCCATAAGTCACTCCTACAAGAACCCTTCTCAGGCTCTGCCTCTGGGGAACTCGGAAGTCAGGAAGGCTGATCGGGAGGGCCTGGCTGGAGGGCGGATCCCTGATGTGAGCACATGGGCATCGGCACCGTCGACAAGTAGTTGAAATCTCTCGTTTCAGAGAAAAGGGATCGAGACTCAGGGAAAGCCATCCCTTGGCCGAGATCATGCCACAGCATGGGTGCAGGGGCCACACGGGGCCTTCCTGTCCCTCTCTTCACTCCTGGCGGGTTTGGCCTGGCCGTGCAAGTGAAGAGCGGGGGCAGCAGCCGGTCTCCCGGCTGCCAGAAGTCCTTCAGAAGCCTCTGGAAAATCCAGTTTGAGCACTAATGGCCAGGAACAGCAGCCCTGCCCCGCCCCGTGGGCCCAGCTCTGAATGAGCCGTGTCTGGTTAAATCCACAGCTCGCACGGCCCACGGGGACTCTGACCCCACGGGCACGGCCCGCGACCTTGCCGGTGCCCAGCCCAGGGTGATGGCCTGGAAGGCAGGCATGGGGCACACGGGGACAAGGGGAGCGAGTCGAAGGGCTGGGTGGGGAGGGAGGTCCCGTCTGTCAGAGCAGAGGGCAAGCGGAGGGGTCTCAGAGGCACACACGGCTCCAGGCCTAATTCTCCCCTCTCTTTGCGGAAATAACCACTGTGTACAAACATGACATATCGGGTCCCCAGACGGCACTAATTGTGTCTCCTGAAAGGACGGGTGACAGCGGCGTTGCATTGAAATAATTATGGCTTTTGCATGTGGAAGGGCGGGAGGGGAGGGCGGGAGGGAGATCTTATTTGATTATTTATAGTAAACAGCAGGAGCTGAGTTGGATAAAAAGAAAATTCCAGTTTTTCACAGCAAGAAAGGCAGCCACTCCTGCTTGGGCCGTGCAGTGGCTTCCGGCCAGACCCGGGCTTCTTCACCATGGGGACGGAGTCATTGCCGGAGGGGAGCGTGAAAAAGACAGACAGGTCCTGTCTGACCGAAGGCACCTGGGGGCGGCTGGTGGATTCAGGGTGCCCTGTCCTGAGTCAGGTGTGGACAGTGGAAAGGTTGCCAAGACGTCCCAAATACGGGCCTCCGTGACCTCCTGCTGAGAGGAATGAGCGGGGGGAGGGGAACACCCACGCACCGGGCACCTACTGTGTGCCCGCACGGCGCTGGGCGCTTTGTCGGCTGCCTTTCATTGACTCGGGCTGGATGCCCAAACACTCGACAAACATTTATTGAACACCTACTCTGAGCCGCGTCACAACCAACCACAGGAGCTCAGCGCACGGGCGACAAGCATTGAGTTAGCTCGCGTGTCTGCAGGGGACGGGCCGCTCTAGGCTGGCTGGCCTGGCTGGCTGGGCTGAGGTCACCCGGACCCGCTCCATCGTGCTCTCATCCTCCCTCGGGACCGGTGGCAGCTCAGCCCGCTCACCTCGTGGCGATGGAGGAGCAAGAGGACGAGCAAAGTCAAGCAAGGTCTCAGCGGGCCCCTGGGACCTGGCGCACGGTGACGCCCAAGTCACGGAGTAAGGAGTGAAGTCCACCCCGGGTGGAGGAGGTGGGAAGGTGTGACCACAGGGAGGTGAAGAACGGAAGGTGATGCTGCAGCCCTGCGCCCCACGCGCTGTGCCAGACTGCCGTTTGCTCGAAGAAGCCACTGTTTATTGGACGCTGAGTGCGGGCCGCT
Organism: Tapirus indicus; assembly: GCA_031878705.1. Lineage (NCBI taxonomy): Eukaryota > Metazoa > Chordata > Mammalia > Perissodactyla > Tapiridae > Tapirus > Tapirus indicus. Next base: position 5,066,019 of record CM062938.1, read on the forward strand.
TGCTCACACATCCCTCAGATCCCGACTGGGCGCCTGCCAGCCGCTGGGCCCAGCACCGTGGTGAGTGCCAGGGACACAGTTGTAAGAAAAACAGCTAAGTCACTGCCCGGGGGGACGTCACAGGGTCTCAGGACACGCAGCTCCGTGTGCGTGCACATCAGCTGGGACTAATGGTCTGAACAAGGGGCCCCCGTGCCAGGGCGCCCAGGACAAGGGCCTGGTCCAGCCTCAGGATGAGGGGCGGCTCCCCGCAGGAAATGATGATGGAGCTGAAATCGGAGGGATGCACGGTAATGCCCTGGTGAAGAGGGGAGGGAAAGGCATCCTAGGACGAGGGCTCGGCGTGTGCAAAGGCCCTGCAATGAGAGGTTTGCTCGCAGAGGTTGGGGAGGCGGGTGGGGAGGTGGGGGGCAGGCCTGAGCCTCTCTGAGCACCGGCCCCCAGGTCACTGCCGCCGCTGGCCCTGTGGGCACAGTGCTCAGAGCTGCCAGCTCTGGGGGCTGGGGAAAATGTCTGAGACCTTACACAGAGAATACGCTGCCTCCAAATAGAAGGGACAACAGCAAAACCAGAGCCAATGGCTGTCGACCGAGCCGGTGACAGAACCCGTCATTCTGGTAACAAGTCAGCTGCACCTCAAAGCCACTCTTGGGAGGTTTCTGCTTCCAGAAAGATGGCGTGGGTGTGCTCTCCCTCTCGCTCCCTCTAAGCACAACGAGAAAACATGACACCGGGTGAGACTACCCCTTCACCACGTGCAGGCATCGCTTCCTATGCCCCCCAGAGCGTCCTATTAATCCGCAGAGCAATCCCAGGGGGACAACACCGTGGCGCCCCCATTCCACAGATGAGGAAACCGAGGCCCTGCTCAGGTGGGCCTATAACACTGCGGGCCTGGCCGCCTTCTCCCCACTCCACCGCGGGACCTGCTTTCTGCTGTGGCCCCAGAGACCCCACGGGAGGTGCCTGACTCACATTCGAACACACACATTCAGCAAAGGTTTAGTGAGGACCTACTATGTGCCAGGTACGCGGGATACGGCGGTGAGCAGGACGATCCCTGTCGTGCAGGTGCTGGCGTTGGGGTGGCAGGGGAGACACATGATAAGCACATGGATATCCTCTGTCGGGCACCGGCCAGTGCTGAGGGCAGAAACTAGGACAGGGCGGGGAGCGCGGGGGCTGCAGCTGAAAGCAGAGCAGAGAGCAGAGAAGGCCTGGCCGCTTCTCCTGAAGGAGGAAGAGGGGGCAGTGTGGAGGCCTGGAGGCTGGAAGTTCCTGGCCAATTTCAGGATCTGTCAGGAGGCCGGTGTGGCCGATGCTGAGTCAGCCCGGGTAGCAATCCTGGGAAATGAGGGCAGAAAGGGAACGGGGGCCAGAGTGTGGGGGGCTTTGAGGCCGTAGTCAGACCTTTGGCCTTTACTCTGAGGGAGGTGGGAGCCACAGGCGGCCTTTGAGCAGAGGAGCAGCCTGCTGTGACGGGGGTTTTAACAGGATCCCTCTGGCTACCGTCTGGGGAACAGACTCAGCGGGTGGCAGCCGGGACACCAGAGGGTGGCTACTGCTCCAGTCCCAGCGAGCGAGGCCGGCGGCTGGAATCCGGGTGGGGGCAGTGGCGGCGGTGGAGAGTGGACAGACTCTGGCCCCATTTTGAAGATAAAAACAACAGGAATTCCTACTGCACTGGCCATCGGGAGGAAAAGAGGAGGCAGGGATGACTCAGGTTTTAGCCCAGCAGCCGACGATGAAGTCAGCGCTCAGAGATGGAGACGGCGGGAGGCGAGTCCCAGGTCGATTTCAAACGCGGTCAGCTCGAGACGCCCCGAGCCATCTGGAGGCCGGCCAGGCTGTTCTCTGAGGACACCGCGGTGGAAACTGTCACGCGCCGTCTGGCGTGAGCTTCTGAGCACCTTCGCTCCGCAGGTTTGCTCTCCTCGGGGGATAAAACGAACCGACCAGACCTTTCTCCGCTGTCTCTCCGAGCGCGGCGAGCCTCCAACTGGGGCGGCCTCGCTCGGCGGGGAGACCAGGCCTTCAGGCGACGCCTCCCGGTACGAGGCTCAGACAGTAGGAGGGGATTCGGATGAGCTCACGCCATAAATTATTACAAAGGAACAGGAAATCTCAGTGATGTCAGCGGAGCTGCAGAGGGAACAAGGGGAGGGGCCCTCACAGCCCTGCAGGCTCCAAACCATTGCCCTGCGGTGCGGTCGGGGTGGTGTGTGCACGCGTGTGCACACGTGTGTGTGTGTGTGTGTGTGTGTCCCAGAGCAGACCATCAACAGACTCAGCATGACTGAGAAATGCAAAGGTTTTCTTGAAAACATCAGGTGATTTCTTTGCTTAGCTACTGAAAAGCTGTTCGTCCTTGAGCAAGTTGCCTAACCTGTCTGAGCCTCCGTTTTCTCATCTGAAAAATGTGGATAATAATTGCACCTCCCCATGATAGCTGGGGATGATGTGTGATAGTCAATAGTGACGTTCCCTCCACCATTTGCTGGCTTTCTGGTTCTCTGCCCCAGCACAGGGGAGGACTGTGTTTCTTGCCCCTTCGATTTACATGTGGTCACATGACTTGCTCCCATCAATGGAACATGAATGGAAGTGCTGCCTCGCGCTGCAAGAGCCGGCCCACAACGCAGCACAATCCACTGCGTCCACGGCCCCGCAAGTGATGCCTGCTCTGTTTGCCAAGAACGGAGCTGTCTGTGCTAACCCCCCTGGACAAGGAATAACTGTCATTGCTGTTAAGCTGGGATGTGGGGGTCACTTGTTACTGCAGCAAACTCTAACCTTTCCTGACTGATTCAGGATCAAAGGAGCTGACACACAGAAAGTCCTTAGCCCGGCACACGGTGTGCACCACAAAGCATTAACTATTATTACTACTTGAACAATCTCTGAGTCATAAGCAAATCTGGACACCGAGGGTGGAGACAGACTCTCGGGGGGTCCCTGTGACGCCCATCCCTGGTATTCACGCCATTGTGTGCTCCCTCCCCTGGAGAGTGGGTGGCACCTGTGGCCTGCTTCTCAGCACCAGCAGAAGTGACTTATCTGCATGTGACTGGACCGCCTGTCTTGCTGGCTTTGAGGAAGTAAGTGACCATGTGGGAGGCCCATGTAGCAGAGCTCCAGTGGCCAGGGTAGCCGGCTCTTTCCGATTGGCCTGGGCTTTCTCGGGCTTCGCACTGAAGGCCCTGCATCCCTGGAAACCCCGGGTTTGCCCACAACTATCCTGGTTTTAAAACTGGAAGTCCTGTCCTCCCGCAGACTGGGACGGCTCGTGTGTTCGTCTGCTTGGTGCCATGACAAGTACCACATCTGGGGCTGACACAGCAGAAATGCCTTCTCTCCCAGTTCTGGAGGCTGGGAGTTCCGGATCCGGGTGTGGACAGGGCTGGTTTCTCCTGAGGGCTCTCTCCATGGTGTGCGGACGGCCGTCTACTCCCCGTGTCCTCACACGGTCATCCCTCTGTACGTGTCTGTGTCCTCATCTCCTCTTCTTACAGGGACACCAGTCCTATTGGGTGAGGGCCCACCTGTGTGACCTCATGTTACCTTAATCACCTCTTCAAAGACCTGATCTCCAAATCCAGTCCCATTCGGAGGTGCTGGGGGTTAGGGTCAACACAGGAATTTTGGAGGGGACAAATCCAGCCCATAACAGTCGGTCACCCTACCTGACAGCCCACAAGGGCCTGAATCCTGCCCACAACATGGGAGCTCACAGGCAGACTCGTCCACGGTCGGGCCTCTGGTGAGACCACGTCCCAGCCGACACCTTCTCGCAGCCCCGTGGAGGGACAGCTGAGCACAGGAACCGTGAGGGAAGCTTCGTGTGCCACGCTGCACTAACTCTGGGGTAGCTTGCTGCACAACCGATAGCAAATGCTCTGAGTCATGTCCCCACACTTGTCTGGCTTTGATTTCTCTCTGCCGACGCCTGGCACAAAAACCTTGGTTCCCATATTTCGAGATGTTCTCCTAGAAGAACTCCAAGGACCTGTGTTATCTGCAGGTTCCTCTTCTGTTTAAACTTGGTAACTCCTTCCTCTGGACCCTTAGTCCTTCCCTTAGGGGTGGAATTTCGTTTTTGTCAAAGTCCTTTCATGTGCTTTGTGCGTCAACTCATCTGCTTGTTGGGTTTTTATCTTCTTTCCGGCCACACAAGACAGCCGCTCCCTCCTCAATGCAGCTGGGACGTTGAGGGTCTGTGAGGTGACAGAGTCATTGCAATAGCCTCCATCTCTGAGGACCGTCACAGTCATTGTCCCTAACCCTGGGGTGCCCTGCAGCATGCTCGCTGAAGCATGAAGATGCCTTTGAAAAAGGGATTCTGTGGAAAACTGCATGTTCTCATCTCTGCTCGGGGAAGCACACTGGGCATATTAAAGGCACTGATAAGTCCTGCATGGGGAGAACCTACTTCAACGCCTTTTGGGGAACACTGCTCTGACACACACTGTGACATTGCAGGGCAGGTAAAATCATCCCCATTTTCCAGATGAGGACACTGAGGTTTGTTCTAGTGCCTTGCCCAGGGTCACCCAGTTGACCAGCCTGAGATTCAAAGCCAGGCTGGGGGCACCAAAGCCTGCACCATCACTGCCCTGTACAACCTCTGAAACCAAGCAAGGAATTGAATGAGGCTTCGGCTGGATGTTAAGGGGCTGGTTAATACCCAGTTACTAGAAGAAGGGTAGGGGCTGATGTGGGGGCCGAATGGATGTTTTTCTGCTGAAAATGTCCCCTGGGTGAAGTTCCAACCATCTGCTTTCTCTTTTAAGAACCACAAGAGGCGAATGGCCTTCAGATACGTCGGGAGGGACTTCCCAGAGATTTTATAGGGAATCGCCAAGAGCAGGGGACGTGAACGTTGCCAGTATCCACACTGTCTCCTGGGCTTTGGGTAAAACCAGCAGCCGCCCGGTCCCCGTGCCCGTACCCCGCTAAGGGCTGTGTCTGCATACAATCCTTTAGTCCCTAGGACGGTCCAGAAGGAAGACATGTTACCATCCTCCCCATTTTCTAGGCAAGGAAACGGAGTCACAGCAAGGTGAAGGGGCACGCCCCAGGTTCACCAGCTCAGAGACAGAGCGGGACTGAACCCAGAGCCTGGAGCCCGGAAGCCCCACCCTCCACCGCCCCTCACCAAGAGTGGGGCGCCGGCACTCTCTCCTCTCTTTCCCACGTGAGCCCATTTTGCAAAGACAGAAATTGAGGCTCGGCAGCGTGAGGCAGTTGCTCAGGACCACACAACTAATGAGAAGCAGACCCGAGATCTATCTGCCCAGAGCCAGTGTTCTAACCACCAGGCTCCCCCACCTTCTCCCCAGGGCACCTGATCCCAGGCCAGAGGAGAATGGGTTTTGCCTTCACTGTGTTACATCCAGCTTGACCGGACAGGCCCTGATAGACCCTCCCCTTTCCAGGCCCATTGCTCGGCTCTATGCTGAGATAATGCTGACCCAAAAGACCAGAGGCAGAAGATGGCTTGGTGCCCTCCACATCTGCTGCTTGCTCAGCATTCTTGCTTAACTTAAAAAAAAAAAAATCCCTGAGAATGCCAGAACCAGAGCTGTAGCTTGCTTAAAATGAGAAAGAAAAAAAAAGGAAAAACTGATAATGTCAGGAATCTTTCCTGCAAGCCAGTGCAAATCAAATCAGCTTAAGCAAAAAGGGGATTTATTGGCTGAGTAACTAAAATTCCAGGAATGGATTCAGCTTCAGGAGTAGCTGGATCCAGGGACTTAGCTAATGCCATCAGGCCTGAGTTTCTCTCTCTCCCTCTCTGGCCTGTCCTCTCCTCCATATTGGCTTCATTCACAGATGCTGCTCGATGGCCAGATGGCTGCCAGGAGTTTTGTGCGACATCCCCTGGGTCCAGGTCCAACAGGAAAGAGATGCGCCTTCAGGGCCCTGAAGCCATGTTTCCAGGATCAGCCCTGATCAGCTGTCCTGAACCAATCGCAGAGGCCAGGGGAATGCAGTACACTTGTTGGCTTAGACCCAGATCATCACCCCTGGAGTTGGGGGTGCACCACCTTTGGACCGAGAATGGAAGGCTGGATCCCCTGATGACCATTAGAGCAGTTGCCAGAGAAGGAGGAACAGGTGCTGGGAGGACAGACACAGGTGCTCACAGCACTAAGAAATGAATCATCTCTGTGGGCCGGCATCTTCCCCTCCTTCCTGCCCCGGGCTCTCTGCCCGGGAGGCTGACCCACCCTAACCACCCGCACTTCCGGATGGACTTGGCCGGTGGGGCCCTGCAGGACGCTGGGGGAGGGGGAGGTCAAGGTCTCCCTGGGACTGGCTGTTTCCGCGCACTGAGGGACACTTCTCCTTTTCATTTTCTTTTTAGGTTGCACTTTTCTTTTTTATAGAGGTAACACTGGTTTATAAATTTCCGGTGTATGTTATATTTCAACTTCTGTGTACACTACATGGTGTTCACCACCAAGTGAAATGTACTGACGTACACCTGAAATTTATGCAATGTTATAAATAGTGTCACCTCAGCATAAATAAATAAGATGCTCAACATCACTAATTATCAGGGAAATGCAAATCAAAACCACAGTGAGATGTCACCTCACACCCGTTAGAATGGCCATTATTAAAAAGACAAGAGAGAACAAGTGTTGGAGAGGATGTGGAGAGAAGGGAACCCTCATTCACTGCTGGTGGGAGTGCAGACTGGTGCAGCCACCATGGAAAACAGTATGGAGATTCCTCAAAAAATTAAGAATAAAACTACCATATGACCCAGCTATTCCATTGGTGGGTATTTATCCAAAGAACATGAAAACGCTAATTGGGAAAGAGATATGCACCCCTACGTTCGTGGCACCTCTCCTCTTAGGGTGGCCGCTGCTACACCCTCTCTCCTGCTGGGCTTCTGGAACTCTCCCCCCTCCTCCCCTCCAGCCCTGGATTTCCCCAAGCCTGCCCACTCGGTGCAAACAGCCCAGCCTCCAGCTGTCCTGGAATTACCCTTCTGTGACCGCCCACGTTTCCTGATGTCCAGCTCCGAGAGAGATGCCGAGAGGAAATCCCATCCGGCCGGGACCCCCGCCTTCTCCCCGACCCCCTGCACCAGTACCGTCCCCCCGGGCGCCCCCCACCCTTCCCCAGGTCTGCAAGGCCAGCGAGTTGGGGAAGATGGAAAGTTCTGGAGACCGATGGTGGCGATGGCGGCACAAGAATGTGGATGCACCTGATGCCCCTGAAGTGCACACGTGAAGATGGTAAATTTCATGTTATGTATATTTTACTACAATTTTTTTAATGTTTTTTCAAAGGGGAAAAAGAGCCAGGACGCACAAACCTCCCCGCGGCCCTTTCGACCCCTCACCCGGGCCCCTCACCCGAGTCGGGGATCCGGGGCTCCTGCCCAGCACTTGGTGAGCAGGGCGGCTCCCCTGCGTCAACTGATTCATGTCTGTGGGGAGGACAAGGCACAGGCTGCCTCCAGACGCCCCGGGCCTCGGGGACAGGGATGCAACCCAGCTCCGACCAGGCCGGGGCGGCACAGACGAGTCCCGGGAGCCGCGCGAGCTGTGCCCCCAGCCGCTGCCCCGCCTGCGAGGACAGACGCCCGGGCGCGGCGCACAGCAGGCCGTTCTCGATGCCGAGGGTGAGGTCGGGAGCCCGGAGACGACTCCTGAGCAACGGCGTCCGTGGAAACTGCGTGAGCCACACGCGGAATCAAAATGTCCCGGTAGCCATAGCAAAAAAAATGAAAGGAAAAGGAACCATGAAATTTAACCTAATCAATCTAAAATGTGATCATCTCAACATCTAACCTACATTAAAAATTATCAGTGAGATCTTTCCTGTGCTTTTCCACATATGAACACTGAAATCTCTGTGCTCTACTCTTGCAGCCGTCCCAACGCGGCCGCTCATTCCCGCCGGAAATACTTGCCTGGATTTCAATTTCGTAAAACCGGCCGTTGGAAGGTGGGTCGACCGCCCCACCTTGTTCCACAGAGACTGACTTCATAGTCTTCCAAGCTCCGAGGATCAAAAATCACTTTCCGTTAATATTTGCATCCAATCGTCAAATCTGCTCCAGTTTTCCGTTTTAAATTGAAATTAATTAAAACAAAGTAAAATTTAAAACTGGGCTCCTCAGTCTCACAAGCCACAGTAAGTGCTCTGTTGTTCGGGGCGGGGCAGCTCTAAAGGGAGGAGAGGGACGGTTAGAATGTAGATAAACGGGATCATTTCAAGTAAAGGGACTCACACAGTAGGTCCTCTTTTTCGTCTGACTGCTCTCATTTAGCACAACTATTTTGAGGGTCATCCATGTTGTCTGTGTGTATATACATATAATTTTACCAGATGGAGGTAAATGCTAAAAAAAAAAATAATAAAGCATAAAGCAATACTGTAGAGGGGTCTGGAGCTCTTTTAGACAAAGAAGAGATCTGGGCAGGCCTCTCCGTGGAGGTGACTTTTGGGCAGACTTGAAGGCAGTGGGAGTCTGAGCCTGGTTTGGATCTGGGGGAACAGCATCCTGGGTGGAGGGAACAGCCAGTGCAAAGGCCCTGAGGCAGGCACGTGCCTGGGGGGTTCGGGAAGCATGGCCGAGGTCAGGAGGGCTGCAGTGGGTGGAGGAGGGGGAGAAGATGAAATCAGAGGGGTCTCAGGGCCAGACCCGGAGGACCTTGTGGGACATTGTAAGGACTTGGGCTTCTACTCTGAGTGTGATGGTCTCCTCACTGGTCTCAGTGCCCACTGTCCCCACCCCCAGTCCATTTGCAGCCCAGTTACACTGAGGGTCATCGGTATTGTTGTGTGTATCAGTAGCTCACGCCTTATTGTTGCTGAACAGTTTCCATCGTGTGGATAACCCACCGTTCGTGTATCCACTCGCCTGTTGATGGACCGTTGGTTTACTTCCAGGTTTTGGCTATTCCAACGAAGCGACAGTGAACATTCGTGCACAAGTCTGTGTGGACGTGGCTTTCATCCTGCTGGGTCAACACCTGGGAGTGGGTTGCTGAGTCGTGCGGGGGGTGGACCATCGACCTCTTAAGAGACCCCCACACTGTTCTCTAAAGCAGCCGTGAGAGCCAGGGTCTCCATGTCCCCTCAACACTCGCGACTGCAGCCTTGTGAGTTTTAGTCATCGTGGTCGGCGTGCAGCGGTATCTCAGCATGATTTTGGACCACGACATCTTTAAGGTCACGAACATTCGTTCACGCATGCAACAGTGTTTCCTGAGCCCTCACGAAGCACCAGGCCCAGCTGTGAGCGAAAACAGCACAGTCTGGGGGAGTGTCCGGTGTCGTGTGTGAGACAGACAGGACTACGGGGGCGTTAAAGGCCTGTGATGCTGGAAGAACGTGAAGCAGGACAGTGAGGTCTACTCCTGGGGGAGGGAATCTGGGCAGGCTCCTCTGAGGAAGTGGCATTTGAGCTGAGTTCTGCATAATAAGTAAGAACTACCTAGGCGAGAAGGGAGGAGACCGGAAGGAAAAGAGTCCAGGTACAAAGGCCTATGAATGAATTGGGATGATTTTGGCTGCAAGTAACACCCATGAGGAAATTTAATTACCTCATATAATAAGAAGTCTGGAAAATGCCAGTTTCAGGATGATTTTGGCTCCACAGTCAGGACCTAGGAGCTCACCAACTTTCTGCTCTACCATCCTCAGTGGGTCAGCCATGTTTTGCCTCATAGTCATAAAATGATTGCTGTGGCTCCAGCAACACTCCCTGACACAACAGTGAACCAAGCAGGAAGGAAGGATGAGGCGGCAAGGGGAGCTTTCTTCTCACGTGCTTCTCTCTGATGAAGGAGGAAAATCTCCCCCAGCAGAGTCCCCCTAACATTCCGTTGGCCAGATCTGGGTCTCGTGCCCACCTTAGGTCAACGAGAAACAGGATTTCCTTAGATGAATCTGATTAATCCCCTGGGACAGAGCAGCTTAGTCCCCAGAAAGGCTCTGCTGGAAAGGGAAAGGAGGGAGCGGTTGCTGCGAGGTAGCCCCCCGCCTGGCTCCCAGATCACTGTTTGACTGAATTGGCCGCCCTCTTAGGAATGTCTAGGTGGCCAGCCGGAGAGAATCTGCCCGAGGTGACAGGGCAAAAACTGGGACGGTCCAGGTGGCCTCATCTCAAACACCAAGGCTTCGTTCTCAGATGTCCCTCGATGCCCCAGGCGGGCCCAGTGCGGGGCACAGCAGGGAGCAGGGATGAGTTAACCAGCCCACCCCCAGGCTCTCTGAGTCAGGTCTGGCCTCCCCTCTCCTCGGCAGCCCGGCAGAAACATCTGGAGCAGGGCAGGGCCGGTGGCAGCTCCATCCTCCCTGGCACGGCGCAGCCCGCGGGCCCTGGCGTTCACCCAGCTCCCTCCCTCTCTCCCTTGCAAGGCTCTTTGTTTTCACTTCCCTGTGGGAAACTTCTCAGCGATTCCAGAAAGCAGCTCTTTAAGGAAGGTCAACTGGAGCAGGAGGGATCCGAGGGGCACAGCTGGTATGTGTGTGAGGGGCTGGGTGTGGCCGTGCACGCTCAGGGGAGAGGACGCGGTGTGTGTGCGGGTCTGTTTGGGGGGCGTGGGCAGCGGGAGAGAGGGGGTGCTGTGTGCTTCCCTCCACTCATCCGGCCAAGACTGACTCAGGACCAACCACGTGCCTGGTGCTGCTCTGAGTGTCCAAGAAAACAGCAGGAACGAGCCCCGTCCCCCTCGCGGGCCTGCCTTCCCCTGGGGAGAGATATAAATAAACAATAAACCAAACAAATGGATGATTTTAGACAACGCTCCGTGGTGGGATGAAGGTAAAGTCCAACGAGGCCTTTGCTTTCTCTGCCTCTGAGGTTCGAGAAGGCCTGTCTGCGCAGCTGACACCTGAGCCGAAAAGCCAGGAGGAAGCCAGCTGTGCAAAGGGCCTGGGGAAGCTGGCTCCAGGGAGAAAGTGCATCCAGAGCGAAGCCTCAAAGTGGGAGCGAACCGGCTGGGCTCAGTGAACAAGGGGAGAGTCCGGAGGGTGGGGGGCGGCGTGTGTGCCCGAGGCCGCGGGCGAGTGTGACCGGAGGGCCCGAGCGTGCTCAGCTCTGGGGACTCCGGAGAGTAAGTCAATCAGACCAGAAGGGCTTCCTTAGAGAGGTGGCACTTTTTCTGGGAGTCCTGGCGGCAGGCGGCACAACGAAGAAGCGACTTTGGCTCTGGGGGCTGGACGAAGTGTCAGAACCCAGGTGGCAACGTGTCGGGTGGAAGAACTGCGTTTCCAGCCTCCCTGTGGGACACACGTGGTCAGCGAGTGACAAGCAGAAGCGGTTGGGACGGGCTCCCCGGACGGGCTTGTTTGAAGTCAGATCCCCTGAGGCGTCATCATGTGTGGCGTTCAGCTGCACTCCACCAGTCCTCAGGGATTTGGGAGCAGTCGCTAAGCTGTCGGCATCGGCAGTGGGGGGCGTGTCTACACCAGGGAAGGAGGCAAACACCACACATCAGGACTTCCGGCTGCCTCCCCGCCACCAAAAAAAAGCCGCCTTAACGGTGTGCAACTGAAACATTTGACCCTCTTAGTGAACAGTTCCGTGAGCGTTGAGATGTCATAGAGTTTGTGGATCCATCTCCACAATCAGAGGACAGAACAGCCCATCACCCCCTAATTCCATGTTCCTTCGTAGTCAACTCTTCCCCCACCCTAGTCCCGGCCGGCCACAATGTGTTACCTTTTCCAGAATGTCACAGAAATGAGATCATACAGCATCTTTCATTTAGTGACATGAAGTTGAGGTGTGTCCCTGTTGTGTATGTGTCAGGAGCTCGCTCTCGTTTAATGCTGACTAGTATTTCCCTGAATGGATATATTACAGTTTATTTATCCATTCGTCTATTGCATCTGCCTTTGCCCCTTTCCCTCTGCTCCTGCCTACATGTGGACATGATGACTGGAGCTACAGCAGCCACACTGTAACCATGAGGCACACTTAGAAGCCACGATAAGAACGGTGGAGCAAAATGACAGGAGGAGCCTGGGTCCCTGAAGACAGCAGCCCTTGGTGCCTCCCGGCCTCCAGACTCCTCACAGGAGGAAAAAAGGAACGGCTCTTTTCTTTAATCAGCTTGTAAATCAGTTTTCTGTTACAGCCAGATCTAACCCTAACTGATACAGGAAGCAAAGTCTGACCTTGCTTCCTCTCTCTCCCTATGGATCTCTCCAGAAGAAGGCAGGGGTGTTGGAGGGATGTACTCTTTAGACAGGGAGATGAGACCCTTACACAAGACAGACTCGTGGGTCAGAATTCAAAGGACCCTCCCAGCCAGTGGCCATTCCTCCTCCCTCCTTCTAGACTGGGAGTGCAGGCGCAGGCGGCTGGCCCGCTCGGGTCTCAGGCTGGAATCCAGGTGCCGCCTCCACAGCCAGGTGCAGGTTCCTCTGCGAGCTCCCTCGGGTCGGGGGCAGAATTCGCTGGGACTGCGATGCCCGCTGTCCTGCTGCTGCTCAGCAGGGCTGGCCCTCAGCTACCAGGGGCCCTGCTCGCAGCCCGCCCCTCCCCTCCCTCCTGTCCACTGCTACAAACTTATAGGAGGTGACCGTGGGGCACGTGTGACAGATGACGTGACCTAATCAAGGGAGCGCTTACCCGAGGCATGCACAGAGGAAGGGGGGTCTCAGGGCCATTTTAGGACTCTGCCGACCACAGAGGACAAAGCTGGCGGTGGAGGCCCCTCCTGGTGCGGTCGCTGAGCCCCACGGAGCCCGGGCCCAGGAGGGTGCAGAGGCCCCGGGATGGTGGCTGCAGTCTGGCCAGGAGTCCTCCACCCACTGACTCCAGCGCAAATTGCTGACTCCTCACCCCACGAGGCCAACGCTCTCGAGTGACCAGGAAAGGTGACGGAGAGCAGGGACAAGCCGGGAGAAGGCCAGCCTCAAGTGCGGAGCCTCAGGAGAAATCTGGGAGGTGGCCAGCAGGCGCCACTTCACAGAGCCCGAGGACAAAAGGCCAGAGAGGGGTGAGGGTGGGGTTAGATTCGGTCGCCTGTAACAGAAGATCCATTTACCGCGCAGGGCGGGCTCCACAGGGAATGCGGCTGCAGCCTGGACACGGAAAACAAATCCGGCTGCTCGCAGAAGGTTCCCTCCCGTTCACAGATGAGGAAACCGACGTTCAGACGGGTTAAGTGACTTGCCCAGGGTCACACAGCTAGTAAGTGGCAGAGCTGGGATTTGAACCCATTTGATTCGACTTTTGTCAACTGCAGCCGGTCAGCATGTGACCCTTGGCACCCCTCTGAGTCAAACCAGGGGGCAAGCTGGCCTCGAGAAGCCCCTTCCTTCTCACCAAATGGGCCGAAGTCCCAGCCTGCCTGTGACAGGAGGCCCTGACAAACGACGATGGCTGGCGCCCACGTCAGCAAGGGCAGCACACAGACGGGTCAGCAGCCACGAGACCACGGACGGAAGGAGCCACGTGTCTTTCCCACACGTCACCCACGCACCAGGGAGGACTTGCCCAGAAGTCCAATCTCCTTTGAAGTCTGAGTCACCAGATGAGCTCCATTTAACGCCCCGATAGAGCAAAACCCCTGGGAAACACACTCCAGAGACGGCCGAAGCTCCAGCACCCCCGCCATCCAGGACCCCGGGGCAAGTTTGACAGTAACTGAGCAGCGGCTGGAGGCCGGCCCGTCGCTCAAGGATGATCCCAGCCCAGGGAAGTCACAAGGCCATGGCCGTCAGCCCCATTTTACAGGTGAGGAAACAGACGACCAGAGAGGTTGCACCACCTACCCAAGTTCACACAGCTCATGAGACGGGAAATTGGGACTGAAAGCCAAGTCTCCCAATGCCCCCAGCGCCCCTCCTCCTACCTCGGAGCTGGGCGAGGACTCCCCTCCTCTGCTGTGGAGAACGGGTGCTGTTTTTAGCTCCACTGCACTCACTTCCCTTTCTGATGGGAGCCTAACCCTGGATCACCTCCACCTGCCGAGACTCTCAGTTCAGGATGCTCCCTGGGGCTCCACCCCTCGTGGGCGGAGCCTGTGACCCGAGCCTGGCCAATCAGAGCACTGCTAGGCAGGTGATTGGCTCAGAGATGGGCATGTGACTGAGCCTGGCCAATCAGAGCACTGCTAGGCAGGTGATTGGCTCAGACATGGGCGTGTGACCGAGCCTGGCCAATCAGAGCACTGCTAGGCAGGTGATTGGCTCAGACATGGGCGTGTGACCGAGCCTGGCCAATCAGAGCACTGCTAGGCAGGTGATTGGTTCAGAGATGGGCATGTGACCGAGCCTGGCCAATCAGAGCACTGCTAGGCAGGTGATTGGCTCAGACATGGGCGTGTGACCGAGCCTGGCCAATCAGAGCACTGGTAGGCAGGTGATTGGCTCAGACATGGGCGTGGGCCCCAGCTGGTCCAGTTGGAGTAGTTAGCAGGGGAGCAGCAGTTACCAGGGAGGAGACGGTCCACCTTCTCTGCTAGACTTGAACCGAGAGAGGTGGGAGTTGAAACAACACGGATGGATTCCCTTGCGGGTCTGGAGCTCAGAAGGCTGAAATGGGCCTCACCGGCTACAGTCAAGATGCTGGCAGAGCCGTGCTCCTCCTGGCGGTTCTAGGGGGGATTCGGGCCCACGCTCCGCGGCCCCTCCCAGCGATGGCGTCTCTCCCCTCTCCACTCCTGTGGTCACATCTCTCTCTGACCCGAGGGACCCTGGTTACGTTACCCTTATGATAATCGAGGATCCTCTCCCATCTCAAGATCCTCAACTGAGTGACACGTGCAAAGTCCCCTTTGCCGGGTAAGGTCACATATTCGCAGGTTCCCTGGGATTAGGACACAGACATCTTTGGGGGAGTCATTCAGCCTACCACAGAAACCAAAACCGTGGAAAGCGGGGTGCTGAGATGGAGAGAAAGTAAATCCTGGTAAATGTTTTGAGCTCCTGAGTCAAGCTGTACCTGAAGCCATGTACTTTCTTTTCAGTTACATGATGACTGCTATATCACCTTTTTTGTCTAAGCTAGTTTGAGGGCTTTTGTTTTCTTTATTGTTTGTAAACAGAGGGCCTGACTGACATGACTCTCGACCCATAAGGTCACAGTGAGTAGTTACCAGCGTCAGTCTCTCTCTTGTGAGGCTGAAATTCCTTGAGAGCAGGGACAATACCTTATTTAACTTTGTATCATCGGACCTAGCACAGCGCCTGGCACGTAGGAAGTGCTGAACAAATGTTTGTTGATTGAATAACAATTTGCTGATGGAACAGTCGAAGAAACACCTCCCCGCATGCCCTCCCTCAGCGCCCATTGCAAGAACAAGAAGGCAGAGAAGAGCCTCAGCAGAATGTTCCAGGGGTGAATTGCAGGCCAGTCATTTCCTCTCTGGAGGGGGCCGCTTCCTCAGAGTGTGACCAGACAGAAGTCTCGGAGAGGGCCTGACCGTCGTGGGCAGCCGGCAGCCCCGCCGCCCTGAGCCAGCGCTTCCAGATTAATCCCAGGACGGCAGCTGCAGGCCTCCGCCAGCAGATCCACCTGAGTCATCCCTGCTCAGGAAGCGCCTGGCTCTTACATGCGACTCGCGGGTCCTCTGCTCCCCCGGAAACACAGGCTCCTCCCTCTCCGCGTCTGCAGGGCGGGCCCAGGCCTGGCCAGGAGGGTTTTCACGAGCGAGCAGAGGAGCTGAGGGACGAAAACTCTCCCAGGATGACCTGCGTGTCCTGGTCCCCAGAACTGAGCTGTCATTTTAATGAAGAGGATCCCTGTGACTTCTGTCCCCACGGACATCTGAGAAATGGGGTCCGAGGGAGGGTCCTTCCTTCTGTTCTGCACCCGCCCCCGACACACCTACCTGCTCCTTTCCCACCTCACAAGAAGGGGTCTGATTTATCCCCAGCCTTTGCCACATGCGTGCTGAGCCCTGCACTCAGGTCTCCGTGCATTTAGGTGCAGCAATAATGCAGGGTTTCGCACATGCTGTTCCTTCTTCCTGGAACACTGTTCCCCACACTGTCTATACATTTGGTTGGCTACTGTCTCCCACTGATGCTCGAAGAGTGAGTAGAAATGTCGCTTTTTGTTTATTTAGTCAACTGGATTAATGACAATAACTAGTGACATGTTTACAGCACTTTGGATGTACCGGGCTCTGGTCCGTCTCCTATAGATACCCATAACTTAATCTTCACAAAAGCCCACGAGGTGAGGGAATGGCATACGTGCAGGTGGCAGATGCGCTGTCCCCAAGGGCAGGCTGCGTAACCCCTGAGGTGTACCAGGCTGGGGACTTGGGGTCCTCGGGGCCGACTTCCTGGGCCCCTGGATGTTAGCCAAGTCCACTGCTGTGCCCCCAGCCCCTGTGGGTCCCTGTGCTCCGTGAGGACGGGCGGCCTCCTTCACCTCTGACCCTCAGCGCCCTCACTGACCGGATGCACAAATACAGAAATAAATGAATATGCAACCACGTGCCCCAGGGCACTTCACCTGGGTGCCTCAGTTTCTCCTTTGTGAGATGGCGGTATTACTGGCCCCTGCCATGACCACAGTGTACCTGAGCCCTCCTCTCGAGGGGGGCTCTGACCAGGAATTCAAATAAGAGATGGGGGCGTCTCAAAACACATCCGTAAGTCAGTGATTGAGGCCACACTGCCCCAGAGAGGCCCGGGGGGTGACGTAAAGATTCAACAAGCTCGAAGGCCTGGCCCCGTCCGTCAGAACGAAACCAGCCGTACACCTGGGACAGGAGAGGGGAACCCTCGACACCCCAGCCAGGCGGGGTCCCCGCGCCCAGGGGAGACTCCGAGGCCGGCCTGGCCCTGCCCCTCCTGGGCTCCGGCTTCTCCCTGGCTCGGGCAGGGGCGTGAGCGGGGACAGGGTCCTGTCAGAGGAAGCCCGGGGACGGCTCGGGCGTTTAAAAGTCCAGGAATTCTCCGAGCCCGGGCTTCCCCAGGGAGCTGCGCTCAGAGGGAACTTCCAAACCCTCGTGCCTCTGATTCTGCTCGACAACTGTAAGATCTGGGGTGACTCCTGGCAGCTCTCTGATCCGAAAGAAGCCAAACCTACATCTTGGCAAATTATAGCTGGGGATCCTCAAGCAGGCCAGGGAGTTGTGGGCGTCCTCGGTCAGGGGAGAGACTTGCCTTTGGGGCTAGGAATGACATCTGCAAGCTGGCTCTGGCGGGCAGCCAGCTTCCACTTACATACCTCCAGGGACGGGGAGCTCACTCCTTTATGAGTTCATGAGTCAGGATCATGGATTGAGTTTGCCTGTATAGAAAGGTCTCCGGCAGCCACTCGCTCACCCAGCTCTGCTCACACAGCCGAGAGTCCAGCCTCTCTGCACTTTGTCCAATTCACCACACATTCTCGCCCGGCCCACCGTCACTGGAATCAGTCCCAAATTTCCAGGAACCCCAGACCCCGGGCCTGCCAGGGCCTTCCTTCTTCACGGAGCTTCTGTATATTCTAGAATGAGGAGGCGGATACCCCAAAATAACAGAAGAAACAAACCTAGAGCTACAGATTTTGATAAGCCGTGGAGAGAACCGGCAGGCAAAGGAGATGGGGGCTACTTGTCAATACCAGCTTTGAGACCAAAATATTGGAATTTCCAGGATATTTCCTGGGTTTGGGGGAATGAGGGTTTTGTCTCAAAAAAGAAAGAAAAGAAAAAAGAAGGAAAAGAGGGAGGGAGGGAAAAGACGAAAATAAAGGAAGGAGGAGGAAAAGGGCCACTCGGTCCCCGTCAGCATCATCTGGTCCAGGAGTCGGCCGACTGCAGCCGAGGCCTGTTTTTCTGCAGCCTGCGAACCAAGAATGATTTTTCAAACTTTTAAAAGGTTATGAAAAGCAGAACAAACAAATAAAAAACAAAGAATATGCGACAGAGACCTGATGGCCCACGAAGCCTGAAACGCTGACTGCTTGGCCCTTCACTGAGCGAGTCGGCTGCCACCAGCTTTGATCCACCGACAGCTTTCCCAGCCCGGGCCAGCGGGAAATGCAGGGCGAAGGGACAGACCGGACAGCCGAGAAATTTCCATTTCTGCCCTCCGGGTCGAGCGCTATCCATCAGAAACTTTTCAGAGCCGAGCCCTGAAGGTTAAGTGATTTCTGCTCTGGCTCAGCGGGGCGAGGTCGGGCCAGGAGCACGGACGTCCTCACCATCGGAGGAAGGAGCACTGGTGCAGCCTCTCCCATTAGCCACTCTCTTCAGCTTTTTAGAAAAAAGGGAATTAATTTCCCCTGTTCCACGGGTGGTGTAGGGGGATTTCTGTTTCATGACATGAGGGGAGAGAAAAGGCCTATTTGTGAGGCAGGGTTCTGGGTTCCAAGTGACAAAATCTCAATTCAAAAGGACTGAAACAACAGAGAGAATTTATCGGCCCATGTTACTGAAAAGTCCAGGAGTTGGACAAGCTTCAGGCATAGCTGGATCCAGGGGCTCCAGATGCCACCATCAAGACTCATTCTCTCCATTTCTTCTGGGCTGGTTTCATTCTCAGGGAGGCTCTCCCCTCACGAGGCAAGACGGTGCCAGGGGCCCACACCCCATCCACGTGCCAACCCCAGCAGAATGAAGTTCTCTCCTGATGGTTCCAGAACTGAGTCTCACTGAACCCTGCCTGGATCATGTGACCCCCACAACCAATGACTGGTCAGGGGATGGGATGATCCGGCGGCCAGGATCCATGCCCTTCCAGGAGTGGGGTGGGAGGGGTCAGCCCCACCGGAACCACACGTGCTGAGAGGAAAAAAGAATCGTTTCCCCCAAGAAGATGAGGGGGCCGCTACCAGAAAGAGGAGGATGCTGAGCCGTCAGAAGCAGCTACTGTGCCCCCCAGAAGCCGGCTGGCACGTCTCAGCCCCCTGCTGTCTCACCATCGCTCTTCACAGCTGAGTCAACGGAGACCCTGGAGGGAAGGTCAGTCTCTCCGAGGTCAAACATGGTTCCTGATGGAGGAAGGATCCTGGCTTCCTCCGAGTCCGGTTCACGCTCCTGCTCCCCACACTGACCCCCACGCGCCTCCAGTCCTGCCCTCCCGGAGCCCGAGAACCCTGCACACAGTCGGTGTGCAATGAATGCCCACCATCGAATGGTTGCTGAGTGCCTGCCCCCCACCGGAGGGGCGCATGGCAGCCTCTCTAGCACCCAACAGGTAGTAGGTGCCCCACCGACACCTGGGAGGTGAGGGAGCACAGCCCAGGCACCTAGAGCGTGGTCAGTGCTCCCCAAACATTGGTAAACCACGAATCCCTGGGGATGCTCCACCAATGCTCCGTCAGCGGAGGACGGTGTCTGGTCCTCGCGCACAGCGGGTGCCCCGCAGAGAGCTGGTGAGTGGACACGTCCTTCGTGCCCGCACAGAGCAGGTGCTTGACCAACAGCTGGTCCCTAGATGGATGACTCTCCTGGAAGCCAGGCTGCCCGGCCGCTCAGACATTTCCAGATCATTAACAAGATGGATGGAGAGATGGGGGTGGGGAGGGACGGATGAATGAATGAGTGATTGAGTGAATGAATGAATAACAGAAACGCCTTCCAGACCCCGCCTGCTGAGGAGGGTCCGTGGTCCTTGGGGAGCTCTCAGACAGCCAGAGCCTCAAGGCCACTTGGAGAGCAAAACGCAGCTTCAGGAAGAGACGCTGGGTCTTTGTGGCCGGGAGGGGGTGGGGGCTGGCGGGAGGAAGCGGGGTCGGCCGGGGCCCGGCCACCGGCTGTGCCAGGGACACTGCGCCCCGCCCGCTGCCCCTGACCTTGCCTCCTCCCACACAGAGCATCCATTGTGAGTGGGCCGTGGTTCCGGCGCATCCTGCCCCCGCGGGGCGGGAAGCAGAGGGAAACACAGTCTGTTTTCTATTTGTCACAGCTGCCAAGATGCCGCTCCTCCTCTGCCCCCGCCCGGGCCCTGCTGAGCCACAGCCGCTGTGACATTCCTTGGCCAGGCCAGGGCGGATTAGAGCTGCCCGCCCAGGCTGGCTAACCCAGGAGAAAAGCCTGAACACAACCTGAGCGGCCTCCTGGCCTTGGTCCCTACCCTCGCCTGTGGGAGCCACAAATACAGTGCTCACCGGAGCCTCTCCGCCCGAAGGAGGGGTTGCATCCTGGCTCCTTCTCTCTGTAGCTGTGTGACCTTGGGCCAGTCACTCAACCTCTCTGTGCCTCCGTTTCCTCATCTGTAAAATGGGGATGATGATAACACTAGGACAGGCCGCAGGTTGTCTGGGACGTGTTCCTCCAGCCAGGGGGCTGGGCGCGTGGTGCTGGCGTCCTGGCTGTGGTTCTGTCTGCTCTTCGGGGAGTTGGAACGCCTGGCTTCACTGTGGTTTGCAGAGTTGAGTGTCTCTGCCCCAGACCCTTTGAGGTGGGGGAGAAAGGGCACGTGCTCAGAGGGGTTTCTCTGCGTGACCCCCAGGGCTGTCCCCCTGCTCTGCCCACTCACACCCAGAGGACCTACTGGGGGTCTCGTGTGTGCCCATCTGTGCTGATGGAAGAGAAGCAGGAAGGGGAGAGAAGGGACGTGAAAAGTGGGAGGTCTGGGCTCTGCCTGGGAGAAGACAACCGTATGAGCTGGGTTAGAAGACAAACGGGCCCTGGGGACATGTCCCTAGGCCCCCAGGTGGAGGCCTAAGGTGGAGGAACGTAGCAGTCATGAAGGGCTTCCTGGAGGAGGTGAGGCAGGTTCGAATCCTGCCTCTGCTGCATCTTGGGCGATGTCTTCACCTCTCTGGGCCTTGTGACCTCATCTCTTGGAGACTTCAACAAAAACAAGAGCCCAAGTCAGCCAGGCCTTTAATGAACAGGATTAGGGCCATTTACGAAGAAATCAAGACATCTTGAACTTGGCTTTCGTCCAAGGAAATCCCAGCAAAGCCTTGGCCAGGATGTTCAGGGTGACCCTGCCCCGGAAAGTCCGGCGAGAGACAGCCCTGCACTGAGGGCCGGCTCCATCCCCAAGCCACTGAACACCTTGGCAAGTCACTTATCTCCGAGACCCAGTTTCCCCGTCTATAAAATGGGACACCGTGGACCCTGGTGTGACCGTGAGTGCTTTAGCTGACACAGACTGCGCGCTGTAACTGGTCAATAAATCGTAGCAACTCCTAATTTCTAGAGCCACGGGGTGTCTGAAAAAAGAGGGGGTGACCCCCGGGCAGCAGAGGCCAGGTTATTGTCCAACAAGTAAACCTGGACACACAGTAACACCAGCACCGGCTCTTTCGTGACCTCGGGCGCACAAAACTGATTAATCACCACGTCGTGACTCACTCCCATTGCTGGCGGAGGCCTGGCCGGTTTCGTTTTATAGGTTTGTCCACTTCATCTCTTCTGTACTTGTGACTGTTCCACAACATAACGGACACTCATGAATCTACCCCTCAACGCAGGAATGAGAGGTGACTCACGAGGTCCCCACCTGTCCCCACCGCTCCCCGGCAGTGAGCCCATTCCTCCATTCAGTAAACACTTACTTTGTCCTCACTCCCGCCCAGACACGTGATCCTGAATGTTTGTCATTCACTGGCTTTTTGGCATAAAGATTTCTGGTGGTGTGTGTGTGTGTGTGTGTCTACACCTGCGGTGCTCAGGCTGGCGTGAGCTCAGACTGACCCGGAGGACTGAAGACAGAGTCCGGGCCCCACCGCCGGAGTGGCTGATTCTGCAGGCCTGGAGCAGCCCGAGAATCTGCATTTCTAACACACCCCGAGGGACGCTGCTGCCGCAGCTCTGGGGGCCGCACTTGGAGACCCACGACCCTACAGAATGCAGTACTGGGCCGTAGTCTTCAAACTTCCTAACACGGGTGTTGTGTCCTATGTGGTCCTCTGTGGCCGGATTTTTTCACTCGGCCCCAGGGATTCTCAACCAGGGGACACGGGGCGCTGTCTGGAGACACCTGTGGTGGTCACTACGGGTTGGGGTGGGTGCTCCTGACATCTGGCGGGTAGAGTCCAGGGACGCTGCTAACCACCCTACAACGCCCAGGACAGCCCTGCCTCAGAGAATTACCTGCCCCAAATGCCACAGTCCCAGGGGAAGTGAAAACACACCCACACAAAAGTCGTACACAAATGTTCCCAGCAGCATTATTCATAAGAGCCAAAAAGTGGGAACAACCCAAATGTCCGTCAACCGATGAATAAATAACAGAACGTGGTCCATCCATCGGTGGAATACGATTCAGCCTTAAGCAGGAATGAAGCACTGACACCTGCTACTATGTGGATGGACCTCAAAAATATACTAAGTGAAAGAAGCCAGACACAAAAGGCCACGTGTTGTAGGATTCCACGTGTGTGAAATGTCCGGACCAGGTAGATCCACAGAGAGAGAGAGCAGACCCGTGGTTCCAGGGCCTGGGGGCGGGGGGAGGGAGCAACTACTCATGGGTCGGGGTTTCCTTTTAAAGTGAGGAGACTGTTCTAAAGTCGCTTGTGGTGATGGTTGCACAACTCTGTGCATAGACTAAAATCCATCGAATTATATGATTTAAGTGGGTGAGTTGTGTCATACGTGAATTACATCTTAATAAAGCTGCTATTAAAAATAACAATGAGAAAAAATGTCAATAGTGTTCAATTGGAGAAATTTTGTTATCCAGTCTACGACTAAGATCCACCACGCTCTGGCCCAGAGCTGCTGCTGATTAATTTTCACTGGTGAGTAATATTCCACTGGGGATATGTGAGCACCGGTGATGTATTTATCCATTTTCCCACCGATGCATATGTGGGTCGGTTCCAGGTTTCGCTCTGGTTCCAGGGCCGCCCTGCATGTTCTTGCACACGTTGCCTGGGGCACACGTGCAAAAGTTTCCCTTTGGCATGTACTTAAGAGAGAAATTGCTGAGTCACAGGAATAGGAAAGTTCACCTTTACCAGAAATGCTGGCATTATATGGAGCACTTCCTACTCGCGCCAGCCGCTGAGAGAAACATCCCCCTGTTTTCTGCTTGCATTGTCCCTGCAGTTGTGTTATCGGGTCCATTCTAGAGAGGAGGACGAGGGTCAGAGAGGTGAATGACCCGGCCTGGCCCAGAAGCGGCAGACCAGACTTAAGCTCTCGTCCACACGGCCTCTTCTAACTCCCCCTCAAGCCTGAGAGACGCTTCCGGAAGCAGCAGCAGCAAGGGAGGGGGCTTGCGCATGAGCAGCTTTGAATAATTCACCAGCGCTTCCAGCCCGGCCTGGCCTGGCGTGGGGAGGTGACAGCAGGTGACAACTTGTTTAGAAAACAGCCCGCTGCTTCCCAGGCTGTGGCCTACTGAACTTTCTAGAATGGCCAGCAAACCTAGAGCACACATCACAGCCCTCTCCTTGGGCACCCAGAATCCTCCACCCCCCTCCAGCTCCTCCTTCCTGCCCTGTGTCCAAACTCCAAACGGAGCCTGCACACTAACCAGACAGGATGGAGCCGGAGCGATGCGTGTGGGTCTGCACCCTGCAGGCCTCCTTCCAAATCCCACTTGTAGCACAGACTTGCTGTGTGACCAGGAGGCAGTGGCTTGACATCTCTGAGCCCATCTCCTCACTTAATAAAACAGGGACTTTAACACACTGGGTGTACATCTCAGGCCACAAACCCGGGTCTGCAAAATAGTACCAATTTTTATTTCTTTCCAGTTGATGTAGAGCTGATTCCAAGAAAATTCAGTTTCCGTCTCAGGATTGGGGCTCCTCCACGCTGTGTCGGATAAGAGACCAAATGTCCGAGAGGTCCCTCTGGCCACTGGCTCCCACTTAGGACCCCTGGGACGCGTGGGGTCCAGGACCGTGAGGCCCCTTCTGGCGTGAAGCTCCACAGCATACATGCGGTGTGGGGGAGGGGCTCGTCGGCACCCCGCCCCCTCTGCCCAGGGCGCCCCCTTGCTGGTGCACAATGCAGCTTCTACATCCTGTCACCTCCCCGGGGCACCGCCACGGAGTGAGGTCACCAGGCCTGCCTCCCTCCTGCGTACTCCAGCCTGTGAAGATCTCCCTCCCTCCCTCGCACCGCCTCCGGAACCACAGCCACTCCTCAGCGAGGCCGGGGACGCCTCCGAGCCGCAAGAGGGAAACTGTGGCTGGGACAGGGCTGCTGAGCCAGAGCCGCGCCCTCCCGGCTCCCTTGCTCCCACCGGATGCGAGCGGAAACGGTTTATGCAACTTGCAGGCCCCTGCTTGACAGGAAGTTGCGTGCCCACCACTTTCTCTCCCTCCCGCTTTCTCAGAGCTGGACGTGGATCTGCTTCTGACTGCTTCACCCAGGCAGTGGAGGACCACATCCTGGGGCTGGTGGAACAACCAGACGGAAGGACCGGGCTCCCCAAACACTCCCGCCTTTCCCTGGCTCTCACCTCCTTGGCTTCCAGTGGAGAGAAACAAACTCCTCTCTTGTTTTAACCAATGTGTTTGGGCGTTTCTTTGTTACAGCAGCTGAGCCTACACGCGGACTAATACATGGGGTTTTCGCAAAAGGCATGTGATGGTTGATTTTACGTGTCACCTTGACTGGACCATGAGCTGCCCGGACGTTTAGTTAAACATTATTCTGGGTGTGTTTCTGGATGAGATTAACATTTGAATCCATAGACTGACTAAAGCAGATTGCCCTCCCTGATGTGGGTGGGCCTTGTCCAACCAGCTGAAGGCCTGAATAGAACAAAAAGGTGAGTAAGGGAGAAGTCACTCTCTCTGCCTGACTGTCTTCAAGCAGAGACGTCCGTCTTCCCCGCCTTTGGACTCAGAGTCGGACTGGAGCTTACACCATCGGCTCTCCCAGGTCTCAGACCTTTGCAGTCGGATTGGAACCTTCATCATCAGCTCTCCTGAGTCTTCAGCTTGCAGATGGCAAATCGTGGGACTTCTCAGCCTCCATAACCGTGTGAGCCAACTCCTCACAATAGCCTCTAGGTAGACAGACAGGTAGATGGATGGATGATGGGCAGATAGATAGATATAGATGATATGTAGATATAGATATTGATACAGATGTAGATATCTGTTGATCTGAGTCTCTAGAGAGCCCAGATTAACACAAGGCAGATAGATAATACAAGGCAGAAGCTTCTAGAAGCTTCTAGAAGCTTCTACTCTCTGCTTGGTAAAAACAAAACTCAAGCAAATACGAAGAGCTACATACTGTCTTGGAATCAGAAGAGGGAAAATGACGGGGTGAACAAACACGAATGAAAATCTCAGTAAAGAATCCTGCCTGAAGTTAACGATACCATATCGTATATTTGAAAGTTGCTAAGAGAGTAAATCTTAAAAGTTCTCATCACAAGAAAACAGAATGTGTAACTCTGTGAGGGGATGGATGTTAACTGCACGCACCGTGGGATCATTTTGTAATACAGACATGCATCAAATCATCGCGCTGTACACCTAAAACTAATACAATGTTGTATGTCTATTACATCTCAATAAAACTCGGGAAAAACTAAAATTTTTTAAAAGAATCTTGCCACAGTACCGCCCACCACAGGGGTGGTTTGAAGAATTGAGGGACTAACGCGTGCAGGGCAGTTGGCTCCCGAGGCCCGGCACACGCGAGTCAACGCCTTCGCAGTGAACGGCCACGACCGTGGGGCGGCAGCACTGAGCACCCAGAACCCCGCTCTGACGTTTCCCAGGGCGAGCGACGCTGGGCGCGTCATTTCACAGCGGCAAC
The DNA here is from genome assembly GCA_031878705.1 of Tapirus indicus. NCBI lineage: Eukaryota > Metazoa > Chordata > Mammalia > Perissodactyla > Tapiridae > Tapirus > Tapirus indicus. The sequence continues at coordinate 5,091,638 of CM062938.1, forward strand.
AAGTCGTTCTTGAGCACCTTGTGTGTGCCAGGCGCCGTCTAGATTCCGCAGACACGGTGGGGGTAAGAAACACCCGGGCCTCCTCTTGAGTCAGACCTGGCTCCCCTGAGCGGGGCCAGCGTCGGGGCTCTTTGATGCCAGCCTGACCGGCTTTCACGCTCAGCAGCAGGCATGGAAGGTCACAGCAGATGCGCGTGGCAGTGGCGGGAGAGGGGGACGAATCTGGCGGGAGACAGAGAATGGATGAGGGTCAGATGGGGAGAAGAGAAACCCTGCCGCCTGTCTCTCTGATAAAGAACAGCGCTCTGGCTTTCCTGCGAACAGTCACGTGCTCTACTCCCACCCCCACCGGAAGTCCGCACGGCCACGTGACTGGCCTGGACCAATGAGGTGCGTGCGGAAGTGATGTCAGTTGCTTCCGAGAGGAAGCTTTAAGAGCCAGTGCGCTCTGTGCCCGGCGCCCAGTGATGCTCCGTATTGGGAATGGGACGGTCTGCTCGTCTGGGTCCCGGAGTGAGGAGGTGCAAGCCCCCCGCCAACACACAACAGACGTGCAGCACATGAGAGACGACCTTTGGGTGTTTTAAGCCATGAGATTCGGGGGGTTGTTTGTTACTGCAACGTAACTGAGCTGATGCTGACCAACACATCTCCAGCTCGGGGTGAGGAAACCAAGTCTGCAAGAGGTCACAGAGCTTGCCCAAAGCCACACGTGGAGGCAGAGCCAAGACTGGAAGCCAGTCTGCCCATCACTGCGACCTTCCTGGAGGTGGGGCGTCTCCACTCGGAACAAACCAGCCAAACCCCTCACTGCTAACCCCATCAATTAAAGCAATTTCAAGGTCTCCCGGTTTCTAAATGAACAGCCCCGATCACGTTCGTTAACGGCCCTGTCTGCTCGGGCTGCTCGTTCCATCAGAAGCCGCCAACAAGATAAATGGCCCCGTAACTTATTGTTCCGCTGCAGAGCTCCTCGCAGCAAGTGGGAGCACAGATGCCAGGAATAAATCACGTCGGATCTTCCGAGAGTCGGCCGAGCTCCTGCAGGGCACCGCCGAGGGAGGGGGAGGCCGGGGGCAGCGTGGACCCTGGGGGGCTTCACTGAGGACCACAGAGCTGCCCGGAGGTCTTCATCAGGCCCCCGGAGGTCTGGAGGGAGCATCATTTTGTTCTCTGCCCAGTATCTACTCTTCCTTCTTAAGGTCTAACAGCACCCACGTTTTCTTTGGGAAAACCATCTCTCCCCCACGTTCCGTCCATATGGTTCCGGTGGGGTCCTCCCTCCCCCCAGCAGCAGGGAATGGACACGTGTTCTAGCCTGACCACTCGGAGCCACACGTCCTGTCACAGCCGAGATGGGTTCAGGGTGGGTGTGCACAGGGTGAAGGGACTCGATTCTCGGACTTCTGTTGAAACTCTAAGAAAAGAGAAGTTCCCTTTCAGCAGAGGTTGCTCGCAGAAGGAATGTCTTTCATCGTGCTGTCTGTCGCCTCCAGCACGGTTACAGGCACAGAGTTGGTGCTCAGCAAACATGTGCCGAATGAAGGAACAAACAGGCTGGAGTCAAGGCCGCTGGGCTCAGCCCACTGTCACGCTAAGACGCCCCCTCCGCCTCGTTGGACCTCAGTTCCCTTGTCTGTAGAATGGGGTTAACGATACCACTTACCAATAGCTGGTGTATCCGTTAGCTATTGCCACCACTATGCTGTGTGACAAGTGGCCCCTAAATTCAGTGGCCTAAGACAACAACCATGTGTTATCATTTACACATCTGCCAGTTGGCTGATCCAGGCCAGGCTTGGCTGGTCAGCTCTGCTCTGCCTGCCTCTCCTTCTCTTCGGATCAGGGGACAACCAGGACACGTGTGTGTCACAGACGACAAAGGTGCAGAAAAGCACGAGGTCTCGTGGGGCCGGGACAGAGCCAGGGCAGCAGCACTTGGCTCCATTTGTTTGGCCAAAGCAGGTCGCACGACCACACCCAAAGCCAGGGGTGGGGAGATGCACTCTACCCCTGGGGTGGGAAGAGGGGCCACGTCACACGGGAAAGGGCACAGACGCAGGGAGGGGCGAAGAATGGGGGCCAACTGTGCCCCCTCCCACGCAGATGGCAGGGTCTCTGTCTGTATGTTCCCTTGTTCGGCGGTGGCCGCCTCCACTGGGACATCATCTGCTCTGTCACTGCGGATCTCCAGCACCCAGGACGGGGCCTGGGACGCGCGGGCTTAGCAAACACGTCGAAAGACTGAGAGCTGCCCCCACCCCCACGCTGTCGTGAGAACTAAACCAGGTCAGACACACAATCACCCGTCAGGGGTCACAGAAGCCCTTCCCGGGTCACAATTCCGACCCCGCCGTGGCCTTGAATCTCCCATCTCTGTCCCCCTGATAGACAGCAGAGCCGGGGTCCGACTGTGGGCGGGGGCATCACATCTGGCGACCGACCTACTGACCTCGGCCGGTCTGTGCCAGGTCACTTCTCTCGTCTGGCCCGTGGTCCCGGGGACACCCCACCCTGGCCGCTCAAACCATCCCCGTGCATCAGGAAGTTCAGGTTCAACTCCACACGGAGGACACAGTCCTCTCCAGGGTGAGAAGGAGGGGCCCGAAGGCCCCGGCAGAGAGGGACAGCCACTGTGGCCACGTGCTTGGCAGAGTCCCTGCCCGCAGCCTCCCATCCCTGCCTGTGGTTTCCCTGGAGCCCTCCTTCCTGTCTCTCGAAAACAGCAAAGTCACAGAGCCCCCGCCCCCTCCCGTCCGCCCCGGCCCTGTGTCCATCTGATCCCCAGCACGGCCGTCCTCTGGGTGGACTGGGCTCCCCCGGCCTGGCACGCAGGGAGCCTCTCCAGCCGGCTCCTGCACGGCCCACCTCAGCACAACCCCCTCCAGGCCCAGCCCGAAGGACCCCATGTTCCTCTATTATGCAAGCTCATCTCTCTTCCTGCCGGGCCTGAAACTGCAGTCTGCGCGGGGGAGAGAAGGCTCGGCCCGGAGACCTCTGAATCGGGGAGCCGAACATGTGTGGCAGGAAACCGTCCCGCCCTGCCAGGGCTGTGTTGTCACCAGCCCCCACCCTTCCCGAGGCCCCCGGCAGAGGGGTCAGCGTCTGTCACCACACACTACCCGAGCTGTCCCTGGCGTTCGCCGGGGGCGGATAAACTCTGGGTCCATCCCCATCAGCTGCAGCACTTTAACCCCTGGGGGCGAGGACCGTGTCGAAGGCAGGATCCTCAGACAAGACGTTTGCGCGAACCGACTCGTGGGTGTTACCTCCGGACCACGTGCAGTGTTCTGACACCGCACTCCCTCAGTCTTCACGCTCCGTGAATAGACACCATTACCCCCACTTCACAGAGGAGGAAACAGGCTCAGAGCGGGCGACTCGACTGAGAAAACAATTAGGAAGCAGCAGAGCTGGGATCCAAACCAAGGCCCCTGACCCAGAGCCTCCCAGCCCACCGCTGCTCTGTCGATTGTGTGGACCAGTGGTTACGTGCCACCCGCTGGGCTAAAACCACACCATCCTGTGACCCAGCAACCCCACTTCTGGGCATGTGTCTGAAAGAATCGAAAGCAGGGTCTCGAAGAGACATTTGCACACTCGTGTTCATAGCAGCATTATTTATAATAGCCAAAAGGTGGAAGCAACCCAAACGTCCATCAACAGATGAATGGATAGGCAAAATGTGGTCTGTCCATATAATGGAATATTATTCAGCCTTAAAAAGGAAGGAAATCCTGTCACCTGTGACAACATGGGTGGACATTATGCTGAGTGAAATAGGCCAGTCACAAACAGACACACACCGCATGATTCCACTCATTTGAAGTGCCCAGGGTAGTCAAACTCATAGAGACAGGAAGTAGAACGGAGGGTGCCAGGGGCTGGAGGAGGGAGGATGGGCGTCGGTGTTTAATGGGGACAGAATATCAGTTTTGCAAGATGAAAACATCCCCGAGATCGTTTCACAACAGTGTGAAGGTACTTAACTGGACTAAAAATGGATAAGGTGCTGAATGTTATGTTACGTGTTTTTTACCCCAATAAACACACACATCGCCCCCCACCATCTTCGTCGCCATCAGAAGCAGCACCAGAGCTACACTGTGTAGCACTTTCGGACGCCCACTGGGCTTCTGGAAGCATTTGGCTTGAATTGGCTTGCAGAGGGCACTGATGGTCCCAGTCCCACACCCGCGCCCTCTGCCACATGGCTCTGCAAGTCCTCTCGCTAGGAGGGACGGAGGGAGGGCTTCTTTCCCTGCCCCTCGAGTCTGAACTGGCCTCGCGACTGGCTTTCTACAAAATAGTACCCGCTGTGCTAGTTCCATGCTGGGCCTTGCGAGGCCTGTTTCTGCCTGCCCTCCTGCCCCCCTGCCGTCACCATGGGTCACACCCAGGCTGGCCATGTGGCACAGAGCAGAGCTCCCCCAGCAATCCCAGCTGAGGCCATCCTCGATCAGCCAACACCGGCTGCCCCCAGACACGTGCGTGAGCCCAGCTGAGACGGAAGAACCCCCAGCCAAGCCCAGCTCGATCGCTGACCTGCAGACTCATCAGCCACATAAATGCTTATTGTCTGAGGTCACCGATATTTGGGGCCATTTGTTATGCTGCGTTATTTTGCCCAGAGATAACTGATACAAGTTCACACAAAAGGCCTCCGCCCATCCAGTCTTTCATTCAACTGTTCCAACACACACTTACTAGGCACCTGCTCTGTATCCAGGGACAGAACCGCTGGCAAAGCCCTCACAGGGCCCACGGTTCAGAGGGGATCAGACTAAGACCCAAGTACTCGTGACAGTGTGATTCAGTGCTGTGCACGCTCAAGGGCAGGGGCTGTGGGAGGAGGGAGGGCCTGGGGAGGGCACGTATCCAAGGCTGGGAGGCCAGGGAAGGCTTCCTGGAGGAGGAGTCGAGATGGGGGCCCGAAGAAGTGAGAGACAGCCGGAAGGGGGCTGTGTGTAGGCAGGAGCAGAGGAGGGGCTCCCAGGCGGAAGGAACAAGGGTCAAGGCCCTGGCTGGTGGCGGGGGGACAGAACTTGGCTGCTTCAAGAACTGCAAGGACGTTGGGAAAGTTGTGCCAGAGTTGGGACTTCAACCAGGGCCGGGGGATTCAGCCATACGCTGCATGATCAGATGTGCACTTGCGAAACGTCACTGGGGGCAGCGGGGCGGAAGAGATGTCAGCCGAGTGTGCGACGAACCCCGGCCGGCTGGGAAGGCTGCCTGGAGAGGCTGCGGTCCCCTGCCCAAGTGCAGTGTGGACGGTCCCTGATCCCCAGGAGTCGCGGTGGCTGGCCGTCTCAGCTGCCCTTCCCCAGGCTGGCTCCCTCTTGAGTAGTGACACGGAAACTGAGGTTGTCCCGGGGTCCCACTCCATCATCACGCTGGCGCCCAGGGACCCACGCAGTGGCAGAAAGGATCTCTGCAAGATGTCCGCCCTCTCCCCACCCAACCCACAGGTCACCGGCTGCAGAAGCCACCCTGCCAACCGGGACGCCCCAGGCCACCTCCAGGGTCCACGGAGAGTGAATGTGCTGATTCCGGGCAGCGACGGAGGACAGCCAGAGCCCTCCAGCCAACCCCATCCAAACGCGGCCCCTGCCCCAGCTGGCCTCCCCCACCCAGGCGAGACCCCCATCCGTCAGACAGGACCATCCGCTGGCATCCATCAGTCCAGGGAAGAGAAATAAAGACACTGCCATTTCGTCGTCCCGGGATTAATGTCCCTGCTGTGAAAACAAACGTCGCGCCTTCCCGCCAACATTTATTTTTGATAAATACTGTGACTTTGCCTTGACATTTCGGAAGCAGCAGGAGACCATTACCCGGTGACAATGTTCTATTCCACTGACATTATCTCTTAATTATAATATGCAAGTAATGCTGAAAAAAATGGCCCATAAATAGCTCATTTGGAGTTGCTGCATTCTGCCCTGTCGGGGAAACGCTGAACGGGTTCATTCAGCGCTTGCAAATGAGGGGAGACAAATGGATATCTGGGGGCCCTGTGTGTGTCCTGCCTCTTCAATGACAAAGCTCGGAGGTGGCGGGAGGCGGGGGGAGCCGAGGATTTCAGGGCATCCGCTGGGCTCCCACCGTCCCCAGGCCCCTTCCCTTCCAGCCCCATCCCAGACTCAGAGGGCATGTCACCCGTCACCAATCAACACCCGCCAACTCCAGTCCTGCAGAACGGTTTACTGTTTGGCGCAGAGGGGACAGGCAGCGATTTTTTTTTTCCAGGAAATTAATTCTGTTTGGGGGCAGGAAGGTCGAGGGAAGAGCCTGCGGGAGGAAATCCCAGTTTGCACCTCCTCTGGGTCCTTCAGAGTAGAAGAAAGTCCCGAAGTTCAGCGGGAGGGGGGTTCTGGGGGGGGTCCTTGGGGGCAGGGCGAACAGGCTTTGGATGGCTCGAGAAGGAAACACGGACGCTGTCCTGGAACTGTGCGGGCACAGAAGGAGAGTTTACAGAACCTCAGGGCCACCAAGGTGGGCTCCTGGGGTTTGCCTTTACGGGACCCGACTTTGGGGCACGCAGGGCCAAGTGAATTCGCGTTTTGAAAGGCCTCGTTGCTCCAGACACAAAACAGCGGTTCTCAGCCCAGGCGACTGCCCCAGGGGACACCGGGTGCTGTCTGGACACCGCTTGTAGGTTGTCACAACCGCGGGGTGGGGAGCCACTGGCATCTGGTGGGTAGAGGCCAGGGATGCTGTTGAGCATCCTACAGCGCCCAGGACGGCCCCACAAGAACGATCCAGAACAAAGGTCGGGGTGCCAAGGCTGAGACTTCCGGCCTACACGCTTGCGAGAGGGAAGGTGGACGGGTAGCTGGAGAAGTCAGGAGCCTGGACGTGGTTGAGAAGAGTCTAGAAATACTGCGTCGCTGCCAACTCTGTGAAGAAAACATACAAATACACAGCTTAAACCTCCAGGGGCGACCACTAAGAAAGGAACACAGCCGACAGTGGGGAAAGGCGCAGAAATAGGAAAATCAACGCTGTCTCGGCGGGTTCGTGCCAACCGACGGCTGAGGAGGAGAAAAACCTTCCCCTGGGCCATTTGAGGTGGTTATGGTGTTTCCTCTCTGTTTCATGGATGAGGACGCCGAGGGTCCGGCGGGCGTGCCCAGTCACAGAGGCAGTTAGGGAGACAGAGGGGTCTGGGGAGAGGGCGGCCCGGGCTCAGATCCTGGTCACCCCACTCACCAGCTGGTCACCTTGGGTGGGCAACTAGACCCCTCTGGGCCTTTGTGTCCTCGTCTGTAAGATGGGTTCATGACCCGCCCCATGAGGTTGCCATGGGAACGAGCTGAGACGTCCATGTACATCAGGCAGGAAAGAGAATCCAGGTCCAGTGGCTCAAGGGGTTTTACTCGAGGGAATTACTGACACAGACGTGGGCAGTGCGCACGGGGGTGGGGGAGCTGTTGCCACCCACGGCGGGGAGGGGCTGGGAAGGAACATTACACCGGAGGCAGCGGAGCGAGGGAGCGGGGGGAGGGGACCTGACAGGAGCTGGGTAGAGGACAGGGCCAGTGCCAGGCCAGCAAGGCTGGGGCTGCAGACATGGGGGACCAGCCGTGCCAACCTGGGAGCAGGGAGGGGTCTGGAGGCTACAAACCCCAGCCTCTCTCCTCCCACCTCCGCCGATGCCACCCATCGCCTGAACCAGCCAGAAGCCCGAGGAGGGGGAGTCCCCAGCGTCACCTTCCAGGACACGGGGGAGGTGGAGAAGGAAGGGGATGGGACTGGAGGGACGTCGGAGAGTAAGCAGCACAGCCTGCAATGAGAATCGCTCAGCACAGGCACGAAGACCGTAAAGCACTTCTGACCTTTGGTCATAACGGAGGGGAGACCCTGAAGCCCAAAGGCCCGGGTTCAAGTCCACACTGAGGGCTGACTGGCTGTGTGACCCACGGCAAGTGGCTCACCCTCTCTGTGCCTCACTTTCTCTCCTGTAGAGTGGAGACGAGGATAGAAACAGCGCCTCCTTCTAGGGTTATTGAGACTAATGACATCATGGAGGGACACAAGGCCAGACCATCACATGGGACGTAGCTCTGGGCTCAGCTGTCAGCAGGAGCATCGTCATCACTACACTCGACTCTCGTTGCTGCTGTAACAATTACTGCAGCGCAGTGGCTTAAAGCAACACATCTGCTCTCTCACGGGTCTGGGGTCACAGTCAAAACCAGCGTCAGCAGGACTGCGCTCCCCCCGGAGGCTCCAGGGCAGGATGTGTCCTCGTCCTTTCCAGCGTCTCCTGGCCGCCCACATTCCTTGGCTTGTGGTCCCTTCCTCCACCTTCAAAGTGCGTCCCTCCGACCTCTGCTTCCACCACACGCCTCCTCTCCGACTCGGCCCCCCCAGGACCTCTGCGATGACACTGGGGCCACCTGGATAACCCGGATGATCTCCCCGCCTCAAGGCCCTTAACTAAGCCCCTGTGCCAGGTCAGGGGGATTAGAAGGGGGATGTCTTTGCAGGGGGTGGGGCACAGTCATCACTGTCACTGTCACCTCCGTCTCCCCGCTCTGTCTGGTCTGCTCCCCATGGTTCAACGTTGCTCCTCAAGAGAAAACACGAAACGCGAGGGGCTGCCTTCAAGTGGCAGCAGAGCAGAAACGAGGGGGTCCCGGGCTGTGGGACAATCAGAGGGGTCCGCACACTGCTGACAGGCTCCTCAGAACGTGCTCCTGTGCCCAGGACAGCCCTCCTCCAGCTTCTAGAAGTCTGTTCTAAGAATTCAGGCTCCGTGCAGGGTCACCAGCTCAAATGCCACCAGGGCACAGCAGCACTGAGTGACGAGGCTGGCCTGGGTGGTGACCCGGCACCCAGAGAATACATGTGCCTTCCCATGGCAGCAACCACCCCGGGGACAGCTGTGGGCAAGCGGGCACGAGGGCCCCGTGTGGTCAGATCTTCTGATTTTGCAAGAGTAGCTGAAATGCAGATTTTTATACGAAATCCCTCGATTTTTAAATATTGGCTGATAATTCCATTGTTTTCTTTTTCCCCTTTAAACACCGTGTAAGCCAAAGTCAACATGTCGATAGGCCACTAGCTTGCGCCCTCTGGTCTGGTCCAAGGCCATCTTTTCCCATGGGAGGTGACCCCACGTCAGCCCAGAGTTACCCTAGAACTCGCCTGCCCTGGGGTCGTGGCCAAAGATGCAGGCCAGGGTGGCTCCCCGCCGACTGGCCCCCAGGGCACGGGCACCTGAGGCTCACGGACCCTTTTCCTGCCTCTGACCCCTCTCTTTGGCCCAGGTCCACAAAGCCACCCCACACCAGCTGGCCACCCGGCTAAGTCAGGCCACCTCTCCGAGCCTCGGTCCCCTTATCTGTAGAATGGGGACAGCGACGGCCTCTAGGGGTCGCTGTGAGCGTGGAATGAGGGCATGCAGGGAGAGCGCTTAGCAGGGCCGGGCACACAGTAGGTCCTCAGTGCAAGGGGCAAAATAATCAAAACCAGAACGAACAATAAAAGATTGCCTTGGCTGGCGTCTCCAGCAGAAGGGAAGGGAGCCCAGGACTGTATTGTCTGTATTTTCCTCCTGTTCCCAAGGACATCATGAGGGATCAGCATAGGGGACACGCATAGGATTGGGGGGGCAGAAGATCTGGGTTCGAATCCCAGCTGCCTCACTACCTCGCTGAGCAGCTTTCGACAGCTCACTCAACCTCTCTGAGCCTCGGTTTCCTCCTCTGCAATATGCAGTGAATTCCTTCTTGCAGCATTTGTATAGGGACAAACGACGTAAGATAAGGCAAGCACTAAGCACCTAAAAAGACACTTGAAACACGTGAGCGCCCTTTTAGAAATTCCCGGTGTCCTGTTTCTGCCACAGTTCCTGGTTTATGCATCGAAGGGGCTGGAGCTTGAACAGACCTCTTTACACCTTTGGGTGTTCTGGGGTGTGCAGGGGACTTCCTGCCCCGCCTGCACGTTCCAGCCTCGTTTCCTGCTCCCCAGGCAAGGTCAATACTGGCCTCCACCCAAGGCTGGGCTCAGATGCGGACGTCCCCGTGGGTGACCTGGCCCGAAACGGTCATGATTGCCATAGTCCACCTGCCGCCTCCTCGGAAGGGAAGGGCTCCCCTGTCCCTGTTTGCCCACCGACGTGCCTGCAGACTGGCCTCCAATCCCCCGCGGGCCCAGAACAGAGTGCTCGGCTCCATCTTCCTCGTGCGCCCAGCTGAGGGAGGGGACAGCCACCGTGTCACCAGAGCAGCGGTGCGGTGGGTCAGGGACTGTGGTCTGTTTTGTTGTCTACTCAGTCCCCAGGGCCTGGACCCGATGGAGCAGGATCTGTCGTTTCTCGGGCGCGTGTTCCGTGGCAGACACTGCGCCAGGCCCCTTCATGCACGTTTCACTGACGCTCCCCGCCACTCGAGCGCTGGGCTGTCTCGGTCGGGCTGGTCTAGGGACACTGCGGTAACAAGCAACCCCCAGGTCTCGGCAGCCTAGAGTAACAGAGGTCAACCCGCGGCTGTGCTCTGTGTGGTCCTCATTCTGGGGCCAACACCGCAGACACTGCCTGTCCCGGGGCAGAGGGAAGAGGAATTCTGAAGGCTCTCAGCCCAGCAGCCCGAGAAATGATACAAGTGATTCTCCTCTCTCAGCTCTCCGGCCAGAACGAATCCCACCCAATCCCACACGATCCCACCCACCCACAAGGGGCCAGGAGGCGCCATCCTCCCCGGTGCCCAGAAGGCGAAAGTTAGAAACATTTGGTGTACATGCTACTGATCGCTACACACGGGTATTTTTAGTATCATTTTTACAGATTATAATGTCAAGGCTCAGAGAGGTTAAGTGACTTGCCCCAGGTCACACAGCTAGTAAACAGCATATCCGGGATTCACACCCGGTTCTGTCTGCCTCTAGAAACTCGTGTCTCAGCTGTTACCATTTATAAACCCCAAAGTGTGATCTGTTTAACCTTGTTTGTACATAAGATGACACATTCAGTGAATTCAGCTGATGGAAGACACCCACCTGCACCCCTCCAGGAAGGGGTGTGGGGCCACAGACATCTGTGCTTAAATTACACAGCTAACAATTACTGTGCAAACACAACAGGCCAACTGCTGCCCAAACCCATTTCATTTGGTCCACGTGGTATTTTATTTAATTTGAATTTATTGCCAATGATTAAAAATCAGGAGATTTCACATTTTTTAAAACCATCTTCTTTTAAAAATTTAAGAAAAAGGAAGACGTGGCAACAATGGCCTGCACTCCCAGAAGGCAGCTCTCAGCGGCGCGGAGGCAAAGCCAGGCCCTCAGGTGACAGAAGGGCCCAGCCGGAGTCTGGAGGGAGGGCCTCGTTAGCCCAGAACCTCGCACACGGAGTGCGGGTCCCCTCGACTGCGGTCTCACAGCCTCCCTTTCACACTTGAACATATTTCATTGCAGTCTTAGCAAGAACGCTGTCAACTGTGCACCTCTGAAAGTGTTGAAAAAGTGTCCCACCCCGTCCACACCACTGGCTGTCTGGCTAAGCTTGTGGGGGCACACCTCCCCCTCAGTGAACACGCCCGGCCTTCCAGGAGAACTTGCATCGCCGCCTGGCCCTGGGGGCGCTTGAACTCACCTCCACTGATCTACACACACGTTTAAAGAAGCTGGTTGGACGCATCAAGGAAAGCCGCAGTGAGTGACACGGCGGGAACGCCCCAGCTGTGTTTGGCAGCGACACCTCCTGGTGATGTGCGGCATGACAGCTCAGCTCCACTAGGCCTTGGAGGACAAACCGCGTCCCAGACGTTAGAGGCTGTTCCAAGACTCCCAAGTGACACAGTTCAAAATCTTTTCAAACTATCTTCAGCCTGAAGTGCAGAAAATGTCCTTCCATACAATCCTCACGAGGACCCAGAAATAAATGAGGCAGGAATGAGAATGCCCGTTGGACAGAGGAGGGCACAGAACAGGGGGTCAAAGGGACCTGCCTGAGCGGCACCTCGAATCCAGGCCTCTTCAGCAAACAGCTCTGGCTGCCAGACCCGCCACCCGCCCATCGCCGAGGCTGCTATCGTGGGAGAAACCGTGTCCTTCCCTCAAACAGCTGTTGCTGCCACAGCCGGAGACCACAGGGCCAAGCACACCATGAGGCAGGACCAGAGACACTGGCATCTCGTCTGGGAGTCTCCATCCCCTAAAAATGGAACAAATTCCTGCGGCCTGGGGAGAGCAGATGGGGCGGGTCACGGAAACAGACGGAGGAACCCAGAGACCAGAAGAATGTTCCACAGCTCTGGAAAACCGCCGCAGGCCTGGCCACCACACGCATCACCTTCCGCACCGCGTTGTTCCCATCCATCTGCTGAGACGTCCCGGGGGAGCGGAGTCCCGTTTCGTAATGGAAGCCGAGGAGGTAACCGAGATCCAGCGCAGAAATGTGCCTCGTGGCCCGTGTTGCTCAAACATCTGTTTCTTAACGTGGAAAACAAACAGCTCCGTCTTGAAGGCCCCCTTCTCCCCCGGGACTTCTGGATGTTGTCAAGTCCCCTGCGGCTAAGGCTTCACGGCAAGTGTGCCATGAATCTGGAAATGCTCACAAGTCCAGACTCCAAGATCCTGCCATCTGGCCTCCACCCGGGGAGGACACGCCAGGCCCGGAACCCTCAGGAGCTGGCTGAGAGCACGGAGAGGAAAGTCAGAGAAACCCCATCCCCGGCAGCCGCCCTTATTCAGAAGTCCTGGGCTCCTTCCCCCCGTCGCTCCTGCCCTCCCTTTCAAGTTTGTTGTGAGTTTTGGAGAGCCAAGCACTATTTTTAGAAATGTTTATTCTTACTCCTCTCCTTCCCCTCCCATTCCCAGCCTCTCTGGAATGAGCCTGGATGTTCCCCTGCTCGGAGCTTTTCCAGAGTTCTGGGCACAGGCGTGTGCAGAGTCTCCTCCGCGGGGGAGTCGGGATTGCATTTGGGGGAAATGAGTCTTGCAGTCTCCTTGCGTCTCCCCAACGTCTCAGATTCTCCCAAATCAGGAAACGAAGTTCCTTGAAGCTGGTTTCCCCAGCGCGATTCCAGGAGGGATAAGAGAAAGCAGGGGCCCCTGGCTGCCAGCAACAGGCATGAGTCCCGGTGAACTGGACGAGGAGAGAGCAGCGGCCGGGCACGCAGGCCTTGGACCCGGCCCGAGGTTCCTTCACGGACTCTGACACTTACCAGCCATAAGACCTTGGACATTTCCTTCCCCTCTGTGCCTCAGTTTCCTCAACTGTAACAGGAGGAAGACGATAGCACTTACCTGGGTTATGAGGAAATGCAACGAGCTCACGTCCAGGATTAACACAGTGCGTGGCACACAGCAAGCACTCAATAAATGTCAGCGATGACCTGTTTCCGGAGAGGAGGCCGGTACACCAGGGCCCAGCTCCGGCCTGACAGGCCGAGAGTAGCCAGCACCTGAGATTTTATATCCGCTGGGCATCCCTGGTTCCGATCAGGTCGGGCCCATCCCGGGGGGACCAAGGGCAGCCGTGTGGCTGGGCACTGCGTCCACCGAAACTCCACAGTCACACTCGGGAACCGCTCTAGACGAGGCTCAGGCCCTCCCTGCAGAGACGCCCAGGACCCTGGACCCTGGATGCGGGGCCCCATGGAGCGTGGACACGCAGCGCCCCCTGGTGGCCGAAGTCTGCACTCCCGGCCTTGATGGGCCCTGGGCGAGGCTCTGGGGCCTGAACACTGCAGGGGTGGGTGGGTGTGTGTGTGTGTGTGTCTGTGTGTTTGCGTGCACACGCAAGGGAGGTTTTATAAACTGTGGAGTGCCTCCTGCCGGTCCCTGCGCATCCACACCAGCCCCCTAGCGACCCCCCACACAGCGGAAACAGCAGTCACCTTCACTCCCCAACTTAAAACTCCAATGGTTCCCTTTGTACTTCCAGTCCACACCGCAGGGGCTGCCTGATTTGGGCCCTGCCTAACTCTCCGACCCAGTCTCCCTCCAATCCCCCTCCCTGCTAACTGCACTCCAGCCCCGCCCACTCGTTCCCAGCTGCCTGTTGCTGCCTCAGGGCCTTTGCACATGCAGTTCCCAGTTCCCAAAGTGCCCTTTTCCGGATTCCTTCAAGTCCTTCAGGAATCAGCATAAATGGCACTTCTCAGAGGACACTTCTAGAAACACTCTCATCTAAGCAGCATGCCACACACGCCTCCTCACATCACGTCACTTTGCTTTCGTTGCTTTCCCGGCACCGTAGCTCTGGAGTTATCTTACTCGCTGACTTACTCACTGTCCCCCACTGGGATGTAAGCCCGCAAGGGCAGAGACCCCGCCTGCTTCGCCCATCACTGCTTTTCTGAGGCGGAAAGAGCTGGTGCTCTAACAGATCCAAACAGATGCCTTTGGACTGGTGGTGCGCCCGGGCTTTGGGGTACTTCCACTCCCCAAACCCAGTAACTGCTGGAGCCCCATGTGCCTCCTGGGACACCCCGTGGCCAGGAATCTTTGTCTCAGCACCTCCAACTGGGGGACCCAACGCAAGACAACTGCCAGTATATACGCGAGTGTCGGGTGGAGTGAGCACCCAGAAAACATCTGCTGAAGGAACGAATGAATGAATGAATGCACTCATGAATGCAGCCCTCTCAGAGCTCAGTGCCCAGCAAGTGCTCTGCATACAGCAGGTATCTAATAAATGCCTGCTGGAAGCCCGGCGTCTCAGATCTCTCGCAGTTGTCCTCAACCCGAGAGAACGCTCACCCGTCCATTTCTATCCCGCCCTCACGTGGCTTCTCGAAGATTCGCGGAGCAGCGATCTGCACTCCCGTCTCGGATGGGAAGAGGCTCAGAGAGGGTGCAGGTTTTCCCGAGTCCCCCAGCGACTGCAGCAGAGCAGGGACTAGCAGGCGGCCTGCCTCCGGGCCAGAGCCCTCTCATTCCGTGCCAGGGACGCAGCATCACGTGACCCCGGCTTCTATTCCAGGGGGTCACTCTCGCCCCCAGGACCCTCGGAAAGGGCAAGCCCCCCTTTGAAAATCTGAATATTAAGGAAACGCTTCCTGGAAAAAAATGCCCGGACACGTGCATAAGGGCGATTTCTCGAGGTCACAAGCTCCCGAAGCCAGGCCGTGACCCCAGGTAACCCCCGCAGTGGAAGGACCACCCTGCGCCGTCGGCCGCAGCGCTTAGACCGCGGGCCCCTGAGCACCTGTGCGCACAGCTCGCCCCCCAGTGGCCGAGCCTGGAATTGCCGGGGCCCCGCGCCGCGGCGAGGGGAGGGATTCTCCCCGCAGCCCCGAAGGGACGTGATGTCAGCCTGGGGAGAAGCCGCGCACGGAGGAGCCTTGCGGCCGGTTACTGTCAGCAAGAGCCCCCAGGCCACTGCATGGAGAACGGCCCGCACAGGACACGCGCGGAGCCGGGAGACCCGCAGGCCAGGCTGGCAGAGCCTCCAGGGGAGAGGCCCAAGTGGCATCCACCGGGACAGCTCCAGATTGCTGGGCCTGGACACAGGGTCCCCACACCCGAACCCATCGCGCGGGCCCACCGGCTCTTCTGAGCTCCACGCTGAGCCTGCCGGGCAGGTGTTAGATTATTCCCATCTTGTCTCAGATGAGGAAGGCTGCTCCGGTGACTTTATTCACAGTGCATAAATACTTGTGGAAAGAATGGCCATCTGAGGGGCAAAGGAATGCCAAGGAATGTGAGTAGCCGCCTTGGTTAAGCATCTTCCAGTTTCCGGCACAATTGCAGGTACCAGGGGTTACATCACAGGCCCTTGGTGTTGGGACTACAGCAACTGGAGTTAGGATTTCTAGTATTCTAGAACATTCTAGTACCATCTAGGATACAGACACAGTACCCCAGGAATTCCAAGACAGGGAAAAGCTGAGAGAGCAGAAGTGATCAGGGAGGCTTCCTGGAAGAGGGGGCATGGCTGGAACTGAGACTTTGATGATGGCCAGGACTGAAGAAGACAGAAAGGAGGGCAACCATCCACAAAGGGGTAACACTTATTCCACAAGCAGAGTGGGAAGATGGGGGCGTGCAGGACACAATAAGGGACAGGGCAGCGTCCCCGAATAGGGCAGGTCCAGCGGTACCTGGACGAACATCTTTAGCAGTGATGTGTTTGTTTTAATGGATACTGGAAAAGTCTAACTTGCCCTTTGGACCCACAAGTTCAGACACAACTGCTTTTCTTTTAAAAGAAAATTCTTTTTTTTTTTTTTTTTGTGGGGAAGACCAGCTCTGACCTAACATCTGTTGCCACTCCTCCCCTTTTTGCCGAGGAAGACCAGCCCTGAGCTAACATCCGTTGCCAATCCTCCCCTTTTTGCTGAGGAAGACTGGCCCTGGGCTAACATCCGTGCCCATCTTCCTCCACTTTTTATATGGGACGCCGCCACGGTCTGGCTGACAGGCAGTGCGTCGGCGGGCGCCCGGGATCCGAACTCGCGAACCCCGGGCTGCCAAGCGCGGACTAAACCGCTGCGCCACCGGGCGGCCCCTAAAAGAAAATTCTTTAAGTGAAAAAATTGAGTCAAATTAAAGAAAAATATTAAGCTAGTGGAGCCACATAGTGGTGGGGTTGGAGCGGAGAGTAACAGCGTGCGCAGAAAGCCTCTCAGAGTCGGACATTCCTGAGTGTTCCTTAGGCCGATGCCACCCTGAAGCCTGACTCCGTGTCCCTTAAGGTGTCTGCAGCCGGTCCTTCCAGCCTTGCCAGAGGGCAGTTTCCTCACTGAGCCCGGATGAAGGAGCGGCTGGGTTGGGGACCAAGGCTGTACCAAAACACGAATCAGTGTAAACCTTACAAAGATGCTCAGAATCAAGATGTTCACACAGTGAGGCAGGCGGAGGGCACATTCAGCTCTTCTGTCCTGTGTCCCCTTGGGACACCCCCCACCACACACACGCAGCAGAATGCTTTATGGAGATTTTTGGTTTTTTTTCTTTTTTAGGAGCTGGTAGAGCTGAATGCAAAAGTTAGCAGTGTCTGTAACGAGGCTCAGACAGGGAGGTTATCTCACTAACGCTGGGGACCGCGGCGCTCAGTTTCCCACGGGGAGCAGACGGTGGGGGTTGAGGGAACCGTCTTCTGGGACTGGGCTCCCCGTGAGCTTTCCCCCTGCAGGTCTCCCCGAGAGTAGACCCAGGCCGCAGGGGGCGGCCCCCAGCCCCTCCACGAAGCCCCCCCAACTCCGCGGCAGGCAGACACAGACCCCCTGCCCTCCAGCCCCACCGGAGGGACACCCCCAGTACCGATTTCAAGAACTAATGTGAAGACTGAGTAATCCTTTTGCAAGTAGATGGTTTCCACTTGGCTGCTTCCTCCAGATGGGAAGGAAGGTCAGATGGGCTTGTCAGCTGACAGGTGAACACAAATGCTTTTTGATGACAGGTCACCATCTGATTTTTCCCTCTACTCAGGAATGAAGAACTGAGTGACATTGCTATGGGGACATTCCTTCCACTTCCAGCTACTTATTTACGTAAAGAAGGCTCCTCTATCTTACATCTACAAAAATAAGAATTGATGACAAAACTCGTCTCATTCCAGCAATGAGGAGTAGTCATTCATGGATACATGAATTAATTGGGGGTGGAGAGGAAGTCTCATCCATCTCATTATGAGATGTATTTCCCAGCAGATAAAAACCACAGTGAGTTACCTCTATGAACGATTCAAATACCAAGGTGCTGGCCAGTACACAGAGCGTGTGAAATCTCCCGCCTTACTGGCGCGAACACAGAATTGCACAGCTACCATGAAAACTGTCCAGCAGAGCCTCCAAGGGTCAAACACGGAGCTTCCATCCGACCCAGCCACCCACTCCCAGGTATTTCACCCAAGAGAAACAAAAACATGTGTACGCTAACATCTGTAGCAGCTTTGTACTCATAATTGCCAAAAACTGGAAACAACTTTAAATGTCCTTCAACTCGTGAATGGCTAACAACCTGTGGGACGTGCACACAACGCGATTCTGCTCAGTGGTAAAGAGAAACCAACTAGCGACGTAGGCGACACGTGCGTGAATCGCAAGACAAGATGCCCAGTGAAAGAAGGCTCCATGCTGCAGGATTCCATTTTTGTGACATTCTGGAAAAGGCAGGACTCTCTGGTTGACAGAGGTGAGCTCTCCCGGGAGGCCTTTACCACAGAGGGGAGCGGAGGACATGTGGAGGGTGATGGGGTCGTCCTGGGTCTTGCTGGTTGGTGGTTACTCGGATCTACATGTGTTACCATTCCTAGAACTGCACACACATCAGTGCTTACTCTGTCAATTACAAAAATATATAAAATACGTATAAAAAGGAGATGCATTCCAATAAAGTTTACTTCTTTGATATATGACAAAACGTGAAACGTATTGATATTGTTGATCAGTTGTGTTCCCATGGTGGCTGGCAATCCAGACCAAAACAATTTTAACCTTTATGGTCACATGGAAAAATTAAAATATCCATTTCAACTTAAATAGATATTTATGTTGCAGAGAGGTACAAAAGAATGACTAATAAGACTTAAAGGCATAGATTATATAACATTTCACCAAAATTCTAGGGGGGAGAAGGAAATACACGTTCAAGTGGGGAAGGCTAAAATTTCTGACCACAGAAGCTTGTTCGTGTATTTTTTTTAAATGCTGTTGAGTGTCATCTCGCCATCATGTCTAGATCTCAAGGGGCCCATTTAAAAGGGTGATGACACGGTTTTATTTTAAAACAATATGCGGGAAATTCAGCCCCTGCAACTATTTAAAAGAGAAAAGCTTTTCGATGTCACCTTCGGGGCGAGTGGGTGGGACCTTCACGACACCCCGGGGGAGGGCGAGTCGGGCACAGAGCGGAGGCACCGCCTCCAGCCAAATCCTGGGAAGTCCTGGGTCCACCCACCGCCACCTCGGGGACCCAGCGCCGAAATCAGGCCAGCCTCCCGCCCCCAGTGTTCACGGCATCACGGCGCCCCCACGGCTGCAGGGTCCTTGGGCAATGGCCAGTGAGGGGCCTTCCCCTCCACATCCACCGACAGAAAGTCATCCAAGGATGTCCCAGTCACTGTCACATCCCAACTCCTGGGGAGGCGCCCTGCAGATCACAGACGCTCAGTATTCAGTGAAGGAAGGAAAGACGCTGTTTTGCAACAGGGGAAACCTGGAAACCACTCAGATTCCAGCAAGCGGGGCTCGTCATCATCTGCACCTTAGAGACGGTGCAGCCATTAAAAAGAACGAGGGGCTCAGTATGTAGGAACAGGGAACAATGTTCCAAGACAGGAACAGATGAACGGTGTCCAACTTGGGTGGAAAATCAAAAATGATAAATCATAATAGATAATTACGGCAAATTTATACAGGCCCTACCACGTGCCAGCTGTGTTCCAGGAGCATTTCGTGCGTTAACTCGCCGAATCGCCACAACGCCACGCTAAGAGCTAGGCGCTATTATCTCCATTTCAGAGGTGGGGAAACTGAGGCACAGGGCCGTCCAGGGACTTGCCCAAAGTCACAAAACTAGTAAGAGGCAGAGCTTAGCTTCAAACTCAGGCCATTCTCTTACCCACCTCTCTCTTCTGCCGTTTATGTAACAAGAAAAAGCAAAACCCCAGGACGGTGCTCGGCATGTCCTGCAGGCACGATGATGCGCGTAGAAACGCACAGAACACGGCCTGGTGGGCCCCACGCCAGAGGGACAAAGGCACTTACCCTGGGGGCGGGGGCAGTGGTCACAAGAGCCTGGGACCCTCCTCTTTCTAAACAAGACCTGCATTCAGGCAGGATTTATATAAAACCTTAGATATACACAAGGCTGAAATTCTAGAACAGAAAGGCAGGTCAGCAGCCCCGTCCGTAAGAGAACCCCTGGCAGCCACCAGGAAGGAGCTACTACTGACCAAGAAAAGAAGAGTCCAGAACTTCCCACCCGCCAGCAAACAGGCTGTCACAGATGCGAGCGTTAGCTTTTTAAAAAGGTTTATTACTTCAATAGTGAATTATTTTTAAAGGACAATAAAATTCATTTCTCTTCCGGTAGAAAAGAGACAGAGGCTTGCCCCGGAGACCAGGAGTCCCGGGAGGTAGGGTCTCCCACCCGCCCAGACCCCCCGCCTCTGCCCCGGCGCCTAGAGCCGAGGGCCCTCGTGGGGGCAGCTCGGGGCAGAGCCCCGCCACCCCAGCCGGGGACGGTCGGCTCGGTCTACAGGGCGATGTCAGTTCAGCTGGAGGAAAGGGGCCGGACACCCACACCCAGGTGGCTTCAGGGAGATCAAGTCCCACGGGGGGCGAGGACAGTCGGTGCAGCCCAGTCGGTTCTGGAGGCCGCCCAGATGGTGGACAGCGGCCGAAGCTCTGGGTCCCGGCTGGATGCTGAGCCCACAGCCCCCGCCCACCTGGCTTCGGCACAAGAAGTCTGCACCCCCGGGTGGGGTTTCGGGACAGTGGCGGGCCCCTCGGAGTAAAAGCCAGGTCCCCGTGGGTGGGTCACCAAGAGGGGCTGCAGTGTTTTGAGACTGATGTAGAGGACAACTGGGGAGAGGTGGCGGGAGTTGTCAAGAGCCCACCCAGGGGAGGGGACCTGATGCCGACAGCACTGTGGGTCACTTGGAGAGAAGGTTCCAGAACAGTCCTTGTTGATGAGCTTCTCCCTGAGTCCTCACAGCAGCGGCTCCACCCCGAGTGTCTGCACACACCTGTGCACACGTGTGTCCACATGCCAGGGGATGTGCAGTGTGTAGACATGCGTCTGGCAGTGGGGGGCTCAGACTGCGGGACTGGTGGGCTATCTGCTGTGAGAGTCCTGAAGAAGCGGGGTGTAGACACTGGGGGGCCGGTCTGGCTGAGTGGCCAGGCTGGGCTGGCTTGTGGAGTCTTCAGGACCCTGTGGAGAGAGGGGGAGCTGATGGCCAAGCCCCGCCCCTGAGCCCCACCCACACACCCAGCCCTGCCCCCGGCCCTGCACCCACGTCCTCCCCCAGCACAGAAACCCCCCTTGCGTCCCCACCAGCAGCACCGTCTATCAGATGTGACCTATGGGCTCCTGGGGTGCGTGCCAAAGGGCCCCCCACCTCACGGAACACCATCTTGCCCTGCCCCCACCCCATTTTAGAGATGGGGAAACTGAGGCCCAAAGGGACTGGCCTAAAATACTGAGAAGGGCAGAGCAAGGGGTCCAGGGCTTGTGTGCGATACCGTCAATACAGAACTGGAAACCACCTAAATGTCCACCGCCAGGAGAACGCCTTTTTAAAATACAGTCACAAGACGGGACTCGACCTGGACAGCTGCCACCAACAGAAAAGTGAGGGGAAGCCAGCTGCAGAGCCATACATATCCTGTGACACCACTGAGGTCATTCTGTAAATTATCTCTTGTTCACAGATACACACATACAGATTTAGAGGGAAAACCCACAGCAAATTCCGGCAAGCATCGCTCTGGGGAGAGGGGGAGGGGAGTGACAGAGAGAGCGGGCAAAGGTCACAGATGGAAGAGCTGGAACAGAGTGAAAATTAATTTTTAAAATATTAACAATTGGGGCCGCCCGGTGGCGCAGCGGTTTAGTCTGCGCTTGGCAGCCCGGGGCTCGCGAGTTCGGATCCCGGGCACCCGCCGACGCACTGCCTGTCAGCCACGCCGTGGTGGCGTCCCATATAAAGTGGAGGAAGATGGGCACGGATGTTAGCCCAGGGCCAGTCTTCCTCAGCAAAAAGAGGAGGATCGGCAACAGATGTTAGCTCAGGGCTGGTCTTCCTCACCAAAAAAAAAAAAAAAAAAATTAACAATTAATGTTGCTGCAGCTGGGGAGAGGAAACTCAGATATTGTCATTTATCTAGTTTTATATATTTTTTTAATTTCTCAAAAAAATGTGTAAAGATAGCAGTGATGATAAGAATTTGGGACAACTCCCCCTCAGCCTTCCTTCCCCTGAAGAGGGGAGAGGCCCCCCCTGCCCCAGCAGCTGTGGCTGGGAAACCCCAAGCACCCCCCTTACCCCCTCTACCCCTGCCCACTTGTGCCTTGCTCACAAACCCCGAGGGCCTGCTTCACCCCCGGGGGCAGGACAGAGGGGACGGGGGACTCCTGGCCCTCTCCCTCTGGGACTTACACAAGGCTTCCTGGATGGAGCCACACTGAAGCCAGGAGGGGAGGCCAGGCCAGAGTGAGACCAGCCCCTCCGCCACCACACAGGCAGCAGGGGACACCCAGGGGTGCCCAGGATCTCAGCGACGCGGGCCAAAGAGCCACGACTTGAGAAAGTTTCGCTCCAAAGTAAAAAGGGGAAACTACTTTCCCAAGAAAGACACATGTAACAGACCCTGAAGGAACCAGAGCATGAATCAGATTCCTCCTCCTCCTTCTCCTGTTCCCTTCCACTTTCTGAGTTTAACTGAGGAATGAGGACTTGGAATGGGAGAAAGAGTAATGAGAGGTAAGAAAGGTCCAGGAACACTTCCCTGAAGGGCTGCCCTGTACAGTTGTCCAGGCTGGTCACTGTACAAGGGCACCCAGCCAAGGGGGCTGCAAATAGGTTGTCATACTCTGCCAAGCCCTCCGCCCTAGAGCTGGCCTTGTCTGCACAGAAGGCTCTTTTTCTTGTTCACATAACAATACCCCTCTGGGCTAGTGGAGGCCCCACTTCCTGCCTCCTCGCAAGCCAGGCAGCCCCTCAAGGCCACCCCCACGCCCAGATACAGGGCAAGGTGTGGGGTCTCCCCCAGGGACCTAGGCACAGGCTGCAGGCCACCCTGCCTGGATTCCAGGCCTCCAGGACCTCTGGCCACTTCCCGGGTGCCTGCCCCCCCCAACCGAAGCCTACAGGCCACCACAGGACATTCCCCAGGCACACATGGCCCCAGGTGTCATCTGGGGCAGAGGCCAAGCTGCTTTCCAGAAGGCAACGCAGTAGAATCTCCTTAAGTCAAAAGCTTCCCTAATAACCTGAAAATTGGATTCTGTTGGCACAATTGAGAGGAGGCCCCAGTTTTGTCTTTATTTGGAGGGATGGCAGGACATGCCGGCTGCGTCCAGGGAGGTGTGACCTCACCACCACCAGCTCCATCTGTGCTAAAAGCGACTAGCCCCCTGTCTGTGCCTGGGGACCCCACCCCTGCACCCCGAGAACAGCAAGCAAGTTTCTGCAGAAGGGAGTCGTGGCTGGAAGGGGACGGGGGTGCCCGTGGGGCCACATGCACACAATAAGGCACCCCAGAGGGATTCTTGAGACCGGAAGGAAAGGGGGGACTCGCCTCCAGCTAGGACACCCTGCCCCCAAGCCTGGGGACCACGTCCTCAGGAGGACACCCCTTAATGCTCAGCCCTGACGTGGTCAGGCCCTGCCCTCCTATCCCCAGACGGGCAGGAGGAGCCCCTGGAGCCTGTCTAGGGACACAGCTGTCCCTCCTCCTCCTTGCAAGACTGGCAGCACCTGCCAACGCGAACACACGGCCCCACCACTTCGCTTTTTATTTCCTCCTCCAGCCAGCGATCGAAATGAACTGGAGGCAGCCGACTGGCCCCCAAATGCAGGGTCGTTGCCTCCTCTCGCTCCGTGGCGCCCGAGGAAGCTACTTAAACCCAAGCGGACCCGGCCCCAGAAGCTCGTGTGGACAGCACATTTTCCAGAAACCAAAATAACAGCTACTACTAACAGCACAAGCACAGAGCGGCTCAGCCCGGCCCAACCCCAAGTCGTGAGGCCTGGCAGGCTGCCTGTCTCAAGCCCCGGCAGGGACTCAGCTTTCCGGGGCCTCAGACCCCCAGGAACGCCACCGAGGAGGAGGGGGACTCCCGAAGGCACGAGCCCACTTCTCCCGCACATGCGTTGCCAGATAAAATCAGGACGTCCAGTTAAATTTAAATTTCAAGTAAATGAGTAAGTTTTCAATATAAGCACGTCCTGATAACTGCATGGGACACACTTAGGCAAAAAATCATTCACTGTTTCCCTGAAATTCAAATTTAACTAGGCATCCTTTTGCTGTTGTTTCTTTGTTTTTGTTCAATCTGGCAACCCTACCCCCAGGCAGAGTATATATCCCCCCCTGGATATACAGTTGGTGCTCAATTAATGCCTTAAATTCTTTTTTCTCGATCTGTCATCCCAGATTTATTTAGACCAATCTGCATCAGAATCCCCTTAGGGCTCATTCGAATACAGATTCCTTCCCCCCCCCCCCCCCCCCGGCTTCTATTCCAGGAGCCAGCAGGACGTGCAGGGACCTGCGTTTTTAGCAAACTTCCCCAGAGAGGTCTATTGCACCAGAGAAGCAGCTGGCCTAAACCTCGACCCTGCCTTTCTGAGACAGCCTTGCAAATAAGACACCAGCCCACAGAACACGAGTCGCCCTCCGTCTCCTAAGACGCCTGGGATCGAAGGAACTGCCCTTCACGCCGACCCTCAGAAGGGTCGTTTCTCTAAGAGCAAGACACGCAAATCCGTATTTTCAGTCTGTAGACAATCCAGGGGAAGTTCAGGCTGAAGAAATGTGTAAGATCCAAGGTGTTTCCAGCTGCCAGAGGTCTACTCGCTATGGGAGGGGCGGGGGGCAGGGTGCGCGGCGTTACCTGGTACCCACCTACAGTCTTGCTTCGTGCAGAACAGTCCCCTTGGGAGCTGACGTCATCAAGGATTCAGAATAGGCCTGAACGGCCTCCTTATTCTTTGAGCCCTTTTTACTACCACTCCAAAATAAATAGCATTTCTCCTAGAAGATAACCAAGCTAATTTATAGTTTCATGGCAGCCACATACAAAAGGTTTCACGCGGTTCTTCGGTTTCCGGAAAGCAAGGAGCAGAAGTGTTGACTCCAACACCAATACTGACTGGCGTCGGCTGAGATCTGGGAAGGAATGTCGCCCCTCACCAGAGACGGAAATACAGGCGTCTTCGGGAAACCCGCTCGGCCGGCCGGACAAGCCAAGCTGAGGAGGGTTTGTCCACCTGAAAACTCAGGCCGTGGAGGGGCATCGAGGTGGGGAGGGGCCGTGGTGGGCAGGGCGGATTGGCCAAGGATCAGCGGGGTTGAGCAGGTGGCACTTTAAGAGTTTCATACTCCACCCACTGAGCTGGCCGGGGACGCAGGTGTCGTTTTAAATCGACCAGAAACAGAGATTTTTCGTTTAAAAGATTTTTGGGTTTTCTTTTTGAAAAGAATGCCTGGAGAAGAAAACTTCTCTGGAGGGGAATTACAATACATGGAGTTCACCAGCATGCAACACTTCTTTTTCTTAAATCAGGACAAATTCATAAAAACATGTAAGGCCTAACCTCTGCTGAGCCAAAAGTATATAATGGGACAAATTTTAATTATTTGGCCTCCGATGACACCCACAGGGAGGGAGCCTCGAGCAGCATCAATACACACAACGGTGCTCCTACTGGATCCAGGGCAGGCACAGATCTGAGCGGGATGGGGGCAGCCCTCTCCTTTCCTCTCCTTCTCGTTCCCTCACTCCCCTCCCCACCCGCTTCCGATTAGGAGAGAGAGCAGAGGGAACAGAAGATGAGGCTGCCTTGGCCTCCCCCTCTGCCCCGCCCTCACCAGTCGGTCCCTGGGGCCCCGTATGTGGTTGAGTGTCCTCCCCAGTGGAACCTGTGCCGACGCTCTGCCCGGGCAGGCATCCGCGGGCTGGGAGCTTTGGCTTCTGGTCCCTTCAGCCCTGCAGCATAACTCAGTCCAAAAACTGTCGGGAACTCCCTTCTGCTCACTGGAGTGACAGCTGGGCCTGGCTCTCACTGGGGCAGTGACAGAGGGCAGTGGCAGCCCACAGGCTGCTTACACCCAAGTTAAGGGGCTCAAATGCCAGAGGCAGCGACGTGACGAGAAGTGGCGGGCCCTGGCGCCCTCGCCCCAGTGCAAACCTTTTCCCCAAAGGATGGGGAACTTGGAAGGGAACTGGGTTAAGGGTCTGGAAGCCGAGGCAGGGTTATCATCGCCCCAGCAAGCAAGCGAGCGAGCAAGCTGCCTCTGAGAAAGGGGCGAGACAGAAAGGGATGTTTGCCAAAGCTACAGCAGAAAGCAGGAGTGCAGATGGCCCGAGCGGCAGCGGGGAGCTGGGCACCCCGCGAAGGTGCAGCCTGTGTCCCCAGGACAACCCAGGTGGGGGTCAGAGGGTGGCTTTTGGGTTCACAAATTCAAAACAGCCTTTCGTGACTCCCGCCATTGAACGGTGTCCTCCCCACCAAGTAGCTGCTCCCCCAACCCCATTGCCCTGGAGCCCTGCCATTACAGGCCTTGTCACCACGTGACTGCAGTCATTTGCTTCAAGTCTGTCCTGCCCCCTGCTCTCCAGATCTCATGTTCTAGTCATTTCTGTATCCCCCAAACTGTGCACAGTGCCTCACAAAAAATAAGTTGTGAGGGCGTGTTGGTGAATGCACGAATGAATGAATGACACCAAATCAAGGGGTGTTAGCGTTGCCTCTCTTCTTCCTGCCTCTAAAGGTTGATGTCCCAGGGCTGGCTTTTCAGAGCTCTTCTCTGTCTATGCTTCCTTCCCGAAATACCTGCTCCCCTCCTGGTCCGAGCCACCAGCCTCACTCACTAGTCCCTGTTTCTGCCTGTCCCAACCAAAGACCTAGTCGCCCCACATTAGCTGACCCAGTCACTCCTCTTCTTAAAAGCTTCCAACAGCTTCCTGTCCCCCCCCCTCCAGAATCAGTTCCAAGCTGCTCACCCTGCGTTACAGGGCCGGGCATGACCTGCCCCTGCCTCTCAGATACCATCTCCCACCCTTCTCCCCTCCGTGCTCACTCCTGCCACTCTGGCCCTGTGGGGCCCTCCTCACCCATTCCTGCCTCAGGACCTTTGCACTGGCCATTCCTCCGCCTGGAGCACTCTTTCCGTGACTGTGCTGAGTGCCTCCTTAGCATTCACATCTAAGCTTAAATTCTACCTCTTCAGAGAAGCCTTTCCCGACCCTCTATCCTTGTCTCCAACCCCCTCGGACACTGCCCTGTCCAGTCCGGTAGCCACAAAGTGGCTGCAGAGCCTTTGAAATGGGGCGAGTCCAAATCAAGACCTGCTGTAAGTGTAAAATACACACCGGATTTCAAAGACTTAACACACAAAAAATAATATATTTATATTTTTTATATTGATTACGTGTTGAAATGGCCATATTTGGGACATATTCAGGTTAAATAAAATATATGATTAAAATTAATTTTTTACTTAGTGTGGCTATTAGAAAATTTAAAATCACATGTGTGGCTCACGTTATATTTCTGTTGGAGAGCCCTGCCCTAGCCCTTCAAGTTTTCTATCCTCTTTATCACCGTGAAATTATCTTTTCTATTTATCTACTTGGTTTTCATCCACTCTGGACTAGGCGGGCAGCCCTGCCTCCGCTCCCCCAGACCAGGGTCTGCGTCTGCCTCGTTCATTGCCGCATGCCCCGCGCTGACAGAGCCTGGCACCCAGCAGGTGCTGACTTGATGAACAAACCATTCAATTACCAGGTCTTATTACCCAAAACCCACCGCAGCCCCTCTGAGGGAGGGTCCCCAGGCCTCCCAGAACAGGCAGAGAAGTGGCCACGCAGGATGTAAGAGAAGCAAGGATGCAGGGCAGCTCCCCGGCCCCAGGCAGACACGGCCCGCTGCCCCAGGAGGGCTCCAGGAGGAGGGCGTCCGCGGCCACAGCAGGAAGGGACAGCTGGGGGATCAGATCCAAGCTCCCCGCTCCCCCAGCAGGCAAGCAATGGGCTGCTCAGCCCAGGCCATGCTCCGGCCACCACCTACTTGGCTCCGGATCTGGTGGACGATGGGGACGAGCAGCAGGACGCAGCCCAGGGCCAGGAGGACGTACTGGGCGTAGTGCAGCACGGCGGGCATCAAGACCAGCTGGTTGTAGAAGGACTGGAGGGTAGCACCCTCCATTGCCCCACTCTGTGGAGGGAGAAGGACAAACAAGTGGCTGCAGCCACACGCCTCGGGCCTGGGGTGCAGATGCCACCCCTGGCTACATCCCTCTGCCCCCCGACCCTCTGCCCATCTTAAGCCCACTGGCCAAGGAGCCTGACGATGATCCTGTTTCCTCCAGGGCCACACAACGAGACTACATTTCCCAGACTCCCTTGCAGCTGGGCAGGACCATGTGATCGTGTTCCGGCCAATGGGACGTGGGCACAGTGATGCCATGCCCTCCATGCCTGGCCCATAAAAACCTGCCACGTGCTTCTCCCCATCTCTTTCTCAATTCACTGAACGGAGATGGATTCTGAGGATCTCGAAGACGGCAGGACCAAGGACGGGAGCAGCCTGGATGTCCTTGAATGATTGCATGGAGCAGACCTCCCGCCAGCCCACACCAGACCATGACATTTGGAGGCTGTCTGTCCTGGCCATTAGCCCCCCTGACTTAAAAAGAGCTAGGCCAGAAAGAACCCTGAAAAGCTGGGAGCAAAGAAAGTTCAAGTGAAAAGCTGACACCCTGAAAACCAACTTCCCTTCGTCCCAGGAGAAGCGGTCAAGCGCATTAACAAAACTCTTTTACACCCTGGGCCGGGGCTTTACGTTTCACGCAGCTTCTGTCTTCCCTGTTTCAAGTGGTCCTTTCAGCTCAGTGGGATAACTGACATGAGAGCTTGGAGAGTGTGAAGTTTCTAGTGGGTTGTTCTACGCCACGCAGTCCGGCCTTCCCCCACCCACGAACGGCCTCTTGCTCCAACACCCACACTGGCTCCAGGCCCACGGGCACCCGCACCCGCGCAGGGACAGAGAGGCATCTCACCTCTCCAAACCACAGCAGCGGCAAGACCACCGGCTCGATATTCCCGGTTTGTCTGGAAATAAGCGAGAAGCTCTGTCAGGGTGTTTCACGGCAGACGGCTCCGGACGCGCGATCGCAGACTCCAGGGCCCGGAGGGACTTGACTGTGCCATGACTGGACTGCTGCGGGCTTGAGGAATGGGCCCTTCCTGGCAGGAGCAGCCTGACAATCGGGCAATCTCTCTCTAAATTAAAAACTCACATGTCCTATGGGGTGGGGGCTGCCAGCGAGCCAACAGCCATTTGTTCCCTTAAGAAACAGAGCCCCCATTTTATTCAGGATGGCGAGGCGCCTAGCTAACAAACAATACGGTTGGTGCCGACCACCTGCTCTCCTTCGGGGAGTCTGGGGTCTGGGGACGTGCCAGGCAGAGGTGTGATGGGACCTCTTGCTCGATGCCGTGTGCCTCAGCCCACAATAAACACGCTGGAAGCTGAGTCTCTACTGGGCTTCCCTGGTGGATGACACTTCACACGTGTTGTCACAACTCGTCCCTGGAGGAATCAAGTGTGTCCCCTGTGACTACCCTGGGAGAAGGCCCTGGAAGCTGGAGCCTGGTTCTCCCAGATGCCAGGCCCCGCGTCTTTTTCTTTGCTGATTTTGTTTTGAATCCTTTCACCGTAATAAATCACAGCTGTGCGTACGACGCCATGCTGGGTCCTGTGAGTCTTCCCCGCAAATCATCGAACCTGAGACTGGTCGTGGGGACCCCCAACACAGCCACTTACTAGCTAGCTGTGTGACCCTGAGCAAGCTATACACCCTCTCTGTACCTCCTGTAAAATGGGGATTATGACAAAACCCTCACAGGGCTCCAGTGAGGACTGAATGCCAGAACATGAACACATGCTTAGAAGAAGACCCAGCATATAAAAAGTGCCTGTTTATTATTGTTGTTTGAGGTTAAACACCGGCCAACAAACAGACAAACAAACATTCTGTAATGTCACCATTCGTGGGTCTGCTTAAAGAAGGCACAGGCTTACAGAGATGGAACTCACTGCGGAGGCGGGTACGAGAGTCAGCACAGAAGGCCCAAGTCCTCCAACACGAGTCTCAAAACTCTCTCGGGCCACCCAATGAGTATCCTGCACTGAAAAGAATTTACACAGCATCCCCCACAGAGGAGAGAGACCCAGGAAACATTCTGGAAATACAATGGAAGGTCCCGTTCTCTTTGGCTCCCCCTTTATCTGAGTTTGCAAGAACTGATGTAAATTAAATACAAATAGCGTGCAACTCCGCTGCCTTTATCTCGTGAGCAAACAGCACAAAAGTTCCTCCCGCAGCTAATCAGCTCTGCTTCCTGGGGCTGCGTCCCAGGCCTTTCCCACACAGGTCCTCACCCTCGGGGAGGGAGACAAGGGCTGCTGTTGGACCAGCTTCCTGGGGACCACCAATCCAGCCCACGGGGGCTCTGGGGGAGCTGTGCAGCCCCCGTTCTGAACAGACGGGGACGCAGAGCCCAGCAAGGTCAGGGTGGTGGCCCGCGGCCACCAACAGGGAGAATGCAGCCTCCCAGGCGTACTGCTGGTTACAGCAGCATTTGTCAAGTATTTGAATGTGCTCCCAACAGGTGAAAACTGAGAGAGCGTCTGTTAAAATCCAGATTTTGAAAAATGCATTTGAAAATGGATAGGATGTGGCCCCACCTGGCCCGCGTTCCCCTGGTGCTGGGCAGGGGCTGCCTCTCAGCCCCCTCCCTACCCAGCCTGCCTGGCGGCTCTAAGTCACCTGCCCTCCCCCCGTGCAGCCGAGTTAGCCGACCAGGTGCCAAGGGATGTGGGCCCCAGAGCTCAAGTCTGGGCAGCAGATGCTTAGTGCATGCGTGGCGCCGTGTCACCACCCACAAATCCTTCAAGCACCACCCCTCTGAGCAGCCTGAAACGTGCAGACGAAAAGCTCCGGGTGGGTGGGGGAGAGTGGAGGAGACGCGGGTGCACTGGCGCTGCCCTGCGGCTCCGGACGGCTCTAAACGGTGTTATTCTTTCCAGCTGAGAGGCGTTTTGCAAAGCTGAATAGATGCTCACATTGCTGCATCCCAGGAATCCTTCCGGGGGGACTTCTATTTTAATGAAACTAGTTCAAATATGCTAAGAAATACAGACCCTGACGTAACGACCAATCCGCACACTCCCTCACCAGCCCCATCACAGCGGGACGTTGTAACAGGCGTCCGGGAGTATGCGCAGAGGTTGGAACCTGCCTACACTGCCAGTGGGAACCAGCTGCTGTGGGAAACAGTCTGGCATTTCCTTAAACAGTTAAACACAGAGTTCCCATGTGACCCAGCCGTTCCACTCCCAGGACTACACGCAAGAGAAACAAGAGCATGTGTCCACGAGGAAACTCATACAGGAACGTTCATAGCAGCACTATTCATACAGCCACAAAGTGGAAACAACCCCAATGTCCATCAACTGATGAATAAAACATGGTCTGCCCATACAGGGGAATACGGCTCAGCCGTAAAAAGGAACGAAGCACTGACACCTGCCACGACCTGGATGGACCTTGAAACCACGATGGTGGGTGAAAGAGGCCACACACAAAGGCCACGTGTTGTAGGACTCCATTTCTATGAAGTGTCCAGAACAGGCAAATCCAGAGACAGAAAGTGGGTTGGGGGTTTCCTGGGGCCAAGGGAAACGGGAGTGACTGCTAATGAGCACAGGGTTTCTTTTTGGGGTTGACGGAAATGTTCTACAATCGGTTGTGGCAATGGTTGCGCAGCGGTGAACACGCTACAAATCACTGAATGGTACATTTTAAAAGGGTGAGTTTTACAGACTGAATTTAATCTTGATAAAGCTATTATTTAAAAAATCAAAAAAAGAAAATCAGTGCTTAAAAAATTCCTCCCGTAAAGCGAAGCATCGCACATGAGAAGCTGTTTGCTACGTTTCCATTTTCAAACACTTGGTTTTGCCAGGATTTAATTTCTCCTACTCTGTTGAGTGGGAAACAGCTTGGATGGAAGATTCCGGGTCACATCGGGGACAAATATTAGGAGAGAAACAGAATCCTGGGGCAGAGGTGTCAGGATGGGACGGGACCCCCGCCCCGAGCTAAGACTCCCCTCAGGGGGAGGAGGGGCAGGGACTTGACCCCACGCCAGTAGGACACCTCCCTCCCCCACGTGCTGGATTCCCAGGAGGGCACTGGAGTCTCTGATCTCCAAACGAGTGGGGCGGCCGAGCTCCGGGACCCCACTCACCCGATGCCTCTGATGGCCTTCATGTAGAGACTCAGCTGTAGCTTCACGGAGCAGTTCATGGGGATCCCCGTGACCTGCGGGAACAGCACAGTGAGGGCCCGGCCACACCCCCCGACCCTCCCCGGTCCCCACAAGAGAGGGGCCTCCCGGCTTAACCGCCCACACCCGGGGCTCCTCCACCGGTGTGCACGACGTTTTAGTCACCGCCCTCCCCTCCGCCTGTAACAGCGGCCTCGGCGCACACACCGGGGCACCGGCATCTCACACTGAGCCTGACGCTGTCTCCCTGCGTTTATTTTTATGGTGCCTTCTTTTTTCCTGGAGAATTTTGTCACTTCCAATTTGTGGCAGTGATAGAAAGCTTCCTTTGTGCAGAAATCTGGTTTTTTTTTTAATGAGACCATTTCTTTTTTTTTTTTTTTTTTTTTTTTTTTTTTTTTTTTGTGAGGAAGACCAGCCCTGAGCTAACATCTATTGCCAATCTTCCCCTTTTTGCTGAGGAAGACTGGCCCTGGGCTAACATCTGTGCCCGTCTTCCTCTACTTTATATGGGACGCCGCCGCGACGTGGCTGACAAGCAGCGCGTCGGCGGGCGCCCGGGATCCGAACTCGCGAACCCCGGGTTGCCAAGCGCGGACTAAACCGCTGCGCCACCGGGCGGCCCCGAGACCATTTCTTAAAATAATAAATAACAGCAGAAGTGACACACATATAGGACCCAAATCAGGAAGGTGGTTCTGGAATGAAGGCAGGAAATTTTAGCGGAAAGGAACCCGGGTTTGAGGTCAGAGGACCACGGCGGCTGCTTCCCAGCTGAGATGCATTTTCTCATCTGTGAAACGGAGATAATTCCACCCACCCCGCGTTTCCACAGGGCGAAAGAAGGGACACAGGCCAGCCACCCTCAGGGCCATAAATGCTCGTGTTTCTGTCCCCAAACCACTGGGCAAGGGCACTGCCTTCCAGTGGAGCCTGCATTCGAAGGCCCTTCGGGCCCCGGCGGCACAGAGCAACTGGTCAAAGGCTGCGACACCGTGCGTGAGGAGTGTGAACCCCAGAACCTGGAGGGATGGGAGTGAGACCACTGTGGGCGGAGGACAGTTCACTCGGCAGGTCCGAGCTGCCCTCCTGAGAAAGGCCCGCTGACGGGGCTGGCCCCTGGCTGGCATCTGGGACCCCGGACTGCAGGAGGGTCCCCCCACCCCCTGACTGATGAGGGGCTTTCTGCGCCTGGACCGTCTGCACAAACAACACGGTTCATGCTGACCGCCTGCTCTCCTCCCGGGGAGCCTGGGGTCTGGGGACGTGCCAGGCAGAGGGTGCCGATGTGACCCCAGTAAACACACTGGGCGCTGAGTCTCTACGGGGCCTCCCTGGCATGCGACACTCCACACGTGTTGTCACAGCCGTGGCTGGGGACTCAGCGTGTCCTGTGTGAGTCCCCTGGGAGGGGCTCTGGAAGCCCGAGCCTGGTCCCCACCCCACCCGCCTTCCCTTTCGCTGCATGTGCTTCATGTCCTTCCGCTGTGACAAGTCACAGCCGTGAGCACCCCCGCATGCTGAGTCCTGCCAGTCCTCCTGGTGGCTCACTGATCCTGGGGGTGGCCTTGGGGACGCCAACACCACCTGCCACCCTCACCTCTCTACAACAGACTCTACACTCTGGGGTCTCCACTCGGGCCACCTCCTTCCCCAGGAAATTTGTCTCCGTCCCTCCTTGGCTTGTCCCTCCAGCGGCTGTCGGGCCACCTCTTAGGAGGTAGAGCCTGCCTGTTCCCTGCACCTCAGAGGACAGAAACTCGGACCCGGGACCCCCGTCACCACACCCTCCCCCCGTTTCAGGAGCAGAAAAGTGGCCGCCACAGCAGCAGCTTCCAGCGGACGTTGTTTTCAGGGCTAACGCCTAAGAGGCAGCACACTGACCCGTGATCATCCTCCCCCAAGTGCCCAAATCAACAACAACATGAAAGGCCGCCTCTCTCCCCGTCTGCCTCGGGCTGACCGCAACGAGAGGAACAGGAGAAGCCAGCCGAGGGGCTGACGCGGAACAGCCGTGCATGTCCCTGGCCCCCCAACTTCACTGCCTGTTTCTCGCTGTGGGGGTGGGGCGGGAGCCCCGCACTAAAACGAGAGTCAGCCGTGAGCACAGGGAAGAGAGCGTGTTCTCGCTGGAACTCCCCGGAAGCCAGCAGAGAGAAAGAGGCAGTAACATAGATGAACTAAAAGACAGAAGGTGGACAAGCATTTGTCAGCTTTATAATAAAAACTGGTTAAGATTTTAAGACAACAGGGAAAGGCTTTAACGTTTCTAACGATAAAGAATGAATTTAATATAGAACACATAAGATATTATTAGTTACTATCAATTTAATTAATATTAACTATGTATTAATACAGGACACCACGGAGCGGGCATCAGAAGGCCTGAGCGGGAGTTCGACTTTTTCCCTTACTTACCTCCCGATCACTTATCAAACCCACATTTACTGAGATACAGTCACGCGTCACCTACCAATGGGATGTGTTCTGAGAACTGCGTCGTTAGATGATCTCATCGTCACGTGAACGTCACAGAGTGACTTACACACCCCTGGACGGAACAGCCCACTACACACTAGGCTCCATGGCACCGGTCTTACGGGACCACCGTCACTGACCGCACCGGCCCCTGCTCGCAGAGGGACCTTCACACGGGAGAGAATCCCCAGAACCCGGTTTATCTGCACAGTGTTCCAGGCTCCCGTCGGTACCTAAAGATCTTTATGGTATCTTGGCATGGTCAGGAGGTGCCTCTGGCTAATCTGCAGGCTGATGATTCCTAATTAATTTACTGTCTTATAGTCCATATAGACAATTCCCTTATAAAGAGATAATAAAGTTCTTGAACTATGGAGTCAGGGCAAAGTAGGGACCTTTTCTAGAAGCTATCAATGCCAAAGAAAGCCAGGCTTCCCCCCCGCCCCGCCCGGAACAGCTGGGTGCCTGGGGGGAGCGAGGGGGGGCCAAGCCTGCACCAATCAGAACACCCCCCTGCAGCCCCGCACCCACCCGCCTGCAGGCTGACAGGCAGGGGCTCACCGGGTGGATGTCCAGGAACAAGGAATGCTCCTCTTGGTTAGGATGGAGGCCGAGCACCGCCTCTGCCAGGACCGGGTCGGCGTTGTAGAAGTGAGGATGGGAGAGAAACAAGGGCGCACCTGGAGGGCAGAGAGGGGGCATCAGACAGGGCGAGGGAGTCAGCACATCCAGGCCCCGAGCCAGGATGGGGTGCACATCTGATGAAACCCAGCCGGGGACGGTGACAAGACACAAACAATAACAACTAGACAGACAGAGTTCCTTCATCCAGTCTGTAAATGTCTACCAAGGGCCCAAGAGGCGCTGGAACCCAGCAAGGGACAAGCTCCGTGCCACAGGCATGGGAAAGTAGGAGCTGCTGATTCTGGCGGGAGAGATCAAAGGAAAGAAAAGAGGGCTAAAAGAGGCCAGGCAGAGAAATCCCGGGAAGTGCATTCCAGGTGGAAGGGATGGCAGAAGCGAACGCAGGGGGTGGGTGGGAAAGTGCAGGGTGCACACGGAGCAGACGGTGCCGGGAGGGAGCTACGGGAGGTGAGGCCACACTGAACGTGGGTGAGGGAGGGATGTCTTGATCACCAAGCCAAGCAGCCTGGACTGTCTTCTGCAGGTAACACAGCAACGATCAGAGAGGCTCAGGGTGCACACCTGCGGCCGGGCCTCCCTCACGCGCACGGACGGAGAAGACACACCTGCTTCGCTCCTTCTCTCCCAGCAGCCGGTCTGCGGGACGGACGCCAGCGTGTGTGAACAGGGACTGACCCGGGCCCCTCTGAGCGAGAAAGTCACACCTAGACAGGTGAGGCTGAACCTCTCCATCAACCGACCAAGCACGGCCAACGCCAGCGCATCCTCGTGTGCTCAGGACCACGGACAGCGGGCCTGATGGACAACGAGTTAACGGGAAACGAATGAGCCACTCTCAAAAACTCACGAGGATCCAGAACAGGCAAATCACAGAGACAGAATGACGACGTGGTGGCCAGGGGCTGGGGAGGGGGGACAGGAGTGACTCCTCATGGGCACGGGGTCTCCTTTGGGATGATGAGAATGTTCTGGAACTAGATAGTGGGGGTGGCTGCACAACGTTTTGAATGTACTAAATACCACTGAACTGTACACTTAAAAGTGGTTAATTTTATGTTACGTGAACTTCACCTTAACACACAAAAAAAGAAAAAACAAACAAAACTCACCAAGTCTCCTTGCCTAAAACTACCGGCCCGTCCGCTGCCAGCCGGGTGACTGGCATTCGTTTATCTGTGTCTGGCAACCTCAAAGGTCGGGATTCTTTCCACTTTTCTCAGCAAAGCCAAGCATTGGTTTGAAATGAAAGCTGGGATTTGACTGATGTCTGATTTCATTTTTCCCAGGCCTTTCCCATTCACGGCCTTATTGTTTCACGTTAATCCATTCATCCTAGTCCCTCCTCCATTTGCCATATCGGATAGAAGGTGCTTCTTTGAACCAACTGCCACTGCTTTACTTAAATAGCTCTGTTTTAAAAAGGAGCTTTATATCTGAGTCGTAATTGGCAAACACTTGCCGCAATTAAAAAGTAAATATAAGAATAAATACAGCGGAAACCAATGACTGTTGTACATTCTAACTACACGCCGTTACCTGCACAAGCCTTCGGCCCCGAGTCCTGCTCTTTCTCTGGTACAAAGAGACCCGGGAGTGCTGGAAGGGTGTTCAAGCCCCCTCAGCACCCACAGAGACTGTCTCCCGGAGGTGTCAGAAGGACGGGAAGAGAATGGAAACCGGAAGCCCTCTCTCCCATGTAAGTCAAGGTAATTTAAAGCCGCCTCCTTGGACCTTTAAGTCATCTTGAGACCCCCAGGGATAACGTCCCACAATCTGGAAAACCCTGTTTCCCACCCGCCCATCTCCACCCTGAAAGGAGACCAACAGAGCAAACACGAGGACCCCAGTTTTACAGGGGACGGAACCCTGCGGCCCTCGGGAAGGGAGGCGGTCACCAAGCCAGGCCCTTGAAGGTGGAGAATCTCGGACAAGCCCCGTCGAGCCCCCGAGGCCGGCGGGAGACTGAAATGGGCTGGACCAGTGTGCAGTCACCCACCCCTGCTTCAGACATTAAGCCCGTTTGGTTCTTTAACAGAAGGCAGGCATGCACGTGTTTCTTTGTATTTTATTTCCAAACAGACTGAGAGAACCCACCTAGGTTATAAGTCGTAATTAATTTATAGCTTTATGGCATATCTAATCAGATGTAATTGCCCAGGATCACCACGGATTACAATGAAGGGGTTCTACTGAGCAAGTCTGAGGGCCTCACACAGCACAGAGGTTTGAGGAGAAAGAGTTCTCTGGGTCCAAGAAATTTTCAAGGCCTGGAAAGAAATGTGCGGGTATTTCTTATCTTCAGATAAAATTTCACAGAAATGTAGACACAGGTGCACCAAAAGACACGTAGGAGAATGTTCCTGGCAGCACTAGGGTAACCGTCAATGAGCAGAAACCCGGATGCCCATGAACGGTAGAAGGGGTAAGGGAACAGAAGTGTGTTCCCATGATGGAATACTATACAGCAAGGAAGAAGGTGCATACAACACCCACAACAACAGGGATGCACCTCACCAACACAATAATGGGCGAAAGAGGCCAGAAAAAGAAAAAAGGAGTCTATGCTTTATGATTCTGTTCACATAAAGACCAAAGGCAGGCAAAGCTGTGGTGTTGGAAGTCAGGCCAGTGACTGGAAGGGACCATGGGGGCATGTGGGGCCGCTCCTGTTCAGTTTCTTGATGGGGGTGCTGGTTTCATGGGTGTGTTCACTTGGTGGAATTTCAAACTGCACACGTCATTTGGGCACCTCTCTGTGTATATGTTTATTTTAATGTAAAAGAAAAAACTTTATTTTTATAAATATTTTTAAATTCCCTCACACTTTTCAAGTTCTTTTGGCAGACATGCTAAGAAGAGGCAGTGCAAACCTCATCCCTAGCCCTCTGTCGCGGATGGACATGTTGTTTCTGCCTGCCCAGCACCCCCTCTTTCTTCTGGAACCTACACCCCAATTAAGCCCCTCCCCTACTCTCAGTCACTGGCAAGGCGGGTATTGGCCCCACCCACAGAGCCAGGGGCTGAGCATGTGACACAGCCTGGCCAATCAGCACAGCCCACCCTTGGCCACAGTGATTGGTTCAGAGCTGGCCATGTGATGCAAGCCAGACCAATCAGAGAGAACCCTGGGACTTTCGCTAGAGTGAAGAGGGTCTAGGTGGCCCCTTTCTGCAGGACCCAGAGCTGGGAGGAGGCGAGCCTGGAGCCTTGAGGGGAGAGCCTGCCTGGCAGCGAAGGAGGAAAATCGAGCTGGCACATGGCGAAAGGCAGCTTCGGACACCAGCTAAGCTCTGGAGCCGTGCCTAACACAGGGACGTGCTCTGGAATTTCCAGTTACACAAACCAAGAAGTGCCCTCTGGGGCCTAATCAGGTGCTGTAGCATCTGCCACTCGCCACAGCACCTGCAGCGCACAGCCTACCAGTCTGCACTGTCACCCCCACCCGACAGGCAGAAATCCCCGTAGACACCAGCAAAGACAGAATTCAACAGCAGACAAGGCCATGGCAGAGTGGGCGTTTCCAGACCCCAGCTCCAAACTCGTCGCCCACAGAGCCCCCCGTTCTGC
The DNA here is from genome assembly GCA_031878705.1 of Tapirus indicus. Lineage (NCBI taxonomy): Eukaryota > Metazoa > Chordata > Mammalia > Perissodactyla > Tapiridae > Tapirus > Tapirus indicus. The sequence goes on from CM062938.1 coordinate 5,130,320, forward strand.
CTGAACTTGGGGAGACCTGCTGACAGTCCTTCCTCTCACCCCTGTGCAGACTACCCCTCCTGAACCCCCACCTCCAGCTGGAAATGTGGCTTCAGCCAAACAGGCCTCCAAAAGGCCAGACCCAGTCAGATGAGGAGTGGCATCTTGTCCGGTCAGCCGTGTGACTTCAGTCACATCCCAGCCTCGAGCCTCGATTTCCTAAGTGCAGGAAATGCCCACACATCCATATGTTCAGATACTGTGTGAGTCCCCTCTATGTACTGGGCACGTTCTAGAAGCTGAGGACAGAGCCCTGCCTACGGCATTTACAGTCTAGTGGAGGAGAAAGACAATAAATAAGTCAACGAAAACACACAGTCAGTGATTTCAGAAGGCAATGAGCACCAAGAAGGCAAACAAAGGTGAAACAGAGAGCAGCTGGGGGGGGGGGCGGGGGGGGCGGGGACTTTAGGACAGGAAATCAGAGCGGGCCTCTTGGAGGAGGTGGCATTTGAATAGATAAAAAGGAGGTGAGGGAATGACCCACATAGATCCACATGGTACCTGGGGAAGGAGCCCTCCAAGAGGGGGAACAGCTGATGCAGAGGCCCTGAGGTAGAACCAAACAATACATTCTAGAAACAGAGAGAAGGCACTGGGGCTAGAGAATAGTTAGCGGAGGCAGGACAGAAAGAAAGGATGTTGGAGATGCCGGCAGAGGCCAGAGCCCGCAGGGCACTGAGGCCACAGGCAGGGCTTTGCTATGCACGCGCGAGGAGCAGTCGGAGCCTTGAACCAAAGGGTTGGGTGCATCTGTGCTTCTGACAGGCTGCTCTCTGGAACAGTGTCCAACAGAGCTTTCTACGATGACGAAAATGCTCTTTCTGTGCCGTCCCATACAGTCGTCACTAGGCACGGCGGGTGGTGAGCATTTGCAATGTGGCCAGTGTGGCGAAGGAGCTGCCTTTTTAATTTGATTTCATTCAAACCAATTTCAGTTTCAGTAGCCACACGAGGCCAGTGGTGACCACACTGGACAGTCTGGGGGACAGATCATATGCAGGGCGGCAACACCGCCAGCTGGAGGGGCCTGGACCACGAGGCAGCGGGGGATGGGGAGGAAGGACTCAGGACTCAATTTGGAGGCAGAGCCGACGGGGCTCGCGACAGACTGGCTGAGGGTGAGGATGAGGGAACCGAGCTGACAGCCGTGTCCAAATTGAGCAACCGGGGCGGGGGCGTCTTGGGAACTGGCGCACAACTGAAAAGCTAGTGACGCCAGAGGACACTGTGCCAGCACCAGTGATCACACCCAGCCCCACAACCGCCACCGCTGAGCAAGATTCCACGGAACAATCAGACCGCGGCCAGCTTCTCCTCCTCCCGGGATGGGGTGAAGGGCCCTTCCCACGAAGCTTCATTCTCAAGCTACATATCACAGTGTGGGAGGCAGAGTAATGCCCGCCCCAACGATGTCCCCGTCCTAATCACTGGAACCTGTCACTACGTCAGGTTACATGGCAAAGGGGAATTAAGGCTGCTAATCAGCTGGCCTTAAAACAAGGAGCGTGGCCTCGATTATCCAGGTGGGCCCAATGTAGTCTCCAGGTCCTTAAAACTAGTGGAAGAGAGTCAGAGAAAGAGCTGTGACCAGAGGAGTGGGGTCGGTCAGAGATGTGATGTTGCCAGCACGGAGGAAGCAGGAAGGGGGCCATGAGCAAGGAATTCCAGTGGCCTCTCGAAGCTGGGAAAGGCAAAGAACTGGATTCTCCCCTGGGGCCTCCAGAAAGGAATGCAGCCTGCTGACCCCTGGGGAGACCTGTGTCACTCTGAGCTACAGAACCATTCAAGATGGTACATCATGTTCTAAGCCACTAAGTTGGTAGGAATTTACTAAGACAGCAACTCACATACGCGGCCTTTTTTGTTTTCTTCTTTCCAGTTACCTTTCTGCTGTCCCCATTATCTCCGGCCTCGCGGGATTATCAAGAGTACAGAGGCCGGAGATGAGGCAGGCGGGTGGGGCCCTCGTTGCGCCCTCCCCCGCCCCGAGGACACGTACTAAACCTGCAGGTGCTGACATTCTGAATCCCAGACTCCCGGCACGGGCAGAAGCCCTCGTTGGGTGGGTACACCGACCCGTTGGCAAACAAGGTGCTGGGGGCCACAAAGCGATAGGTGGGGATGCCTTCGAACACGCCTGGCTCCTTGTAGATCAGCTTCATGGACCTGCGGGGACAGACAAGGTGGACGGTGACACCCAGGACACCAGGTCCTGCTGAAAACAGCCCACGTGGAGCCACTCCTCCCACTGCACGGCCCCCCGTGCCCTTCTATCCTCCACAAACAGACGGAGCCTAGAACAAGATCAGAACACATCACGTCCCCACTTACAACTGTAACCATTTCTGGTGCCTTCTATAACAAGATCCAACGTCCTCCCCACGGCCCACAAGCTTCTACGGGGTCTAGCCCCTGCCTACTTTCTTATGTACCCACGGGCCTCCTTACTATTCCTCATGCTCCCTCCCGCCCCTGGGCTTTTGCATCTGCTGCCCCCCCTGCCTGGAATGTTCCTCCCTTGCCCTCACACGTCAGACTTCAGTTTTTCACTCAGGTTGTGGTTCGGCTGTCCCCTCCTCGGGCAGCAGACCACGCCCCACACCCCATTCAACCTCCACCCGTCACCCTGCCGTGCTTCTCAAAGGCCCTTCTCGATTCGACCGTGGACTGTGGGTCAGAGCTGTGCCATCCACGGGAGCCGCTCATCACACGCGGCTCGAGGGCCCCTGAAACGGGCAAGGCCGAGTTGGGAGGCGCTATCAGTGGAAAATCTATTCCAGATTCTTACGACTTCATCCAGAAAATTGTCAACCGTCTCTCCAATAATATTTTACATCATTTACGCATTGGAATGACAATACTTTGGATATACCGGGTCAAATCAAACATAGCCTTAAAGTTAATTTCACCTATTTCTCGTGACTTTAACACAGCCACTAGAAAATCTAAAACTGCGAATGGGACTTGCATTATATTTTTATTGGACAGAAGTGCCCTACACGACAGCATGATGTCGACGCTAACTTTCCTCAGTGTCCTTGTTTTTAGAAAACGCCCACGTGAACTGCTTAGGTGTCCAACTTGCTCTCAAATGGTCCAAGAAAAATACAGAGAAACAACTGGAGAAACTAGGTAAAGGGGAGACGGGGATTCCCTGCGCTTTCCTCTCGGTTGAATTTCTGATGTCCCACAGTGGACACGCGCAGGTCCTGCTCTGACACTCCTGGGGGTGGGTCTGCCTGGGCCCCCCGCCAGGACACAAGCTCCCAGGGAGCGGGGACTTGGCCCATCGTGTCACCTCTGTGTCCCCAGCGCCTTGCACAGACAGGGCTCCAGGAAGGTGTGCCGGGAAGGAGGTGAGTCGAAGTTCACATTCGTGAGCCCCCAAGGGAAGGACTGTTCCAGAGTGGCCTGCACGGAGCAGAGGACAAGGCGACGCCCAGAGCAGGGCTCTGAGATTCTCTGTCCATCCTCGCCCCTCGGCCGGGGCCACTGGAATTGGGTACCCCACGCAGACCTCCGTGGCCACCACTCTGGACACCAAAGGGGCCACGGGAGCCGCATCCGGATGTCTCAGCATCCAAATGGACACGAGGGCAGCCAGACGGACACCACAGGGAGCCCACGCGTGCCTCACTTCCCTGCCCACCGCCGCCGCCACCACGCCCCAACAACTGCCAGCTGCCTCTCTCTGGGCCCCGCAAAGGCACCAGCAGTTGGAGTTTGGCTCTTCGTGGTGCAACCAAAGAGAATTCAAGATAGCACCATGGGCTCGTGGAGGCACAGAGCCAAGACGCTGTCCCAGGGCACGCCAAAAGCCGCTTGATGAGGCTGGGAGCCTCCACGAGGCCCAGGAGGCCCAGGCGCCCCGCATCAGAGCAGTTACCGGCAGGCCTCGGGGCTGTAGAATTCCAGCGAGGATTCGGGAGTCATGAAGGGCGCCCACATCTGCCCGGAAGTCCCGTTAATCATGTTGCACTGGTCCGAATGCCAGAAGTTGACCTGCGGGAAGATGCAGACACGGCCACTTAGGACAGCAAGGCCTCTCAGAAACGCTCTCGGGCGCTCACCCCTGACTGGGGGCTGCGACTTTGCAGGCCAGGTGCCCTGGGGTAGACATCAATTCCCAGGACTATCCTTGGACAGAAGCCAGGCCCCTCAGAGAGACGGCCTGGCACGGTGGGAGGAGAGCAGGCTGTGTAGACAGCCAGCCAGAGAAAGCGTCGCCTGCAGCGCCCCGCTCCCCAACTATGGATCTTGGAATGTGCAACTCTGCCGGCGACTTGGTGACTTCATCTGTAAAATGGGCCTGTCACCCACATCTCCAAGGAGCACAGGGAGCGGATGAGGTGGGAGGTGGGACGGTGACAACCTCACCTCAGAGAGGAAGCCACCAGACATTTCCTGAAAACAGATCAAGTCAGGAGGCGGCAGAGTAAGGAAACTATTTAAAATCATATCGGTGGCCACCACGAGGCCTCAAAACAGTAGTTGCCTCTGGGGAGTGAGACCCGGACAGAAAGAAAACAGACCCTCACTTCCTACCCTCCGGTACCAGCAGAATGTTCTTAATTCTGTGTACGTGTGTATTTTCATAAGGAAAAAACAAGCCAAGAGAATCGTAGTCTCCGTTACGAATGGTTTTTACCGGTTGCAAATGGTAAGGCTGCCTTGCCGGGCACTGACCGGGGTGTACCTTGTCCCCAGCGCTCAGGGCTCTGCGGGACCGCCGTGGAGAGCGTCTGCGAGGTGTGAGCAACACGCGGCAGAATCACTTTCACGCGTACTGAGAAAAGGCCACTAAGGTGAAAAAAGCCACTTGCAAAACCACGCACACGGTACGATTTCATTACGTTCAAAGGAAAAAAAGAAACACCCCCGTATTTCCGTGTGTACAAATACGCACGCAAATGGATAAAAACAGGCGGGAAGAAAATACCCGACACTGATAACTGCAGGTTCCTCTGGGGTTCGGGGCGGGGTATAAAGTGCACTTCAGAGCTGTCTCTGTTTTATTTTCTTAATGTGAATGTTTTCCTGTGTTTTGAGTGTAATTTTCTTTCACTCGATAATATCTTTTAACGCGATGGATGGTTATATTATCAGTGTAATATCATTAAAACGTGTTTGTAAATTAAGAACCAAAGGAAAGAAAGAACTCAGTTCTGAGCATACAGTAGGAGCCAAATAAACAGTTTCTCTTCCCCACCCAGCCGTCTGGAACCAGGAGCTGGTTGAGCCTTAACCGCAGGCAGAAGCCCCAGGTCCCAGTGTTCCCCCTCACGGATGCCACCCCTCCGGGTTCTAGGAGAAGGAAGGTGGCCTCGTTCCCACCCAGCGTCCCCGGCAGGAGGGTGTCACCTCCGGCCCTCACCTTGCTGAGTCCATTCCACTTGTCCACAAGGTGGATCCTGCTGAAGTCTCTGACCCCCGTGAACACGGTGAAGAGCCCGGAATTGGAGTTGTTGAGCTGGGACAACGGCAGAGAACAGCACCTTTAAGCCTCAGGACGGGGCGAAGGACTGGGGGCCGGCCCTCAAGCCCGCCCGCTCAGCTACCGTCGTTGCCCCTCCGCCTGGAGAACAGGGGCCTCGTGATCGTGTTCACGCTGCATCCCCAGCACCTGGGGTCAGGAAGGGGAGGACGCGGGGGCTTTCTAGCAGGGACACTGCCCTGATCACAGCGTCCCTCCTGGGAAGTGTCCCACTTCCCCTTCTCGACTCAAGGAGAGTCTGGTCTCCTCCGAGGAGGATGGAAGGATCACCCCACACACACTTCAAACAAAGCACGGCCACTCGACCTCCTCAGTCAATGCAAAAGCAGCAGAGGTGGCGTGTCACTTTGGGCGGAAGCTCTAACAGCCGGTGCGTGCACAATTCATCATGCTTTCTACCGCTGCCGCAGCGACTGTGGACGTGTGGGCAAGCTGGAGCCTCCTTCGGCTGGGTCCCCAAGTGACCACAAAGAGCAGAGGGCCCCCTGGTCACCCACATGGACGTGGAGTACAAGCAGAAATAAACCTGTTGTTTTAAGCCACTGAGATTGTGGGGCTGCTTGTTACGCAGCACAACCTGGCCTGCCCTGGTGGATACAGGACCCAGTGTTTATCGAGCATCTTCTAGATGGTAAGCCCCAGGCTCTGGCGCTCTGAAGGTACCTCCTAGGAGCAGGTTTCTACTTCGGAGCAAAGACACGCAAAGTGTACGAAGGAATGAATGACAGAAGCCCCGCTGCGCCTCTGACGAGGCCGTACACGCAAGGTGCAGCCCCCGTCGGGACGCAGTGAGGGCTGCTCCCTGGTCAGACGGCTACGTCGATTACCGCCTGGCTGGGCAAACAGGCCCCAGAGCAGGGCCCAGCTGAAAGCCCTGCTCTGGCCTCCTAAGAGCCGGGCGTCCTTGTCACGCCACCTGTCCATCCAAAGCTTCACGAGCCCACACCCCAGCCATTAAGTGGGGAGAAAAACAGGAACCACTACAAAGAGGCGCGGGGAGCACGAAAAGGGCTAATGGGTAAAAACTGCTGAGCACAGCGCCTGGGACACAGTAAGAGCTTGAAATGCTAGTCCTTATTTTTATCATTGTTGCTGTTATTATTAAATGCTCACCCAAAAGGATACTTAAATAATATTTATAACAGGCGGCGTATCAGAGACTGCCAGTTACGACCCAAAGTCCATTCCCCTCTTTCTCCTTCATAGCAAAACCCAAAGCTTACTCAGAGCATCAACACACCCAGCTAAACGGCTACATTTCCCAGCTTCCCTTGCAGCTAGGTGTGGCCACATGACTATGTCCTGGCCAATGGAAAGTAAGTGGAAATTGGTTTTCTCCCTCCTGAAGAGGGAGACAGCTGGGACATGCTGTTTTGTCCCCAACTGCTCTGCCTGCCCCTCCATCCCCCACCACTTCTTCCTTCCTGCTGTGCTGCCTGGAATGTGAATGTGATACCTGGTGCTCTAGCAGCCATCTTGGACCACATGGTAATCTTGAGTATGGAAACCATGCCCTGAGCATAGCAGAGCATAATGGTAGGATTCTAGACCCCTAAAGAGTATGAAGCCACCACATCAACACTGAATAGTCATGGCTGCACTGTTATTTTGAGGTTTCCACTATACAAGGTCCAACACAGATTATAGGGACACTAATGACTTTGTAATAACTTTCATTTGTTTACAAGTTTATAAGATCCTTTTACGGAATCATGTCACTTACCCCAAACTGGCCAACTTGCCCTCAAACCCAGAAATTGTCATCCTGGTCAAAAATGTATCCTGTGCCAGGTACACGATCATGATCCCTGCGCCCCTAACACTCTACACCAGAGCAGCAGAGCCCAAAGAGGAGGCTGAGGCTGAAGCAACCCAGAGGGCTTGTTCAAATCTGTGGTCCTGGGAGTCAAGGTCAGGGATCAGACTCTACATCAGGTCATAGCTCAGGAGCCCAATCACTAACCCTACCTGGTTACCAGGGGTCAAGATTAAGAAAAGGCAGGCAGCTCAGAGCAATGCTATAGTCAACATCTGTGATCTGCCTCCCCAGCAGCCATTCCCCCTTCTTCCAGCATCAGCCTCTAATTGTCTAAGCTCAGCCCCAATCAGATCATTTGAGCCTGGATCAAGCTCCACCTGAATCCATCCCTAGAGTTTTCAGTTTTATAAGCCAACAAATTCTCCATTTCGCTTAAGCCAGTGTGAGTTAGGTTTTCTGCCGTTTACAACCCACAGCCCGGTAACCCTAGGCAGCTCCAAAAGCAAGCTGGTAACCAGTTTCCAGGAAGTGTCAGTGGAGGACAAGACAGGCCCTGGACTTCTCACTGGGCCACACTTACCTCAGCAAATAACCCAAACTTGCCCTTGAAGGGAAACACGTTTGGGAAGTACTTGTTGATGAGGTTCATGAGGGGGTCGTCGTAGCCCCACATGATCTCCCTGACGGTGCGGTTCATGAAAGCGCGCTCGCCGAGGGTGGTGAACGCCAAGGTCATCATCAGCTTCAGGCTCATGGGCCTGTCCTCCATCATCATGGCTGCACTCTGCAGAGCGAAGGACAGCACGGTCAGAGGCTAGACACGGCCCGTCCATGCCCCCTGGACTCCAAGCCAGGCCTCAAGGCAGAGTCCATGTAGGGAAATGGTTGGGCCTAGGAGGGCCCCTGCAGGGGGCGTGTGGGGCGTCTGGAACATTCAGAGCCACACCCTCATCCTTCAGTAGCAGGACACCTGCTCTTGGATTCAGGACGGGTCAACTCCACCCCCAGCCCCAGAGGGGACACACGGCTCAGGCCTAGCCAGTCAGAAACCTTCCTCCTTCTGGCTACAGTGATTGGTTTGGGAATGTGTACGTGACCTAGTCAGAGCCAAGGAGCCACAAGGAGACATTCTGCTTGGACTGCAGGGTAGAGAGGGGAGGTGCCGCTGCTGGCCTTGAACCGGGGGTTGTGCAAGGCTATAGCCACCCTGAGGGGCAGGTCTGTCTGCCAGAGCATGGAATCAACATAGACCCAGGCAACTCTGAACCCTAGATCAAGCCACACCTGAAACCAGTACAATCCTTATCCTTTCAATATCATGAGCCCATAAATTCCCTTTTTGCTTATGCTAGTCTGGAGCACCTTTTACCATCACCTTGTAACCAAAAGAGTCCTAATGAAGACTATCCCACTTCCTTATGGTCTCCTTCCCAAACACCGAGAGCCCCGAACACCTGCTCTACCCGATATCTGGGTGAACTCATTTTCTAAGTTCTGCTTTCCTCTGGGGATACTGTCTCAGCACTGGGTTTATTTTTTAAAGGCGCCTCATCCAAAAGCCAATCTCCACACATAGAAAAGTGAACACAGCCAGCACTTCCCAAAACACGGGCAATGGCGTCTGGATCCAGGGGAACGCACCAGGTCTCCTTAGCATTACAACAATTTCTTAAAGGTAATCACAACATGGTTTGAAACTCAAAACGGATATAAAATAAAATAAACGTCCCTCTCCAGTCCCTGACCTTCCTCCTCCCCTTCTCCTCCCCAGAGGCACCCACGGCCATGGGTTCCCGGGGATTCCTCCAGGGAAGATCTACAGCGGAGGTCAGCAAACCATGACGGGGGCCAGTGCAGCCCACCTCCCTCTTTTGTACAGTCTGGGAGCTGACAACGTTTTTCACATTTTCAAATGGTTGGAAAAAAACAAAAGAAAGAGATTTCAAAACACATGAAAATCATGTGAAAGTCACATCTCTGTGTCCATAAAACAAAGTTTTGTTGGAACATAGAAACAGCCGCTCATGTCCATGACTGTCCGTGGCTGCTTCTGCGCTACAGCGGCAGAGCTGAGCAGCTGCACAGAAACGGTGTGGCCCCCAAAGCCTACACCGTTTACTATCTGGCCCTTTACAGAAAAGGTGGGCCCACCCTGGTCTAGGCACACAAAAGCACACGGGTGTGAGTGGGGGTGTGCATGCAAGTATTTCTCCTTTATAAACAGTAAGTAGTAGCACCATCGATGCACGTGCCCTGCATCTTGCTTCCCCCTTAGGTACACCTTAGGGACTGCTCTGTGCCACTCCCTGCAGCCCTACCTCCTTCCACAGGCTGTATACTATTCCACACCTGCATCCCTGGCTCCTTTTTGCTGGCTGTATACTATTCCAAGGCCTGCCTGCAGTGGATCACAATGTACCTCCACATGATGAACATTTAGGTTGCTTCTAGACTTTTGCTTTGACAACATTGCTGAAATGAATATCCTTGAGCACGAACATCCTTGCCCACATGTGTTATTCTATCGAGAGGACAAATTCCTATGAATGAAATCTCTGAGGTGGAAGGCATGTAGATTTATATTGAAGGTCACTGTCTCCCAACAACTCATACCAGCTCGGTTCCTTATGACAGTTGTGAGGGTGTTTCCAGAAACACCCATAAGCCCTGGGCTTCATCACGAAGTCTTTGCTGACCTGACCGGTGGGGGAAACTGCCTTCACTGCCCAAATGTGCACGTCTCACTAGGAGGGAGGTGGCCGCAAGGCTTCGGGCTACATTTATTCGAGCTTCTTCCACCCTGTCCACCCAGTGGACTCACCAGGGGAGTTCGCCCTGATCCAGAGCAAATGCCCGATGACGCTCGACCGGGTAGACAAAGGATGGGGTGGATGGCTGAGTGCAACAGAGGGTGGACGCCTGACCCAAACTTTGTAGGTTCAAAGCCCTAATCCTCTACTTACTAGCTGAGTGACCTTGGATAAGTCACTTAACCTCTCTGTTCTTCAGTTTTCTTCCTCTAGAAATAGAGAAAATAACAGAACCTATCTCATAGGCTCGTTGACAAATAAACAAGGTACACGTGTCAGGTCCTCAGAAGACTCCGTCCTGACACGCAGGGGCAGCAAGAGGAAGTCAGCACGGGGCCTGGGGCTGCCCTCCAGGGAGGCCCGCGGGCAAGGCTGGCCCCCGGCTGGCGTCTGGGAACTTGGGTTTTGGGGGGTCCCTCCCTTCCCTGATGAGGGGCTCTCTGCGCCCGGACCGTCCATACAGACAACGCAGTTCATGCTGACCACTTGCTCTCCTGCGGGGAATCTGGGGTCTGGGGACGTGCAGGCAGAGGTAACCCCAACAAACACGCTGGGCGCTGAGTCTCTACGGGGCCTCCCCTGGCACACGACGCTCCACATGTGTTGTCACAGCCGTGGCTGGGGATTCAGTGTGTCCTGTGTGAGTCCCCCTGGAGGGGGTCTGGAAGCCTGAGCCTGGTCCCCACCCGCCTTGCCCTCGATGGTCACGTCCTGTACCTTCCGCTGTGACAAGTCACAGCCGGGAGCACCATGTGCCGAGTCCTGGGAGCCCTCCTGGCCAGGCACCGACCCTGGGGTGGTCCTGGGGACCCCGACACACACGACAGTCAGTAGCTCCAGCTATGGCCGTGACTCTCGCCTGCACAGATGGGAGGCCCTGCCCGCCCTCCCCCAGTGCCAAGATGGGGACAGGGCAGGGGTGCCACTCAGCCCCCACGAGCGCCTCCTCTTGGAGGTTCAGACCTGTAGACTGGAAGGGGGACGACGACGACGTTGCCGGTACCCCAAACCACAGACAGGTGGACGCGCCCGGGCAGCTCACCGGGCTGAGGGTCCGGCCCCGGGGGCCACAGGCCGCCCCGTCCAGGGACAGCCCCGGACAGGGGGCGAGAGACGGGGCCGGGGCAGTGCGGGGGGCAGGCTCACCAAGACCAGGATGTTGGGCATGACGATGTGGTCGCTCTCCGAGCCGCGGGACCTGCTGGGCTGGAACTGGAAGGTGCGGTACTCGAGGAAGGACACCGTGTCATTGTCGTTGAAGGTGACGTTGGTCTTGTGCCTGAACTCCCTGTGGCGAGGGGGCGGGGTCAGTGGGCGCCACCTGGGGCGTCCCCAGGTCCGAGCACGCCACCCCCCGCCAAGCCGCCTCCTTCAGGTCTGCTCACACGTCGCCTCCTCGGAGAGGTCCACAACGCCATCCACCCCCCCTGACGCGGACGTGATTCTACGCATTCGTCTCCGGCCGGCTCCCTCCACTCCGCTGCCAGCACCCCAGTGCTCTTTCTGTCCATTTTGTCCACTTCTGGGTCCCCTGTGCCTACAACAGCTGTAGACACCCAGTCGGTGCTCACTGAACCCTTGCTGAGTGAGTGAATGAATGAATGATTGAGTGAGTGAGTGAATGATTGAATGAGTGAGTGAATGATTGAATGAGTGAGTGAATGATTGAATGAGTGAGTGAATGATTGAATGAGTGAGTGAAGAGTGATTGAATGAGTGAGTGAGAGTGAATGATTGAATGAGTGAGTGTGAGTGAAGAGTGATTGAATGAGTGAGTGAGAGTGAATGATTGAATGAGTGAGTGAATGATTGAATGAGTGACAGAATGAGTGAGTGACTGAATGAGTGAGTGAGTGAAGAGTGAGTGAGTGAAGAGTGAGTGAGTGAATGAGTGAGTGAGTGAATGAGTGAGTGAATGAGTGAGTGATTGAAGAGTGAGAGTGAATGAGTGAGTGAATGATTGAAGAGAGCAAATGAGTGAATGAGTGAGTGATTGAAGAGTGAGTGAATGAGTGAGTGAATGATTGAAGAGAGCAAATGAGTGATTGAGTGAGTGAGTGAAGAGTGAGTGAATGAGTGAGTGAAGAGTGAGTGAATGAGTGAGTGAATGAGTGAATGAGTGAATGAGTGAGTGAATGAGTGAGTGAATGAGTGAAGAGTGAGAGCAAATGAGTGAATGAGTGAGAGTGAGTGAGTGAATGAGTGAATGAGTGTGTGAATGTGTGAATGTGTGAATGAGTGAGTGAATGAGTGAGTGAATGAGTGAGTGAATGAGTGAGTGAATGAGTGAATGAGTGAGTGAATGAGTGAATGAGTGAATGATTGAAGAGTGAGTGAATGAGTGAATGAGTGAGTGAATGAGTGAGTGAATGATTGAATGAGTGAGTGAAGAGTGAGTGATTGAATGAGTGAGTGTGAATGAGTGAGTGAATGATTGAATGAGTGAGTGAATGATTGAATGAGTGAGTGAATGAGTGACTGAATGAGTGACTGAGTGAATGAGTGAGTGAGTGAGTGAAGAGTGAGTGAATGAGTGAGTGAATGAGTGAGTGAGTGAAGAGTGAGTGAGTGAGTGATTGAATGAATGAGTGAATGAGTGAGTGAATGAATGAGTGATTGAATGAGTGATTGAATGAGTGTGATTGAATGAGTGATTGAATAAGTGAGTGAATGAGTGAGTGAATGAGTGAGTGAATGAGTGAGTGAACGCATGCAGCTGACTCTGATCCCAGCTCCTGACCCCCAGGCCTCGGGCACACTTGTTGAGTTTCATCCCAGGTCGCCCAGCACCCAGCTGCGCCTCTCGCACAGCTGGAACATTCTCTGCCCACCGCATCCACGGGAAAGCCAGGGCGGGGCCGGTCTCCCCCAAGGGGCAGACCCCGGCTCCACCAGCCACAGCTAACGGTGCAAAGGCTCGCGCAGGGCAGGCAGCCGGGCCCGGGGTCCCTACACCATGTGACGGGGCAAATCGGTTCACCTCCCTGGGCCCCGACTCCTCGGCCTGTAAAATGGGAGCGATGACGTGGGGGCGGGGGCTGTTATAGACTCCACGAGACACAGCGCAGTGAAAAGTCACCTCCACTCAGCACGCGCTCCCCACGTCCCGGGGCACCGACTTAATTACCTGTGCAAGTGCCCTGACAAGCCTATGAAGTAGCTGTTATGCTGTCACTGCCCCCAGTCTGCAGATGGGCAAATCGGGGCTCAGAGGGGTGAAGACACTTCTCCGAAGCCACAGCCGGGTACAGGGCGAGGCCAGCAGACAAAGGCAGGACCCTGAGCCCTCGGCCAGCAAGTTCCACCAACGGCAGATCCCTCCCGGGGCCAGCCCTCCCCATCCTCCATCCTGGACGGGGTGTTCCCTCCATAAAATGCTCCAGTGGAGTCCCACGGCCTCCCGGTGTGGCCCGCCAGGCCCAGCTCACGGAAGCTCCCCCTCAGCCCTCCTCGCTCCTCCTCCCGGAGCACCCTTCCCTTGGCTGCTGAGCACTGGGTTATAATTTCAGTGTTTTCTCTCTTGAACATTTATATTTGCTCTGGTCCTACACTCTGAGCAGACACACAGCATCCGTCTCTTCGCCATTGTGTCCCCAGTGCCCGACACACGATGACCACCAAAAACACCAACTCAACAGAAAGATCGCTCCTCCAAGACCTTTCATCACCACTGCGGTTCTGTCAATCCCTCGCCCGCTCTCCACCCTCCCAAGCCCTGCCCTTGGCCCCGGGCCTCACACAATGGGGCCGCCTCCTCTGACCTCACTCCTGGCCTCTCCCCCCAGCTCAGTCCACCCAGCCACACTGGCCTCCCTGCTGCTCCTCACACACGCCACACTCTGTCCCCCTCAGGGCCTTTGCACCTGTTGTTCCCTCTGCCAGGGACACCCTTCTCCAAGGCTCACTCCCTTGCACAGAAGGCCAGGAGGCCTTGCCGGACCACCCTACCAAAGACGCACACACACGCAGATGAGCATCCCCTTACCCTGCTGGACTTTTCTTTACGGCACTTAACGCTCACTATCTGCCATCGTACGAGACATTTATTTCCTTAAGAATTATCTGTATCCCCCCTCCTCCAGAACGTCACCTCTGTGAGGCAGGGACCTTTGTCTCTCTTGTCCCCTCCTGCCTCCCTGATGCCCAGAACAGTGTTGGTGTACACAGCAGGTGCTCAGTAAATGTGCTGAATGAATGAATGACTAGGACAGAGCTGTTAGCCCTGCAAGGGCTCAGGTTTGGGGAGCAGCCCCCGCTTGCCTCGAGACCAGCCCTGGGCGTGTGTGTCTCTCTCTCTCGCACACGCACACACCCTTCTCCCTGATGCACATCACCGCTGCTCACGCTCCATAAAGCACTTCTCCGGCACCATCACAAACCACTCTGCGCCTGGCCTGCTTCTGGAACAATCTCTGGGGCTCAGCATGGCAGCCCCATCCCAGTCTGCTCTAAGAGTCCACCCCGCCCACCTGGGAGTCCCGGCCCGGCCGCTCCGTCCTCACCTGTACACGTAGGGCCCGCGCTCCTGCACCTGTGGTTTCTCTCCCTGGAGGATCTCGTCAGGGTTGAGGACGTCGAAAAAGTAGACGGAGAGGTAGAAGGGGACGGGGATCTCCTTCCACATGTTGAAGGACAGGCTATTGGGGTCGATGCGTACATTCTGCAGGGACAAGACAAACACGCCTGTGAGGAGGGAGACCAGGGCCCCACGTCCACCCGTTCCACCTCATGGCTCCAAAACAGCTGCCCAGAGCCGGCCCGCGTGGCTGGACCCCACAGGCACGTCGCGGCAGGGCTCCTTGGGCGGGGGTTTACACAGTTCAGGTTAATAAGTCATCCATTCACGCTGTTACTTTTTAACATGTTTTAGTAACAGCAGCCCGACTGGGGGAGCAGGAGGTGGCTGCCACTCAGCGGCAGCACAGGGCTGCCTGCAGGAACGTGGGCTCAGTCATTCACTCGGTCAACAAACATTTATTGAGCGCCAACTACATGCCAGGCCCTCTCCGAAGAGCTGGGGATCACAGAGTGAACAAGTCAGACCCAAATGCGCAACTTGGTGGGGCTTTTATCCCAGCAGGAGAAAGGCAGGTATTATACGATTAGTGTGAAATGCATGCTGCATGGCACAGCACAGCAGGAACAAAGCAGGGACGGGGAAGAGGGCTGCGGTTTTACACCGAGTCGTCAGGCAAGTGAGAGGGAAGCAAAAACAAAAAGCCAAACCAAACCAGAAACTACAGGCAGTGAGCAGTGACAGGACCGCACGGGTTTGGTGGGGAGTAGTTCCACGTAGAAGCGATAGTCAGTGCAAAGGCCCTGGGGCAGGGAGGTGCTGAGACAGACTTGAGGGACAGCAGGGAGGCCAGTGTGGCTGGAGCAGCGCCTGTGAGGGGGAGAGCAGAAGGAGATGAGGACAGGAGCAGTTTTCCACAAAAAGCCAGAAATACAGAAATTTATATGAAAGCTTGGCAAAAACTTGATTTTCTTAAAAGGCTGAAAGAAACAGGCCTGAAGCCCACTCAGCGAGCCTGTCTGTCAGATACGTTGGCCTATAATCCCTGCTTCGCTCCTCAGTTCCGCAGGTCCCTGCTGCAGGGTCACAGGAGGTCCCCCTAATGCCACCCAATCCCCCCAACCTGGCCTGGCCACACCACCAGCCCCCACAAGGCTCACGTCCCCTCAGAGCCGGGCCCGGCTAAGTGACCAGCCCATCAGACAGACGCGGATGACGCAGAGCTAGGTGGCCGGGCACTTGCGTCACCAGCCACCTTCCTCTGACCGTGGCCTTCCAGGACAAGGACAGCCACCCCCGACAGACAGCGGCTCCAGAGGAGGCAGAAGGCTCCAGCTGGCCGGTCAGGCCGGCCCCACGTCCCCGGCCGGAGACCCTGGCAAGGGGCGGATGTGGGAGGCAGCCCGAGCCCAGGGCCACCTGGGCGGGTCAGACACCTCTGAACCCCAGTCTGCCCGTCTGTACAACGGGGCCGGCGACTGTAGCCTCGGCCGTGTCCCGTCCGCCCTACGCGCATTTCCGTGAAGAGAAGTGGAATCCGTTGCCGAGAGTTAACGACTGGGAGGTGGACGATAAAATCTGCGACTCGCCCTCAGGTGTCATGACGGTTTCTCCGTGAACACGTCCTCCCCCCAGCTGCGGGAGCCGCGAGGGCCATCTTTATAGCCTCAGCCTCCAACACGTGCAGGTAAGGTGACTAATGAACACGACACGAGCAGAGCACAAGAACGAGCGTCTGCCAGGCACTGTTCTAGATCCTTCCCTGAATTAGCACCTCCTGACCAGGACTGCAACTCTTCGAGGAGCCACTCTCAGCATTAGGTGCTTCCGCCTCCTCTGCCACTTGTCACGAAGACACGAGCGAGTGAGCAGGCTCCACGGGCTGAGCTCCCAGCCCCCCCAGCTCTGGCCAAGACGGAGGGGGCACGGTGACAGACGGCTGCTGACCCCTCCCTGCGAGGAAAGGGGTCACAAGACCCCAGGGGGGCCGGCCCTCAGCGCCCCGCTCCCCGGCCAGGGCAGGGAGGGAAGCAGGTGTCCAGCCCTTTCGGCCCCAGCTCCGGATGGCAGGGGCGGTGCGGCCACGTCCCTGGGGCCGGCCGGGGGAAGTGGGCGAGGAGCGGACGTGGTGTCCTTGAGTGGGGCTGGGGGGAGGGGGCCCGTCCCTGGCTCAGTCCTGACACGTCTGAGGGGGCAGTTCGGTGAGCACTGAGGTGGGGGGTGTGGTGAACTGACAGGGTCACCCCCAATGAAAGGCAGCAGACTCCTCTCCGGGGTCCTCTCTGGGGTCCCCAGGGCTCAGTTTCTCCAGATCCTCCCGTGTTTCCTGCTGCCAGAAATCCAGATTTTTCTACAGAATCTCCCGATTGTTTCAGTATCAACAACTTACTTTTCAAAATCAAACACACCCAGGAGCCCAGTGGCACATCTCAGGCCACAGCCGGCCCACAGGCCACCCCTCCACCAGGCCTGCTGGAGCACCTCCCCAGCATCAGCTCCGGAGGGGGCGACCTCCTGTGTTACAGACGAGGAAACTGAGGCCCAGGCCCCACAGCCGGCCTGACACCAGAGGCGACACCCCCGCCCCCCTCGGCACAGGCTCCCGCAGTGGAATTCCAACCTCAGCCTGGAGACTGCTGCGGGGTGGGGGGGTCATCCAGGATGGAAATCCTCAGATTTTAACAAAGATGGGCCCACGGGGAGGAGTGATGTGGGGGGGCCTCCCGTCATGCCCTCTCCGCCATCCCCTCACCCACGGGAAAGACAGAGGGCTCGTGACGAGGGGTCCCCACCGTCCTGGCTCCGGCTAGCGCACGCCACCAGGAGAAAACGCGACATCGATCCCAGTCTCCTTTGTGCGCGCCACAAACACAGACGCAAGACCTCCCCTCTCAGCAGAGGTTTACGTACACGACGCAGCAGTGTTAACTGTGGACGCCACAGTGTAGAGCGGACCTCCAGGACCCACTCATCTTGCATAAAAAATGACAATAAGAAGAGCAATCACAAAGAGGAGGGAAGGAAGCTCTTGGAGGTGATGGGCGTCTCCACGCACAGACGATGGCGGTGGCTCCACAGGCGTATACTTACCTTCACACTCATCAAGTTGTGCACATCAAACAGGTATGGCTTTCCTAATGTCAATCATACCTCAGTCAAATGATGTGGGAAAAAAAAAGTTTCCGGTCCCTGTGTCCCTCCCCCAGCCCTGTTTCTCAGCAAAGGCAGCTGAGCCGGGAGACGCTCCAGAATCCCAGGATCTCCTTGCGCTTTCCCCATCCACTGGCCTGTTCACCCTGGTTTGGGGATGAACCGGGCCAAAACGATGGGGCACCAGATAAAACCACGTCTCTCTCTCCAACAGAAGGGGCTTCGGGGCTCTGGGGTGACACCCCACGCACAGGGCACTCGCTCACGGGGAATCTTCCAGGACCCAGCTCTGCCCTCTGCCTGGTATGGTGTCAAGTCACTGGTCCCCTCTGCACCTCGGTTTTCTCATCCATGAAACGGGCATAACGACAGCATCCACCCTACAGGGCTGGTGAGGTGTAGACGAGTTTGTAGAGGGAAAGTGCTTACAACAGGGCCTGGCAGGACCCAGGCATCCAGAAGGTCAGCCATACAGTCACCTGGCATGAAGTGACCGAGCTCAGGTGGGGACGGACTTTGCACTGCTTATAATCGGCAGGACAGCTTTCCTTCGGTCACACCAGACCAGAGGCATCTGGACCAGGCAGCTGATTAGATAACGGCGCTGGCCAAGCCTTTTGCTGATTCTGTCCCTGCCCCCTCCCATGGGATCAAAGATCACGGCCGGACACAGAGATTGAGAGAGAGGACCAAGGCAGTCCCTTGTTGGACACCACTCCCTCTTACCCAGCCAGACCCTCCAAGCCCATTCCTGGACAGTCAGGGAGGCTGCCTGGAAGAGGCAACGTGTGAGCTGGGTATTGAACAAATGAGTTGGGCTTTGCCGGGAAAGGAAGACAAGGAGGGCGCTCCGGGAAGAGGACACGCCTGTGCAAAGGCTAGGAAGCCTCCAGGCGCATGACTAACCCAAGTGTCCACTGATGACAAGTATGTTCTTAAAACAACCCGCATGTCCATCGACCGACAAATGACCTGCGTGTAGCATACGCTGGGATACTGGTCAGCAATAGGAAGAAGCTGACTCCTCGTGATGCGCCAACGTGGATGACCCTCATCAGCATCACAATAAGTTTAAAAAGCCAGATACAAAGAGCTACACACTCCATGGTTTCATTTACACGACAGTGGGGAAAAGGGAAAACTATAGGGACAGAGACCAGACCAGTGGCGGCCAGGGGCCACCTCCTCAGGGGTGGAGGGGGACTGACTGCAGAAAGGCATCGGGAAGCAATTTGGGGGATTAAAATGTCCCACGTCTTGATGTTGGTTGCCAAACACGTGAGGGGTAAACATTTGATAAAACTCATCAACTGGACACTTAAGAAGGATGAACGTTATGGACAAACCTTGAAAACATTGCGCTAACGCTTTTGACAGTTTGAGATCTGATTCATACACCGTATGATTCACCCATTTAAGTGTACAGTGCAGTGGTTTCCAGCACATTCTGAGTTGTGCAGCCATCACCTCTATCTAGTTCCAGAACATTCTCATCACCCGAAACAAAACCTCGCGCTCATTAGCAGTCACTGCCTCCCCCAGCCCCCGGCAACCACTGATCTACTTCCTGTCTCCCCGGATTTGCCTTTTTTCAGATAAACGGAATCATACAGGATGAGTCTTCAAATGTATCCCAATACTCTATTTCTTGAAAATAAGCAGATACAAAAGGCCACATATGGCTTCTTTCACTTTAGCGTAATGTTTTCAAGGTTCATCCATAACATTGATCCTTTCCAAGTGTAGTTTGTTGAGTTTTATCAAATGTATACACCTTGCCCGTATGACACCAAAGTCAAGAGATGGAACATTTTCAACACGTCTGTTAAAAAAGGATGCGTGTGAGCACACCCGCGTTCCCCGCAGCACGATGCACAGCAGCCACGAGTAGAAGCAACCCAGTGTCCATCTGTGGAGGAACGGATGGACGCCACGTGGTCTACGCACAGTCAATGGAACGTGATTCAGACACAGAAAGGAAAGAAGTTCTGACACCTGCTACGACACGGAAGAACCCGACGACACCATGCGAAGTGAAATACGTCAGACGGAAAAGGACAAATACCACATGATTCCACTTACATGAGGCCCCTACAGTAGTTCAAGTCATAGCGGCAGAAAGTAGGATGGAGGGAGAACGGGGAGTTAAGTGTTTAATGCGGACAGTTTCGGCTTGGGAAGATGAGAAGAGTTCTGGAAACGGACGGTGGTGATGGTTGCACAACAACACGAATGTACCTGATGCCCCCGGACTGTACACTTAAAAAGGGTAAAGATGGCAAATTTTGTGTTATGTGTATTTGACCACAATTTTAAAAATTGGGGGGGAAGAACTATGTATGTGAATTACGCCTCAATGAAACAGTTTGAAACAGAGATGAATGTTATTGTGTGTCAGTCATCGTATGTAAATAAACCGATGGTCCAGAATATTCCCAGTGCCCTCAGTGTTCCCTCGGGCTCCCTTACATCTCCACTTTGTGTCTGGCTTCTTTGGTTCAACTTCATGTTTCTGACACGTGTCCCTTTCTTGCTGACCACAGCACTCCATTGTATAAATGCACCTGACCCACTTCCCAAAAGACGGACACAAATTAAGTCCAAGCGTGGGCAACGATGTGGGGAAACGGAGATGCCCATTGCAGCTGGGACAAGCACACGTGCACGCGTGCACACACACACACGTGCGCGCACACCCCCGAGAGCCGTGGGCACGTCCTACCCGGGTGGAGAATGTGAACTCGGCCGACAACTCCATGGTCTCCTGCTCGGCACAGGGCGCGGCACACTGGCTTTCGGCGCTGCTGACCCCCAGGACCTCTGCAGCCCTGGAGCGACTGGAACAGAAGGTTCACGAGACACTCGTGTCTGCAGCACGCTGTACCTCACGCCACCTGGACCACTTCCTCCACTCTGTCTCCCAGTGCTGTCTCCGCTCACCTCGGTCATCTCACACCCCCAGGCTGAAAACTCCGCCCCGATATTCTACGTGCATGCGAGAGGGCTGCAAAAGAATCGCTGAACCCTGAAGAGCAGGCCGTCCAGCAGGTCCTCAGCCAGACACTGGGCTTCGCACACACCACAGCCGGCACGTGTGAACGAACCAGATCTCTGTGGATATGTCTGAAAACTGAATCTTGAGTGGAAAAAGGTAAGCTGCAGAAAGATACAGTCCATACTGGCCTCTTCACGTGAATTTTTCAAACACAAAATAATGTGTAACATTTTATTTCTTTTTTTCTTTTTTTTTTGTGAGGAAGACCAGCCCTGGGCTAACATCCGTCGCCAATCCTCCCCTTTTTGCTGAGGAAGACTGGCCCTGGGCTAACGTCTGTGCCCATCTTCCTCTACTTTATATGGGACGCCGCCACAGTGTGGCTGACAGGCAGTGCGTCGGCGGGCGCCAGGGATCCGAACTCGCGAACCCCGGGCTGCCAAGCGCGAACTAAACCGCTGCGCCACCAGGTGGCCCCAACATTTTATTTCTTGAAAATAAAATGAACGCAAAAGCTGCCTTCTCAACACTGGCCTGCAAGGTCACTGGTGTGGCCCGTGACCTCTCCAGGCCCCATATTCTGTCATTTTCCCTGACACTCAGCCCAGCCATGCTGGCTGCCCTGTTGTCCTCTGCGTACACGGCACACTCTTGCCCCAGGGCCTTTGCACAGGCTGTTCTCTCTGCTTTCAGCGTTCTTCCCAAGGTAGCCGCATGGTCAAATCTCTCCCCCCTGCTAACCTTTGCATCTGTGCCCCCTTCTCAGGAAGACCACCCTGTCCACTCCCAAACTCCCGAACCTGCTCTGTTTTCTCCACGGTCCCTGTCGCCTTCCAGCATACACTACAGCTGAGGTAGTATGTCTATTGTTCTTCACCTGCCTCCCCTGCTAGATCACAAACCCACAAGGACAGGACCCTCATCTGCTTTGTTTGTTGGTGTGTCCTCAAGGCTTGGCGCCTAGCAGGCGCTTGGCACACGCCTCCCGAGGGAACAGCACCCGCGAGGTCGGGAACAGAGAGTGGGAACGTCCAGAGAGTGGTCATCTGCTCTCCCCCTGGGGCCGTTTTAAACAGCTCGTCCCTAAGAGTGAGTGTCTTTAACTGCGCAGAGAGCCTGGCCCGCGTGGCCCAGCTTGGGCCGGGGCAGCAGCTCAGTGGACGTGTGACGGCAAAAATGAAAACTTCATATACGTTCAATTTTAGCTGTTAGCATATATTCAACTAAGTAAAAGCTAAAATTTACAATTTTAATAGTTTTCAGGCTTAGTGAGCGGCACCCTCACAGGCCAGGCCGCAGCCTCGGGACCGGGGCAAACGGACGTCAAGGCTCGGGCCGCCCTCCCAGCCCACGGGGGTCTCCACAGGCCCCTCCGCCAGCCCCAGCCTCCCTCCAGGCAGGGAGGCGGATGGCACCAGGCCTCACGGGGCTGTCCTTCCCGGGACTCAGGCCAGCCAGCCAGGCCCCCAGGTGCGGCCGGGATAAGCCCGGAGTAGAGGAGCAGGCAAGGCTGAGGGGTACCCCATGGCTCCCCGAGCCTTTACCCCCGCCCCGGCCACCAGTAGCCAGAGCAGAGGACCTCAGCACACAGAGGCCAGAAGAGCATCTCTCGCCGGGTCCCCAGGGCCAGGGGGTCCACGACCCCTGCTAACACCACGCCTGGCCGCCTCCCTGGCACCAAGGCGTCTGCGCTGGGCCCCTCGGGCTGCCCCGGGGGCGGCTTAAAGCAGCAGCCATCTGCTCTGTCACAGCCACGGAGGCACAGGTCCCACAGCCAGGTGCGGGCAGGGCCGCGCTCCCTCCAAAGGGTCTGGGGGGTCCTAACGCGCTCGTCCAGCTCCTGGGGGCTGCTGGCGTTCCTTGGCTGGTTGCCACATCCCTCCAACCTCTGCCTCATGGTCACATCGCCTTCCTGTGTCCTCTTCTCCTAGAAAGACATTCTCCTCGGATTTAGGGCCCATCTGACCCTCACCTTACTTACATCTGCAAAGACCCCATTTCCAAATAAGGTCACATTCACAGGGAACGGGGGTTAGAACTTGGACACAGGTTTGGGGGGCACAATTCAGTCCAATACAGGGGCTAAGGCCAGGGCAAAGTGACCAGGGTGTCACTTGAACCCACAACTGGCCAGGTTGGCACCTGGCCCAAGCATCCAGGGCTTGTCCTCCCTCCCCTGATGCCAGGGAGAATGGGGAAGCAGCTGGCGGCGAGGCTGTGGGCCCCTCACACCCAGCAGACACCCACAATGCTCCCCAGCTCGTTGCAAGGCAGGAAGAACAGAACAACCTCCAGCTCCCAAACAACTGCGGAAAGATGCACCGTGCACCCCAACCGTTCACCCGTATCCCTAATACTGGGCACGTGCGGGGACCCAGCAGAGAAGAAATCTCGGCACAGTCCCTGCCCTGGGGAGGTGACAGCCCCAAGGCAGGGAGGACCGTGGAGCATCAGATCAATCCACGCATGAGAAACCTTCAAGCCCTGGGGTGTGTTAGAAAAGTAAAGCCAGGTGGACAGCGACCATGACAGTGACAGGTTCTATCACACGGGGTGGCCCGGAAAGGTCTCTGAGGAGGTGACATTTGAGCTGAGACCAGAGAATTTACAGTCTCTAGAATTGACTGACATCTTGAGAAAAATATTTATTAAAATATCCTGCTTCAGCTATTTGAGATGGACATGTCATTTTCAATAGTAAAATCTTCCTTATTTTTCAGTTAATCAACACACACGTGTCCTTTTCTCTGTTTAAAAAAGCTCAGTGTAGAAATTCCCAAAGCGGGCACCCTTGGTTACCCAGCAGTTTCCCCCAGAGGAGGGGGTGGTGGCTGGCGCACCCAGAGGTCCAGGGCCCGGCTCTGGGGCAGACCTGCGCTGACACAGCAGCCACCCGCCCGTGCAGCCACTGAGCACCGAAACGTGCGAGTCCACACTGAGACGGGCCCCAAGCGTCAGCTACATGCCGGACCGCAAATGCTTCATTACAAAAAGCAAAAGAACGTAAGTTACCTCATGAATGATTTTTTTATATTGATCACATGCTGAGTCAATGACATTTGGGAGGTATTGGGTGAAACAAGAGAGACTGCTAACACTAATGTCACCTGTTTCTTATTTCTTTTTGGAACGTGGCTGCTAGAAAATTTCCAGCCACCCGTGTGGCTCGCGTTTGTGGCTCACGCTGTACTTCCACGGGCAGTGCTGGTGTGGACAGATCTGACCGGGCCCCACCTCCATTGCTGCCCAGCTACGTGGCCTCAGGTGAGAGGCTTCTCTCTCGGTGCCTCAGTTTCCCCATCTGTACAAGGGGAGTATAACAGCTCCTACGTGGCAGGGCCACGGATGAGACGCAGATGGGGCAGAGAACCGCACACAGCAGGTGCTTAACATGAAGCAGCTGTAATTATCACTGTGCTCCCGACCACCCTGTGCCCGGCATTCAAGGCCTAACTTCAGTCCTCGATGTCGATGCCTCACGTTCTCCAACACGAGTCCCCCCGGGAGGCGGATCAGCTTGCCGCCTCCCACGGCACTCTCCCCCGCTCCCAGGATGCCCCCGACCTCCAAACCCAAAACCCCACTCACCGGGTGCCACCTTCTCCAGGAAGCCTTCAGGAACTACCTAAAATGAGCCTGCTCTGATCTAACCAGGACCCGGTTCATTCTGTGCACAGTCACCCGCCCCGTGCTGGATGCTATGTGAGGGATTTAAAGATGCAGAGATGAACAAGACGGGGCCCTGCCCCTGAGAAGTTGGGGGAGAGGAGGGGAACAGCAGAATCCTATCAACCTCACGACATTGTTCAGGCAAACAACACTTCTGCCCACTTCACCTCATTAAATTCTCAAAGGCCCATTTCACAGACGTGGACACTGAGGCTTGAAGGCCGGATGTCTCCCCCAAGGTCACAGGAGCAGGGAGGGACCGAGCGCGGGTTCTGTATCCACACGCGGGCCTGTGTCCCACACTTCTCCCCTGGCCTTCCCCGCTGGGCTGGGAGCACGCGGGGGCTTCACAAATTAACCATTAACTTGACCTGCCATTGAATTGCAAAACCTAATTCCTCCCCCAGAGACAAGAAGCAGGAGGCTCCAGAGGGCGCACCCCTGACACACGAGCCAGGAGGCGATTCACCCCAGGAGACCCAGTTCTGGGACAGGACCAGACCCCGCCCACTCCGGACTGGCCAGCAAGCCAGGTGCCACCCCCCAAATCCCAGGGCTCCAGAGGCGTCCCCAGCCCCCTGGGGCCCCTGAACGCAGGGGAGACGGCAGCACCGGCTGACTCAGTCTGGGACGTGGGAACACCATGCTCTTGGCTAATGTTCCAGCTTCTTTTGATTTTAAAGGTAATAAGCATAAAAGAAGAGCTTTTTATAGGAAACCCCAGCAGGTTGCTAAGACAACGAGGTGAGTTACTTCAGCTAAAAAGTTGAGTCATCCTTGACTCCTCCGTTTCCCTCCCACCCAACACCCGTCCAACGGCAACTTTTGGCTGCTCGCCGTCTCCAAAACACACGTGAAGTCCATCCACTTCTGTCCACACCACGCCCCCCCCGGCCCCATGGTCGCTCGCTTGGACCAACGCAGTAACCTCTTTGCTGGTTTTCCGGCTTCTGCCCCTGGTCTACTCTCCCCAGAGAATCAGTCATCCTTTTAGAAGATAAATCGGATCATATCAACCCCCTGCTCACACGCCTCCCAGGGCTCCCTCTTTATCTCGGAATCAAACCCAAATTCCCGACAGTGTCCTACGAGGCCTCGCGCGATCTGGCTCCCCACAGCCACTCCAGTCACACCTCCCTTCACTGTCCGCCTTGCTCACGCCGCTCCAGCCACACTGGCCTTGCTGTTCCTGATCCCACCAGGCAAGTTTCTGCCACAGAGCTCACTCCTCCAGGGGCACTTTCCATCCATCCTTCCCCAAGTGGCCCTTTCCCCATCACATTCTATCCATCACCCTATTTGTCTTCCTGACATTATCAACATCAGAAATTCCTGCCTTTGTTAACAAGTCCCTCTTCCTGCTGGACTACGGTCATGATGGATGGAGCCAGAGCAGCCACTTTGGATCACAAGGCAGCCTTGAAAATGAAAGCCACACACAAAGGATGGTGGAGCAGAAAGATAGGAGACTAGATCCCCGTGACTCCATGGAGCCACCCCACCAGCACTGGGCAGCCTAGTCATCAGAGAAGTGTCCATTAAACCCACAGTGAGCTCCTACACCATACACCAGAATGGGTGGCATGAAAAAGATTGACAATAACAAATGTTGGCAAGGATGGGGAGCAACCAGAACACTTGCACACTGCTGGGGGAAGTGTAACTGGGTACAATCACGATGGAAAACATTTTGGCATTATCTGCTAAAGCTGAAGGCACATTTACCCTACAATGTAGCAATCCCACTCCTACTGTTTATCCCAGAGGAATGAAAACATACATCCACACAAAGATGGTCCATGAACGCTCACGGCAGCTTTACCCATAACAGCCCCTAACTGGAGACAACACAAAGGTCCACAAACAAGTGAGTGGGTGACAAATGGTGGCACACTCCTACACCGGGATGCCACCCAGCAAAGAAAGGGAACGGATGATGGGACGCTCACATGACACGGATGAACCTGTCAAGCACGATGCTCGGCAAAAGCAGCTCGATACGCAGGAGAACCTGCTGGTGAGTCCGTTTCCAGGACAGTCCAGGGAACGGGCAGAGCTAACTCCTGGTGACAGAGGTGGGGGCAGTGGGACCGCAGGGGGAGCACTGACGGGGGGGTGCAGGAGAGCCCTCCACGCACGATGCAGGTGACCACGGCCGGCATGCACACCTACGCAGAAATTTATCAAGCTCGACAC
The DNA here is from genome assembly GCA_031878705.1 of Tapirus indicus. Taxonomy (NCBI): domain Eukaryota; kingdom Metazoa; phylum Chordata; class Mammalia; order Perissodactyla; family Tapiridae; genus Tapirus; species Tapirus indicus. The sequence continues at coordinate 5,156,951 of CM062938.1, forward strand.
CTATGTTTGGGCACTTTCCTGTATGGGGATTAAATTTCGGTTTTTAAAAAGAAAAAAATTAGAGGAAAATGTTTACTATGGAGGTGGGTGCTCTTAAGGTGTTGAGCACACCGAAGGGCGCCTCGGCCCACAGGGCCCAACAAGGTGCTGGGTCCCATCAAATCTGATTTCTGCAGCTTTCCGCCTGCCCCCTGGGAGACCAGCCAGGACGGGGCTGGGGGCCCAGGAGAGAGATGAGGCCTGGGGACCCCCCTACAAGCAAAAGAACCCCAACCCTACAGCCCTGACTCCCTGCCCCCTAACTTCCGGCCCTTCTCCTCCTACCAGCAGAGGCCCCATACAACTTCTGTGCCTCGGTTTCCTCATCCGTAAAGAGGGCTCAGAGACAGGACTGACCTCAACACTGATGGCATGTTGGCATAATGTGATGACAACGGCCCGTGGCCCCTGTGCTCTTCTGCCCCGAAGCCAGAACTCCCGTCTAATCACGAGAAAACCGTCGGACCCACCCCGAGCGAGGGGCATCCTACAGAACCCCGCAGCAGCGCTCCTCGGAACTGTCCGGGTCACCAAAACCAAGGAGAGTCTGAGAACCCGTCACGGCCCGGAGGAGGCATGACAACCACATGCGATGTGGAGTCCTGGACGGGGGCCCGGGACACAAAGAGGATGTGAAGTCAAAGCTAAGGAAATCCGAACACACGTGTGGAATTCGGCTAACACGAACGTGTCAACATCGGTCCCTTCACTGGGATCGACGGGCCACACTAACTAAAGGTGCTGATGGCAGGGGAGCTGGGTGGGGGGTACGGGGGAACTCTGGTAGCTTCCCAGTTTGTCTGTAAATCCAGAACTGTTCTAAAATAGCGAGTTATTTAAAGACAAACAGGACTTATCTCGTAGAGCTAGTGTGAGGGCCAAATCCACGTCTGACCAGTCCTACCGGAGCTTGAGGCAAAGGAAGATGTGCGCCCCCATATTTTTTTCAGAATGTCAGTCGTTGAAAAACGACTGACATTTTAAAAAGTGGGTACATTACAACGTACAATATTATTTTAAGTTGAAATGTTTTACTTAAACCAAAACCAGAATTTACTATAATTCTACTTCCCTGGCTTTAATGGAAGAAAACTCATTGCATTCGTTTCCTATTGACACGGTAATAAATTATCAAAAACTTGGTGGCTCAAAATATCACAAATTTAGTATCTTACAGTTTGGGGGTCAGGAGTCCAAAATGGGACTCTACCCCGAAATGGAGCTAAAATCGAGGTGACGGCAGGGCTGGTTCTTCCCGGAGGCCCCCAGAGAATCCATTTCCCTCGTTTTCCAGCTTCTAGAAGCCGCCTGCGTTCTGTGGCTCCTGGCTCCTCATCGCTCCAACCCCTGCTCTCATCATCACATCCTCTCTGACCCCCGCCTATAAGGATCCTTGAGATGTCAGGGGTCCACCCAGATAACCCAGGACAATGTCCCCATCTCAAGATCCTTAACTTAACCACATCTGCAAAATCTCTGTTGTCGTGTGAGGTGGCACATCCACAGGTCCCGGGGTTAGGGTGTGGATGTGTTGGGGCCACTGTCCCACCCACACGCACTCAGAGCTGCAGGGCTTTCTCCCACACAGCCCCTCCGCACCCGGGACACCCCAGCACCAGGCAGGGTGACATCTGCCCCCATGTGCCCTTTCCTCTCCTGAGCGCTCCTGTCTGCAGCACAGGGCCCCCGCCGGACAAGGTGGACCAGGTTCCTCCCTGGGAGGCCCACTGTCCTCTTATGGTGAAGCCCCACGCCCGGGATGTCCGGCCCACCCTCACCTCTTTTGAACCCCGCTTTATTTGCAGCCTGAGCTGCCTTGAAAGAAACACGGGGCAGGACACACTCTGGGTGGCTTCTTTCAAGTGGCACCGCGGGGGGCCTTTGTTCTCGAAACTGGGATCTGCAGAGCAAGCCCCTTCCGGCTGCAGACCTGCCACTGCCTCCTCCTGACTTCTGAGACCAAAGCACAGCCTGGCCTGACAGTGACACAGTGTCGGAACACGCCCCAGACAGACCTCAGCCGGCTGCATCCTCAGCCAGGAACACCAGAGGTCCTGAGGGGCCCTGGAAGGCTGGCCTCCCCATCCTGGGGCAGCATCAGAATCTGTTGGGGGTGGGGGTCTCGCCAAAGCAGGCCTCAAGAAAGCCAGCAGGTTTCCATGGGACAGATGGGGGGAGCAAAGGACAGAGGTCAGAGCGCCTGGCAGTTCCTAGGGGGGCCCAGGCAACTTCCTGGCTGGGCAGGGACCAAGGGACCAACTGACCGCTGAGCCACACTTCCTCAGCCCCCCAAAAGGGGCCCAACCACAAGGGACAGAGGGCCCGGGCAGAGGCCCCCTGGGGTAGAGGCCCAGGGAATTTCTGAACAGTTGAGCAGGTTCCTCATTTCAAAGCGTCCCCACTACACCTGGGAAGCCGCTCTGGTGGGATTACAATATCCTGGCAGTGTTGGGGGACAGGGGGTCTTTTGCTTTGTGTCACTGTTGTTTGCCAGGTACCTGCCAGAGCAGTGGCTTTCCAAGTGTGGCCCCTGGGTCGGCAGCATCTGTGTACCTGGGACCTTGATAGAAATGCAAGTTCTTAGGCCCCCTGTCAGCCCTGCCGACTCAGAAATGGGCGTGGGGCCCGGCCGCGTGTGTCTGAACAAGCCTCCAGGGGACTCTGCCACACCACAAAGTCAGAGACCGCCGTTGAGAGACACGGATGAACGGATGCAGACGTGTGCTGCAGACTCGGCAGGGGAAACGGATTGGGGTACGGATGGACCTGGAGTGCCCACGACCACGTCTGTTAAAGCAGGCGAGGGGCACGCGGCAGGCATTACACTGCTCTCTCTACTTTTATGTATGTTTGAAATTTCTCGTAACAAGCTTTCTCAGATCACTTAAAATGTCTTAAACCCCTCCACACACACACACAAACACAGATGGGTCTCCTGAAGCCGACTCCACAAACTGTCAGCCCATGGGCCAGATTTGGCCAGTGGATCACGTGGTATTTCAAAATATTTGAATTTGTTGACCATATCTTAAAAAATGGCAGATAAATTCCGGATTTCTGGCTTCTTTTCAAAAACTGGGAGACGTACCAGCACTGGGCCTGCACCCCTAGATAGTGGCAGCTGCTCCTGAGAGAGGGTTTGCTCTCCAGGTTGCCACAGGCCCCACCGCTCCCTTTCGCCTCACACCAGGCTGCTTCGCTCATCTGTGTTGCCCGCATGGCCCTTAGAGGTAGCTGAGTTTGCAATCCCTGTCCTACAGTAACACAGGATGAGAGCACAGCATTCATTCATTCATTCATTCATTCATTCATTTCAACCCTGCCTGAGCATCTAATATGCTCCAAGCTGGTGCTTAGCGCTATGGGGGGCAGTTAATTAAACAGGAGCTGAGCAGGAAGTGGGGACGAGGACGTGTTGTTCACAAATGACTCAGACACACGACAGAAAGAGCTCAGGGGCATCAAACGTATTTACTGATGCGAATTGGCAAGCGCCGGAGCACTCGTGCACCATCTGCAGGAGAGTCGGTTGGTACAAGCACTTGGGGACGTTCTTGAGCAAGATCTGCTACAGCAGAGCCCTACATCCGGCAGTCCCGTTCCCGGGTGTCAGCTCGGAGAAACAGAACACACGCCCACTCCAGGACCTGCACACAAACGTCCTGGCAGCTTTACTCCTGACAGCCCCGACCCGGAAACAACCCGAAGATCGCCCAGAACACGCGCCGTGGCACACTCACACAGCACGAGAGAGAGCAGCCACGGCAGTGCGGGCGGATCTCACCAGCCAACGTTGAGCAGGAGCAGCCCGACCTCAGAGGACACGCCGTGCGATGCCGCCCGCTGTGAGAGGTCGGGGGGAGTGGTCACCCTCGGGGGCGGGTGGCCCCTGGAGGGGAACGCAAGGGGGTTCCGGGGTGCTGCTTACTTGGGGATGTTCAGATGTGAAATCCTGGGTGCCCGACACGTAGGAGGCTAATGACGACAATGGCCACACTGGCCGTGTGTTTGATGCACACGGCAGACAACGCTGCAGCCCACCCAAAGGCCACCTCTGTCCCCTCCTCCTGCTAAGAGAACCCTGCCTCGCTTCTTGCATTGGGTAGAAAGCCCTAAATCTCAGGGAAGGTGGGCCCAGACTCTAGTCCAGGCCCCTGACTCTGTTCTAACCAATGAAAAGGAAAGGGACGTCTGCTGGGGGCTTCTGGGAAAAAAATTCCTCTTCCAATAAAAGAGGAAGACCTGAACAGGGGTCTCCCACTGCACCATCCCTCCTTCTGGCTTTGAATGATGTGTGTGACAGCGTGATGTCCGGCAGTGTGGCAGCCATCATGAGACCACGAGGGCAAGGCTGAGAGAGTTGCACACTGACCCAGTGCCCTGACGTTACTGAACTGCTGAACAAATCTGGAAACATCTATCACCTCCAGTCTCTTAGGAAACACGGCAATAAACATCTTTATTGTACCAGCCACTCAGAAGCAGGTTTTATGTTGCTTGCAGCCCACAACATCCCATCTGAAGCAACACTTTCTTTCATTTAAAGCTGACAATTAATCTGTGAGTTAGATATCATCATTGACTTTGTTTTATAGTTGAGGAAACTTGAGTCACAGTGAGATTAAACCACTTATTGCCCAAGGGCACAAACCCAGCAGTGGCAGAGGGTCAGGAACTCCGGTCTTCCCAAAGTCTGGGCTCTAACTACTGCATTCTCCTGCCCCAGTGAAGTGGCCACAGGTGGGCTGATTCCAGCCCCGCTTTTCCCACAGAAGTCAGGCAGAGGATAACTCTTCCTTCCAACACCTTAACTTCACTCCAGTGACAAACCTGTTGTTCTTAAGCAAGAATAGTTCCGGCACCCTGCAGCCCATGGGCCACACCAGGCCCGATGCCTGTTTCTATGCATCCCAGAAGCTAACAATGGTTTTACATTTTAAAATGTTTGAAAAAAAGACTACCATTTCACGACACGTGAGACTTATATAAAGGTCACGTCTCAGTGTCCAGAATAAAGCCGTCCCGGCGCCGCCAGGCCCGCTCACGGCCGCCCTGAGTGTGGCTTGTGCACCGCGGCAGAGGTGAGCTGCTCAGACAGAACCTGTGTGGCCTGCAGAGCCAAACACATCTACTATTTGTCCGTTTACAGACCCCTGTCCTCCCCACCCCTGTCCCCTGATCCGCCACACGGAGACGCGAGGACTTCCTCCTCCCGGGGGCGGAGCAGAGAGGATGAAATGACCCAGGACACGGGTGCTGGGAGGAAGGCACCCAGGTGGACAAGCGCCACGAGGATGGTTGCTGAATGAGCCGTCCCCCGCTCGCCCTGGCCCGGGGTCAGGCATGCTGGGCCCTCGTAAGACGGGGCGACGGCGGTTCGAGCCTGTGGGAGTAAGACACTCGGGGCTGCCTCCTTCAAGGGCTTAGTCTTTTGCAAGAAGCTCGGTGTGTCATAATCTCACCACGGCCAGCGGGGTGGGCAACCGGATCCACCATCGACAAATCCCATCCCCGCCCCGGCGGGCCGGGACCCACTCCTCCTCAAATTAAACCCCACGTAATTTTGTTTAATTGTGGTGAAATACACATAATATAAAACTTACCATCATTACCGTTTTTAAGGGTACAGTTCAGCGGCATTAAGTAACTCACACTGTTGTGCAACCATCACCACCATTCTCTCCCGAACCTTTTCATCTTGCAAAACAGAAACTCTGTCCCCAGTAAACACTAACTCCCCATCCCCCTCCCCCCGCCCCGGCCCCCACCATTCTCCTGTGTCTGTGAAGGTGACTGCTCTAGGGACCTCACATGAGTGGAATCATACAGTGTTTGTCCCTTGGTGACCGGCTTCTTGCACTCGGCATAGTGTCCTCCAGGTTCACCCACGTGGCGGCAGGCGGCAGAATCTCCTTCCTTTTTAAGGATGAATCATATTCCAGGGTCTGGGTAGATCACGTTTGGTTTACCCATTCACCCTTGCATGGACACTTGGGTTGCTTCCACACCTCGGCTTTTGTGAATAATGCTGCCATGAACACAGATGTACAAATATCTCTTCAAGTCGCTGCTTTCGGTTCTTTTGGGTATACACCCGGAGGTGGACTGCTGGGTCATATGGTAACTCGATGTTTAATTTTTTGAGGAACCTCCAGACTGTTTCCCACCAACAGTGCAGTTTCTCAGCATCCTCCCCAGTATTTGTTATTTTTCTGGTAGCGGCCGTCCTGAGGGGTGTGAGGTGGTATCCCACTGTGGTTTTGATTTGCATTTCCCTAAAGACTAGAGACACTGAGTATTTCTTCATGTGCCTATTGGTCATCAGTACATTTTCTTTGGAGAAATCTCTCTTAAGTCCCTGGCCCATTTTTTAATCAGGTTGTTTGGTGCCTTTGTTGTAGAGTTGTTCCACCAAGAATTGAAGACCAGATTGAAGGCCCACGCTCTCCATCTGCTTGTGACCGCCCTCCCCGATCTCCCCAACTTGGCAAGCGGCTCCACCATCCACCAAGTCACTCACACAGTATCTAAGAGCCATCCTTCTTCCTCTCCTTCCCTCACATCCCAAGTCCAGTCCGTCGGCTCGTCTTGTTGACTCTCGTTGCAAAAGAAATCTCGAATCTGTTTCCTCCTTCCAATGTCACCGCCTCCACCCTGGCCAGAGCCACCGTCCTCTCTGCCTCCTCACTGGTCTCCCCGCCTCCACCCTGACCCCCCAACACTCCTTTCTCCCCGCAGCAGGGGGAGGCTCTGTAAGACATGAGTCAGATTACGGTGCCCCCCCCATCTAACGCCTCACCGTGTCCACAAGGCCCCAGCCCACCCTGCCATGGCCTGTTTCGTGTCCCCCACTGCAGTAAGCCAGTTCCTGTCTCCAGGCCCTTACTCCTGCTGCGCCCTCTGCCTCGCATGCCGTTCCTGCGCCCGACTCCTCAGAGAGGCCCTCCCGACCACCCCACCCAAAAGAGACCCCTCCCCACCCGTCACTCAATGTCGGCTCGCCGCCTTTTCCCTTCAGAGCACCCACCACGTGGACAAGTCCTCCGAGGCGTCGGTGCGTGTCTTTATTTGCCGGTTCTCAGGCTGCCCCTGCCGGCACGCTGGCGGCCCAGGGCAGGACCTGGTCCGGTTTGCCCACGCCTGGTGCTCCCACGGCTGGCACAATGCCCCGCACACAGTAGGCGCTCAGGAGCTGAAGGAATGAGCGACCTTCCCCATCACTGCGGTGCTCCAGGGTCCCTCCTTTGCATGGCACCCGGCCCCCTTCCCGTCTGCACCCTCGGCTGGGTCATCAGCAGGGCGGCCCCGGGCTGATTCTCCACCGGGGTTCATCCCGTGCGTCAGCAGGGACTGTAATTATCCTGACCCCTTGGGAGTGTCTAGGGAGAAAGCTGGGGGTGAATGCACGGTGTCACTCCTGGCCTGCAGCCAGGGGGCTCCCCACTGATGCTCGCTCCTGTCCACATGACGTGGACCCCTGGGGCCTCACCTGCTACGGTCAACCAGAGAAGTCAGAGATGCTTTAAAAAAAGCAAGGCTGCTTGCTATCGCATCCAAAACCACTGAGAGGGTCCAAATACCCCTCCCCACACCCCCAGGGTTGAAGGTTATCTCAGATCTCACTGGACCTGTCCCAGCCCCCGGCCTCCCTCCCTCCCCCACCAAGGACACAGGTGGCCACGACTGCTGACCGCTTCGCCGCACTCATCTCAGCTCATGGCCACATCTCCCAGGGGGCGTGGAGGTCAGTGATGTCAGTTCTTGCGTCTTGCAGGAGAGGACAGCAAGGGCCAAGCCACCCCTCCAAGGACAGCCTCCCTGCCCCTGGCCACAGCCACCTCCGCCCCCACCTCCCAGGCCACGCTGGGTTTGCCACCGTCCTGTTCCAGGTTCCCTGGACACGGCCTCCATCGCCCCAGGCCACAGCCCCACCATCACCAACCCCACCCCCCGGCTCCCACCTTCCAGATGGGGAAACCGAGGCTCGGGGAGGTTAGGCCACTGCCCACGGATGGCTAGAATTTGGGGCCGCTTTCTTAATCCCCACCCTATACTGCCACCTATGTTAAGATAGTAATAAATGATATTTTTAAATCCTTTTCATTCTTCCCTCATTCGACAAGGTAGGAAGGACAGACGCTATCCCAGATGGAGAAACCGAGGCAGGAGGCTTACAATGGGCCTTAAGCCACATCAGAGCCCTGAGGGGCTCCCGACGGCCCACATCTCCCCTGCAAATTCTTCCATCACCGGGACCCTGGACGGCCTCCGTGAGCTAACTGAACTGATCCCAAAAACCGACTGGTCATCGATAGCAGCAACACCAGCCCAGCGCAGCCACCCCGCAGCACCAGGCAGTGCCCGCTCACCTCCCACTTATCAACCATCTCTCCCCCCTCAGCAACAGCTGTGAGACCAGGGCTGTTATCATCCCCATTTTACAGGTGGGGAAACTGAGGCCTGGAGAAGCCAAGCCACTTGCCCACGGCCACGAAGCTGGAGAGCATCGTCCTGGTGGGAACGAGGCCCGCTGGAGAACAGACTTCATCTCGCGGACAGCCCTGACCGACAACTGCCGTGGAGATCTTCCAAACTGTGCTGAGTGCCCAGGAGCCTAGATTTGGATGTAAATCTGCCCATCTTTAAATGCTGGGGACCGATCTAAATGTTTTTTTAATGGCAGCGTGGGCCACACAAAACACCGCTCCAGCCAGGTCTGGGTCTGTGAGCGGCTGGGCTGCCACCTCGGAACAAGAGTAAGGAGCACGGGCCTGGCCCTGGCTCTGCCTCTACCACCAGCTGTGTGACCTCAGGCAGGTGGCACAACCTCTCTGAGCATCCGTGCCTCCACCTGGAAAACAAGCAGAACCGGATCCAATGAGCTAACGCCTGTGCCACATGCAGCTACGTGCCTGGCACACAGTTAGCGCTCGATCAATGCCAGCTATTGTTAACACCATCCTTCCTGTGGGGGTTGAATGGTGGCCCCGCAAAAGATATGTCCACCTGGAATCCGCGAATGTGACCTTTGACAAAAGGGTCTTTGCAGATGTAATTAAAGATCTTAAAATGGGATCATCCAGGATCGTGGCGGGGGCTAATCCAATGACGAGTGCCCTTATAGAAAAGACTCAGAGGAGAGGCCGGTAGAGATGGAGGCAGAGACTGGAGGGATGCGGCCACTCCAGCCGGAAGGGACAAGGCAGGGGCCCCCTCAAGCCTGCAGAGGAAGCCCGGCCCTGCCGACACCTGGATGTTGGACTTCTGCCTCCAGGGCTGCGGGAGAAGACACTCTGTTGTTTTAAACCACAGAGTCTGTGATCCTTTGTTACGGCCGCCCCAGGGAACTTGCCTGCTCCCCGAGAAAGCTCCAGAAGACACACAGGTGTTTCCAGCAGGAAGGTTCTTCCAAAATGGATCCCACCCTGCAGCCTTCCCTAGTCACATCCCAGGGAACGAGGCCTCCCTCCCTCAGCCAGTCTTCTTCTTCGCTGCTTCGGCAATAAATAGGAAAATACAGCTTGGTCCTCTGCCGGGTTCCATTTCCAAAGCCCGCGGGGCCGGCGGGGAGGCCCTCCAGCCGCCCGTATGGGGGTGAGTTTTGTGCCACAACAAAGATCTCCAAAAGGCCCCCCGAGAAGCCAAACCCAAGGTGGAGAAAGACACACGGAGCCCCGGCCGTGTGTGCCTGGAGGGGACATCCTGTCCCTGTGGACACAGACACTGTTTTCAGGAAGGAACTATTAACCCAAGTCACCCGCATGGGGTGAGGGAGCGGTGGCTTTTCATGTTGGCTTTTTTTGTATGCTTTCCATTTTTTTTCAATCCTACCCCTATTTTACTTTTCTTATCTTATTTTTGATGCCAGCAGGGGCTGTCTGGGCAAGAGCTGGCCCTGCTGAGCACATCCAGGCCAGCTGTCACAAGTGGCGTGACCGCCGGGGCCACACCACCTGACGTCTAGTTTGTGACAGCTGAGACAGTCGGCCCCATTTGCAGAAGGCGAAACTGGCTTCCAGTAAAAAATCAAGTTCCCAGAGAACGCCAGAACGAAGGCCTGGATCTGAACCTGGAGTTCTGTGGGTCTGAGGGTCGGGCACACACGTTGCGGTGGGTTGAATGGTGTCCCCCAGAACGCATCCAGCTGGAACCTCAAAACGTGACCTTATTTGGCAATAGTGTCTTTGAAGACATCATCAAGTGAAGGGTCTCGAGATGAGGCCATCCTGGATTTAGGGTGGGCCCTAAATCCAATCACAGGTGTCCTTATAAGAAGAGGAGAGGACATAGAGGGACACAGAAGGGACGGCCATGTGAGGACAGAGGCCCTAGGAAAGTAACACACATCCACAGTTACACACCAAGGCAGCCAGAGCTCACCACCAGTAGGAGGGCCGCTTAGGCTGGTTTTGAACAGCAGGGACATTCTCTTCCGTCCTCGACATGTGCTGACCTCTGGCTCCAAGCTCTCTCAGCTGAAGAGAGGAACCTCACGTCCTCTGTCCTCTCCCTGAAGATGACCTCAGTCATCAGGGGCCAGAGGTTTCTGATTAAACCAAGCCCGAGGCCTGGGGTCTAGCCCTAGTTTGCTGTGTGACCCCCCACCAAGCCCCTCAAAGTCTCTGAGCCTTGGATCCCCCCAGCCCCACTGACTTACAAAAGGAAGAAGGCTCGGACTTGAACTCAGAAATGCAAATTCAGACAACCCCCCAGACACACACCCATTGAAACTGCAGACACCCTGGACGCCAGATGGCCTTGGCGGCGGAGCAGACGTGGGAGGGAAGAGCAGCAGGCCTCGTGGACGGCACTTTTAGGGAAACTGGCTCCCCCGGTGCCCACGACCCAGCAAGTCCACTCCCAGCACAGCCCGAGGAAACTGTTGAGAATTATAAGGTAGAAAGTACCAGGACGTTTGCTGTGTGTGGAGACTGGAGTGGATGGAACCGTCAGAAAAGGGAATAAATAAAATGTGAGGAATGTGGACTCAGAAATCCAGGCAGCAGCAAGAAGCAACGAGTCAGGCCCACAGACAGCAATGTGGACAGATTTCAAAGATTGTGAGGAGAGACGAGCGGGGTGCAGAGCAGGAGTCACGTGCCGTGCACGGAGGTCAGCCCTCTCCCCGGAGCAGCCGATGCACAGGGGGCCTGCCCGGCCATGCCCAGCTCAAAGCACTGACCGCCCACTGGCTCCTCACCTCAGCTCTACAGGAAGGTGTGGTTTAGCCCATCTCACAGGAGCCTAACAGAGCCCAGAGAGACCTGAAGAACTTTCCCTAGGTCACAAAGCAGGCAGGAGGCAGAGCCAGGATTTGACCCCACGCCTGCCTGGCTCCAGAACTGTGCTTCGGCCCACCGTTCTGTGTGCAGACTCCAGCACCCCATGTGGGACAAGGACACACATGTCCTATTTAAAGACATGCCCATTCAGGAGAGGGGTGCCAGGGCAAGGAGGGGTGAGACATGAGAGAGATGACGGGAAGAAGAGGAAGTAAAAGGAGAGAATGGAAAGTAGACGCTCAAAGAGGCACATGCACACAGATGCTCACAGTAGCACCAGTCACAGCAGCCGGAGATGGAAACCGCCCAAGTGCCCCTCAATGGATGGTGGAAACACAAAACGTGGTCCATCCACACAGAGGAATATTATACAGCCATGAAAAGGAATGAAGCACTGACACCTGCTACAACCTGGATGAACCTCGAAAACACGATGCTGAGTGAAAGAAGCCAGACACAAAACGTCACAGACCAAATGATTCCATTGATATGAAATGTCCAGAACAGGCAAATCTGCAAAGACAGAGAGCAGATTATTGGTTGCCAGGGGGTGAGGGAGCTGGAAGGGAGAATGGGAGTGACAGCTACGGGGTAGGGGGTTTCCCTTTGGAGTGATGAAAATGTTCTGGAAGTAGATAAAGGTGACGGTTGCACAACAATGTGAATGGACTAACTGCCACTGAATTGATCACTTTAAAAAGGTTAATTTTATGTTATGTGAATTTTACCTCCATAAACTATTAAATAAAAAACAAATGATGGGAGTCAAAACTGGTGCGACCACTTTGGAAAACAGTCTGGCACTTCTGGGTGAAGCTGATGACGCACATGCCAGGACCAGCAGTCCTACTTATTGACCTGGAGGGCTCAGGTGTGTGCACTCTGGGGGCGGGGCCAAGAGTGCTCACTACCCAGAAGTGGAGATCCTCGAAGCCATCACAAATAGGACGGATAAACTGTGATAGCCTCATGGAATATTATACAGTCACGAAGATGAGACCTGGTTTATTGCAACAACATGGACAGATCTCACAAACACAATGGGAAGCAAGACAAAAAAAATAGAATATATATCTTAGGAGGCAAGGCCGGCCCAATGGTGTCGCAGTTAAGTTCACACACCCGCTTCAGCGGCCCAGGGTTCACAGGTTTAGATCCTGGGCACAGACCGACCCACCACTTGTCAGCCATGCCGTGGCGGCGTCCCATATAAAGTAGAGGAAGATGGTCACGGATGTTAGCCCAGGGCCAGTCTTCCTCAGAAAAAAAGATGATTGGCAACGGATGTTAGCTCAGGGCTGGTCTTCCTCACAAAAAAATAGAATACACGTCTTAGTCCATCCGGGCTGGGCTGCTACAACAAAATACCACAGCCTGGGCGGCTTATAAACAGCTGGCATCTATTTCTCACGGTCGGGAAGCTGGAATTCTGAGATCAGGGTGCCAGCACGGCGGGTGAGGGCCCTCTCCCCGGTTGCAGACTTCTCAATGAGTCCTCACATGGCAGAAGGGACGAGGGAGCTCTCTGGGGTCTCTTTCACAAGGGCACTAATGCCATCATCAGGGCCCCGCCCTCATGACAAATCCCCCCCCAAGGCCCCACCTCTTAGCACCATCACTTGGACACCAGGCCTTCAACATACGGATTTTGATGAGACACAGACGTTCAGACCACAGCAATATGATTCATTCTAGTCAAGTTCAAAATTAGACAAACTAGACGCAGTGTGTAGGGACCCAGACGGGGGCAGCACTATAAAAAGCAGAGCAGGCTGGAGGAGCATCGTTTCCTCTGCAGGGGGTTCTGGAGGGTGGACGAGGTTCTGCTTTTTCATCTGGGGGATCACATTGTATCTGGGGGTTCATTTTAGTTATTTACCTAACTGCACGCGTCTGAGGCACTTTCCTAGAAGTGCACACTCTTTCACCACGAGCAGCAATCAAAGACTGAGTTGAAAGCGCCAAGCAGGAGGCTGCGGCGGGGGGACTCCGGGGAGCCTGGGAACAGGCGGTGGAAGGAAGTCCAGAGGAAGCTGCCAAGGGATTGCGACTGCAGTCGGCTCTCAGCCCAGTAAGGCCAGCGTGACCTCCATCGCAGCCAAGAGGCCAGACGGGGCCAGGTGACGGGCACAAGAATTCCTGCCCGGCTCAGTGGACAGGCAGGGCGAGGCGGAACGGGAGAGGCCCCCATCTGCCTCTCGGCCTTCCATCTGCACCGGACAGGCCCTGGCACCCCGGGGCCCCCGGCACCTCTCCAGGAGGATGAGACAGGCGTCCGGCCCAGCCTGCCAATCATCACAGTGCCCATGGGCAGGGACTAATCCCGAGACGGGGGGGGGGAGGATGCAGGTGGCCGGGGGCCGCTGGAAGGACCAGCGAGGAAAGGAATCAGAGCTAGGAAATCGGAGCTGGGGGAGGGGGCAGAGGGTTCAAACTCGCCCTGGGGTCCCGGCCGCTGTCGGGTGCAGCTGCCGAGCTGGGGGGAGTCCAGACGCCCCCCGCCCCGCTCGGCCAGGAGCGCTCCACTCCCGTCTCACTCACACAGGACACTTCTGTGCAGGGACCCGTCGGAAGAAAACGTGCACTCACAGGAAACAATCAAATCCACCTCGAGGGACATTCTGCCAAAAACTGGCCTGGTCCCTTCACACATGCCAATGTCACGAAAGACCCAAAGAACAGAGCCGGGGGGCTCGTCCCGATTAAAAGGGTGACAGAGACAAGGCAACTGACACAGGACGAGATCCTGGACTTAAAAACAAAAACCGCTGAAAGGACGCTGCGGGGATGATCCGGGAATCTGACCGTACACTGAGTGGTGGATCAGAGAAGTGAGTCATTCTGAGCTTTGCTGAGCGTGACCGTGGTCTGTGCTTACGGAGAAGAACGTCCTCGTCCTTAGACACGCGCCGCGGGGTCCCGGCTGAGATGCCACGACGTCCACGAGCAGCTCTCACATGACGCAGCCGGCGAGGGGACGCCTTACGGGAGCTCGCTGCACTGTGTTTGTAATTTTCCCAAAACAAAATTTTTCAAACTAAAACCTCGCCGGGGGCGGGGTGGGGGGACACATCGGCCGCTTCTGGACCGTTTCACGAGCTTGAAGGCTCCCTCGTGGAAACGGCTGGGACCGCGGAACATTCGGTCATCCAGACAACCAGCGGGAGCTGTCCAGGTGAGCGGGAAGATTTAGAGAAGAGATGAGGGAGTGAGGAAAGCAACGTGCAGGAAGCGGGCTCCGTGCAGTCCCGTCTGGGTGACACGGTGACAGACGAATCCTCCTATGCGTATGTGTCTGTAAGGACAAGACGATGACAACAGCAGACACTAACGTGACACCTGCCAAGCTGTTATTCTCAGTGCTTTGCATGTGCCAACTCCTCCACCTTCACAAGAGCCCTCTACAGGAGATACCTTTATTAATTCCATTTTACAGCGGAGGAAACAAGAACAGAGAGGTTAAGTCACTTGCCCAAAGGCACACAGCTGGAAAGTGGCAGAGCCAGGATTTGAACCCGGGCTGTCTGGCTCCATAGCGATGCTCTTGGATCCACCTAAGCTCCCGGATGCCGAAACCCTGGCCAAGAGCTGGATAGAAGGCTGGGGATTTGGGAACTCATGCCTGACCTTGATGGTGACACGCCAGAGCCACCTCCTTCAGCACCACCGTCCAGCTCCGCCCATTCCACTCTGCCCCATGCCTCTCACCCAGGTGGAAGGGGCTCGTGAGAGCACCTGGAGTACTCTCCCAGCACACAGACAGATGCTCCCAGAGGCCCCGGGGCCTGGCTGTCCAGGTGGGCCCTCCCCCACACACCTCCGCACTGTCCTAGGTAAAGAAGGGTGTGCCCCGGGGTTTGGGGCAAGGGCCAGCAGGCTGGCAACCATTCATCCGGGGACTGTTGTTGACAGGTGTGCTGGGTCCCGTTGCGGAATATACCTGCTGGCCACCACGGTTCCATGTCAACTCCTCCGCTGTGGCGGGCGGATTCTGACACAGGCCACAGTCACAGGCCCATCCTTCCCCCCACAAACAATCCCGCCGGTGCACACCCTGGGAGCCTCCCTCCCCGGCGGACAAAGCCTGAACTTGCACAGCCAGCCCCGACCTCTCTCCCAGCTCACACCAAACACCTCCTCCCACTGCTGCCACCAGGGCGTGGGCGGGGAGGGGTGCAGACGGGCGCCCCGGGGACCTTCTGCCTGAAGGACGCTAGTTAACAACTTGCTCCGGCAGCTGCTTGGCCTCTTCCAGGCCCTCTGCCCTGACCCTCCTGGCCTCCACCCAGCATCCCACGGCCCCCGCTCGCCCGCGGCAGTCGGCCCTGCCAGCACTGCGGCCGGTCTGCTCTGTGGCCTCATGTGAATCCTTGCTTCCTCTGGATTTTGGTTTCCCCGAAGGAAAAATGAAAGATGGAACTGAGTAAAACCCAAGTTCCAGATCTAACAATCGCAGAGTTTGTGGAACTTTCCTCCATGAAAACAATTAGCTGACAAGCCACCCCTCTCCGAGAGGTCTTGAATAGAGGCAGACCACTAACGCTGACCACTAACGTCATCTCTAACGCTGTAACAGCAAGTCATGAGAGGAAGCGGGGAAGCTCTCTGGGGCAAAGGGCCCATCGACCATTTTCGCTGCCTGTCACCCTTTCCTCCTTTTCCTTGATGGCACCATCCACCCGACCTAAGCCCCCTGGTTTGGGGAAGAAGGACCCCCCCTCCTCAGCTCCGAGGATGGGCATGTGATCCAAGCCTGACCAACCGGAGTGGTCCATTTCTTGAGCCACAGTGATGGGCTCAGGGATGAGTGCGTGACACAAGCCCAGCCAATCAGAGCCGAGGGGGCATTCACACCAGACTCTGCCCAGCCAATGGGGAAATCCTCTAATTACCCTTAAAGGTCCCTCCAGAAGGTGGCCTTTGGAGACCTCTGGGCAAGTCCGAAGCAGCCAGTTTCTCCCCAACGTGGTGCAGATGGCCGTTTGTTCTCCGAGCCCCAGATAAGGCCGCTGGCGAGCGACACAGAAGCACACACACAAAAAAATGCACCTTCACCTCCAGGCTCTTACAGCCCACCAGATGCGCCGTCACGGACCCGCTCCCCCGCGCTCCGGGCTGGCGCTGACCCAGCCGACTTGTTACTGAGTGCAGGCAGATGGTTCTGCATGACTGAGATGCACGCGGCCACACCTCCACAGTCCTGGACACAGTAAACCCACCAGCAGAGTGGACCTGGGGCTCCCAGCTCCAGCCCCACAGTTTCTGCGGGTGAGGACAAGAGAGTGGAGCATGAAAGGTTCACTCAAATGCTGAATTTAGGCTTAAATGCAGCAGGGAGGGAAACACCACCCCACCCCCATCCAGACCAGCCCCTGGGGCCAAGATGCCAGCGTGAAGACCCCTGCTCCCCCTGAGGCAGAGGGAGGTGGCCCCAGAACAGCCTCCACGCCTCCCTGGGCCCCTCAGCCTGGACAGGTGCTGTTTCTTTGCCCACCGCCCACAGACAGCCCTGAGGACATCTTTGTAAACCTGTGTCCCTTCCTCCCGGCCAATCACCTTCATGTTGGGACAGAGAAGGGGTCCATCAGAGACACCAACGCTCAGCCGGGGAAACACCCCGTCGCTGGAGTCAGAGAGAAGTCACTGGAATCCAGATGGGGCTTGTTAAGATGCAGACCCTGAATCCACGAATGCATCTCGGAGACCCGGCTCCCGGGGGCTCCCCTGTGGCAGGCACACAGACAGGAGTGGAGGAGCCGGTACTGGAACCCGACGAGTCTGGCTCCAAAGTCTACGGTTATGAGGATTCCCACTGTGATCCTCTCCCTGCCGCAGCCCAAGGTGCCACCCCAGCCAGGTCTCTGCCCTGGACCAGGGTCCCCAACCACGGGATACCATCATCAACAAGTCAGACAAGGTCCCTGCCTCATGGAACCTCAAGCCAGTAAACAACATAACTTCAGGGAATGGTGAGGGCTTGGAAGGGAATAACATGGAGTGGTTATAACACAGATGGGGTGACAGCGGGGGTGGGCTCCATTGTGGGGGTTGGTGTTCAGGGGGTGTCTTCTTCAAGAGGTCATTTAAGTTGAAATATAAAAGGGGAACCAAGCATAAGAGCCAGGGGGGAAAGCATTCCAGTAGCAGGAACAGCACGTGCAAAGGCCCTGAGGCACGAAAGAACATGGTGTGTTGGAGGAAAAGAAAGGCCTGTAAAGCTGGAGCAGTTGCTGAGGCAGGTAGGGGCCCACGAAGAAGGGACTTACAGGCCATGGGGCAGGGGTTTTATACCACATGCAGAAGGTTTTAATCAGGGTCATCAAACAATCCAGTTTGCAGGGTTTTTTGGGTTTTTTTGTATGTGTGAGAGGAAGACCAGCCCTGAGCTAACATTCGCTGCCAATCCTCCTCCACTTTATATGGGATGCCACCACAGCATGGCTTGACAAGCGGTGCATCAGTCCACGCCCAGGATCCGAACCTGTGAACCCCCAGCTGCCGAAGCAGAGTGCGCAAACTTAACCGCTATGCCACCGGGCCGGCCCCCAGTTTGCATTTTTTAAAGAGCATTCTGGCTGCAGCAGGGAGAATGCACAGCAGAGTGGAATGAAGAGGCAGGCGCAGACAGCCCGGTGAGGAAGCCCCTGCAGCCAGCCAGAGATGGGGGCAGCCTCCGCCTGGAGTGGGGGCCGTGCAGGGGAGGGAAGCGGGCCTCATGTCCCTGCACAGGACACAACCTGCCCCTAGTCACGAACCTCCCTGGGAAACCAGCCTTGTCTTCTAAAATCCATTCAATAAATACTTGAGAACCTACGATTATGTGCTCCTCATGGCTTCAGATGCTTGGGGCACAGCAATGAACAAAACTGAGGTCCCTGCCCGCGGGGCCCCCACATTCTCATGGGGAGAAATAGACAATAAACAGTAAACATGGTGCACAGGTAAATTACACGGTGTCTCAGCGGGTGACAGGGCCACAGGAAAACAGCAGGGTCAGGAGGGTCCAGAGCACAGGGGAAGGGGGAGGGAGCCTAAAATATGAAAAAGGGATGTCCGAGGGCAAGTGAGGTCTACAGGAGGCGGGAGAGCGAGTCACACATATGTCAGGAGAGAGTTGTGGGCAGAGGGAGGAGCTAAGGTGGAATGTGCCGGAATGTCTGAGGAATGGCCAGAACACTAGCATGCAAGGTCAAGGGGAAGGGAGGGCAGAGAGGGTCAGGGGCGATGGCGCAGGCTGCAAGGGCCAACATGAGGACTTGGCTTTGACTCCGAGGGGGAGGGGCGGGCCCACTGCGGGGTGTGAAGAGAGGAAGATGGATACCTGACCGCAGTGTTCATAGGATTCCTTTGGCTGCTGTGCTGAGAAAACCTGGCCAGGGAGCACAGGTGGACGCAGGAATCCAGGTGACAGCGGATGGCGCCTCAGACCAGGGAGGTGCCTAAGGGGTGGAGACAAGTGCTGGATTCTGGATATATTTTGAAGATGAGGCCATTAAACTTCCCGACCGTTCAGTGTAAGAAGTGAGAAAGAGAAGAGTCAAGGCTGACTCTTTTGGCTTTTGGCCTGGGCAGGTGGGGGACGGACGAGCCACGAGTCAGTGGGAATACGGCATAGGAATGGGGTCGTGGGGGGATGACGAGGAGTTGAGCGTGGACCACCCAAGTGTGGGTACGGAGTTTCCCCTGGACGCTCAGGCTGGAATTCAGGGGAAAGGCTGGGCCCAGGGCACCACGGTGGGAGTGCCCAGGACAAAGATGGCGTGAGACTGGACAGCTCATCCAGGAATGCGGGAGTGTGGAAAAGATTCCAACCCCTGGGACACCCCAAGTGCGAGAGGTCAGGATGATAAGGGGGCAAATGAGACCGAGAGCAGCCAGCCAGCGAGGCAGGAGGAAAACCCAGAGAATGGACACCTGAAGTGTCTCAAGAGTCCTTCTAGAAGATTCCAGAAAAGGTGGAAGGAACTTCACCCAGAATGTCAGGAAGCGAACAGGGTTCAGGCCGCTCCTGTTCCTTCCCCATTCCCAGCACGAGGCCATCGGTGAACGGGAAGAAACAGTGGGGTGGAGGGTGGGAGAAGGAAACAAGGAAATGAAGATGGCGTGCCTTGGGCCACGAGGGTCCCAGGCCTCTGGGCTCAGGGAGGTTCTGAGCGGACCCAGCAGCTTCAGTCAGGATCACATCACCCCGGACAACCTGTAAGTCGCCAGCTCCTGGGTCCTGTAACGCCCCAAAGCCAGAAATGAACTTGTTTCTGTTGTTTTCTTTCTCTTTGCATTTCAGCTCCGGCCAGTCGGCCACAGGTCAGTGGAGGCTAAGGTCAGTGTGAACAAGGGGGAGGGGGATGAGGTACAGGAAAGGACTTCTCCTTTTGTTTTGTTTTTTCATTTTTGGCCAAGCCCTGTAGTTGAATTCTTGGCACAACAAGTGTGTTCATGGGGCCGAAGCTGCTGGATCTTCATGGCATAGAAGGCTGGGGGCAGAACACTCCTTAACTGAATCCTCTAGTTCTAAGACGATGAACCGGAAAAGTCTGTTGGCATCAGCCTTGTGGCAGAAACCTTTCCAAAATATCCCCAGCGCCCCCAGCCTTGGGGGATGGCTTATGACCCCTGGGGCCTCTCTCATGCTGACCAAGGACACAGGATCACCATTCTGGGCACTAATGACACAATGACCACCACCAGGACCCACAGACATCGACGGAGCAGACATGCCTGTGCCAGGTCTCCACTGGGACCCAGACATGCCCAAGGGAAACTCATCGTCGATGAGTCCCCTACATCGACTCACCTCCATCCGCTCTACTGGAAGGTGACGGCCCCAACAAGATGGTTCCAGGTAGCTGAGCTTAACCAAGTTCTAGTTAATCACGTAGAATCACTCAGCAGAGGCAGAGCAAGTATCTGTCATTCTAGGAAGGGACGGGGACCGGTTCATGGAATGGAAAGAGCCAGGTGCACTGAACACACCCCTGGGGCCAGGCTGTGGAAAGGCCAGACTGGAGTGGGACACATGGCCAAGATGGGCACACACTCCAACACATGTGGACACACACCAACACATGTGTGCACGTGTCCACATGTGTAGCCTACATGCCAACACATATATGGACACGCGTCAACACATGTGTGCAATATGTAACCCACACATGTGGATAGACATCAGCACAAGTGTGCACGCACAGCCACATATGTAAACATGCAAGCACATGTCAACATGTGTGTGCTGAGTTGCACGTGTGCGTGTGCATGCCAACACATGTGGGTGCACAATGACGCGTGTGTACGTGTGTCTGCATGTGTACACGGGCACCACAACACGCATGGACTCGTGTATCATGTGTCCACTTGTGGACACATATTAACACGTGTGTACACATGTCCACATATACACCAGCACAGAGACTGTGTTCTGCACCAGCACGTGCTGACACACGTCAACACATGCTCCATCACATGGTCATGTATAGACATACATGTGCACATGCCAGCACAGATTTGCATGTCACCAGTCATGCATGCACAGTTGGCACGCTTGTGTACACATCAACACTCGTGTGTGCACACACACACTTATAAAGCCAAAGAGAAGCAAATCCACAGAGAGCAAAGAGGGAAACAAAAATAGACTCGACTCAGGGAAATTAAAAATAGCCCATGTTTTCCCACTGTCGCCATGGAGTGAGCTGAAGTCGCCCTCTCACGTGCCAGGAGGAAGAGGAAGCTCCACGGCAGGAAAGAAGAAGAAAAACAAAACAGACTGGCCCACACCTGCGATGCCCACTGCCGCCCGAGAAGGGAGTGCCCCCATCCGCGGCCACAGTCAATGCCACGGCTTTGCTGACGTGGCCAGATGTGGGGACTGTGGGAAGCATCCCGCTGTGCGGGCGCAGGAGCGGTCAGTCCATGACACCGCAACGCCCTCCGAGATTCCACCTGGGGGTTTCTGGAGCCCTGGACAGGGGGCTGGCAGAGGCACAGAGCCGGCTGAGCAGACCCTGCAGGACCACGGGCTAGGGAGAGGTCCCCCTCTGCAGCTTCCCTCGGCATTGGTGATTCCAGAACACGCCAGGGTCTCTCAGACTGCCCACAAGGGAGATGTCCGGGAGGCACTCTGTACCAGCAGTTTGGGGGGAGGTGATTATGAGGAGAAAGGTCTGGAGTGGACCCCGCTACCCACTGGCCATTCAGGAAAAGGACAAGGGAAAATCAACACAAGCAGAGAATATGGGAGGGCCCCGCCTCCAAACGTCCAGTCGAGCTGCTCAGAAATTCAGCGAGCAGGGAGGACGGGGGAGAACGGGGAGGATGGAGTCTACGGGGCTGCGGGCTCACGGTGAAATCCTGGTTCTGCCTGTGTGACCTGGGGCAAGTGACTTTACAGCTCTGTGCTTCCATTTCCCTCAATAAAAGAGGCAACAGTAGCCATTCAGATACTAAACGAAATGAGTTAATACGTGTAAAACACTCAGCACAGTGTCTGCATTAACTGTTACCTATCACCAACCCCACCTTTTAACTGATGGGCCAAGGAGACTTGCCAAAGGGCACTGAGCAATTCAGGGGCAGGGCACGCCGCTCCTGGTGGTTCTCACCGAGGGACAGGGGGCGAAACAGTGTCTGAGCCTGGGGGTGGGGGTGCGAAGAGGCTAAGGAAACAACCGTCTCTTCACTGCACCATCCTACCATGAGCCCAGGCACTGCTCTGGCCCCTGGGGACTGCAGTGACAGTGACAGCACAGCCCCTGCCCCAGCAGACTTCCATGCTCGTGAGGGAGAAAGAACGCACACATAAACCTATAACGTCCCGGGGGCGGCTTTTAGGGATGTGAGGGGCAAGCTATGCAGATATCCGAGGGATGAGCTTTCCGAGCACAGGGGAAAGCAAGCCAGAGACTGTGAGGTGGGACCAGGCTTGGTGAGCTCAAGGACATCAAGGAGATGCATGTAGCAGGTGAGCGAGGGGGCCTAGAGGTGGGGAGATGCAACGGGGAAGGAGGGTCAGATCGTGGGGCCTTCAGGCCACTGAAAGGACCGTGGTATTCACCCAGAGCAAGACAGGGAACCTGGAAGGGTTGTGAGCAGAGAGGGCACACGATCTGCCAAGTGCTTTCCCAGGGTCTCTGTGGCTGTCTCTGGAGACCAGACATGAGACTAGTGCACCAGTCCAAGCAGTGGATGGAGGGGGCTGTATGGAGATGGTGAGAAGGGGTCAGAATCCGGAAATGTTCTAAGGTAAAGCCAATAGGATTTGCTGAAAGACCAGATACAGGGATATCAGAAAAAAGTATGCAGTCAAGGATGACCCAAGGTTTTCACCTCTACACCTGGAGGAACACATGTTGGTGTCAATGATTGAGATGGGGAACACAGGTGGGGGAAGCCTTCAGCAGCTGGCAAAATTAGTGGATAAAGCACTCAAGGCTGATTCTAATCAGAAAACCCACGTAAAGACAGCAGAGGGGACTCAGCTTCCTTCTGGACGTTGAAAAGGCCACGAGGCCTGTCTTCACACATGGTGGCCCAGCAGACGAGCCCCGTCCCTGTGGCCCAGCTGCAGTGAGGGGCTCCTCCCCGAGCTGGGGCTTCCCTGGGGAAGCAGAGACACACAGTAACTTGGAAATGTGCCCCAGGGACCTGGACCATGCGTTCACGGTCCATTCAAATACAGAGGGCCACACATGCCAGTCCCTGTCCTCCTGGGGTCTGCCTCCTGGACATTTCTCACACACACACACACTCACCAGCAAGGTCACTTGGGGCAAATTACTCTCTTAAGCTCTGTTTTCCTAACTGTCAATGATGACAATGAGACCTGTCAGAGAATTCTCCCAGGACCAAATGATGTTTATAAAGATGCTCTAACCCTGCCTGGCACACCATGATTCATGATTACGCTCCTGAGTGCTTTCGGTCTGAACACCTCCTTCCAATCCTACCCACGGGGGGAAAGGAGAGGAAAAGAGTCTCACTTATTCCCCAAGGCCTCTCCCAGCGACCTCAATCCGAAGGGCTCCCCGACTGAGGGCCTCCCGTGTTTGGGTGTCTAATTCTTTTGGCCATTCTTTGGGGAAAGCTACAGATTCATTACTAACTTTTTAAGTAAGCAAGTAATACACGAATACATTCTCTTTGTTAATAAAAAGAAAAGTAACAGCATTACAGAGAAAGCCTGCTTCCCTCGGCCACACTCTCAGTCCTTCCCCTTTCCCTTGAGAGTAACCACTTTTGTCCGTCTGGTACACACCCTCTCACACCTTTTTCTCTGCTCTTACATGCACGAATAGTAACCTACTGAAAATACAAAATACTGTTTTGTGGAGCTTTTTTAAAACATAAATAACACCAGAGATTTTTCCAATTAGTAATGTGCTTTTGCGACCTATTCGTGCTAAAACATATACATCTCGCGGCCGGCCCGGTGGCGCAGCGGTTTAGTCCGCGCGTTGGCAGCCCGGGGTTCACGGGCCCAGATCCCAGGCGCCCGCCGACGCACTGCCTGTCAGCCACGCCGTGGCGGCGTCCCATATAAAGTGGAGGAAGATGGGCACGGATGTTAGCCCAGGGCCAGTCTTCCTCAGCAAAAAAAAAGAGGAAGATTGGCAACGGATGTTAGCTCAGGGCTAATCTTCACACAAAAAAAGATAGAGAGAGAGAGAGAGAGAGAAAGATCTCTCTCTATATATATATCTAGTTCCTTCTTTCTAATTTTCGCCTAGAAATCCACTGGCTGAAGTGCTCCCACTTCATTTCTTATGTCTCCACTGGAGTGTAGGCCCAGATCTGGCAATTGGGATTCCTGCCCACCACTGCCACAAGCTGTGCAAACCTGGCACACTGCCGACCTTGGCTGTGTCTCAGTCTCCTCTGCAGGAAGAGAAAATATCCCCGCCTGGTCTATTTCACAAGCCAGCGGCCGGATTCAAATGAGAAACTAGGTACGTCTAGGGCATTTCCACACACATATATGTAATCGCCTTTGTACTCAATAATCTCGCCGGGAGGCAAACTAGATCTGACCTGGTCTCAGGGCTGAAGGAAGCAGCCCCGGCTCCCTGGTGAAGTAAGTGGCCTGAGGTCCCCAGCTGGCACACAGCACAGCCGGCTCTGCAACCTGGGCTCCGGAAGCTGACATGGGTTTCAAAACCAGTTACTTCCCCACTCAACTTCATCAGCAACCTGAACATTAAATCAAACCCATCAGCTTAACCCCCCCCAAATTATAACAATAAATCGGTAGCCTCCAACGATGGCAGAGCTGGGGGGAAGTGGGGACTTTCATACTCTGGTGGTGGAAGTACAAACGCCAGAGCTTTTCAGAAGGGCAGTGTGGTGCTCACTACAAAAATTCAAACCGCGCATACCTTCCCGTCTAGAGGCTTCTCTTCTGGAAATCGACCTTCTGGAAGTGTTCATACATGGCCACAGAGAGGTCTGTACGGTTGCTTGTGACAGAGAAAATCACCAGTCGATAGAGAAAGAGGTAAATAATTAAGTGTATAGTCAGTCAAAGGAATTCCATGAAGCAATGAGAAAAATGAGATAGATTTACATGTTCTGATATGGAAAAATCTTCAAACAATATCAATGAGTTGAAAAGCAAACTGCAGGATGTTTATACGTAGCACAGTTCAATTTATGTAAAAAATGTATATTAACGTGTATAAATACTTGCTCGTGATGTAAATATCAACAAAGGTCTAGAAAGATACATGCCGATGATGGTGGTGCTATCTGAGGAGGGGAATAAAATGAGAGGAACATTCTCTTTTAGCTTCCACTTGAATTTTTTTTTTTACAAGCAAGAATTCATGCCTGTTATAGATGGACTTCTTTAATTAACCAAAAAGCATTAAAAAAATATAGAAACCTGGGGCCGGCCCGGTGGCGTAGCAGTTGAGTTTGCCCGCTCTGCTTCGGCAGCCCGGGGTTCGCAGGTTCGGATCCCGGGTGCAGACCTACACACTGCGTGTCAAGCCATGCTGTGGCGGCGTCCCATATAAAGTAGAGGAAGATTGGCACAGATGTTAGCCCAGGGCCAATCTTCCTCAGCAAAAAAAAAAAGAAGAAAAGAAAAGAAAACAAAGCACAAGTCCTCCCATTCAAGTTGCACAAGGACACATGCAGCCAAAGAAAACACAAGCAGCCCCTCCCCCTCCTGGCGTCCCACCCACTGGGTCCCCTGAACACAGGCGGCCTTCTTCCCCGGGGAGGCGCTTGGCCGGGCCGGCTGGGGCTGTCTAAGAAGTGGCCATCACGGGCTGGGCGTGCTTTCCTGTCTTCACGCCACTCAGCCCCAAACCAATCGCCTGTGGGATATTCTCGCAGGATGCTGGGTGTCTCACCCAACTTTAAGCCCAGAAATCTTAGCTCTAGGACAGCTGAGGACAAGGGTGTTTTCCTCTGTGGAAGCCCAGAGGAGGAGGGGAAATTAGGCGGTGCATGCATGCGTACACACACACACACACACACACAGAACTGACATCCTTAACCGGATCAAAAGCCTTAGAAAGAAAACACCCCGGAATAAATCCAAGAATGACTGGGCTGGCAACATTCTTCACCAGCTATAAATCCCACCCACCCCCACCCCCTCAAAGCAAGAGGCCCTGTGCAGAGGGTCAGGATGGCTCACCGTGCTGACACCCCTGGAGTGACAGTCTCTCCAGGGTGCACACAGTACAGAAACTGCACTCGGCGGGCACTGACAGAAAGCTTTCACCGAGTAAAGCTCTTGCAGCTACTTGGAAAAGCGTAACAGAGATACACCCCTTGGCTGCCGTGGGAGAGAAAGAAGCCGTTCCGCCCAAGTTTTTCCTGCCATCCCCAGAGGCAACAACAACAACAACAAAAACACGAAGAGGAACCCAGTGTACAGTGTCACCACTGGACAGGATCTCCTTGCAATCAGATTACAGGACTTAACGGGACAAGATTTGAAAACCAAAAAAAAAGACACGGTGTGACCAAGATGACTCAGACAACTGCTCACCAGAGACCCTAAAGTGGCAGCCAGGTCTAAGCAGATGGAGCCTTCATTCATCCACTCATTCATTCATTTCCCAAGCACCCCGGGCTGGGCATGGGGCACAGACATGAAATGTGGACGAGTCACCATTCTTAAGAAACTCAGCCTAAAGAAGTTGCTAGGGAAAGAGAGTCAACTAGCAAGTGACAATATCCACATCTTTATCCCAGCTCCATGTCTGGCTAGATCGTGGGCAAAGGCGAGCCTCAGTTTCCCCCCCGGCACTGCAGGTGCTGACTCAGTGGCTTTAAAGCTCTGAAACGCTTTTAGCTCAACTGCAGTACTCTGCAATCTCCCAGTAACTCCAGGCTCATTCAAACGAGCCGCCCAGACACCCAGGGCAGAGTCTGACGATCCGATGGCCAGCTGACCTCCGTTATCTGTCTCCAGGTTAAAAGGGCAGTGGTGTGTAAGGTGAGCATCAGAGGAAGGCCCTCAGGCTGGGGCTGTCAGCGGACCCTGCTTATGCAACCCTGGGCTCGTGCCTGTCTCTGCCTGAATCTGGGGAGAAAAGCGGCTTATGTGTCCAGTCGGCCTCAGGAAGGCCGTGTGGGGGAGGACAGGGCAGGCATTCTGCCTCTGGGAGGAGTTTCTCTGGGGAGATTCTGGACAGCTGAGTGTGCTCTCCTGAGCACCTGCTACAGCCTGGGAGTCCATGTGAGTCTCACAGACTCCCAGAATGGAGGGGCCTGTCCTCCCGGGCTCAGGGGAAACAGGCAAAGTGCAGCCCTAATTTTAGCAGACACTGCAGCAGGCTGCTGTAGCAAAGAGGCAAGAGGCGTGTGAGCCGCTCCTGGGCTCCCCAGGGCAGCACCACAAAGTGGCCACACTCCAGGCCGGTCCTGGGCCCCAGATCCCTGAGGGGGAGGTCAGGCTCCCGGCTGGTCTCTCTTTCAGGCCTCCCCAACCCCGGCCTCCGCCTCCAGCAAAGCCTCTTCGCGCCCAATCTCAGCCTGGGTCGGGGAGGTCCCGGGGAGGTGGGCAGCTGCCCCTCCCGAAGCGCTCTGGTCTCCCTGGTGCTCAGGGGCCCAGCCCAGGGCGCCGCCGATCCCGGGTCCGAGTCGCCGGCCACGCGCGCGCACCCCCGGCCGGCGCCCGTCACCCACCTTGAGGACCTGCTGCTTGATGATTGAGGGCACCATCACCATCATGACGGCGCCCAGCACGGCGCACACCAGCCCGGTGCAGCCCAGCGCAGCGGCCGCCCGGCGCGCTCTGGCGCTGCTGCCCATGTCTGCGCGCCCTGGCGCTCGCCCGGGGGGAACGGGGAGCGGGACGGAGGCGACAGAGACGGCGACTCCGGAGACGCGGGCCGCAGCGGCAAGGCAGGCCCCGGATGGCAGCGCACGGAGGAGCGGCTCGGCAGGCGGCCAGCGGTTTTATGCCCCATCGCCCGTGCGGCCGGCCCGCCCCCAGGACGCCCTGGGCAGCGGGATTCGGGCGCGCGCCGGCGGGCGGGGTCGGGGCGGGGCCGGAGCAGGGAGGGGCGGGGCTGAGCTGGGAGCGGGGCGGGACCTGAGCTGGGAGTGGGGCGGGGCTGGGCCGGGGCCGGGGCCTGAGCGGGAGCGGGGCGGGGCCTGAGCGGGGGAGTGGGCGGTCCAGGGGCGGGGCGCGGGTCGGACGGTCCGAGGGGCGGGGCCAGGCTGCCGGGACACGCCCTCGGGGCTGTCGCGGGCCCGGCGCCCGCGCTTCCGTTTCGGCGGGAGGGAGTCTCGCGGCCCGCGTGCCCCATGTCGGTTGGGCCTGGCTCCTCTTCTTCCCCTGCTCCCCCGCCTCACCCCCACCGGCTCCTCGCTCACCCCTCCTCCCCATCGTCCCCTCTCCTCTCTGTCTCCCCCGCCCGCCCCCTCCTCCTTCCCGCCTCTGCCCCTCCTCCCCTCCCACTTCCTGTGGCACCACCATCGTCATTGCTCTCGTTTAGCAGGAGTTCCCCCACTCGCCAGGAATGACAGAGCCCTCGCCCCCGCCTCTGCGACCTCATTCCCCCCAACTCCCCCAACCACACACCCACCCACACACGTGCGCGCGCACACACGCTCCCCCCCCCCATATTCTATTCCAGCCTCGTTCTCCCAGGAACAAGCCTGGCAGACTCCTGCCTCAGGGGCTTGTACACCCTGAACTTGGAATTCTGTTCCCCCAATGTCAGCCTGGCTCCTTCCCTCACGCCTGCTCTGCCACCTTATCAGAAAAGCCTTCCCTGCCACCCCTGCTTAAAATAAAAGAGCGCCAGCTGTCCCACTTCGCCCCTCACCTTATCACCGAGCACCACCTGGGGTGGTACCCACTCATTTGTTTGTTGCATTCTGACCATTGCCCAGACCAGAATGCAGAAGCTGCATCTCTCTGGCCCCCTGCCCTGTGCCCGGCAGCTAGAACACTGCCTGATGGGAATGCTTGCTCACAGTAAACATTTTAGAATGAACAGATGAGGAGCCTTCTAGGTGCTGGGCCTTGTGCAAGGGCCTCCCACACAATGGCCCCGTTTTACAGACAAAGAAACACACACAGAGGTTAAGTCAACCGAACTAAGTTTCTGCTTCCTAATGAACAGGGAGACAGATGATGGGCAAGTGAGCCAATGAAGGACGGATAATTGCAGATCTTAGTGCTCCAAGAAAATAAGAGAGGTGGGCGGGTGCTCCCCTGCAGCCCTCCACAGCCACCACCTGGCCTGGCTCCTAGTGCCTGCAGCCCCTACCCATGAGTTCTGGACCCCTGGTGTAGGCCAGCCCCCTCATCCTCTAGATGGGGTTACAGAGAGTGCGAAGGGACTTTCCCAGGGCTGCACCGGCTGGGAGGGCAGTGTCCCCAACACCTGGGTGAGGAAGCCGGTCCCCAAGGGCTCCGAATGAGGCCTTCAGAAACTCTTGCTCAACCCCAGAAGGCAGCAGCCTTCTCCCAGGCTTGTCCTTAAGCAGCACAGCCTGGCCTGGGTCAGTATTTATTGAGCACCGCCTGTGTGCTGGCCAGAGGGCCTGGACTGGCACTGTCTTCCCCTCAAGAGACCCTGCCTTGTCCAGGGCCCGGGAGCAGGGGCCCAACCCCTGACCTAGATCGGGGTGGCTAGAGCAAGGCTGTGGGGTCAGGCAGGAACAGGGTCTGAGAAATTCATACTCTGGGGTTTCTCACCCCAGAGTCCTGGGGTAAGCAGCTTAGCCCTCTCTGTGCCTTGGTTTCCTTATCTGTCAAATGGGGATAAGAGCTTCTCTCCAAGGGCTGTTGTGAGGATTAAATGAGTTGGGGAAGTGTAACAGTGCTTAGGGCAGTGTCCAGAATGTGTGAGCACAAGCTAGTTGGTGGTGGTGGTGGTGTCCCTAGGCTCCTGCCCACCTTTCTGCCTTCATCCCCCAACCTCTCCCCCTCTTTGCTCTACTCCCAGCCTCCTGGACTTCCTCTCTGTTCCTTGAACAGCCCCAGCTTTTCCCTGCCACTGGGCCTTTGCATGTGCTGTTCCCTCTGCCTAGAATTCTCTTCCCCCAGATCCTTCCAGGCCTGACTCCTTCTCCTCCTCCAGGTATCGGCTCCAAGCCCACTCCTCAGAGAAGCCTTCACTGTTTAACCTGTCCTAAATGGGAGTCCCCACCCACCAGTCACTCTCCATCGCACCACCCCATTTTGTCTGAAATTGTCTTATTCATTTATCTGTTTACTTCTTTGTCTCCCCCAGCCCCCAAGAGAGAGAAACTGGTCTGTTTTTGCTAATGTACGTATCCCCAGCCCCTGGAACAATGCCTCCCACCTAGGACACACTCAGTAAAGGCTGGAAGTAAGGAATTAGCTCATTCATTCATTCATTAATCAATCAAGTAACTCTGTGATTAATTAATTAATATGTTTCATTGAATTCCTTAAAGCTTTCAACAGCTATCAGCTGTGGGGATTGTTTTACTTTTAATCACTTTTGTAGTTCTTGGGAATTAACCAATTAACTAAAATCTGGGGTCTGTCCTGGCCCTGACGCCCCCCCCCATCCTTGATACCTGGCCTTCTTTGGCAAGGGCCTTGACCATCTCATCCAATCTAGCTTAAGTCTTCAAGGTCTGAATGTACGTGGTGCTTACCCAAGAGAACCCCAAGGCCACGGCAAGGGGCCCACGTGTCACGGGGTGCCATCCCTTGACAAGAGAGAAAGGCAGAGATGAAAGGATGTTTGACACATGTGACCAGCTGTGACCTCGCTGAGGGGAGTCACTTCCGACGGTGGGGGGCGGGGGTGACCTGAGAAGTGGGAGAAAAGACTTCGTCATGCTTTAGGGAGAGGCCTTGCCAGGCAGAGGAAGGACAGGGATGCAGAAGAAGAGACAGATGAACGATAGTAAAATATGAGCCGCATGGGTGTCAGAGGGACCCTGTAAAAACCCGGTCAGGTGACGTTTCTCCTCAGGTCGAACCCTCCCGCCATCGCAAGACAGCTCGTGAGCATCGGCAAAGACGGGAGAAGAGGGAGCCCTCGTTCGCTGCAGGTGGGGCTGTGAAATGGTGCAGCCGCTAAGTCTGGAAACAGCTGTTCCTCTCCGAGGTAAACACTCCTAGAGAAAGGAGAACTACGTGCACACAAACACTCGCACACCCGTGTTCATTACGGCACTAGTCACAGTAGCCAAAAGGTGGTAACAGCCCAAATGTCCCTCCGCTGACGAGTAGATAAGAAAATAAGGACTATCACACAATGGAAGGTTATTTGGCGTAAAAAGGAATGACGTACTCACACCTGCCACAACGTGGATGAACCTTGAAAATTACTCTAAGTCAAAGGAGCCAGTTACAAAAGACCACGTGTTGTAGGATTCCATTGACATGAAGTGTCCAGAACAGGCAAATCCGTGGAGAGAGGGAGCGGATGCGTGTTCGCCTGGGCTGGGGAGGAGGCAGAATGGGGAGTGACTGCTGGGGGGTACAAGGATTCTTTCTGGGGTGATGAAAATGTCCTAAAACTGATTATTGTGGTGGTGGCATAACTCTGGATATACGAAAATCCATCGAACTGTGCACTTTAAATGAGTGAATTGTATGCTATATGAATTATATGTCATTAAAGCTGTAAAAAGAAAATACAAAACTTTCCTATGGCTCCCACCTCACTCAGAGTAGAAGCCAAAGTCCTCACCACAGCCTGCAAGGTCACCGCCATCTCCCTGACCTCAAGTTCCCCTCTGTCCCGGCCCACTCTGCTCCACCTCCTGGGTGTTCCTCAAACCTTCCTCCTGCCTCAGGACCTTTGCACTTACTGGTCCCTCTGTTGGACCTGTCTTCTCTCAACCCCCGTGCAGCTCACCCTCCCTTCCTTTAGGTCTTTCCCAACTGTCATCTTCTCAGGGAGGACTTCCTTCCTATCCACCCTTTTTAAAGTACAGCCACACCCACAATACTCCCTATCTCCCTTCCCAGCTTATTTTTCTCCAGAGCACTTATCACTGTCCAACACACCACATCATACATGTATTTATTTATTTTATTGGCTCTCTTTCCCCTCTAGAATGAAAAAATTTCCACCAGAGCAGGAGTCTGTCTATGTGGTCCATTGCTATGTCCCCAGCTCCTAGAACGGTGCCCGGCACACAGTAGGTGCTTAATCCATATGTACTGTGGAACAGTAGCTACCTGAGCCCAGTGGTTAAGAACCTGCCTCTCCAGCCAGGCGGCATAGCTGGGTGGCCTCGGGCAAGTTGCTTAACCTCTCTGTTGCCCTGGCTTCCTTGTCCATGCAGAGGGATGATCCCAACGTGCCCACCTCCTGGGGTGGCCACGAGGACTAACGCTTAGCAAGGTGCCACCGTTAGACGAGATCACCACTCCGTGCTGGCAGCCACATCCTCTCCGCCCCACGCCAGCCCGGAGAGAATTATTATGACCCCCAGAGGCAAGGACCGTGGTGTATTGAGTGGAGGCTAAATGACCTGATTGAAAACAGTCATCGCTGGTTAGTGGCAGAGCAGGGACTTGGCCAGTCACTCGGCTCTGGAGCCAGGACATGAATCACGACTCTGTTTGTTGAGAAAAAGGGACGGAGGAGAGAGGGGAAAGGGAAAGTGCGTGCCATGGAGGGCAGAGAGGGTGAGAGAAAGGACAGGAACGAAGGTAAAGCCGAGGAGGAAGAGGAAACAATCAAGTCTGGCCGCATCAGCCACCTAGGTCGCCGCTCGAGCGAGGGCAGCAGCAGAGCTCACGGTCCCTGGTTTCATTCATTCAGCCGGTGTGGACTGAGCACCTACTGTGCACCGGCCTCCGTGTTAGGCGCTGGGGACCCCGCCGTGAACACGACAAAGCTCCCTGGCTTTGTGGATCTTACATCCAGCAGATAAGCTGCATGAATCAATAGTGAATGTGGTCATGGGTGAATTTCACAACATGTCAGAGCTGTGCCATCCACCATGGTAGCCACTGGCCACATGTGGCTGCTGGGTGCTCGAAATGGTGCTCGTGTCAAATGAGAGGTTCTGTGTCATACACACGCCAGGTTTCAAAGACTTGGCACGAAAGAAAGAACATGAAATATCACAATATTTTTATATTGATTACACGTTGAAATGACAACATTAGGATATGTTGGGTTACATGAGATATACTATTGAAATTAATTACGCCTGTTTCTTTTTACTTTTTAAAATGTGGCTATTAAAAAAATTCTTAATTGCATATGTGGCTCCCATTGCATTTCTGTTGGGCAGAAGCTGTGATAGAGGATGATGCCTGCTTTAGGGGGAAAAAGAAAACAGGGTAAGTACCTTCTGTGAGGAGAGGGGTTGCAATTTAAATGGGGTGATTGGGGAAGTCCTCTGTGAGAAGATGGCTTTTGAGCAAAGACCTAAAGGAAGTGCAGAGTGAGCCATGTGGGTATCTGGGGAAGAGTTCCAGGCAGAGGGAACAGCCTGTGCAAAGTCCCTGAGGCAGGAGTATGCCTGGATAGATTGTAATTAAGATGCTAGTTTCTCACATTGATGCAAATGACTTCTTAGGAGCTGTTTTTCTTCAGTAGGTGACAATTCCCCCAACAATATTGTGAATATTAATGGAGGTCTCCAGAGCCCCCAAACATCCCCTAGGAGACTCAGCTGAGCCCCCACAAACCCCAGCTTCCTGCAAAATCATCCACCACCTTCTGAGTCTCCAGCCACCTACCCTCTTTAGAGCTGGTAACTGAATGTCACCTTTGCCCCCAGCTCTCAGAACTTGAGACATCACCTCTCTGGCCTCCGATGCAGAACCACTTTCCAGAACAAAGGTGCTAATGTGTGGGAAGCACCCAGCCAGCAGCCGGGAACAATGAACTCTGCCCTGTTTCCGCCGGGTCACAAGAGGAGAGAAGCTTCTATCCACTCCCACAGCCCACAGCCACTGGAGACATGAGGACGGTTCCTGTCCCAGGACCCAGAAGGCTCCTCTGAGGTCACCTGGCCCTGCCCTACCTGCCCAGAGAAGGGATGTACACATTCATTCATGTAGCTAATATCTGCCGAGCGCCCACTCTGTGCCAGGCCTACTGTGTGCTAGGGGCTGGGGATAGAATGATGTACAAGACAGACAGGTTCCCTCCATCCTGGCCTTGCTTTTTAGTGGGGGAGAGAGGTTTAAAAACAAAACAGAACAAAAAACACATAAGCAAATAAATAAGGACTTTAGGTGATGCTAAGTGCTAGTGGGAGAAACAAACAAGGTAATGCCACAGAGAAATGAGAGGGTGGAGGGTGAGCACAGAGGGGTGAGAGCCGGGGGAGGACATTTCTGGCAAAATACCCAGTGAGTGCAAAGGCCCTGTGGCAGGAGGTGTCTGGTTTGTTCAAGGAAGAGATAAGCAGAGACAGGCCATGAAGGGCCCCTTAGATAGCATGATGACCTAGTTTATACCTCTTGTCCCAACATTATTATTGATAGCACCCCCTTTTACTCTCAAAGTTTGTACAATAAATTATATTGTCACCTTTCCCTTAGGCCATGGTCAAGAATTCTGATTTCACCACGGAGGTCTTGCAGCAGAAGAGCAACTTGATCTGACTGAGGTTTTAAAATATCTTCCAGAGCCGGCCCTCATGGCCTCGCGGTTCAAGTCCAGTGCACTCTGCTTCAGCGGCCCAGGTTCGGTTCCGGGGCACGGAACCACACCACTGGTCTGTCAGTAGCCATGCTGTGGTGGCAGCTCACATAGAAGAACTGGAAGGACTTACAACTAGAATATACTACTATGTACTGGGGCTTTGGGGAGGGGAAAAAAAAGGAGATTGGCAACAGATGTTAGCTCAGAGCTAATCTTTCCTGGCAAAGATAAATTAAAACAAAATATCTTCCAGTGATTGCTAATTTTCAAGGGTGATGGTGGTCTCCTGGTGATACGAGACGACGGCCAGACTTTTTGGAGGTGCATTCTGCAAGCTGCAGGGGAGAAAGGGCCCCGTCGCTGGGATTAGCTTCAAAACAATTCACTAAGAGAGAAAGAGAAAAGATGAGTGAAGCATAATTGTTGAATCTGCAAAGTGGACATACTGGGGCTCATGGTATGATTTTCTCTACTTCCACGTCTGTTTCTGCTGTAGACTGTCTGTGTCCCCCCAGTTCAGATGTTGAATCCTAACCCTCAGTGTGATGGTGTCAGGAGGGTGGAGCCCCACTACGGGATTAGCGTCCTTGTGAAGGAGACCCAGAGAGCTCCCGCTCCCCTCCCGCCAGCGAGGACACAGGGAGCCAGGAACCATCTATGAACCAGGAAGGGGCCCTCCCCAGACACGGGATCTGCTAGGGTCTTCTCCTTGGACTTCCAGCGTCCAGCCTTATGGGAAATCAATGTCTGTTGTTGATAAGCCACCCAGTCTGTGGTATTCTGTTATAGCACCCCAAAGAACTAGAACGATTGCCTTCTTTTTCTAGAATAAAAATACATCTCCCCGGCCACTGCTTGGGGGTCAAGAGTAAAAAGCAAGGCTCAGCTATGACGAGATGCGGTTGTCCTGAGCAGCCTGGGTTGTGGTGACCTGGGTGGGAGGAGCCAGGGAGAGCTGGACGGATTCGAGGTACACGTGGGACGCAGAACCCACAGCCCTAGCAGATGGGTGGGGAGTGAGGGGTAAAGGGGGAAAGAAGTCCAGGGCAGGTCATATCAGGAAGGACTCACTCATTCAACAAATATTTATGGGGCGCCCACCCTGTGCCAGGCACAGTGCTGGGCCTGGATCCAATGGGGGCAGAGCAGCCGTGGTCCCAGCCCCCTTGGAGCTCACGGTTTTGAAGAAGAGATGGACAATAATCACAGAGGTCTGTAAGTACAAATTGCACAATAAAGGAAAAACAGAAAGTTCTGGAAGAGCTTGAGAGTGGGAAGTCCTATGCCAGGATAGCTTCCTCTCCCTCAAGAATCGTCTTCTGCTTCTCCACCCTCACGTCTTCCCTGAGAAGGGGACGTGGTCAGCAGCCTCCCTTGTCCTCTGGTTTCTTGCTGGCTCTGGCCAACGGGAGGTGGGAGACGTGAGGAAGGCAAGCAAGGGACAGGCGACATGATCCCCAGCGTCCTCCTGCAGTGTGCTCTCGGTGCAGCAGATTAGAGATGCCCGCTGATTCCTCTGCTTCTCCTCTCATTGAGAATCCGTTTCCCCTGCCCCAGAATCTGGACCGACACTGGGACCTTTCAGCCAATAGAAGGTGGCAGAAGGGACACTGCATAGCCTCCAAGAGTGGGCCTTAAGAGACCGGCAGCTTCTGCCTCCGCCTCCTAGAACACTGCTTCTTGACCTCGGCTGCCACGCTGGGAGGACGCCCTGCGGCTGCGTGGAGAAGCCACCAGAAGGAGAACCAAGTCCTCAGCCAACAGCCCAGCGGAGCTCCCGGCTGGCAGCCAGCGCCTGAGAGAGGCCATCGGGACCTGCCGGGCATCCCCGCGGCCCAGAACTGCCTCCTCAACCCACAGTGTCGCGAGAAACGCCCAGCTGGTGCCGTTTTAAGTCACTACGTTTTGGAGTGGTTTGTCACGCAGCACACAACTGAAACGCTCAGGCCGGCCACGACCCTTTCCTGGCCTGCGGCCCCTGTGCTGCCAGGTTCCCATGGTCCTTCCCTCCCCTCCATGCTCCAGCCCCGCGGGGGAGCAGCTGCAGTGCCCCTGTTTTCCCTACACCTTTGCAAAGAGCCCCTCTGTAAGACCCTCTGCAAAGTCTCCTATTTGGAGTGTGCTGTGCGCTTCCTGCTCAGCCCCTGGTACGGGAAGTGATTCTTCGGTGAAAAAGGAATTAATTAGAGAAGAGGAAGGGAGACCTGGAGGCAGTGTCCCCTGCAGAGGGAACGGCTGGGGCAAAGCCTGGAGTTCAGAATGCACAGTCACTGAAAACAGCAGGTCTGGACCCCGACCACCAGCTTCAAGTCTCCGCTCTCCTGTGGGTGTGATACTTGTCTGGACCCGACTGCCCCATCTGTAAAATGGAGCTAGTGACAGCTATCTCAGGGGGCGGTGGTGTGCATGCAGTGGGTTCCCACCTGTGGAGCCCTTAGGACCGTGCTTCTTACAGAAAACGAACCAACTGGCGGCGGGGAGAGACGGGCAGGGGCCGTGGGCCTGGAGAGGAAGCGGGGTGGGGTGGGGGTGGGGGGGGCCTGGAGGACACACGAGCCCCCGGATGCCCCGAGCAGATGGGGGCTCTCGGGACCTGCGGAGGAGGTGGAGACTGACTTTAACGACCCCATCCGCGGCCCAAAGCCCGGATCCTGGGCACATCCCTCCCGTTCCATCCACCCTGGACTGTGACAACAGTAATAAAAGACAAATAACAGCTGATACTTTTGGAGCACTAACCTGTGCCAGGCACGACCCTGAGGGCTCTAGACGTGTCAGCTTATTGAATGCTCACGTCGCCCTGGGGGGCGTGTGCTGTCATCCCTGCTCCCATTGCACAGAGGGGAAAACTTATGCCCGGAGGGAGCAGCCACTTCCTCCACGCTGTAAGGTCAGCCCCTCCCCCCCTGCGGGGCCCTCACAAGTGGAGGCGTGAAGTAGGGAGGGTGTGTAAGGCGGAGCCCCGACATCACTGACTGTTAGGGAATTAGAAGTCAAAACCACGATGAGGTATCACTTCACACCCATGAGGATGGCTACTGGGCAGAAAAACAGAAAATAACAAGTATTGGTGAGGATGTGGAGAAAAGAGAATCCTTGTGCACTGTTGGTGGGAATGCAAAATGGTGCGGCTGCTGTGGGAGACAGTCTGGCAGAGCGCCTCAGAAAACTAGGCACAGAGTTACCATATGATCGAGGATTGCAGTTCTGGGTATCCACCAAAAGAATTGAAAGCAGGGACACAAACATTTATTTGTACACCTGTGTGCGTAGCAGCATTATGCACAACAGCCAAAAGGTGGAAGCAACCCAAGTGTTCATCGATGGACGAAGGGATAAATAAAATGTCTGTCCAGGGCTGGCCCGGTGGCGTAGCAGTTAAGTTCATGTGTTCCATTTCAGAGGCCCGGGGTTCTCTGGTTCGGATCCTGGGCGCAGACCTACTCAGCGCTCATCAAGCCATGCTGAGGCGGCGTCCCACATAGAAGAGCTACAACTCCGCAACTGTGATACACAACCATGTACTGGGCCTTGGGGAGGAAAAAGAAAAAAGGAAGATTGGTAACAGATGTTAGCACTGGGCCAATCCTCCTGAACAAAAAAAAAGAAAGAAGAAAATGTGGTCTATCCAGACACTGGAATATGATTCAGCCTTAAAAATGAAGGAGATTCTGGGGCCGCCCGGTGGCGCAGCGGTTTAGTCTGCGTTTGGCAGCCCGGGGTTTGCGAGTTCGGATCCCGGGCGCCCGCCGACGCACTGCCTGTCAGCCATGCCGTGGCGGCGTCCCATATAAAGTAGAGGAAGATGGGCACGGATGTTAGCTCAGGGCCAGTCTTCCTCAGCAAAAAGGGGAGGATTGGCAACAGATGTTAGCTCAGGGCTGGTCTTCCCCACAAAAAAAAAAAAAAAAAAAAAAAATGAAGGAGATTCTGACACAGGCTACAACATGGATGCACCTGAGGACATTATTTTAAGTGAAATAAGCCAGTCACAAAAGGACAACTACTGTATGAATCCATTTATGAGAGGTCCTCAGGGGAGTCACATTCATAGAGACAGGAAGTGGGGGGGCGGGGTTGGGGGAGGGGGCTGGGGAGTTCGTGTTTAATGGGGCAAAGTCTCAGTTTGAGAAGACGATGAAGTTCTGGAGAGGATGGTGTGATGGTTACACAGCAACGGGAATGTCCTTAATGCCATTGAACTGTACACTGAAAACAGTTTTAAAGAAAGAAAGAAATGTGCACAAGAATAAAACTCCGAGGCAAACAGAGGATAGAAGAGGGGTCCCCCACAAAGCGCAGGTATTGTGGTCAGAGCTTTAAGAAACCTCTTAGGAGAGTTGAGGGAAACGGGAATGCGAGGAGGCAGACTAGAGAGGCGGTGTTTGAACAAGGACGGGGGAGGCAGCAGATGGAAGTGGGTGGGGAGAGCTTCGGGAGAAAAGCAGGTCCAGGCCCCAGCGGTCCTCTGGAGAATTCTCTGCAGCCTCGGGAAGAGGGAAGTGAGGGGCTGATAGAGGCCTCCAAATCTCACCAAGCCCACCCCAGGGATTTCTTCCCTCCCCGCCCCGTCCTTGGCCAGAGGGGAAAGTCCTGCCAAGTGTGAGGCTGGAGCCCGCTGGCTTCCCTGAGCAACACAAAGCCAGCCAGAGGACCTGTCCCCGAGAGAGGCCCCCCTTGCAGGGAGGCAGGGAGGGGAGGCTCGCCAGCCAGCGACTGGGGCGCACAGGGCAACCAGCCTGGGTTCCAGACAAGTGGCTCAACTCTTCTGAGCCCCACGTGCCCCCCGTGGTCCCAGGCGCCCTTCTGAACTCCGCGCATCCCCTCGGATCCCAGCTGCCCCCCCTGTAAAACGGGAGTCAGAGGTGTACCCAGGGAGAGACAGCAGATGTCGTCCCCCCAAGGCACTGTCTGTAGATAATTTAAAAACGACAATAAAACCCACTCAAAGCCAGTCTGCTTTTTATTATCACCATGCACCAAAAAAAGATCAGTGACAAAATACTCTCCCTGAAAAAATCCTTTATCGGTCTAAGCTCTAATCCAAGAGCTGGCAAACTCCAGCCACAGTCCAAATCCGGCCCCCAGCCTGTTTTTATAAATAAAGTTTTATTGGAACACAGCCACACCCACTCATTCCAGATCATCTCTGGCTGCTTTCCTACCTCAGTGGCCGAGTAGAGCGGTTGTAACAGAGACCCTAGGGCCCGAAAAGCCTAAAACATCTAGTGTCTGGCCATTTACAGAAACAGCTCGCCAATCCCTGTGCTAAACAATCGCTATGGTTACTGCTGAGTTTTAACAATATGTATGTAAGCTTCGAGTGAGCACATTTGTATTCCTTACCCTTTAATAAATGTTGTGTTCTACATGGAGTTTAGTTCAGAAAGCTGCAGATGCCCCCCTACACACACACGCAAACTCAGTCACACGCATGAAATATTTGTGTGTGTGTGTGTGTGAGGAAGACCAGCCCTGAGCTAACATCCATGCCCATCGTCCTCGACTTTTTCTATGTGGGATGCCGCCACAGCATGGCTGACAAGCCGAGCATCGATTTGAACCCAAGATCCAAACCTGTGAACCCCAGGCAACCGAAGCGGAGTGCGTGAACTTAACCACTACATCACCAGGGCAGCCCCTGAAACATTTTAATAAATATCTTTAAAAGGGAAATGGATTCCTCTTTTCCTTTGTTTTAAAACTAAAGGAAGAGTCCAGAAAATAATGATTCTTACCAAAAACAATTGTTGCTTTAAGGGGGAGTTAAAAAATGATCCACTCAGGGGTCCAATAGCAGGTACACTGCTGACGGGGTTTTTGTGAGGCTGAAATTAATCATCACACCTGCGGGATGATAGACACCGTTGGTGCCTTCCCCAAATTTATTCTCTCCCACCCCCTTCTTTCCTGACGGCAGGGGTCTGCCTCCCTCCAAGCAGCCACAGATGCTCCAAAGCGGGGACCCTGTGCCCCCAGCAGGAAGGAGTCCTGATTATGCTACAGCAGTCTTGGTAATACTGCTCCCTTCACTGCGATTGGCTTAGAGGTGGACATGTGACCAAATTCTGGCCAATAAGACATGGGGCGGTGTGCTGGGG
Source organism: Tapirus indicus (assembly GCA_031878705.1). Classification (NCBI taxonomy): domain Eukaryota; kingdom Metazoa; phylum Chordata; class Mammalia; order Perissodactyla; family Tapiridae; genus Tapirus; species Tapirus indicus. The sequence goes on from CM062938.1 coordinate 5,197,439, forward strand.
GACTTCCCGGAAATGTTGCCTGATTGATAAAAAGGGACGCCAGGAGGTGATGCTCCCTGCACTTCCGCCGGGTGTCATCCCAGGTGGCTGAGATGCCTACATGGATGGCGGCCTCTTGCAGGGCAGGAAATGCTGGAGCAGGGGACGGAAAGAACCTGGGTCCTCGGCAATGTCCATCCTTGGCCCCGGAAACTGAGAACCCTGAAGCTGCTCATCTCGGGACGTCCCCTCGTGTGGAAGTGATAAATGTCTTCATTGTTCAAGGGCTCAGGTTGGTGCTTTCTAGGACTTTCAACCAAAACATCTCAATGGATGCAGAGATGAAGCCCTCTGGCAAGTAGCCAGCAGCCACAATCAAGACTTCAGTGAATATTCACTGAGTGCCTTCTGTGTGTCGGGACAGTTCTGGGCACCGGGGATCAGAAGGGGGTCCCTTCTGTCATGGAGGCTCATTCCAGTGGGTGGGGGCAGACACAAATGCAAGTCCAGGAGTAAGCAAACAGAATAATTTCAGATAACGTTAAATGCCGAGAAAGAAAGAAAATGGAGTGGTGTGATCGAGAGTGAGTGAGGGTGAGGTTTCTCTGGGAAGGTGACATTTGAGCAGAGAACTGACGGAAGAGAGCCAACCGTGTGAAGACCCAGGGAAAGGGCTCCAGGCAGTAGGCACAGGAGGTGCAAAGGCCCTGAGGTGGGCGGTGGGAGTGAACTGGGTGTGCTCAAGGAAATGAAATGTGCAGTGGGAGGGTGGCATGATTGTGGCAGCAGCTTTCAGGGAAGTATCTAAAAATATGCAAAAGACACACAGCCCAATTTCTCTCCCTCTCTCTTTCTCTCTCTTCCTTGGGGCTTTTGTTCCCAGGCCCAAAGTCTATGAGCTCTGCTTTGTTGAAGTCTGGGCTGAGTTTCCAGGCTTCTCTTCGGAACTCCAGAGAACCACTTAACCTCTCAGCGTGTGGGGGCGTGACGCACACTGGCGTTTTAAACGGAAGCCAACTCTTTGTCTGTCGGCCTAACTAAACAGCTCCGCGTGCGGCCAGTCCCAACTGCTTTGCCGTTTCTCCTGCCAGAGCAACATCTTCTGTCCTGCCCGGACAACCACGGCTCCTGGCATGGCCCCCTCCTCTCCAACACCCACCCCTCTGCCTGGGGCCCCTGGAGGCCTGGGGACACGTTCCGCAGCATCAGAGCAGGAGGACGTGTGCAGCCAGGCAGGAGCATTCCTGAGGCCAACGCTGGTACGAAGAATCCTTTAGGATGGAGGAGGTCGCTGCCCCTTTAAAAAATTCACTCAACTGCAGAACAGCCAAGTTGCCGGAATCTTCCCTGAGGGGGATTGTTCCTGGGCACCAGGCTGAGGTAGATGCCAGGGGTGGCTGGAACCCAGGGAGAGGCAAGTTCCAGAAATATTCCTTGTCAAGCAATGGATGGCTACACTGTTCGGGACCCAGCCGCCAGCAGCCGAAACTCCCGTTTGGGCAGGGGTGGGGTGGTGCCGGGCGGGTCACGGGACCCTCGCTCACAGAGTCATTGGTTCAGCTGTGTTTACTGGGTCTTTCCTTTGGGCAAGGGGACACAGGCTGCGTTAGCCAGGCCTCGTACAGGCCCCGGGCTAGTGGGGGCAGAGATACTCCTCTCACCGGTGAGGCTGTACCGACACCTGAGAAGAAAGCTCTCAGGGAAAGAACCGGCTTCGGTGAGGGTGTATTGCAGAGATCACAGAATGGACCTTTTCAAAGCAGACTGGATCACGTTACCTCCCACTTAAACCCTGCGCTGGCCTCCCGCTGCCCAGACCCCTCCCTGGGGCCCCCAAGGGACTGCAGCCCTGGCCCTGGGCCACCTCCCCTCCCTCCTCCACTCACTCCCTGAGATCCAGCTCCCCAGCCTCTGTGGATCTTCCAAGGTATTCAGCTTGTGCCTGCCCCAGGACCTTGGCACATGCTGTGCTCACTGCTTTGAACACTCTTCCCAGGTCTCCACGGCGGCTCCCTCGAGGTCTGGCTCCAGTGTCAGCTCCTCAGACAGGCCTCCCCCAGCCAGCCCATCTAGAGTAATGCTCCTTGTCACGTGGTCCTATTTGTTATCACGGCGCCCTGACACTGTCCAGCCTGATTGTCTGTGTCTGTCTCCTCTCCTGGGATGAAAGCACCACGAGGGCAAAGACCTTGCCTGTCCTCAGGGCAGGGCCCAACACATGCGAGGGGGATGATGGTTTGTGGCATGAAAGAATGAATGAATGAATGAGGGACCTGACCCCAGCCCGGGCAGCCGGGGAAGGCTTTCTGAAGTGACATCTGATGGACAAGGAGGAATTGGGCTGTTGACCTCAAACCTGGCTGACCGCTCGAATCCTGGGGGGCTGTCAAGCAGGCCAGCACTTGGCCCCATCCTCGGAGATGTCGGGGTCAGGGGTCGGTGCAGGGGTTGCTGCCGTTTTTGTTTTTAATTATCCGTGAGATCGATCTGAGCGGCCAGGGCTGAGAGCTGTTCATCTCCCCGTCGAGCCTGAGAAAGAGATAGAAATGCAAATTCTCCGTTCTCACCCTGCCCTGCCAGTCACACACTCGGGGGAGGCCCAGTGGGCTGTTTCCACAAGCCCTCCAGGGGATTCTGATGCAAGCTCAGGGCGAGGCTGGAGAAGAATCTTCCAGAAGAACAAGTGCTCTGAGCCAGGAGGACTCCCACGCTGACTCCTCCTCACCGAGAGAGGCCCCAGGCCGTCTCCCATCCCAGCCTTTCCCTCGAGACAGACGGCTGAGGTCTGGAGCTGCTTCGGAGGTTCCCAGGCCCGGAACCTCGAACTTGACTTTGGCTCTGAAGTGTCGCCTGATCTGGAGTTGGCGCAGGGCCTGCAGGGCTCCCTGGGGAGATGGGCACCTTCTCTTCGGCTTCTCTCCCCCCAGCTGCCCCAGGGGGAGGGAGAGAGGTGGTCAGGCGCAGAGGAGTTTATTTCAGCCCCAAGTTAGTCGAGTCGGGTTCCTGAAATACTGTTCCGAGGAGCCCACTCCGAGGGGAATGGGACACGGGCGTCACCCTGCTCTGCTGTTAGGTGATAGCAGGCGCTTGAGTTACTTTCCCCTTCCTTCTACTTCCACACCCTCCTCCCCCGTCTAATTACTAAGATTTCTCTTGTTTGGATCTTTCTTGAATCCTTCATGTCGCTCCATCTGCAGTGGGCAGAACTGTGTCCCCTGAAAAGATATGTCTAAGTCCTGACTCCCGAAAATGCCTCCTCTCGCAGATCTGGAGGCTGAGAGGCTGAGACCCAGGCGTGGCCAGGGCCGCGCTCCCTCTGCAGGCTCCAGGGGGGTCCTTCCTGCCTCCCCCAGCTCCCGGTGGGTGCCAGCCATCCCTGGCGTTTCATGGCTCACAGACACATCTCCAGTCCCAGGGCGGTCGTCTCCATGTGTCAGCACAGACCCTGAGCAGAACACTCCAGCCCTGCACCCAGACCCCAGACCCACAGACGCTGTGGACGCCGTCTCCTCTCCTGTAAGGACACCAGTCCTGTTGGGTCAGGGGCCCAGCCTGCCCGAATGTGACCTGATCTTCACCAATCTGCCACGACCCCTGTTTCCAAATCGGGTCACGTTCTGAGGTGCTGGGGGCTCGGGCGTCCATGCAGCCTTCTGGAGGACACAGTTCACCCAGAACCGATGTCGGTCACGATCACAGCTAACATTTACTGAGCCCCGTCTTGGCTCACTGGCTCCCCACACTGACCCTCTGAAGTCGGAACTGGTATCATCCTTACTTTTCCGATGAGGAAACTGAGGCACAGAGCAGGGAAGTGACTTGTCCAAGGTCACACAGCGAGGCAGTGATGGAGCCCGGATTTGAACCCAGGTCTTCAGATCTCAGGGCCTGAGCTCTACAACGGTCAAGAGAAACAGGCGTATTTGACAAGAGGTCAGTCCCCGCCCTCACCTGTCCCCCAGCCTCCGGTGCCACCCGCACGAATTCTGGAAAGGCTTTGGTATCTAATGTCTTAAAAACGCATCCAAGGAGTCAGCGCAAGAAGGGGTTAGACCTGCCTTCACTCCTGGGCCCTGGGGTTGTTTTGAATTACTTCCTTGGGAGAGGGCACCACGAAGGTACAGAGACGCCATGAAATCATGAATATTGTTTTAAAAGCAATCTGAACTCGGATTTGGGAGGGTGGCGGCCTCAGGCGAGGACTAGGCAGTGGGGGCCACGTATGTTCCTCACGAGTCATTGTCGAAGCCTCAGTTTTTATTTGGCCTAATAGGTTGTTTTACAATCACCAATTAACTCTTTAAAAAAACAATTTTATTGAGATCTAAGTCACACACCATAAAATTCAGGCTTTTAAGATGCACAGTTGAGTGGGTTTTAGTATATTCAAATATTGTACAACCATTACCACCATCTAATTCCAGAACATTTTCATCTCCCCGAAAAGAAACCCAGTCCCCCTTAGCAGGCCCTCCCCACCCCCAGCCCCTGGCAACTAATAATTTACTTTCTGCCTCTGTGGATTTGCTTGTTCAGGACATTTCAAATAGATGGAATCTAACTAAATCTTAAAGAAACAAATAGAACGGGCCACGTATGGGCCAAGTGATGAGACTGTGGTATGAATCAAGGATTTTGGTTAATTCAATTCTGTGCCTCTGAGGCCGATGGAAAAAACCAGAACCTGGATCCTTGTGGTGACGTTAAGATATTCGATTAACCCTCACCGGAGCAGCCTTATTTCTGGTTTCTTGTCACGCAGGATAACAAAGGTCTCCATCGTTAGAATCACTTTTGATTGGGTTTTTACTTACTTGCCACCAAGATCACTCAAACTGGTAAACCCTCACACACACACACACACACACACACACACACACACACACACTATTGCTGCTACTCCTTCTAGCAAAGGGCCTTTGCACATGCTGTTTCCCCCTGCCTGGAAAGACTCTCTGACCACCTGTTGCTTCCGCCTCCTTTTGTCTAATTCCTACTCATCCTTCAGTCTCTGTTTAGCAGTCACCAGAAAGTCTTGTTGTAGGGGCTTGTTGTAGGCCTCTCCTACACCCTACTGCGTGGGCCCCATCAACCCTCACGACACCTGTACTGAAGCGGAGAGAGGGTTCTGCTTGGGAGGAGGAAGGAGGAGAAAGTCGCAGGCTGGGCAACCACCGATGCCAACTGCATTTCTATCGGGCTAAGCCCCCGCTGTGCACCTGCTGGGTCCGAAGCACGTCCCTTTTTCATTTTGAAAGGCTTTTCCAAGCCAGTCTCCAAAAAGAGCATCTCCATTTATGCTCTCAACAACCATATATGCAACTACCTTTTCCTGCATCAGCTGCAGTTGTGCATTATCAAACTCTTCATTTTTGTAAACTGGATAGGTGAAAAATTACTTATTGCTTTGCACTTCTTGTCATTATCAATGAGGCTCAACATTTTTCATGTATTTATTGGCCATTTGCCTTTTTTCTTCTGTGAACTTCCCATTGACCTCCTGGGACCATCTCTTCAATTGGTTTGTTTGTTAGCACTCTTTGTATATGAAGGACATCAATACTTTGCTGATATAGGAGCTGCAAATATATTTTCCAATTTGGTTTTGCTTTTGATAATTTGCAAATAATGAACTTTTATTTTCAGATTTACTTTTTCTTCAACTTCTAGTGTGGTGTCAGATTTAGAAAAGGGTCCCAGACCAAGAATTGTTTTTAATCTACATTCTCTTTCAGTGTTTTATAGGTGCTCTATTTGGAATTAATTTGTTTTCAGCTATGGAATAGGGAAGTTATCCAGTTATCCCAACTCAAGGTGTTTCCAATCCTTTCCCCACTGAATGGAGTGACCATCTTTCACATACCAGTTTCTCTGTATGCTTGGGTCTCTTTCTGGATTTTTCTCTCCTGTGACATTGCTCAATCTGCCCATTCCTTCTCTAGGGCCAACGGTAACTAATACTCCACCTTTATAATTCATTATAATATTTGGTAAAGCTAGTCTTCTTTCATTATTCTTCATATCCAGAATTTTCCTGGAACTTCTCACAAACTGATTTTTCTGGATGTACTTCAGCATCATTTTCTCAAATTCCCCAAAATTTCCTATTGGAATTGCATTGATTTCTGGCTAAATTTAGGGAACTCTGACATCTTTCCAAAAACGGATTCTTTTTTTTTCTTTGCTGAGGAAGATTGGCCCTGAGCTAACATCTGTGCCAGTCTTCCTCTACTTTGTATGTGGGTCACCACCACAGCATGGCCGCTGACAAGTGGTATAGGTCTGTGCCTGGGAACCAAACCTGGGCTGCCAAAGCGGAGCGTGCCCAATGTAACCACTAGGCCACGGGTTCTCTCTAAGAACAAAGATCTTCTTGCCACTCCTCCAAGCTTCCTTTTCTGTTTCATAGTAGAATTTTAACACTTTTTACATTTATATCCTCCACATTTCTTAGGACATTTGCTGCTAAATCTTTTATCATTATGGTCACTATTGTAAGTTGGATCTTTTCTTCCATTATAAGTGAAGTTGCACATTTATAGCCAGGCCCAAAGATTGATTCCGTGGGTTCGGGTTGAGACCCAAGAACTCTGCATTGTTAGTCCGTGACCCGGCTCATCGTGCTGCACAGCGAAGCCTGAGAACCACCTTCCTCCAGCTCCTCGTGACTGGCAGGTGCTGGAGTGTAGCGGGGAGCGGGAGGCACAACTCCTGTTCTCACGGAACTCCTGTTTCAGGAGAAATCACTGTTCAAAAGCGTAAAAGCTAAAGTTGTATAGAAAGGAGAAAGCCCCCTACGTTAGGGTGTAAGTTAAGCTTCTATAACAAAGAGACCCCAAAATACAGTGGCTCTAACAAATTAAAATTTTATTTCTCTTCAATTTTAAGGGGAAATATGGTCTTAAAAAATTTTATTTCGGGGCCAGCCTAGTGGCGTAGTGGTTCAGTTCATGCACTTGCTTCAGCGGTCCGGGCTTCACAGGTTCGGATCCCAAGCACGGACACATGCAACGCTCATCAGGCCATGCTGTGGCAGCGTCCCACATACAAAATAGAGGAAGACGGCACAGATGTTAGCTCAGGGCCAATCTTTCTCACCAAAAAAAACATTTATTTATCTGGACTTACCAGTCCAGAGGTGGCTGGTGGCCCAGGACAGGGACGAGAGTCTGCTGTACCCGGTCATCCAGGGACCAGCCTCCTGCTGTCTCCGGGCTCCATCACCGCCCAGGGTAGGAGGCGGCTCAGCAGCACCCTGTCCACATTCCAGCTCAGAGGAAGCAGGAAAAAGAGAGTAGACAGCCAGCTCCCTTTTCAACAACGTGACCTAGACATGGACCCCTCACCTCCGTCTGTATCTTATAGGCCAGAACGTAACCTCAAGGTCACACCTGGCTTCATTAGAGGCTGGGAAACATCATCTCTAGCTGGGTGGCCATGCCCGCTGAAACTCTGGGGGCTCTGAAGCGAAAAGGAAAAAAGGGCAAATGGTAATCGGGGAACAATTAAAAATCTCCCCACACTCTCCCACCTGAAGCCTCGCCTCACCGATGGCTGAGAGCCTGTGCACACAATTTGAGACTGAAGAGGAACGAGCACGGGACAGCAGTTCTGTTTTCTTCCTATTGTCACATTTCACGTTCTTTGGAATTTCTGAGAAATAAAGAACTGAAATCAGAGTTTCGCCTAGCACAGAGCTGACCAGAGGAACTGGGTTCTTATTTAAGTGAAATAAAACACCAACTCTCACATTCCTGCAGCACAGCAACTCAGACACCGCACAGAGCAAACGCTTTCTCCTTTATGAAATCAGCTTTCCCGTCAAAACCGAACCTCCAGACACCGTGTGCAAGGAGGCCCGGAAGGGTGTTGGGAGGTGCTTTCCCAGCTCATGGCCTGTGTTCATCTCCGATGGAGCTGGAAAGCAGGGGCCTACTCCAACTCCCGTGTGTTACAAATGGGGATTACGAGGTCCCCAGAGACCTGTCACATGCCCACGTCACAGTGCATTTTGCATAAATACAAACTCTGCACAATTTCTATGGAAACTTTACATCACAAAGCCCCAAAGGAAACCTCGGGAAAGCAGCACAAGACACTGGTAATAGAGGTTATCTCTGGGGATGGCAGTCAGAGCGGGGCGAGACTTAACTCTTGCTGAAAATCCTTTTATACTTGTGGTGACTTTAAAAACATATCAGAGGGGCCGCCCGGTGGCGCAGCGGTTTAGTCTGCGCTTGGCAGCCCGGGGTTCGCGGGTTCGGATCCCGGGCGCCCGCCGACGCACTGCTTGTCAGCCATGCCGTGGCGGCGTCCCATATAAAGTGGAGGAAGATGGGCACGGATGTTAGCTCAGGGCCAGTCTTCCTCAGCAAAAAAAAAAAAGGGGGAGGACTGGAACAGATGTTAGCTCAGGGCTGGTCTTCCCCACACACACACACAAAAAAAACATATCAGAATTCTTTGACATTTCTCCACAAGAAGGTGGAGCCTATTGTGCATCCAAGGACACAATCAACAGAGTGCAAAGGCAGCCTACAGAGTGGGAAAGAAGATTTGCAAATCATATAACTGATAAGGGGTTAGTAGCCAGAATATATAAAGAGCTCCTATAACTCCACAACATAAAAAAAATCAAATAACCTGATTAAAAAATGGAGGAAGGATTTGATTAGAAATTTCTCTAGAGGTGATGTACAAATGGCCAACAAGCATATGAAAAGATTCTCAACATCACTAATCATCAGAGAAATGCAAATCAAAATCACAGTGAGATATCACCTCACACCCATTAGGATGGCTACTATCCACAAAACAGAAAATAACAAGTGGCAAGGATGTGGAGAAATTGGAACCCTTGTGCACTGTGGGCGGGAATGTAAAATGGTACAGCCATTGGGGAAAACAAGATGGCAGCTCCTCAAAAAATTAAAAATAGTACTACCATATATTCCAGCAATTACACTTCTGAGTACATACCCCAAAGAATTCAAAGCAGGATCTCAAAGAGATGTTTGCACACCCATTTTCATAGCAGCATTATTTATAATGGCCAAGAGGTGGAAGCAACTCAAATGTCCATTGACAGATGAATGGATAAACAAAATGTGGTGTATACGTACAGTGGAATATTATTCAGCTTTAAAAATTAGGAAGAAATCCTGTCACATGCTATAACATGGGTGAACCTGGAGGACATTACACTAAGTGCAACAAGCCAGTCACAAAAGGACAAACACTGTATGATTCCACTTACATGAGGTCCCACAGGAGTCATGTTCACAGAGACAGAAAGTAGAACGGTGGGTGCCAGGGGCTGGGGGAGGGGATGGGGAGTTGTTTAATGAGTTTTAGTTTTGCAAGATGCAAAAACTCTGGAGATCTGTCGTACAACAATGTGCATATACCTAACACTACTGAACTGTAGCTTAAAATGGTTATGGTGCATTTTATGTTACTTTTTTTGTTACCACATTAAAAAACAAACAAGCAAAAACCAAAACTAAAAGGTGGAACCTGATTCTCTTCCCCTTGAAGGTGGGCAGCTGTCTTGTTCTTCTGTCACCTCCCCGGGTCAGAGCTGGCTCACCGGCACCCTGTCCACATTCCAGCCCAAGGGAAGGGGGAAAGAGAGAGCGGAGGACAACCAGGCTCCTTTTTAATAACTTGAGCTTGAAGTTGCACCTTCTCGCCATACTTGCTTCTAATGCATAGAACATGGTGGAAGGGATGCAGCGTTCACCCAGCTCTCCAGGGCTGCTTGCTCTTGGAACGCAGCCAGCACGCAGGGAGCAAGCCCAGACCACATGAAGACACCCTGTGTAGCACCCTGGCAACAACCCCCACTGAGGTTCCAGCCAAGAACCAGCTCCACTGCCAGACATGTGAGTGAGGGTGCCTTCTTGATTACCCTGCCATTTCTAACCCCAAGCTCATGAGAGATCCAAGCACAAACCGCCTTGCTGAGCCCAGTCACCCCCAGAACTGTGAGAGATAATCATAATAGATTGTTGTTGTTTTCCACCACTAAGTTTGGAATCATTTATTAAGCAGCAATAGACAACCAAAACAATACTGTTGATTTTTTTTGCTGAGGAAGATTGGCCCTGAGCTAACATCTGTTCACATTTGTATGTGAACCACCACCACAGCACGGCCACTGATGAGTGGTGTAGGTTGGTGCCCAGGAACTGAACCTGGGCCACCAAGGTGGAGCGCACCAAACTTAACCACTAGGCCACTGGAGCTGGCCTATACTGCTGAATTTTTTAAATTGTGTATATGTATTAGATATGCTTTCATTTTTAAAAAGATAATTCAAGCCTTATTCCTGCTTTTAAAGTCTAAAGATTTGCATAAAAGCTAAAAAAGTTCTAGATCATAGTTTTTTGCCCATGTACCCTAAGAAATTACTTTCAGAATTTTTCCTGATTGTGGAATACTTTAAACATTCATGAAAGGATAGAAAATAATATAATGAACACATGTACCTAGCATCAGCTCTCACAAACCTGAATATTATGACATATACGACACATTTTTTGAAAATACTTTTTAAACATTTTTAGTTGTGGTGAAATCACATAACATAAGATGTACCACCTCAGCCCCTTCGGGGAGTACAAGTCAGTGGTATTGAGCACATCCACATGCTGTACCACACATCCTCAGAACTTTTGCATCTTGTAAAAGTGAAACTCCGTCCCCACTAAACAGCATCTCCCCACTTCCTCCTGCCCCCAGCCCCTGGGACCCACCATTCAACTTTCTGTTTCAATGAATTTGACTTCTTTAGATACCTCATACGAGTGGAATCATACAGTATTTGTCTTTTGGTTACTGGCTTATTTTTTTAATTGAGGGGAAATACAAAATTAACCATGCTGAAGTGAGCAATTCAGAGGCATTTAATACATCCATGATGCGTGCAACCACCATCTCGATCTAGTTCTAAAACATTTTCATCACCCCAAAACAAAACCCTGTACCCATTAAACAGTTACTCCCACTTCCACCCCCACCCCCAGCCCCTGGCAACCACCATTCTACTTCCTGTCTCTATAGATTTGCCACTTCTGGACATTTCATATAAATGGAATCAAACAATATGTGGTCTTTGGTGTCTCTGCTCGTTTTTAAGAAATGAAGTATTATTGACACACTTGAAGACTCAAATATGCCCCTATCCAACATCATGCTTATTATTGCATCCTCAGAACTGATTGTTTTTTGAAATAAAGAGGGTGTTTCAAGAAGAGAACAAGGCTCAGCGTCGTAATAGAACTATCTCCCCAAGATAGAAAAAAATTACTCGTTCAGTATTTGTTCCGCAAATATTTATTGAGTGCCCACTATCGTCAAGCCCTGTTCTAGGCACCAGGATACGGCAGTGAAAGGACAGACCACTGAAGAGGCAGACAATAAGTAAATACCAATACGTAAATAGAGAAACATGTTAAATAAAGAAACAAAACAGGGTGGTGGGGTCAGGAGTAACTAGACGGCCACTTCAGGTTGAGAGGCCAGGGAAGGCCTCTCTGACAGTTCAACTAAACCTGGAATGACAAAAGGAGCCTGCCACTCAAAGACTGGGAAAAGCATTCCAGGCAGAGGGAATAGCACGTGCAAACGTTGGGAGGTTTGAACTAACTTGCTGTGTTAAAGAACAGCAATTTGATAAATGTGATGAGGAAACAAAGTGGGTGGGAGAAATCCCGGAAGTCTCTCTAAGGAAATGACTTTGACATAAGACCTGCATGGTGGGGAAGGAAGGTGGGGGGTGAGATTGGAAAGACCAGCAGGGCCAGATCTTATAAGGCCTTATAGACCGCCATAAGGAAGTAGAATTTTATTTGTGTGCACTGGGAAGAAGCCTTTGGAGGGGTTTAAGCAGGGAAGGGGCAGGAATCAGGTGTCTGTCTTAAAGGAATCCCTGGCTGCTTTGTGGAGAGTGGAGGGGTTTCAGATACAAGCTGAAAGCATTTTAAGCTGAGAAGGTTTGCTCATCAAAATCAAAAAGGAAGGAGAAAACAGTCTGGCGGCTCCTGAGCAAGTTCAACGTGGAGTCCGCGCACGACCCAGCAATTTGCTCTGAGATACTGACCAAAGGGAACTGAAAACAGGTGTTCAAACAAATATGCACTTACGTGTGCGTGTTCACAACAGCAAAAATACACATAACGTAAAATTCACCATTTTAACCGTCTTAAAAACTATTTGGGAAACAACCCAAACATCCATCAACAGACAAATGGATAAACAAATTGTCGTCTATTTGCACAATGAAGTATGATTCAGCCATAAGAAGGAATGAAGTTCTGATGCCTGCCACGACCTTGAAAACACTACACTAAATGAAATAAGCCAGACACAAAGGTCACATATTGTAGGATTCCACGTATGAAACGTCCAGGATAGGTAAATCCACAGAGACAGAAAGCCGATTGGTGGTTGCCGAGGGATGGGAGGAGGGGGGATTGGGGAGTGACTGATTAATGGGTGAGGGGTTTCCATTTGGAATGATGAGAAAGTTCTGGAACTAGATAAAGGTGATAGTTGCACAACACGGTGACTGTACTAAATGCCACTGAATTGGTCGCTTTAAAATGTTTAAATTGGAGAATTTTATGTTGCATGAATTGTACCACAATTTTAAAAAGGGAAGGCTACCACTCTGGTGGGGGATGCTGACAGTGGGGGAGGCTGTGCGTGTGTGTGGCAGGGCGTGTATGGGAAACCTCTGTACCTGCCCCTCAGTTTTGCTATGAATCTAAAACTGCTCTAAAAAATAAAGTCCATTAAAAACAAACAAACAAATAAGGAGGGAGGAAATGGAGGAAAGGAGGGAGGGAGGGACAGAGGGGAAGAGGGGAGAAAGGAAGGGAGAGATGGTCCTTGCTCACTCCTTTCTGTGATGCTGAGCCACCTCATCACGCCCCCTTGTGGCTGCTGAATTTTGGGGCGGCCTCGGAGAGAACGGGGTGCCAGGGCACTTTCTGGACAGTGAACAGATGTGGCTTCCAGTCGTGCGCTCTCCAGTGAAGTTGTATAACTTCTCCCCAGGGCCCTCGTCCGCCCGCACCATCGCGCCCTGGAGCGTAGGGAAACCCGCACTCTGGGGTGATCAGCAGATGATTCGTTTTCTAGGCAACATTTTAAAATCTTCCCAAATGGGAGACTCCATGACTATTTTCTGTTTCTCCACTTATTTCCTAAACACTTTTCCATGTCTTGCCACTGTGCATGTAATTGCTTTTTTTACCATTTGAAATATTTTTCAAGTATTTAGTTCAGCGGCGTTAAGTACATTCACATTGTTTTGCAACCATCACCACCATCCGTCTCCAGAACTTTCTTGTCTTCCCAAACTGATATTCTGTCCCCATTAGACACCAATTCCCCATCCCCCAACCCCAGCCCCTGGCACCCACCGTTCTACTTTCTGTCTCTGTGAATATGACTCCTCCAGGGACCTCATGTAAGTGGAAGTGTTTGTCCTTTTGTGACTGGCTTGTTTCTTTCAGCGTAATGTCCTCAGGGTCATCCATGTTGTAGCCTGTGTCAGAATTTCCTTCCTTTTTAAGGCTGGATAGTGCCGCATTGTAGGGACAGCCCACACTTTGTTTCTTCACTCATCCGTTGATGGACGTTTGGGTTCTCTCCACCTTTTGGCGGCTGGAATAGTGCTGCCGCGGACACGGGTGTACCATAATTGTTTTCGAATGTTGCACAGTTTAGCTAAGTCAACAGTCCAGTGTGTCTGCTGCTGCATAAATCTCGGATTCCAAGAGCAAATCAGTCAGCCAGTCACTGAGGCTGAGGGCCAGGTGGCAGCCCCTTACTTGTTCCATGAACAGGCCACACCTGACAACCAAGGCTCCTGTGAAAACGTCATACATTTTTTAGAAGTGACAGCCAGGCACTGTTCCAGTTCGTCATCGGGTTGGGCATTCCATACCCAATTTTACCTTTTCTTCTGCATCCACCTTAGCTAATAATTAGCAGCGCACAGCTCATCACCCCTGACAGATGAGGCGATCAATATAAACATGAGACGCCTCCTGGAGGACAAAGTCCCCCAGTGAACTACAAAAAGCTTCAAGAAATGTTTTTCACCTTGAAAGGGACTTTGTCAAGTGGAATAAGGAATGAGGTCCTTATTGCGTTAGGGGAAACAAAATCATTTCTGAATTAGAACTATATACGATACCGTTATTCACCCAGCGGACAAGCAAAGATCAGAGTCTCAGAAGCCCCCGTACTGGCTAGGGTGTGGGGAGGCAGGGGTTGTTGACTGCTGTTGGCAGAAGTGTAAATTTGTATAACCTCTTTGGAGGGGGATTTGGCAAAGTCTGTCTAAATTTAAAATGCATATGCTCTTTGACCGAGCAAGTTCCCTTGAGAAGTTTATCTTTCAGACGTACACACACACGGGCAAAAATCTGTGTGTAAGAACAGTCTTTGTTGCACTGATTATAGTAGCAAAATATTGGAAGTAACGTGAATGTCCAACAGTAGGGGATTGTTTAAATAAGTTATGGCCCCTCTACACCAGCACCATCCAACAGAACTTTCTGTGATGATGGAAATAGTCTATGTCTGCACTATCCAGTGTGTTAGCCTCTGTCAAATCTTTCTACTGAGCACTTGCAATGTGGCTAGTGCAATTAAGGAACTAATTTTATTAAATTTTAATTAATTTAAATGTAAATAGCCACGTGTGATCAGTGGTGCAGTGTTAGTACAAACTTACACAATAGAACATTTTATAGCTGGGAACAAGAATGGGACAGATCTACAGATACTAATAAAAAAACTACTCTCAAACTATGTTCCTAAGCAAAAAAGCAAGGTAGAAAATATACATGATATGCTTTCATTTATGTAGGAAAAAAGGACGTGTGAATAGCCTCCCAAAAACATAGACTATCTAGAAGGACGCACAAGAAACAGGTAACCATGGGGGAAGGGAAGCTACATGGTCTGAATGTTTGTGTGCCCCCCAAATTCATATGTAGAAACCTGACCCCCAGTGTGACGGTATTGGGAGGTGGGGCCTTTCAGAGGTGATTAGGTCGTGAGGGGAGAGCCTCCATGAGGGGATTCGTGCTCTAATGAGAGAGACCCCAGAGAGCTCCCCCGCCCCCACCACGGAGGACACAGCTGACAGCCGTCTATGAACCAGGAAGGGAGCACTCACCAGACACCGGATCTGCCGGCACCTTGGTCTTGGACTTCCAGCCCCCAGACTGTGAGAAGCAAATGTCTGTTGTTGAAGCACCCCCCGCCCCGTCTGTGGAACTTTGTCGTAGCCGCCCGGACAGGCCAAGACAGGAACAGAGGGCCAATGCAGGGATAAGAAAAAAACTTTCTTCTTACTCTCTTCCATTTTTAAATTTTTCACACGCACGTGCATGACTTTCTAAAAGTAGTTGTCTTAATTCTAACAAGAAGGATCCACTCAAGTCGGTTCAGCGAAGCCGAGGCTGCCTTGGAAACAACGCGTGCTTAATAAACAAACCTTCAGGACTTGCTTCCCACCCTCAACCCCCGGCCAAAATGGCCTTCTCTCGTTTGTCTCTAAACTCACGGGTCTGCCCCCGGATCTCACCTGCACAGCTTGACAAGGAACGAGCAGTGAAGGACAACAGGAAACGCTGTTCAGAGGCCTTCGCCATCCGTGATGAGGACCCACAGTCAGGTGGCAAGTTAGACAGCTGTGTCACCAAGACCAGGTGTCAGCTTGCTGGGCCCCGTTGCAGCCCCGAGGCAGCCGTGCGAGGAACCCAGAGGATCTGACAACAAGGCGGGAGCCTGAACTTGCTCCTTCCAGCGCCCGCTTCCTCCAGGCCTCACTGGGCTGCAGCAACATGCCTGCAGCAGAGGTTTGCAGTGTTTTCTCGAATTCAACAATCCCGTCGAGGCTCTGGAAGGCCCCTAACATTTTTGGTGTAAACGTTAACTCGGGTACCCCGTTGCAAGCAAGATCTTGGAAATACGGAATTTCAGGTTGAAATGCCAGGTCGCTGAGGACAGTCTGTCAGAAAAAGATCCTCGTCTACGGTAGGAAGCAGCCCACTGCCAGGCAGTGTCTATGAATAATTTAAATAAATACCCCACCGTGACTTTGATGATTCCACTCCAGGAAAGCGAAATTGTGGTCCATCTACGCCAGTGCTGTCCAACGGAACTTTCCGCCGCGATGGGAACATTCTATGCCTGTGCTGTCCAGTAGGGTAGCCCCCGCCACATGTTTCCACTGAGTGCTGGAAATGTGGCTAGTGCAATTGAGGAACACATTTTATTTCATTTTAAATAAATTTAAATAGCCATGTGTGGTTAGCTCCTTCGAGTTGATCTGCGACAACTTGGCCTTGTCTTTCATTTTTCCACACCAGTGAGTTATTCCTGAGAATTCCCTGAAGCTGCGCCTTCCGCTGCTCCTAAATGTGCCATCTGGCAAACTATTCCTGAGGCCCTTGGCTTGCTGGAAGGGCTCAGCCACCCACCCCAGCGAGAAGACAAAATGCTACTTAGGATGGGAGCCCCGTGCAGACACGTTGGGTCCCAAGAGCTGGAAGCTGCGGTCAGAGCAGGAAAACTAACAGGAAGAGCCCCAGTCTTTGCAGTGCTTAAATGGGGGTTCTGAGAGCGTCGTGGTTAAGAATATGGAAGTGGAGCCAGGCTGCCTGGTAACCCCGCGTCACCTCTCTGTGCCTCAGTGTCCACATCAGTAAAATCTGAGAGAGAACCATGGCTTTCACAGAGCTGTTATGAAGTTTCAGATTAGAGTGCGTGCTCAGACCCGTGCCCGGTGCACCACGAGCGCTCGGTGTAGGTTTTTTATCAGTGTGTCGGTGGGGTGGAGGAACTAACGGTACGCACATACACAACCGGTCAGAAAGTTCCAGATCCTGATAAGAGAGTGCGATGAAGAATATAGAAGTGGATCACAGAATGAGAGAGAGACTAGCTGGGGGCAAGTGGACTCGTTTAAAATGGTGGTCAGGGAAGGGAGGTTTGAGTTGAGACCTGAAGGAGGAAAAGGGCCTCCAACGGGAAGATCGGGGTGGGGGCACTCCAGGCAGAGGGACTGCAAAGGCCCTGAGGCTTGGCCTGCTCAGGAGCCAGAAAGAAAACCGTGTGGCCGAGGGAGAGTGGGTGGGGACAGAACTGCAGGGACGAGTCTGGTGGCCCAAGGCCAAGAGCTGAGAGTGCACTCTAAGCAGGATGGGTGGTCTCTGGGTCTCTTGTTTTCAATAGCTGACTGGGCCTGGCAAACCAGCAAGCAGGAAGACTCAGGCACGAGGGCTGGGGGCGAGTGTGCCACACACCGTTGCCTTCTGGGGGTCCCGGGGCCTGTCCCCTTCAGATTCCTTGTGTTTTCCTCTCCTGATTGTTGTTTTCAGTCAAAGAGAGAGTCGGAAGTGAGGAAGGAGGGACACGGGCTCAAGCCATCATCTTTCTAGAAATCTGTGTGCCCCCACACTGAGAGGAGAGTGGATCGTCTAGGGCCCAAGTGAGAGCGGAGAGACCAGTGGGGGGTTAAGATGAGAGAAATCGGTGGCTTGGACCGGGGTGTCGGCAAGGAGACAGGGCTGCAAGAGTCTGGCTGTGTTTTGGAGGCTGAGTGGATGGGATGTGCTGATGAACTGGACTGGAGGAATGAGAGGGAGGTAAGGGCCTCAGCTGGAACGGGAAGACACAGAGGAGATATCAGCTAAGATGGAAAGATGAAGAGAGGGACAGGTGGAGACGGGAGTGCCAACTGGGAGACAATAAATGCATTCCACTAGATATTTTTCAAAGTGGCACCCATTCATGAGGAAACAATCAGGCGAATCCAGAATGGGGGACATTTCTTAAGTCAGTTGGCCTGGTTTCTCCAAGTCAATGTCTTAAGAAATGAAAAAGGCAGGGGATTGTTCAGATTAAGAGACGAAGGACGGTTGTGTGAGGGGAGAGAAGGTTAGCGCTCCCCTCGTCAAGGATGTTCGAGGCCCTCAGGCCTGACACAACACATACCATTAAGGCTCCAGGCATGGCCATCTAACCACGGGTTTGCAAAGTCGGCTACTTGAGGTGCACTGCTGGGGAAGTTGGTGCCATGTCTGCGCTGGCTCCCAAATCAGCCTCCTGGGTCTGTCTCCAAAAAAGTTTGGTGATGACGTCGCCAAAGCAACCAGTGACTGGGTCTGAGGGTAACACTGAAACTGACCATTCAGGACAGGCCCAGACCAAGGTGGTGCCTTCTGCCTCTGCTCTGATCGTCCGAGTCTTCACGGAACCGCCAAGAGACAGGAAGAAGCAGAAAAGCAGTAAGCACAGTGGAAGTACCGTATCACTTTTGATGAGTTTGTCAACATTGCCCAACAGATGCGGCACCCGTCTTTGGCCAGAGAACTCTCTGGAACCATTAAGAGATCCTGGGGACTGCCCAGTCTGTGGGCTGTAATGTCGATCCTGCCGTCATCATGACATCTAAGACGACACCAACCTTGGTGCGGTGGAATGCCCAGCTAGCTAAGAACTAGAAAAGAAAATGTTTCAATAAGGATCATTTGACAACCAAAAAAAAGAGAGAGATGGAGACGAAACAACTAATGCAAAGCATAACTCTTTGTTAGATTCTGGTCCAAAAAATAAATCAGCTATACAGACATTCTCGGGACGATTAGGAAAATTTGAATGCAGATTGGATCATAGATAAAATTTACGGTTATTCCCTTTATTAGATGATAACAGTACCGAGGTTATGCAAGGGAATGCCCTTCTTAGGAGACACACACTGAAGAACCAGTATTTAGGGATAAAAATATGATGTTTGCAGTTTACTTTGAAATGATTCAGATAGACAGGCAGATAAAGCAAATATGGCAAAATGTTAATTATGGAATCTAGGGGGAATTCATTATACTATTGCTTTATTCTTTCAACATTTTGGTGCATTTGAGAATTTTTATAATAAAAAGTTTGGGGGAAAGTTGAAAAAACTAATGTATTTATATTATCCCAAAATGCAAATCACTTTTTTCTGGATTTTTGGGTGCAAATTAATTAATTGTTTGGGCCCTCTGCTTTGCTGGCACCAGCTGGGCAATCGTGTGCTTCCAGAGGAGAGTCCCATGTACACCAGGCTACGCAGACCTGGATTATCCTGTACCACAAAGGGAACGATTTGGCCTAATTTTTGGAAGAGCACTCCAGTGAGGAAGCAGCTTTTTGGGGGTGACACCACTGACAAGTGGGAAGAGTTGGCCTCCGATGCACAAGAACTACGTGAGGCAGTTTTTCTTCAACAACATCCAGAATCCCTGGGGGTTTGATTAAAAATGCAGATCCAGGCACTACCCTAGCCCTGCTCAATCAGAACCCCGGGGATGGGGCTGAGGCATGGCATTTCTAACAGGTCCCCACGGTGGTCTCTTGCACAGTTCATCTTAAGAACCACTGGTCTAAAGATGTGTAACATTGAGCTTTATCAAGATGACATAAAGAATGAGAGTGTCCTTAGGTTTCTTCATTGCTGCTTTTAAGCTGCCTGCCCCCATACCTCTCTCCATCTTTTTCCTTCACTAATTCTGATTTTTTTTTTTTCAGGATGGAACCATAACCGGCCTCAAGTAATGGATCACGATTGGTCTACACCAGTGGTTCTCAGAGGGGGATGATTTTTGCCTCCCAGGGGACTTTGGAAATGTCCGGAGACATTTTTAGTTTTCACAACCGGGGACTACTAGCATCTAACGGGTCGAGGCCAGGGATGCTGCTAAACATCCTCCAATGCACAGGAAAGCCCCAGAACAAAAGGTCAAAGGTCAATAGTGCTGTTTGAGAAACCTTGTGTTTTAAACCAGTCTGGTCCCTTGACCAGTTCTGATCAATGAGACCTGAGGGTAAATCAGTGGAAGTTTTTCTTTTCTTCATAAAAGAAACTGATGTAGGGGCCGGCCCGGTGGCGCAGCGGTTTAGTTCGCGCTTGGCAGCCCGGGGTTCGCGAGTTCAGATCCCGGGAGCCCGCGGACGCACTGCTGGTCAGCCATGCCGTGGCGGCGTCCCATATAAAGCAGAGGAAGATGGGCACGGATGTTAGCCCAGGGCCAGTCTTCCTCAGCAAAAAGGGGAGGATTAGCAACGGATGTTAGCTCAGGGCTGGTCTTCCTCACAAAAAAAAAAAGAAAAGAAAAGAAAAAGAAACTGATGTAGCTCACTGCACTGCTCCCTGCTTCTCCTTGCTTTGAATACAGATGGGATATCTGGAGCTGTGGCAACAACCTTGCAACTACGAGGGAAAGAACAAGAGAATCAAACAAAGCATACCCTTGCTGCTTACTTTCAGACTTCCTTGTTATGTGAGAAAGTTAACATCCCTTTATTTAATCCTCGGTGATTTGGATTTTCTGTTTTCTCTAGCCAAAAGCACTCCTAATTCACACACTATTGTTCAGTCTAATTCTAGTCGGTGGACCTTTGAGAAGATTCCAGCTATCTCAGCTCTGGTTATAGCCCTGATGCTTCTCTTCTGCATGGTAAAAAATTAAGTGCTTTCACAAAAGCCAATCAAAGAGCAGAATGGCTTGAAAAACGAAACAAAGACACCCAGATTCTTGACCACTCTGCAAGCCAGAAACCAACTATTTCTGGTGGTCGAGGTGGGGCTTGACACAAAACACCTATTACTATTATTCACTACTATTTATTTCTTACTCTTAAAAGCATCCTTCATTACTCATGGAAAGGCTTTGATCATAAAAACCCATCATTTTACTAATTGTTCAGATCTATGCGCTATATCTGTCTCAAGACAGAAAACATTTGCCGTCTGTCTTGGGTTCTGTGCCTATCACAAGAACACGCTTCTTAACCTAAGTTTCAAGCAAATTAGGAGGCCCAGTAGGAATCATTTAAGGATTTCTATAGCCATATTGTTTGGGGAAGTACTAATGAACAGCCCATGAATGACTACATCTCATGCTTAATATGTCAGTGTGCTGGGGAAACAAATAAAGGAACAGAGCTATCTCATTTGGACAAAGAGCTTCAATGCAAAGTAGAAAGACCTATGAGATTTCAGAAAAGACAGATAATTTTCAGTTGGGACAGTCAAGGAATGCTTTGTGGAATCTGAATTAGGTCTTGATGTTGGGTAGGATTTGATTTGTTGAGGTGGGAGTGGTGGTATTTCAGAAGGAGGGAGCAGCTTGAGTGAAGAAAGGGGGTGCAAAGTGGCAGGGAGCATGTGGGAAAAAGAAAGTGGTCAACAGATAGGGGAAGCAGGGAAGAGAGCATTTTGAGGGGCTGGTCTGACGAGATACAGTAAGAAATAGAGGGTCTATGTTGAATAACACATTGTGTTATGGAGTAATTCTAGCTGGGGTGGAAACGGCGGTGGCTGCAGGACTGGAAGAAAAAGAAGAAAGTAAAAGGCACGGCGGGGGGGGCGGGCAGTAAATTAACCCTTACTGATTAGTAAGCAAGCCTCTGTAAGAAAGGTAAGAGCTTCAATTGCCTGGTCAACTATAACCACTTGGGGGCGCTGCAGGCTTCAGGACTCAACCAAAGTCTGTCCCTGTAGCTCCCTCTTCTGGCAGAAATAAGCACTGCACACTAAATGGCTGACATCCCCTATTAAAAAGCATTTGCCAATCTCTAAACAATGGACTCTCAGGGCCATATTCATAAGCTGGCGAAGATCCTGTTTTCAGTGAGGATTTTGTTGTGTTCTCAGACACAACATAAAAGGGAACGCGACTTTTAATACAAGTCATGCATTTTTCTTCTGGTTTATTCAAGACACACAACCACATCTTAAGTGTATTCTTATAGTATTCATTCAAGTGTGAAACCAAACTTTGGAGTGCTTTAAGATTCAACAATCATTCAACGAACTTGAATGTGTAGCATCTCTGTTCTTTAACTAGACTGAAGACCCCTTGATGGCAGAAACCCTTCTCATTCATCACTTACTACTACAGGTTCTGACATGCTCATATTTGTTGGATGCAGGGCCCTCTAAACATTCACTAGGGATTGTGTCGCCCTGGTGGCTTTTTGTCCTTGAGAAAATTACATAAAAGGTATTTTTCCTTTATACAAAATGAAAGGACATTAGAACTCTGCCAAAACTATAAAAGATATAAAGCGAAAAAACAAGGTCTGTAGAACAGACTTTAAACTGGTATGCTACCTTTCCTGGGAAGGAGAATTAATAATTAGTTGCTGGTATATGCACTCATTAACAGATTTAAGAACCTTACAATGCCTGTCCTGCAGAGTGGTCATTTTCAAGACGCTTTCGAGGTATCTTCTCTGTGCTATGACCACTAATTTCTAACAAGCACCAAAATTACTTGCACAAACACTCCCAGCATGGTAACTCCAAGTGGTTACAGGTGCTGGTGAAGTTCCTGGAGTTCTTGTAATGTTGCTTCTGGACCTGTATGTTGACTTGCACAGGTGAGGCGTGGAGATCCAGTGAATCACGTTACCTATACTTATGTCAGGATAAAGCGAACCACCACTGAAATTAATTTACCTAAGGTTTACAGATTTCTCAAAGGGCATTTTCTAGTTGCTATCCCTGAAGCTAGAACTTAAACCTGGTTTTTGGATCTTTTATAATTGGCAGCAACACCACAAAATTTCCTCTACATCAGAGGTTATGCATGGATACCCTAAAACTGGGGGTGTGGGGGAGAGGATTGGAGGGAGTGGTGCTCTTTGGAGAAAATAATCCCATCCAGTCCTTTAACAGGCCTCTGATTTCTGGGGTGACTATCACTGAGAGCCAATTGTTTATACCAAACCAGCTTCCCTGAAGCTTCCACCTTTGGTTTCAGTTATGACGTATCAAGATAATTCCTTACCAGTACCACCTGATTGGGTAAATGCCACTACCATAAACTTTTGGAAACGGTTTGCTCCACCCACCACCAATGAAGTTGCATACAAACCCTTTATCTGCAGTCACATGAAAATTGTGGAATCACCTTGACAACTTATTTCAGCAATAATCGTGCCATTTCAATCAACAGCTTTAATTCTCAAAATAACTACTAATTCCTAAACATTGAGGCCCAATGCCCAACAGCTACTTTCCATTTAATACACTACATTAGCAGCCTCATCATTTAGGAAGTCTGGTCAAAGGATGACTTTCTATGCAGCTCAATGTGGATTTCAATAGAGCTATGTATTAATGCCGATTCTTCTGTACATTCTCTTCCAACACACTCACCCTCTTTTTAGTTATCTCTTTCCTGCTAGTATTCCAGAAACTTTCCCATTCTCAAGTTCCTCATAACCCCACCCAAACTCAGTATTTTTAAAGTCAGTAGTTTACAAGGACCTACATATATGTACATACATGGAAAATTCTAAAAGCAACCTCTAATTTCTCTAGTTTTTATTTGTACCCACCCACTACAGTTCTATATTAAGGCCATCTTTCACTGGTATTTCTTACCTCCTGGTTACCACAGAATCATTTGGTAGACAACTGATGACCTTAACTCCTCACACCCCACCCTAACAAGAACATCACATTAAAAAAAAAAAAAAAAACCACACTATTTGGGAATGCAACAACTTTATTGAAAGAAAAGTGCAATGAAATTTGTCAGAAGCTTAAAAGGGGGAACTTAGACACCTCCCCTCAAGCGCAGGACCAAGTGCAGAGTAGATTCTTTCTGGATGTTGTAGTCAGACAGGGTGCGTCCATCTTCCAGCTGCTTCCCCGCAAAGATCAACCTCTGCTGGTCAGGTGGGATGCCCTCCTTGTCTTGGATCTTAGCCTTGACATTCTCAATGGTGTCGCTGGGCTCCACCTCGAGGGTGATGGTCTTACCGGTCAGGGTCTTCACGAAGATCTGCATCCCACCCCTGAGACGCAGGACCAGGTGCAGAGTGGACTCTTTCTGGATGTTGTAGTCAGACAGGGTGCGTCCATCTTCCAGCTGCTTCCCTGCAAAGATCAACCTCTGCTGGTCAGGGGGGATGCCCTCCTTGTCTTGGATCTTGGCCTTGACATTCTCAATGGTGTCGCTGGGCTCCACCTCGAGGGTGATGGTCTTACCGGTCAGGGTCTTCACGAAGATCTGCATCCCACCCCTGAGACGCAGGACCAGGTGCAGAGTGGACTCTTTCTGGATGTTGTAGTCAGACAGGGTGCGTCCATCTTCCAGCTGCTTCCCCGCAAAGATCAACCTCTGCTGGTCAGGGGGGATGCCCTCCTTGTCTTGGATCTTGGCCTTGACATTCTCAATGGTGTCGCTGGGCTCCACCTCGAGGGTGATGGTCTTACCGGTCAGGGTCTTCACGAAGATCTGCATCCCACCCCTCAAGCGCAGGACCAGGTGCAGAGTGGACTCTTTCTGGATGTTGTAGTCAGACAGGGTGCGCCCATCTTCCAGCTGCTTCCCCGCAAAGATCAACCTCTGCTGGTCAGGGGGGATGCCCTCCTTGTCTTGGATCTTGGCCTTGACATTCTCAATGGTGTCGCTGGGCTCCACCTCGAGGGTGATGGTCTTACCGGTCAGGGTCTTCACGAAGATCTGCATCCCACCCCTGAGACGCAGGACCAGGTGCAGAGTGGACTCTTTCTGGATGTTGTAGTCAGACAGGGTGCGTCCATCTTCCAGCTGCTTCCCCGCAAAGATCAACCTCTGCTGGTCAGGGGGGATGCCCTCCTTGTCTTGGATCTTGGCCTTGACATTCTCAATGGTGTCGCTGGGCTCCACCTCGAGGGTGATGGTCTTACCGGTCAGGGTCTTCACGAAGATCTGCATCCCACCCCTGAGACGCAGGACCAGGTGCAGAGTGGACTCTTTCTGGATGTTGTAGTCAGACAGGGTGCGTCCATCTTCCAGCTGCTTCCCCGCAAAGATCAACCTCTGCTGGTCAGGGGGGATGCCCTCCTTGTCTTGGATCTTGGCCTTGACATTCTCAATGGTGTCGCTGGGCTCCACCTCGAGGGTGATGGTCTTACCGGTCAGGGTCTTCACGAAGATCTGCATCCCACCCCTGAGACGCAGGACCAGGTGCAGAGTGGACTCTTTCTGGATGTTGTAGTCAGACAGGGTGCGTCCATCTTCCAGCTGCTTCCCCGCAAAGATTAACCTCTGCTGGTCAGGGGGGATGCCCTCCTTGTCTTGGATCTTGGCCTTGACATTCTCAATGGTGTCGCTGGGCTCCACCTCGAGGGTGATGGTCTTACCGGTCAGGGTCTTCACGAAGATCTGCATTGTCTATCAAAACAAAACAAAAAAAAAAAAGAATTCAAGAGTCTAACAGGCAATTCATACGTCAATATATTCCTTATCACTAAGAATTAACTCCCATTTTCTATCAGCCTAATGACCGAAACAGACGCCTTGCCTAAACAACCTGACGAAGTAAAACGGGACCGGCTTGAGGAATACACCCAAAACCCATTTCAGGAACTTACCAGACAAAAACACGGAAGGCTAACCTATAAAACGTGGAGGCCACACTTACCTCCCCGCTCAGTGGAAGTGTGTCCCCTGTCAGTCCAGCAGCATCTACCTCAGGCCTAAACCCCGTGTCCCGCGACTGACACAAACCTACGCCCCACACCGGCAGGCGGCCCCACCCTACATTATGAGCCCACAGACAGGTGACGTCACGTGACCGCGCCGGGGAGCGCGCCCCTCCCCCACAGTGGGTGCGGGACTGCCGGAGCGGCGCTCGCGTCTTCAGGACACCTCGCCACGACCAGGACGCAGGTTCTCGCGCCAGTCACGCCGCCAAACGCACTCTTCACCACGCTTCCCCACACGCCGCACGACCCAGCCCCATAATTAGCCGAGCTCCCCCGCGGTCGCGGCCTCCCGGGTTTCTGTCACCCACGACCCCCCAAACTCTCCCCAGCCTCCTGGCTCGCTTCATAACCCCTCTTCCCCGATTAGGTATCGGAAACGGCCGCCATTTTGCTCGTTCCTCCCCCTCACGGCTGCCCTGCTCTCGGGCCCCGGGCGACTGAAAGCCTCAGCCGCCCCTCCACCCGCGGCGGGCAGCTCGGCCTCCCGCCCCCCACGCAGCCGGACAGCCACGAGACCCCCGGGCCACCGCGGTAGCGTCTCCTCACCAAGTGGCGGTGACAGCAGCGCACACAGAAACGCAGCCAACAGACTCCCGGCCTCGACGGAACTGCCCGCGCCACGCCCGGCGCCTCCTTATATAGTAACGGTAGCCCCGCCCCCGGGGATCCCTCCGCAGAAATGCCGAGAAGGGACTACTTTTCTCAGCCCTTGCTGCTCCCTGGAGAGAAAACCAGTCCCCCGGAACCATCTAGTTGCCCTCCTAAGATGTTCTCCTTTAAGACGGGGACTTTGGGGCCGGATCTGGTAGGGAGGGGACCGCCGTCCTGAGAGGCCGGGCGGAGGAATCACCGCGTTCGTTGCGCGCGGCGTCCGCGGACGTGGCCGGCGCTCGACGGAGGGGCGGGGGAGCGGCCCGCGGGAGGTGCGAAAACCCGGCGCGGGGGCTCTCGGACGCCCGGAGCGGGCTGTCCCCACAGCCCGGCCCCGACGCCCCCTCCCCTCAGCCCTAACGGTCCCCACCGGCCACGGGACCCGCCCCTGGCTGACACGGCTCCCGGCCCGCGCCTCAGGCAGAGTCGGGGTTCCGCTCCCTTCGCGCGCCCCCGCCTCCCCCCCCCCCCGCGACACCGAGGAGCCTTTCTTTTGGGTCACATT
Source organism: Tapirus indicus (assembly GCA_031878705.1). NCBI lineage: Eukaryota > Metazoa > Chordata > Mammalia > Perissodactyla > Tapiridae > Tapirus > Tapirus indicus. Next base: position 5,224,132 of record CM062938.1, read on the forward strand.
TAAGATAATGAGTGGTTTTGCTTCACCAAAGTCCCTTCACCCCCGGGCCGTGGCGAGGGCTCCCCGGGACCCCAGCCCCCACTGGTGGCGGCCGGGCCCATCCCCCGGGCGGGCACCGGGACAGGCCGAATGACTCGACAGATTCGGCTTCCGCCTGGACGCGGCCCCTCGCGCCTCAGACGCCGGCCTCTGCGGTCAGGAGGGGCGGGAATGCCTCAAAACCGGCGAAACCTGTTTCCGATGAGACGTGGCTGTGGCGGGTCTGCCTTGAATTGGGAAAAGGAAGGCGGAAACTCCACACAGCTTTGTCAAACTATTTGAACTGGACCTGAAAGCTTACAGAACTAGATCTTTCTAGATTGTTCTTTAGCTTTCCCGTTTAATCTGCGTGACCTTGGGTTTGAGAACTTTGTACCTGATTATACACAAGGAGGTATCAGAATTTCAGCTCTGTCGATATTTAGCTGGACTCGGAAATGGAAGCTATTTAAGCCTGATATTTAAAAAGACTAGTTGAATCTCGCTGTATATTTCTGGGGGAAAAAAATTAAATATCCCAAATGCAAAATGTAATTCTAGAGGCAAATTCCGTTTTGATAAAAGAGGAGAAAAAGGATCACCAGCCAGATCATTTTCATTACAACAATCTATTTTGTGATCTCTATGTGTCATTTCTTCAGCACATTTTTAAAGTGTTTTAAAAGAGGTGAGCATGGGGAACATTTAAAACAGGTTTTTTAAAGTTTACAGTGAGCAGCCTCCCTCATGCCCTCAATTCTCCAGCCACTGTTCCTTCTGGCCTCTTCTAGAATTATTCCCTATTTCTACAAACGGGGAGAGGGGGAAGATATTTTAATATCTACTGTTAAAGCCTTGAAGAAAAAAATAGAAAAAGAGGCAACTGACTGAAAAATGTTCCGTCATTAAGACTACATTCCTGTTTTAAATTATGAACGTTATTTAAACATTTTTAAAATGTGAATCAGAACAAAACTATATATTTTCTTCAGTAACCCATATATGTATGTATTTTTGAAAAAGGTCTGAGCAGTGTTACAAACAGACTTTAACCTCTGTAATTGTTAACGTTTTTCAAAGAGAATGAATTTATTCCTGGAGAGTTAAAGTGAATAATGAAAATAAAATTCATTTTTCAGCTTAGCAGGAGACCCCAGTAACTGCCAATAAAGATTTCTGTGAAGGATATTTCTTTCTAAGTTTCTGGAAAGAGGTTTTAAAGGAACAAAAAGTTGAGGCTCTTAATAAGGTTATTTCTCTCTCAATTTCAGGAAGAAGTTTCTAAAGGAACAGAAACTGAGGTTCTTTCTCAGGTGACCAGGCCTAGCTTCAGACCACACCTTGTTTGCTTTTGGCTGTTGCTTTGCTGCAAGCCTTGTGATTCATGTTGTTTAAAAGCTGAGTCATGAGCTTTGTGACGTGGCTTTTCTCAGATTCCAGAAGTTACAGAGAAAAACGGGCCTGATTTCTGAGGAAGAGAGGAGGAAGGAACGAGGCTCAGAGGGGGGGGAGTGGGCTGAAGTTTATCTCCAAAGAGAAAACAACATTCTTAGGAGCTGGGAACACTGATTTTTTTCTTTAGCAGAAACAATTCTCTGAAACACCCTTGCACCCCCTAATTTAAGTCCAATAGTGAGTTTTTGTTGAAGCAAAGAGAAGTAAACATTTGTCCAAGGGCACAGAGTGAGAGGGGGGAGGAGACACTGACTTCCCAGAGAGGTGCTGGTGTTTCTCTGGAAAGAAGCGCTCAACCAGGAGTGATTTTTGCCCCTCAGTGGACATTTGGCAATGTCTGGAGACATTTTTGGTTGTCACAATTGTGGTGGTTGGGGGTGGGGGGGTGTACAGGCATCTGATGATGGAGGCCAGGGATGCTGCTCAACATCTTACAATAGACAGGCCCCCCACAACACAGAATTACCTGGCCCCAAATGTCAATAATGCTGGAGTGAGAAACCCTGCTCTCCAGAGGACTTTTGTCGTCGTCGTTACAGCTGCTTTTCTACTTGCTGAGAAGGGCTCCGAAAGTCTAAATGTCCCACTTGGACTTGGAAATCGGGTATCAAGTCACGCTCCTAAAACCTAAAGTCCTCTGACCTAGAATGCAATGTGCTAGAATGTGCTAGAAGCTGGATGAGTCACTGGATCCATTTTCAGTTCTTTCCGCCCACAGATCCGTCCTTTGCAGACGCCCCAGAAGAAATTGCTTCAGAGCTGGCACCAATGGAAAAGTGACAGAGGCCCAGCGACAGGGCGTGATTGGCGGGCAGACGAGAGCACGTGATGGGCTGAGCTCACAAAGGGCCTGGGTGTTGGGCTGCTAGGGGGAGGGGGGTTTGGACTGGTGCCTGTTTGTCTGCCTGCCTTTCTTCCTTCCTCCAAAGGATCCAGTTCCCCTTAAGGTCACAACCTTGTGTGGGACTTAACTCAGCATCATGAGAATGTCCCAGATCACAATGGGCAGCAAACATTTCCCCCCAAGAGAAAGGGTGAAATCAGAGCTGGATGGGAAAGGCTTGCCTTGCTTTGTCATTGGTTATATAACCATAAAAGGTAGTCGAGGGTATCTGCAGCTTAAGAAAGGAAAAAAAAAAGCCCAAGGGATTCTGTTCTTTTTCCTGTTTACGTTTGTGCATTTGCATCGTGTGGCAGGTCACAACCTGCTCCTGCTAAAAAATAACCAATTTCATCCCCCACCAGTCAGAAAATCAGACTTAACTCCCAGTCCCCAGATTTGCCTAGTTTAGGAACATTAAGGAGTTAATTAACCTACTAGGACTTTTTATTTTTTCAGTTTTGGCAAAATACACATAACAAAGTTTACCATCTTAACCATTTTTAAGTGTACAGTTTACTGGTGTTAATTCTATTGTAGAGAAGGAAAATTTTTTTCCTTTACTCTTCTGAGTTCTTGGCTGAGACCCTTGTAATAAAAGATGAACAAGAGAAGAAAAAAAACCCCGAAGTTTATTAACATGTCTACCTCATGTATACATGGGAGATACCCAGGAGAAAATGAGTAACTCAAAGAGGTGACTTTAGCATTTAGACTTAGCTACCTTCTTAAGAGGGGAATGGGAGGGGTATGTAGGCCTCTTAGGGGAGAGGAAATGATTTTTAGGAAAGATGACTGGGCCTTAGAAGAATAGTTGGGAGGTATGACAGTTTGTGTCAAAGTTTGGTGTCAATTCCTAGTCTCCTCTCCTGTGACAAGAGCCAATCTGCCCTGGTTGGTGAAACTCCCGGGAGGGGAGTCTAAGACCACTGAACTCCTTTTGGCAGATCTGAGTTCCTGATCGGTCTTTTGGCAGATGAGGGGAGTTCAGAGAAAGCCTCTCTTGCATTTGCTGTCTTTCAAGTGCCGACTGTTCAAAACAATCAATGGAACAAAGCGGCACATTTTAGGGTGGCGTGTTCTGCTACCTTTCAACATTCACACTGCTGTGCAACCATCACCACCGTCTCCAGAACTCTTTTCATCTTGCAAAACTGAAACTTTGTACCTGTTAAACAGTTCCCCATTCCCCGCACCTCCAGCCCCTGGCAACCACCATTCTTTGTGTCTCTACGAATTTGACTGGTCTAGCTACCTCATATAATGGGCTCTGTTTTTTAAAGTGTAAAATAAAATGTAATCGTTGAAAAAACATTTTTTTCCAAAGATTCACAACAACTTTTCTAGGTAGCTCCATTTCCCAGCACAGGCCTTATGGTAGTTTACCTTAAGGTATTTTTTCCTTGTCATTGCACTATTAGAAATATTTAATTTTAAGAAACAAAGTAATACAGAGCATATAATTGGTTTCAGGTTAGACCTGATAACTTTACACATAACCTCGTTTTGTTCCCTTAAAACCTCGTTGACATTTAGGGAGAAATAACTTTCACGGAAGCTCAGTAGAAGCAGGAGCTGTCACCAGTGCTCCGCCACCTAACTCATGAGTCGTTTCACGAATTTCAGTTTCCTCATCTCAAAAGCAAAGGCTTTGCAAAGTCTTCTCCAGCTCTAAGATGAGGTGTTTTTATGACTTTAAACATGAGGTCAAGTCAAATGAGAGACAAGATTTGATGGGGGAAGAATTCATTATTACAGCAAAGAACTGTACCTGTAACCGAGCAAAAGGGGCTCGTTCAGCTAGCCCCAATCCACTGCCAATCAACTGCAAACGAGTTGGTGGTTGAGAAATGCAAGTTGATACGATTAGCTAGCGCAATCGGAAGATGGTGGACTAGTGTCCTAAAGAGCCATCTTAAAATCGTACAGAATCTTGAGGCAGTTATATAGGGGAAATGGACAAGGAAGGAGGGGGTTTAGGGATGTCAACCCTCCGGTCTGATGGACTTCAAGGCGCCTCATCTCTCTCATCTGTCATCCGTGATGGGTACCAATGCAGAGTTTTTCTGTCTGGAGGTCGTCATGTTCCTGGGGAGACTCAGAGAAAAAAGTTATCATCTTCTCATAAGCAGGAGTCATAATACTAGCAGATCACGTATTTTGCAAAAGCAAGAGGCAGTTAATCATCTAGGCTACATGCAGGCTAGAACGTATTCACAGACACTAGTGAGTCAGGGTCACAATTACAATATTGCTTCCTTTTCCTGAGATGGCTTCCCTCATGCTAGCTAAGCTCTAGCTGTTACATACCCACGGAATGCAACAGGATCCCTTCTTTCAATAAAATACATCTTTTATTTCTAATGATAAAATACAGACACGGTGTATAAATATAAATGGTATGTGTGCCAAAGCCCTTCATTTGTGCCCTTTTGCTGGTGAAGCAGGGAGCAAAACTCTGCCTGCTAGGGATGCTCCAGCCCACTCTGAAAAAGGTCATTGCTGATGGCACAGAGGGCAGGGGCCAGCACAGACACTCAGACCTTTGCACGACTCACACACTTGCCCTCTGATGGTCGGGCACGAGTCAACAGGCCTTGAGGCCTTTTACTGCAGTCACAATGCCGGGAACAGCACAGTAAACTCCCCAAATGACCATTCTGTGGTTTCGGCCGTCAGGTCAGGTTTTGCCTTTCGGTTTTCCTGCTAACTGCTCCCCTTTGCCTCTTCTAAGGAAAATACCTTTGGAGTGTTGGGGATTCCAGAAAGCGAAGATCATGTCTGTTGTGAAAATCCCACTTCCAAGTAGTAACTGGATAGTTGTTAATAACTTGATAATACTTGTTATAATCACATCCATGGCACTTTAATGATGAACATGGGCAGAAATTTTTAAAAAGTAAAGTAGGAAAAAAAAAAACAGCAGTGGAGATGCCGGGGATCGAACCCGGGGCCTCATACATGCAAAGCATGCGCTCTACCACTGAGCTACATCCCCCTCCCTTTCTGCTTGGCTTTCTGAAATTCTCTGCTAGACTCTCTTAAGATTTTTTTTCCCCCAAATTAGAATTTTGTGTAGTATTTAAATGGATGTTAGAGTTTAGCAAAAGCAAACCAAAATGAGTCGTCCTATGTTTCCCAAACAGGCCCGTTCTTCATAGCCTTGCAGCTGAAATTCTAGCTGATACCGGAAATAAGCCTATTTTTGAATGTTGTCCCTCACAGACAGAAAAGAAGGGAAGGAAAATGAAAATTTCTTTCCAATAAATAAGGGCGTTGCCCTGTTTGCACCTCCACCCAGAAATCTCTGTTTTCTTGTCCTTTAAAACCATTCCAACCTTCAGTGACTTCGAGGTTTGCACATCTGCTTGAAGACCTTTTTGTTCCTCCCCAAAGAACTCTTCTGAATATAAAAATAAGCAAACTAAAAGGACACAGATCCGGCCCCCAGAATCATGGGTTAAGCTCTGAGGAAGGAATCTCTTCGCAATAGCCCACTGAAAAAAGTCATTCTTTAACTGTCATTGAGCCCCTCTCTCCTCCAGAGTGCTTGGGGTCATCCTTCGCCTCATCAAGGGGCCACTCAGTGGGGAAGGAATGGGTGAGAGGTCAAGGAGAGGGCTCCAAACCGAAGGCCACACCTCTTTCCACCAGCACTTGAGATTTCCTGGCAGGAAACAGAGCCACTTACTATGATGGGGAGAACCCACCCTAAAATGTCCTGCCACCTCGGTCCCCAATCAGCTCCCTTATAGCTCTCTGTTGCCTGCAACCCTTCGCAGCTAAAGGCCTAAGTGAGCCGGGGCACACTGGACCCAGCAGCTGTCACTTCATGAGCCTGCCTCTCTGGGCTCACCTGTAAAATGGAGATTTGAATAGCAGCTGCTTCACAGGGTGTTGGTGACCATTGAACAAGTTCCACGTAGAAGGTTTAGAGCAGCGCCTGGTGTGAGGTCCGTGCTCATTATTATAAATGTTGTTATTACATGAACTCCTGGGGAGAGCTGCTGCTTCTCACCTTCACCCCAGGCGTGAACTGATGCTTTGCTGATGCTGTTTTGGCGAAACAGAACAGCCAAACAGGAGGGCAATGGGGTGAGGTGCGGAATAGAGCTCCTGTGTAAGCTATTCTTTGTCCTGATCCCTCTAGCTCAAGGAGGCAGCCACCAGAGAGAGACCTTGGCCACAGAACAGAAGGATGGCGCCATGGATGGCTTTATTTTGGATATGGTTTGGGAGGAAGCTAAGGGATTGTATTCAGTTCAGGAAGTGCCCCTGCTTGCTCTCCTGCCAGATTGCTCTGCTCAAAACAAACTCAGTTATGTTTCCTCTCTGTAAAACTCAGTCAAATTCATACTCCTTACTCTGGCCTTCAAGACCCTCTGTGATCTGGCCTCTGTTGACCTTGCTAACATCATCCCTTACTCCCCACCTCCCTCGGGCACTCCAGCCACACCTGCCTGCTTGCTGTTCCTCAGCCATGCCAGGCTCCTTTGCACCTCAGGGCCTTTGCACTTGTCATGCCCTCTGCAGGGAATGCAGTTCCCCAGATCTTCTCATGATTGGTCCTTCTCAGTGTCCAGGTCCTCAGGAAGGCCTTCCTAGGGGCCAGCCCGGTGGCGAAGTGGTTAAGTTCGTGCTCTGCTTCCGCGGCCCAGGGTTTGTAGGTCTGGATCCCGGGTGCAGACCTATGCACCGCTTGTCAAGCCATGCTGTGGTGGTGTCCCACATATAAAGTAGAGGAAGATGGGCACGGATATTAGCCCAGGGCCAGTCTTCCTCAGCAAAAAAGAAAGGCCTCCCTGGGCATCTCTCTAAAGGGGCCTAGAATCCCACACATTCCCTATCGCACCCCTTGGATGTGTTCTGTTTTTCTTCATAGAATTTATCACTCTGGGAAACTGTTTTTACGCTATTTGTTTATTGTCGGTGTCCCTCACTTGGTCCGTCCATCAGTTAGGGCAGGTTCTTGTCTGTGCTGTTTCCTGCTAGAGCCTGGCACATAAGGAGTACTCCACAGGGATTTGTGGCATGAATGTGAAATGAACGAATGAATGGAAGCATAGGAACCTGGGAGGGATGACAGCTATAGTCAGGAAGTTGAGTCTGTAAATGAGTTAAGAGAAGAAAACGTTTGAGTTTAGACTCACCTCCTGTTTCAAATCTGTAAACATTTCTGAGAGCCAGCCTCTAGGCCGGATCAAGACCTAAGAAGATGGAATATTTGCAGCAGAGTGAGCAGTTCCTGGCCTTAGAAGTTGACCGTTTCTGGGAAACCATTATATAAACCAAACACTTTGCAGGAGCGCTGTGGGCACGCGGGAAACGGAAAAGAACGGTTCAGTGAGAGAACTTTTTTCCTTTCTTGTAACCAGGCGACACTAGGAGCTAGAGGGTGGCTGGGACCAAGCAGTCCACAGGCGACCACCGTCAGGTTTATTCTTCCAGAGGAGAGTAACGAATTTCTATGAAAGTTGAATTTGGTTTGTTTAGAGGAAAAATGAAAAAATGAGGACCAACAATAAAAGTGCAGCTGCCTCCCCGTCGGGGAATCGAACCCCGGTCTCCCGCGTGACAGGCGGGGATACTCACCACTATACTAACGAGGACGGGCCCTAGGCAAGCCCTTTCAAATCTCCCCTTTAAGGTACGTTTCACTTCCTCTCCCTACTACTGTGCCCCAAACGGTTAAACGGTTTCTCTTTTCCTCCAAAACCAAAGAACAAAAAGCCCCGTTTGGCTTAACTCCATCTTAAAGACGCCGTCTCCTGCTCAGTCCTTGATTTAGCCGCCAGGTTCAGACAGCGGACGTTAATGAACAGAAAGCAAAAATTAACGCACAGACATTAACAAGCACGTAACAGAGAGAAACAAACGTTGACGAAATAGAAGAAACGGGGTCAGGAAACGCTCGGCCTCGCGGGTTCCCCGGGCGAGGAAGCGCGCGGAAGTGCCCGCCCCCGACCTCCCGCGGACTCTGCTCGGAGCTGTTTCAAACTAAAGGTGAAACGCTTTTATCGATTGCAAAGAGTCAGCCTCGTCTCTTCACTTCCCCCTCCCCGGAAAAACGAGAGCTGCCGAAACCCGGGATCGAACCAGGGACCTTTAGATCTTCAGTCTAACGCTCTCCCAACTGAGCTATTTCGGCTGCTGCTGACGCTGAGCTGCGATTCTATCCTCCTCGTCGTCCCGACAACCCTGGGTCCTCGGCTAGGGGATCAGGTGCCGAGAGACCCGGACCAGCTGGGACCCATGACTGCCTGGCTCACCCCGCACCTGCCCCTTCGCGTCCTTTAAGGCCACCGCCTCCAAGAAGCCTTCCCTGACCACACCTGCAAACACGACCCCAGCCCCTTATTTCTTGTTAGCTGTGTATTGTTTTCCTTTTCCATTTAGAAGGACAGACCCATGAGGAGCAGGGAAGTCATCTGCCTCTGTCACTGCTGTATCCTTCAGGGCCTGGAACAGTGCCTGGCACGTAACAGGTGCTTAATAAATATGTGTTGAATTAGTGAACGAACGAATGAATGAATGAATCCTACCTGGCTCAGAGCTTTGCTTTCTCAAGCTCCCTTCCTTGCTCAAAGGAATAAGGTCAGCTTCCCAAACAGCCCAAGGTATGGCAGGGATGCTGACCACGCCAAGGCATGTGGGAGGACGCATCGGCCAGAAGGTGGCTTTCCTTGGGGCCGTGAGTGACTCAGATCCGGCCTCCAACCATGGCCGCCACACCCGCGGCACCTGCTCAGCGTCACGGCATCCAGGTTCTGCTCTCTCTGCGTCCCTTCCCTTTGGGCAATGGGTGGGTGGGGAGTGTTGTCTGGAGAGGATGAGCGAGTGGGGAGGTCCTTCTCCACGTGAAATCATTTGATAAGTGTTTGCTAAGCACCTAACGACCCTCTGGCCCATCCACAAGTACGGTAACTAGATAGTTGGGTATAATGGTAATGCTAAGAAGTAAGATAAATCCCAGTGATGGGATGGAATACCAGGGAGAGGGGGCAGTAAGACGAGGGAGAGAAGGAGAAAGCTGAGAAGACCTGAAGAAGGAAGAGCCAGCTGTGCGGGGAACTGCAAGAAGAGCCTCCAGGACAGAGGGGACAGCTGATGCAAAGGCCCTGAGGCTGAAACAAGGTCGACTAGTTGGAGGAACAGAAAGAAAGTCAGCCTGGAAGAGGTGAGGAGGGTGAGCGGGGAGAGGGTAGGCGGCCAGGACCAAGAGGTGGGCAGAGGCCAGATCTTGGCGGCCTTGAAGGCCACGGTGGAGGGTTTGGATTTTCTTCTGAGTGTCTTGGAAAGCCAGTGGGGAGTGAGGGATACAATTTACTTCTTAAAAAAAAATCTCCCCTGGCTGCCGCGTGGAGAATGGACAGGAAGGGCTAAAGAAGCAGCAAGGAGATCGGTGTGGTGGCTACTGCAGTAGTCCCAGCAGGAGCTGATGGTGTCTTAGACCTGGGAGGAGGCGTTGATGAAGGGATGGGTTTGAGACAGGGTTTCGAAGGAGGATGGGAGGACATGTGGACGGATTTGATGTGGGGAATAATGGAAAGGAAGGGATGAAGTATGACACCCAAGGGCTGGTCTGGACTACCTGGTGGATGGTGGATGCTCTTGAGCGCGGGTGGGAGCACCGCAGGGTGAGCGAGGGAATCAAACCTTCTGCCACAGACACGTCAGGTTTTGAGATGCCCCTTGACTTCCAAATGGAAACTCAGAGACAGCCGATTTCCTGAACTTCCTGGAGCAAACCAGAGTCCTCTAAGTGTCCCCAGTGTTATAGGCTGAACTGTGCCCCCTCTGAATTGATACACTGAAGCCCTAACCCCCAGCACTTCAGAATGTGACTGGATTTGGAGATAGAGCCATTAAAGAGGTGATTAAGGTAAGAGGGGGTCGTTGGGGTGGGCCCTCATCCAATAGGACTGGTATTCTTCTAAGAAGAGGAGATTAGAGACACAGACACAGAGGGACAGCCATGTGAGGACACAGCGAGGAGGCGGCCATCTGCACACCAAGGGGAGAGGCCTCAGAAGAAACCAACCTGCCAACACCGTGATCTCAGTCTTCCAGCCTCCAGAATCGCGAGTAAATGTGTTGTTTCAACACTCAGTCTGTAGTATTTCGCTACAGCAGCCCCAGCAAACCAATACATCAGGCTGCAATAGGCCTGCCCATCTTAACACTTACTGTGGCTGGATTTTCCTGGATAGGGGGAAGATTTCTGATTTCAAGGGTCTGGGAGAAATAGGAAGGTTTGTCTCCCTTCTGGAATCCTTGGCTCCCTTTCTATCAAGAATAGGTCCCCTTCTGAAGATCCTCCTGCCGAGGCCTTGCAAGTGGCCTACTGGAGGTACAGCCCAGTGTGTTCATTTCTGATACAGGTGTCAGGTCTGGCTAGATCCAGCTCCAAACAGCCAGGCCAGCAATGCAGCACACCCAGCTTTGAGCATCCAAGAGGAGCAGGCTTTGATGTCCATTGGGCCTGAATCTACAGTGATCCCAAAGCAAAATGTGTGTTTTGGAAATATAACTTTTGTCATTAAAAACTGAGAAGATAAAACACTATCCCAGTCTCATGACTATTGTTACTACTTTTTAAAATTGTTTATTCCCTTTGTTTTGTTTCCCCATAATTTTCTTCCAATTATTCAGTTCATACAATCTGTTCCCTCTTTTTCTTACTTAAATATATCAGCTTAGTGACTAGCACATAGGAGGCTCTCAATAAATATTTATTGAATAAACGAGTTACGAGGTCTTAAGAATTGTGTTAGTCTCCAGGGCTGCTGTAACGAATTACCACAAACTGGATGGCTTAAAACCACAGAAATTTATTCTCTCCCAGTTCTAGAGGCCGAAAGTCTGAAATCAAGTTATTGGTTAGACATTCCCATAGTTTCCAGATTTTAATTAAATACAGAAGTGTATAAAGAAGAGAGAGGGAAAAAGGCCAATGATCTTCCTGCCCATATAAATCCTGCTGGTATTAAACAAACAAAATGAACAAGTATAAGGTTTAAACACCGTGATAGATGAGGAGTGCAGAGGAGAAAAGGACTGCCTACTATCTTAGGTTCGATAACAGGCTCCATGAAATAAATTAACAAGAGGCAGATTAACAGGGTAAAAGGTATATACATTTATCAATTTTTAATATTACATGTACGGGGCATCACAGGAAAAAATAGTGAATGCCCCAAAAAGCTGTGAGATTTGAGAGTCTACACGCTGTCCTAACAGGGGAAGGGGACGCGGATGTAGGCCTCTTAGGGGAGAGTAAATGATTTTTAGGAAAGATGCCTGGGCCTCAGAAGAATGGCTGGGAGGTACGACAGTTGGTGACAAAGTTTGGTGTCACTTCTAGCCTCCTCTCCTGTGACAAGAGCCATCTGCCCTGGACGGTGAAGCTCCCGGGAGGGGGTCTACGCCCCCTGAGCTCCTCGCGGGCCGTCTGTCTGGAGGCACAGGAGGGGAGTTCCGAGAAAGCGTCCCCCGCGTTTGCCGTTTTTCAGGGACCCGCAGCTCGAATAATCGACACACCCAAGCGGCGTGTCCCGCCCTTCGGAGAGGGGGGCACGGCGGGAACCCGCTGCCGCGTCTCGGGAGAGCGCAGGAATTCTCCAGAAGCCACGCGAGTGTATCACTGGGATGAAAACGGAGGGAGGGGAAAGGAAGGAAAGGAGGGAGAAAGACAGAGGAAGTGTGTGGAGTGGAAAGTCGGGGACGGCCGCCACCGCCCCGTCCGGCCCGTCTCCGCAGAGGTGGCCGGTGTCTGGGGTGGACTGACGCGCGCCGGGCAGATGGGGGACCTCTGCCCGCGTCCGCATTTCGCCGTCTGCGGGACGTGAGACGGGCGCGCACCCGCGAGGCCCGCCCCGCACGCACGCGCCCCTGCCGAGGGCCTCCCTCGGCGCACCCCGGGCCCCTCCGGAAGCTCCCTGACGCACAGGTTTCGGGCACGACGGGGCGCACGCGTCCTCGTCTGTCTGCGTCCTGCGTGGAGAGCAGTTCGCGGACAGCAAGGTCGCTTTTAGCTAAAAGACGCGGCCGGGCTCCCCGTCGGGGAATCGCACCCCGGCCTCCCGCGTGACAGGCGGGATACTCACCCCCGTGCTAACGAGGACGCGCCGCGCGCGCCCCCGCGGAGACCGCGCTCTCCGGGCGCGCTCCGCCTCGGCCGCCGGCTGACCCGCCGGAGTCGGGGGAGACGCCGGGCGCCCGCGGAGGAGACGCGCGAAGGGCGGATTCCCACATCCCCATTCCCGGGAGAGCAGCTCTGCGGCTAGGGGATGTAGCTCAGTGGTAGAGCGCATGCTTTGCATGTATGAGGCCCCGGGTTCAATCCCCGGCATCTCCACGTTTTCCCTTTTTCCCTCCAAATCACGATTACGCGGTGGGAAGGCAAAGCCGCGGAAGCGTCCCAGACGCCCCCATCAGCCGGCCTGAGGGGGGCGCTCCCTCGCAGCGGGCGGCTCTAGAAAATGTCCCTGATCCCAATCACAGGTGCCCGAGTCCCCTCCGCCGGAGATTCGGATTCAGCAGAGCGGCGGCGGGCCCAGGAATCTGCATCTTTAAACAAACGCTCCTAGCTATGCTTGTCCTCAAGCAGTTGGAAAAACACTGGATTTTTAAGGAGAGTTTTGCAAGTGGCCATTCATTCAGTGACCCCTGAGCACCTAATGCCGGGTAACGTGCACACAGTGAGCACCTATTGTGTGCCCCGTGGTGTCAAGTACCGTGGTATCCCTGGATAAGACAGGCAAGGTTTCTCAGCCCTCCTGGACTTTACATTCCAGTTGAGGAGACTAGCAATAAGCAAGTAGTGACAAGTTTTATGAAGACAGTATTAGTGAAGAGATGGAGACTGAAGGGGGATGCTGTAGACAAGCTGTCAGGGAGGCTTATCTGCAGAAAGAGGAAGTAGCGGGTGCAAAGGCCCTGGGGTTGAAGGGGGTGGGGTGCTCTGTGCTGAAGGGACAGAAAGCAAGCCTTGGGCACAGAGTTTAATGAATGAGGGTGGGAGGGGGTTGAACTTTTAACTGGAAGGCCTGATGCAGGGGAATGACATGATCAGATTTAGGTTTTAAAAGGCTCTTCTGGCTGCCATGTGGAGAATACACCTTGGGCTGGCAGGGTGGACAGGGGCGACCAGCAAGGAAGCCACAGCCATGGCCCAGGCAGCAGCTGGTGGAGGCTTGCTGCGGGAGGGAGGTGGGGCATCGCAGTGGAGGTGCGGAGCATGAGGGGGTTCTGGACAAAGTCTGGAGGCAGAGCCAACAGAACTCATGGGAGGCTTGAATGGAGAGAGAGAGAGAGAGTGGGGGAGACCGCCTAGTTTGGGGCACAGTGGGGTTAGTGGCCTGGCTGTGGAGAAAGCGTATAGCTTTAGAATATTAAACATGTATCTTTGTTGTTTTATTTATGTATTTATATGATGGCATTTATATTACGACAGCACAGACTGATTTAGGAAAAATACCTAAGAGAGAGGAAACCAACCACCTCTCCAGGCTCACAGTGCCAGACAACCATCCTAATAGGTCATGGGCATCCGTCTAGACTAGTCTCTATACAGTGTGTGGGCGGGGTAGGGCGTCCCCAAGACCACCCTGCACTCAGAGATTCACTAGAAGAACTCACTGGACTCGGTGTGTTGCTGTTCTCACAGGTAAGATTTATTATAACAATGTAGTGAGGACATACAGTCGGATCTTAAGGGAAAAGACTCGGTGGAGCCTGGAGGAATCCATGTGCGCGCTTCCTCGTGTCCCCTCCCTGCCGTGAGGGCCACCAGAGCCCGCTTCCCCCAACAACAATAGAACAACACGTGTTCGGTGCTTCTGCCCGGGGAGGCCCATCAGAGACTGAGCACACAGGACTTTGACTGGGGTCTGATCACGTCGGCACCCTCTGTCCGGCTTGTGGCAAACGGCCAGACTCCCGGAAGGAAAGCTGGTGTTCAGCACAGACCACTGTGTGTACAGTCTGGGCAGGGTGAGCCGACCCTCATCAGTCAAGGAACAGGGAGAATCCTCCCGGAATCCAAGCTCCCGGACCCAGCCGAGGGCCGACCTCGCCAGCGGGGCTCTCTGAGGAGGGAGCTTCTGCCGCTGTGAGCTCTCCCCGCACGGCAGACGGGCTCGCTGGGCAGTTCTGTAGCCGGGTCGTTGTCACTTAGTGCACACTCTGAAACACCGCTTCACACTGATGTTACGACATCATGCTGAAGGGCTGCAAAGTATTTCGTGACCTGGATGGGCCATAATTAATGGACCCAATACCCTCTCCACTTCCCATGTTGCCAAATTTTTGCCATTATTAACAACATCTGTAATAAACACCCTCTATGTAAGTCTCCATGCTCTTTTCCTATATATTTTTTGCCTTGCAATGTGAATTTGTTTTTTCTCCCCTACTTCTTCTATCTGCCCCTCTAATTCCCTGCTCCCCACCCAGGTAACCAGTGTCTCCAGCCTGGCTGGTGTCCTTTCACATCGCTCCCATCTCTCCCAATATTGTCCACGGCAGTGACGGCGGGGACGGGTCGGGGTTGTTTGCTGTCTTGACTGAAGGGGAATCGTGCAGTTTACACTGCAACTTGCTTTTTCTCACGACGTATGGTGGGAGTCCCTCCGGGTCGATAGAGACCTAGCTCGTTTGTACGAATAGTTGCAGAGCCCTTCCTAACACAGGCGTCCCTCTCTGCCACTCCGGTCACTGTGCTGTCTCCTTGAGGAGCTGTGGTCAACGTGGAACACGCACGTGATCCTTGCTTCCCGGTGCCGTCTCTGTGGGGCAGCCCACACGGAGCGCTGCATGTTTGTCCTCCACACTGCCGGACTTCCTCCCCTCAAGGCTGCAGCTGTTCCCACGGCCACCACCACCGTGTGAGGGCGATTTGCCCCGTGTTCTCACCAGTGATGGGTGTCGCCACGATTCTTAATGTTTTCCGGATCTGGGGCTACAAGGTGTTACTGCATTGTTGATTTAATGTTCCTTTCCTGCCCACGTCAGAGGCTGGCCATCTTTTCAGAACCTCCTACCATTTAGCTGAGGTTTCTACAGTCACCTTTCCACATCCTCGTCTCGTCTTTTTCTCATCACGTCGCAAGAGCGCATCCAACGGTGTGCTGTTTCTTTATCATGTTTTGCAACATTTTTCATCTTTTCTTCTAACTTTATATCATTTTCCTTTTTTGTTTGAGGAAGACCAGCCCTGAGCTAACATCGTTGCCAATCCTCCTCCTTTTACTGAGGAAGACTGGCCCTGGGCTAACATCCGTGCCCATCTTCCTCCACTTTATATGGGACGCCGCCACAGCATGGCTGACAAGCGGTGCGTCTGTCCGCACCCGGGACCTGAACCCGCGAACCCCGGGCCGCCGAAGCGGAGTGCGCGAACTTAACTGCTAAGTCACTGGGCTGGCCCTAACGTTATATCATTTTCCACATCGATCTGAAATTTCCATGTCACGTTTTCCCTTTCCTTTATATTCTAGGATGCCTGTTTTTTCCAGCCTTTTTACAAATATTTGTTGCAATTTTCTTCTTAACATTTGCACTCCCACGTGTTGGGGAGGGACACAAGACGGTGAGCGAGACACAGGCACTTGCTGTCACTGGGCTTGCTGTCCTGGGTGGATGGCAGATGGGCCAGCTGGCCTGAGGATGGTCCAGAAGGGCCTAACCCAGAAGGTGAGAAGTCAGCAAGAGGGAGCAAGGCACAGAAGCATTCTGGGAGAGGGAACAGTACCTGGGAAGCTGACAAGGGTGCTTGGGGGAAGATGGGAGTCCAGGGTGGTCCGAGGGGGTGTGGTGTGAGATGACACAGGAGTGCAAGGTCTGTGCGTGCACACCCTCGGAAGCCACGTCACAGAGTTGGCCTTTAGCCCTTGGGTAATAGGGAATCTTCCCAGGGTTTTAAGCGGGGCAGTGATGTGATCCGATCTGATCTTGAGAAGAGCATGGTGGGAAGCTGGAAGACAAAGGGACCATCTTCCAAAATGAAGACTCCCCAGCCTCTTGACCTGGTGATTCCAACTCTCGGTATTTGTCTCATGGGTACACACAGATATGAAGGGACACATGTACAAGGACAGCCAACACAGCTTTGCTTGTTAACAGCAAATGATTAGAAAGGACCATAACGGCACTGGGTTAACAAATGATGGTAGAGCTACACGGTGGAATATTCTGCAGCTGTTAGGATGGGGCAGCTCCGTGTGCAGACGGGATCTTTGTGAGGTACTGAGGCAGACAGGGTGCAGAGTAGGGGGCTTAGGGTGCTCCTGTGCTGATTTACAGACAGGAAACTGAGCACACGGGGTGCCTCTGGGAAGGGAATTCACTTTTCTGCTAGAACATTTTCAATTTCATAACGTGCAAAAATTGTCTAGTCAATGCAGAAATAAACCCATGGATCTATGCTTAATTTTTGAGAAGGGTCCCAAGACCATTCAGTGGGGGAAGGAATAGTCTCTTCAACAGGTGGTGCTGGGACAACTGGATAACCACATGCAGTGAGGTTGGCCACCTACCTCACACCATCTGCAAAAATTAACTCAAGATGGGTGACAGACCTGAACGTAAGAGCTGAAACTATAAACTCTTACAAGAAAACAAAAGAGAAAAGCTTCATGACATTGGACTGGTCAACGGTTTTGCTATGACACCAAAATCACAAGCAACCACAGGAAAAAACAGGTAAGTTGGACTCCATCAAACTAAGTTTTTCTGCTTTGAAGGGTGCTATGGAGAAAGTGAAAAGACAAGTCACAGAATAGGAGAAAATATTTGCTTATCATTTATCTGATGAAGGACTTGTTTCCAGAACTCTTAGAGCTCGGTAAGATGAGCAACCCAAGGAAAAATTGGGCAATAGGGGCTGGCCCCGTGGCCTAGTGGTTAAGTGGGGCACACTCCATGTTGGTGGCCTGGGGTTGGTTCCCGGGCAGAGACTTAACACTACTTGTCAGCAGCCATGCTGTGGTGGCGACCGATACACAAAGTGGAGGAAGACGGGCACAGATGTTGGCTCAGGGCAAATCTTCCTCAACAAAGAAAAAAAAAAAATTGGGCAATAGCAGCCTATTCACAAAGGCCAAAAGGTGGAAACTCATGTCCGTCAACAGATGATGGATAAACAGAACGTGCTGGATCCACACAATGGAATATGATTCAACCTTAAGAAGGGAGGAAAAGCTGACACGTTACAACCTGGGTGAAACCTGCAAGTATCATGTTACATGAGAGAAGGCTAACACCAAAGACCAGGTATGGTATGATTTTTCATATGAAATGTCCACAACAGGCAAATCTATGGAGACAGAAAGACGAGTGCTTGCCTATAGCTGGGGAATTGGGGGTTGACTGATGGGCGTGGTGTTTGTTTTCGGAGCCGTGAAAATGCTCCGGAATTAGAGAGAGAACAGCTGCCAATGTGAATATAACAGGCGTCCAACTGTACGCTTTAAAACAGTGAATTTTACGGTATGTGAAAAGCTGCCTAGTTATGCTGGTCTTTCCCTCGCTGTGGTGCGGAGAGAGGCAGGAGGGCAGGCTGGTCGGTCAGGAGGCGACTCAGCACCTGAGAGAATGGCTCCTAGGGTCACCTCAGAACTGCCAGCGCTTGTGTGACTGTTTTCTAGAAAAGCTGGCGATGAGGATTTTTCAGTGGGAAATATCCCAGTTCCACACATCAGCAAGGAAGTAAAGCTTCCCTCCGTCACGGTGCCGGTCAGGCAGGACGGGTCCGCAGGCCCCCTGGCAGCGGGCACCGCCGCACGGGAGGGGCTGAGCTCCTGGGGACGGGCGTGGGGAGACGTGCGGGGGCCTGGCACCCCGCCTGAGGGGCAGAAGGGAAGAGGGAAGCTGTGAAGGGCTTCAAGGGCAGCCTGGGAGGGAAGAAAACCCAGAAAGGCAGAGGCCCCCCTCGGCAGCTGGGCACAGGGGCAAGCCTGGTGGACAAGTCACGTCCCCGGACGGCCAAGTGTCCACCTGCTGTGTCCCTCCCTGAGTCAACCAGACACAAAGATCTGGGCAGAGGGAAAATTTTTATTTCATGCCTCCTCCTCCGTGTGCAGAAGCAGGACGCTGGTGACAAGTCCATTCTGCCCCTTGCTGTGGAGGGTGGAGGGGTGGGGCCTTGGTCCGGCCTGAAGCCCTCTTGTCCTTCCTTCTGGCCCAGGGACCTACCTCTGCTCCTTTACTTTCCTCCTTGACCACCAGAGAAAAGAGGGGGGAACGTAAGGGGTCAGGGTCCTGAGGGCTCCAATTTAAGGCTAACGGAATGGCTGTGTGGGCGCCCAGCGCAAGGCCCACCCTCCGCAGTGTGGCAGGGGTGACCACTGCGGGAGGAGATGCCCCGCTCCTTGCGATCACCCCTCCACAGGGGGAGGGGTGGAGCCTGGGGGCCGGGTGCAGTGGGGGGCCCTCCCTCGCTGCAGGACGTCCCCTCCTGCTCTCCGCCACCTCACTGTCCAGTCCTGCTGCTCCACAGGGATGAATGTGGTCCACAGAGCACACTTACACAGGAACCAGACTGTGACATAAATCATCACCCACCACGCAATAAATAGCTAAAAGTCACCCCTTGGTCAGACTGCCCAGGGCGGCAGCAAGCTGTGTCCAGGGTTGGGCTCGACCGCCTCCTGGGAGCTGTCCTGTGCCAGGGTGACCGTGCCAGAAACCGGCTGCTGCCAGCTCCCTCGGTCTCCAGAGCAGTCCTCAGCCCTGTGGCCAGGCAGCGGGTCAGCGGTCAGAGGTGGGGGGCCAGGCTTTCTCCACGTCAGCGTGCGCGGCCTGCGGGAGCCACTCGCAGTACTCGGCCAGCAGGTCTGCAGGGGCGGGAGGGAGGACAGTGTCAGGCTGGCCGTATGCCTGGCCACTCACTGCAGGGCAGATCCCCTCGCCAACCCCGGGCTGCCTCGGTGGGCCCCACCTTGTCCACTCCCAACCCCACAGCCAGGTCAAACTCACATTTGGGGTTTTTCTTCCAAGCAGCCAGCAAGGCGTCTCGGCAGTCAGCTTTCTCGGCAACAAGGGCTGTCAGGAGACTCTCTGTCCTGGGCTGAAGCCTGCGGTGGGACGTGGATTAGAGGTGGGTTGTAGGCCAGCACACTGCCCATGTGCCGGCCACGGACAGGCTTGGTCAGGAGCTGCGGGAGGGGCAAGCACCACTGCCAGGCCAGCCCTGCCGGGAGGGTGAATGCTAGGGTCTTGGCTGGATGGAAGGACCTAGACTCTGTCGCCTCACCTCCTCCTCTGATCCACCTGCCTGGCCTTCCTCACGTCCCTCGAGCACTCGCCCTCCCAGGCTGCTTCTGTGCATGCTGCTCGTCCCACCCAGAACCTTCCTCCAGACTTCTGGCTGGCTCACAGCCCCGCCTCCCCTGAATCTGCTCAGTCAGGCTCTCCTGACCACCCCCACCCTGCCCGATGCCTCATCCCCAATGTCCTGCTTTGTCCCTTTGTAGCAGTGTTTGTACTAGTTATGTTGTTTGGTGTCAACCTCCCTACACTGGAACATCCCCTGGGAGACGGGGTTGTGCCTGGATCCCGGCACAGGGCAGATGCTCAAAACTGCCTGCTGGGTGAGTGACTTGGCTGGCAGCAGCGTGGCGGGGGGTACCCGAGGCCCAGGGAGGGACGCGCGTGCCTGCACTTTCAGGGCGCCCTGCACCGTCTAGGAATGCCAGTCTTGGGAAGGGGGAGGCGTCTTCTTGCGGCTGAGCCATGAGCAGAAAGAAAGCAAAAGGGAGGGGCAGGGATAGGTGGGGAGGAGGGAAAGGAGGAGGAGGATGGAGAAGATGGGGGGAAGGAACAGGGGGAGGAGGAGGGATAGGAGGATGGGGAGGAGGGCAGTGAGGAGCAGGAGGATGGGCAGGTTGGGGGTGGGCCTGTGCTCAGCTGGCAGGAAGCCCCCAGGGGTTCAGGGGTGCAGGATGCCTCCTGCTGACACCCGCAACTCTGCAGTAGATTGACCAGGTTCCCCCATGTTCATGTCTACCAAGAACCTCAGGATGTGACCTTATTTGGAAAGAGAGTCTTTGCAGGTGTTAATTAAGATGAAGTCATTCTGGATGGGAGTGAGCCCTGAATCCACCGACTGGCGTATGTAACAAGAGGAGAGGACACTGAGACAGAGGGGACAGCCACGTGGAGAGAGAGGCAGGGATGGGAGGGATGCGACCACAAGCTAAGAAACGCCTGGAGCCCCGAGCAGCTGGAGGAGGCAGGAAGGATCCCCCTCTAGAGCCTTCAGAGGGAGCACGGCCCTGCCCACCCCTGGAGTTTGAACTTCCGGCCTCTGGAACTGTGAGAGAAGACGCCTCTGTTCTAAACCACTCGGTTGGTGGCCACTGGTTACGGCCGCCCCAGGACACTAACACCAGCTCCCTCCACCACCTGCCACCCTGATGCTCCCGGGAAAGCCTGTACCTGGCCCACGTCTTCAGCATCGTGCTGGGGCTGGACAGCAAACAGCTCTGGTACGAGGCCAGCTTGCGGAAGACCTGAGGAGAGACCACAGCACGGGGTGAGGGACCCAGGCTCACGCTCTGCCCATGGCACCAAGAAGGGGCCGAGGGAGCCGCCGGACTGCCTACCTGCCCTTCCAGCAGAACCCGGGCAAAGTGCTTGTAGCGGTCAATGCCCTCTGGAAAATCCACCTGGACGGCGGGAAGTGGCCAGCCGACGCGATCTAGAGGGCAGGAGCCGGTGAGTGAGGGACAGGGATGTATCCCCACAGCCCCCCCAGTCCCATCCCTGAGCCTGGGCCCCACCCACCAAAGGGCAGGCAGCCTGGGATGACCCCACTTGTGTCACACGCACTTCAGGGCAGGGTGTGGGACCATGTGTCTGCCAGAGCCCAAGGCCACTGGGAAGTCACCCCAACTCACAGAACACGCTGGCCCGGTGACACAGCACCCGCCCCTTCTCGGGGCAGTAGGTGGGGGGCGGCTCCTCCAGCGGCTTGTCGAACTGGCAGTAAGAAGGCAGCAGGACTGGGATCCAGTGGACCTCCACGGTCGAGACGCCTGGGGGCCCGGGAGAGAAGGGCTGGGGGTCACAGTGGGCACTGCTGCCGGGAGGGTCCCGTGTGTTCTCCCCCCAGGGGTCCCAGCGACACAGCTCACCAGAGCCACATGGTCAGGCAAGGGGCCGGCCACCAGCTCTGCTACCTTTCATGTACATCTTGGTGGTCTCCACAATTTCCTGGTACACCACAAACTCGGGGAGCTCTCTGAAAAGGACGGAACTGGGGTGGATGAAGACAGGGTCATCGAGGAGAGGGGTCTGCGGAGAGAGGTGGTGAGTGGGCGTGAGTCCAGGAGACACCCAAGCACCAGGTAAGATGAATCCACGTGAGTTCGTTTTTTTTTTTCCCGCTGAGGAAGATGCGCCCTGAGCTAGCATCTGTGCCAATCTTCCTCTATTTTATATGTGGGATGCCGCCACAGCATGGCCACCAACAAGTGCCGTAGGGCCGCGCCCGGGAACTGAACCCGGGCCACGGAAGCAGAGTGCACCAAACTTAACCACTAGGCCACCACTGGCCCCAACGTGAATTCAATTATACACTCAGCCAGAGAAGCAGGAGAATCTTCCATCAACTGAAGAGGAGATATGCCAGTGGGGTACATCTGTGTGATGGAACAGCGTTCCGCCATGAAAAGATATGACACGTGTTCTGACCCCTGCCTCACTACAGATGAACCTCAAAACATCGTGCTGAGTGAGAGAAGCCAGACACAAAAGGCCACATGCTGTCTGACTCCATTTATATGAAACGTCCAGAACAGGAGAATCCATAGAGACAGAAAGTGGATTCATGGGGTCGGGAGATTAGGAGGAAATGGAGAGTGACCCCTAATGGGTATGGAGTTTCTTTTTGGGGTGATAAAAATGTTCTAAAATTGATTGTAGTGATGGTTACGCAACTCTGTGAATATACTAAAAACAAATGAATTGTACAGCGTGTGGTTTATATCTCAGTTAAGCTGTTATAAGAAAAGTTGGGGGTGACGCTAACGCCCAAAGGAAGACCGACTCCACTGTACACCCCACCCTGTTCCTTGGTGGGAACTTTCCCTGAGGCAGTGGGACCTGTGACCGACGAGGACAGGCCCACCCAGGTCCCCAAGGGCCCCTCGGCTGCCCTGCGCCAGGTGTTCTGACAATGCCCAGGCTGGTAGGACGAGAGATGGATGGATGGCGGGGAGAGCAGGGGGAAGGAGGGGTCTGGGCGCAGAGACTGCCACGCTGCCCGCCCCCAGCCAGCGTCCAACCTTGTAGGCATTCCTCCACTTGTCGTCCAGCAGATCCTCGCTCTGGACCCTGCGGGCGAGGTGGTCACCCAGGCCGGCCGTCACGATCTGCCGCAGGTAGGTCACCTGGCTCTCGGAAGGTGGCTGCATCTTGGGGTCCACGAAGAGCCCAGCCTCAGGGCACACAGCGTTGACTGAGGAGAGAGCCAGGTGTGAGGACAGTGGTGGCCTGGGACTGGCTTTGCCCTGACCTTCTGGAAGGCTCCACACCACTCAACGTGGAGCTCTGGTCTCAGTCACCTGCTTATTTTGGCCCCTGTCCACCAGGGCTGCCTGGGGTACCTCAGCAGGGCAGAACTAGCCGCCCACCCCACACCCACGTCCTCCTCTTCCTTAGGACAAAACACCAATTCCTCTGTGGGCAGCAGAGTGTGCTGCTTCGAGAGAACCTGCTGGACCTGCACTGGACTCCCCGTCAGCCTCAGCGCAGGGAGCCCGCCCACCCGCCCAGAAGATGAGCGGGGCGTCCTCTCTGAGCGCGTATGACAGGGGGCGGGACACCTCTCCTCTCGGGATCCCCTGGGTGCCGCAGACGGGCAAGTCATCCTTGCTGCCGAGCCCAGGCGTGAACCCGGGAGAGACCGCGTCCTTCCCACGAGGGAAGGAGAGGATCTGAAGCTCTGGGGACACCACGGACAGGGGAGGGGGGAGAGGAGGCGAGGCTTTGGGCCCTGCTGCTCGGAGGGGGAGGTACCAGAGAGAAGATGAGGGGGCAGGCCCAGGAAGGAAGGCAGGGCAAGTGGATTTCTTTGTCCTGAGGTTTGCAACGTAAACCTATTTCTGTTTTCCCTACAAAACCTTCAGTAAAAAGTACACTGTTTAATTTAAAGAGAAGGAGCATAAGAAAGAAATAAGAAGGAAGGAGGCACAAGGGACAGGATACGGGAGTCCCCGCTTCCCACGCGCGGCCCTGATGTGGCCTCAAACAGGTCCCGTCTCCGCCAGCCCCGACCACGAGTGAGCAGACACCGGGCACTGAATCGCCAGCTGCCCCCAACTCCAGCAAGGGCCCCGCCACAGCTGGAGAAACAAACCAGGGCCAGCCCTACTCAGGAGTGGGGACCCGAGGATGAGGCCGGGGGCCCAGGGGCAGCCAGTCCAGGCCAGAGCCGGGGACAGAGGGCAACAAGAGGGATGTCACCAAGGAAAAGATGAAACCAACAGATAACCGGATGGGAGAGCATGTGCGTCACTGCTCTGCTCGTGCGCGTGTCCTCGAAGGACCACAAAAGCACCACGTTCTGATTTTTGGGTTACAAATAAATTTTAGCAAGTAGGTAAATTCGCAAATGTGGAACCAGTGAATAATGGGGATCGACCATACACGGATAACACTGTTCAGAACAAGTTTTAACGTTAAAAGGGCTAGTTCAGGGTCTCCGCTGGGTGCTGCCTGTGGATGGGAGGACCCAGGAGCCGCTGGAGGCTGGCGTGGGGGCAGTACCTGCGGTGGTCAGCTGGCCCCGCAGGCGCCGGATCTCCACCATGGCCTTGTAGCGCAGCCCATTGGCCTCGCAGAACTGGGGCGAGCAGCCGGCGTACTCGCAGGCTCCCACAGCGCCTGTGGACGAGGGCACACGCTCACTCGCTGCCCCACCCCAGGCCCACCCGACTCTCCCTCCCCCTCCACAGGCTGCCCTGGGTGTGGCCGGGGCACACACCCAGCAGCACCATCATGTCTCCAAGTTGCAGAGAAGCGCCTTGCCCGGCCCAGATCCTCTTCATCTGGGCCACCCGGGCCCGCCTGCCCTTCAGCTTGGCGAGCTCGTCGTCGCTGGCGGCCGGTCTGCAGACACAGACACATCACCCGGGTTACTGCCCTGGCCACCCTCGGGGCCGCAGGGGCAGGGCACACAGCTGCCACTCAGGGCAGGCTCACAGGTGTGGGGACAGACAGAGTGCCTGGTGGGACCACTCTTCGACACGATTAAGGGTTTAGGGTCCAGCTCAAAATTCACCTCCAGCAGCCGGCAAGATTAAAAACCTGCATGCCTCCTAACTCAGCAACTCCACGTCTAGAGAGTGACATAAAGAAAGAATCCAACAAACGAGTAACATCGTACACTGCTGCGCTGCTTATAAATAACAAAAAATCCTGAAAACTGCTGTAAGATCCACCAGGTGTGGACTGGATAAAGGAATTATTCTCATGGTTCCTAACCTGAAAATAACAGCTGACCCTTAAGTACGTGTCAGGCACAGTTTGAAGTCCTTTGCTCGCGTTAACTAATTTAACCTTAACAACAACTCAAATGACTATTAACATCTCGTCCCCATTTTCCAGATGGGGAAGATGAGGCACAGAGAGGTGAAGTCGCCTTCCCAAGGCCACACAGCTTGGAAGTGGCGGAGGGAGAGGTGACTCCAGGCACCTGGCCGAGTCTGGGCCCTCAGCCATTACGTTAGAAAGACTTGACATCTGCACCTCTCAGGGAGTTTGACTAAAACAGAGTTCTGCAGAGATCAACCACTGTCACGCCCAGGGAGGACGGGGGGTTGCACAAAGCCACCCATGAGCCAGTGACTCCTCTGGAAGCTGGGTTCCAGGTCATCTCTCAGGCCAGGGGCCCCCGAATGCCCAGCCCCCAAGCCCCACCTGTCCAGCTCCTCAAACAGCTCGCGGACTGTCATGGCGGCCACAATGGTGATGGCGTAGGGGAGACAGCCGTGTTGCCTGCTTAGTGCCAGCATCTTAGCATAGCGGGGCGCCACGGGGAACGTGGCCATAGTCTTGCCCAGTGCGGTGATGGGGCAGCTCAGCCGGGACCTCTGCAGCTGCTTCATCCTGGAGGACGGAGGTCTGTGGTGGGGGCTCCACGAAGGGGCTTTAGGGCCAGAACTAAGAGGCCCCGGCGCTCAAGGCAGCTCAGCAGAGGGGAGGAGGGAGAAGGGTGAGGGCCAAGAACAGGGTGAGAACCGGGCTCTCCACGCCCGCCCCCCCAGCCCTACCTCTCCGCTTTCTGGGGCGCCTGCAGGGCACCCAGCGCAATCAACAGCTCCTCTGCGGCAATGAGGGCCTCCACGGAGGGAGGGGTTGGGAAGGGGAAGTTGACGACCTGGGACAGGGGAGACAGAGTGAGCGCAGAGAAGCCAACGCGCTGACTGCAAGAGGGAGCAAGGCCGGCCCGGAAAAGGATGGGGCTCCTACCGCTGTCCTCGGAGCACCCACTATGCCAACTGGAGCCCGGGGCCTGGACACCCAGAAAGGGGCCCGGGCATCCTCACAGTCCATGGGCCAGGGAGCCCAAAGCCTCCCTCCTTCACTGATTCACAGCATCCAGGCACTCAAAAGCACGTACCTAGCACCTACTGTGTGCATGTACTGAGCACCTAATGTGTGCTGGGGCTGCTCCTGGCAATGGAGATGGAGAAAAGCACGAGGCAAGGGCTCTGCCTCCATTTAACCAAAAGGGGCCGCAGACGATCAGTGAGTAAACATGTAAATAAATGGGGGCAAAAGTGCCCAGACAATAAAATGGTGAGGGACAGAGTGACCCTGCCCAAGGATGGTGGCACCTTGGAAAGAGTGACCAACTGCAAACAAGACTTAAATAAGTACGTGTACACGAACGTTCACGGCAGCCGAGAGGGGAACAGAACGTGGCCCATCCGTACAATGGAATACAATTCAGCCATAAAAGGAAATGGAATTCTGACACAGCTGCAGTGTGGAGAAACCTTGAAAACGTTCTGCTAAGTGAAAGAAGCCAGTCGTAAAAGGACAGATATTGTATGATTCCATTGATAAAAAATGTCCAAAACGGATAAATCCATAGAAACATAGTAGACTGGTGGTGGCCAGGGACTGGGGGAAGGAAGGAATGGGGAGTGACTGCCAATGGGCACAGGGCTTCTCTCTCTGCCTGCACCACCCCTCCTGGAGCAGGGGAGAGGTGGGCGACCCCAAAGGGAATGTGAGGACATTCCCCCGCCCCCGTCCCCCCAGAGGACTGAGTCAGCAGAACATTCTGTGAGCCCAAGGACACTGACAGCCCCACACACAGTGGGTGGGCCCTCTGCATGGCTTCTGTCCCAGGCAGCTGTCCCCCAGGTGTTCAAGGGGTGCAGCACGGGGGAAGCGGGGGTCTCGGGAGGCGGGAAGCCCCAGGAAGCTGGGCAAGCCCCTCTGGGCTCAGCTCCTGGCACCCTGTGTGGCGGGGAAGAGGAATCGGCCCACGAGGGGCTGGGGCTGCTCCACCGACCAGACCGGGAGCTGGTGCACCGGGAGCTCAGTGGGGAGACGGCAGGGCTGGGGGCTGCAACGGACCTTTTCAATGTTGAGAGCTTTCATCTGAAGGATCAAGTCTTCGACTGGCCTCCGGGTGATTTCAGGAGGAGGAAACTGCTCAAAGTCAGCAAAAACCGCAGACGAATAGAGCCTGCGCGGAGACAAGCACCAACAGTAGAAAATGCAAAGAAATAAAAAGGAAACTCAGCCAAGCTCCCCGGCACTGGGTCTGGACTCGGCCCCTCACTAGGCACGGTCTCTACCCTCTTCCCACCTCTCTCTCCTGCCCTGGGAAATGGTGCTAAACCAGCAGCTGCCAGTCGAGCCTGGTGAAGTCACTCTAGATACGACATTAGAGCACTCGGTCAATTTTAACTACTGTTACTGCTTACCAGTTTCTCTGTTCTCCTTTTCTGAATTTAAACAATTTAAAACAACGCTGAAAAGAACGGTAGTAAAGCTATTAAAAAATAACAGCACATAAACTGGGAGAAAACATTTGCCAGTGATACCTCTGACAACAACCTAATATCCAGATTATATTATATAAAGAACTCTTGCAACTCAATAATAAAAAGACAACTCCATCAAAAAATAAGTAAAAGATCTGAATACACATTTCTCCAGAGAACATATACAAATGGCTAATAAGCACGTGAAAAGACGCTCAGTGTCATTAGCCACGAGGGAAGTGCAAACCAAGACCACACTGAAATACTACTTCACGCTCCATTTTTAAAAAATGGAAAATAACAAGTGTGGGCGAGGATGTGGAGAAATCAGAACCTTCATACACTGCTGGTGGGAATGCAAAATGGTGCAGCCGCTGTGTAACCATCTGACCCAGAAACTCCTCTCCTAGGTATAGACCCACGAGAAATGGAAACAGATATTCAAGCAAATACCTGTACACGCACGTTTGCAGCAGCACTATTCACAAGAGCCAAGATGTGAAACAACTTAAATCACCAACAGATGAACGGATAAACAAAATGTGGTCTACCCATGCAGTGGAATATGACTCAGCCATGAAAAGGAATGAAGCGCTGACACCTGCTTCAACGTGGAAGAACCTTGAAAACATGAGGCTGAGTGAAAGAGGCCAGACATAAAAGGCCACTACTGTATGATTCCACTTATAGGAAACGTCCAGAACAGGCAAATCCATAGAGACAGAGAGATTGGTGGTTGCCAGGAGTTGGGCGGGAGGGAGAGGGATGACAATGACACTCCCTAATGGGTGCAGGGTTTCTTTTGGGTCATGAGAATGTTTGAAAATTGACTGTGGTGATGGTTGCACAACTCTGTGCATACACTAAAAACCATGGGACTGCACACTTAAAAATGGTGAGTTTTGGGGCAGGCCCGGTGGCGCAGTGGTTTAGTTCTCGCTTTGGCAGCCCGGGGTTCGCGAGTTCGGATCCCTGGCGCCCGCCGACGCACTGCCTGTCAGCCAGGCCGTGGCGGCGTCCCGTATAAAGTAGAGGAAGACGGGCACGGATGTTAGCCCAGGGCCGGTCTTCCTCACACAAAAAAAAAAAAAAGGAAAAAAGTGGTGAGTTTTATGGTATGTAAATTATATCTCAATAAAGCTGCCAACGAAACAAAAACAAATCGGCTGGGAATGGAGTCTGACTTCAGCCGCAGAACGAAGAACGCAAGTACTGAAAGCCAACAAGAAAGGGGTTGCGGAGGACCCAACACGGTCTCCAGCGGGACACAGACTCACTGCAGAACGGCCCCAAAGTCACTGGAGTGGACACCGGGAGCCCCACCTGTAGCAGTGGCCGGGCTCTGTCCGGCCTGCACGGCCCGCCCGCTGATCTGCCGAGGCCTGGGAGACCCAGGTGACGCGAAAGGAGGACACACCGGTGACACGGTCGTAGTGCCGCTTCTTGACCTTCCCACAGTCCACCACGTACTTGATGCCCGGGATGGTGAGGGACGTCTCAGCCACGTTGGTGGCCACGACACACAGCCGTGTCCCCGCTGGGGGAGGTTCGAAGACCTGGGGTTGGGGGTGAGGAGCAGCAAGAAAACATCAGAATCAGGAAAGAATTTGTGGGACAGAGGTCGGGGGCGAAGCCAGGAGATTTCTCTGGATCAGAGAGAAGTCAGTCAGGCTGGGCGGGGCCGGGGAGGTGATGAGGTCCACAAGTCCTCTCCTTGCCTCCGGCCACAATGCTCCTAAGCTAAATGCAGGGAAGCGTTTCTGTTCTCCAAGAACGAGATGAGATGCCAATACCCTCTCAAAAATCTGGGGGCGCCGATGGGGCGAATGACCCAGGGCCTGACCTGCCCCCATCTCGATGCTCTTAGGAGGTACCCCCGAGAGACGAGGTGGGCACCTTCCAGCCAGGCATCTGCTGAGGTCCCGTGTTCTTACCTGCGCTTGCTTCTCTGGGGCCAGCAAAGAGTAGAGTGGGAGCACGTGGAGGGGGAGCGAGGCGTCGGGCTGCTCACCTGCAGAGCAAGCAGAGGCCCGCTGGCACCCCACATACCCCCAGCAGGCGCCAGCCTCAGGGGTGCCAGCCCCCGACCTCTGCTCTGCCTAGAGGTCCCTGTGCCAGCCCTGCTGCCAGGGCCTCAACCCAGCACAGCAGACAAGCAGAGCCTCGGTGGACAGAGAGGCTCCCGAAGGCTCTCCCCACTTCATTGCCCCCCTTCAGGGCGGGAACGCCCGCCACGCTGCAGCTCTCCTCCTCGGAAGAGCCCGGCCACGGGCCCTACAGCTTGTTCTGGCGCTGCTGCAGCGTGGCTTTTGTGGGGCCGCCGAAGGGTTTGATCCTGCCCCCACCAGGGCCTGCATTCACCCAGCAGAGCTAAGCCTGGGGTGGCACCCCCATTACAACCAATGCAACAATATTTGAGGGCCTACTCTGTGCCAGGCAGCTTTAGGAGCTCAGGAAACAGCAGGGGATGAAGCAGCCAGAAACCCCAGCTTTCTCGGGGCTCAAGGCCAGTGAGGAGCAATGATCCTCCAGGTCACCTCGCTTGACTCAGAACCCCATCAGGGTGGGACACACAAGTCTGGGCTACAGCAGCGGCCGGCACAGCAGACACTTGCTGAATGAATGAACCCAAATGAGCAGGAGGCCCTGCCAAGGTCACACCTGCATTCGCTCCATCGTCCCCGTCGTCCCCTAAGTCCAGGTCAAGGTCGGAGCCCAGAGCCGCCTCCTCGTCATCCATTTCCGCTTCCCTGTCCTCGTCGCCTTCACCCACAGGCATCACTGAGTAATTGTCCAGACTGATCTGGGGCAACATCTACGGTAAACGAGACATCAGCCCACAAGTCTGTTCAAGAACAAGGCCCAGCCCCACCCACCTCGGGTGACACCTCTGTGGCAGGTCACGCAACCGTTCTCTGTCTCGTTTTCCTCCTGTAAAAACTGGGGATGATCCTAGGACTTATCTCGTAGGGCTGCAGTGAGCACTCTCCTAGCTGACACACGCAAAGCACTTAGAAGGCTGCGGGTGTGTTGTAAATGCAGTAGGAGGATTAGTGACTGCAAATAATGACGCCTTTGCTGACGGACCCACGGTGACATCATGCAGACGCCCTGGGGGTGAGCACCCCCGTGGCCTGGCCTGCCTCTCACCTCGCACCCTCCCCCAGTTCTCCAGCAACCACCAAGGGTCCCTTGCCCTTCTACTGCCTGCCCTCCCTGGGGATCCTTGCAGGCCTTGCTCAGGGTCTGGTCTTCTAGAAGCTTCCTCTTGGCCCACAGCACAGGGAACTTTGAATGTTTCAAATCACAGCCCCCCTGCAGCAGCTGGAGCAGCACCATCCAACAGAACTCCCTTCCACGGTAGGAATGTTCTAGACTCATGATGTCTGATACAGTCACCAGAGCCCCAGGAGGCTACTGAGCACCTGAAATGTGTCTAATATGACCGAGGAATTGAATTTTAACTTTAGTTTGTTTTAACTAAATCTACATCTACACAAACACACAGGGCCAGAGACCAGCATAGGGACAAGGCAGCTTCAGAGCCCCAAGCTGCCCCTACGAGCCTCTACGTACCACTGCCTGGGCCTTCTTTGCCCTCGCACGTGACTTCTTAAACTTCCGCATTTCTTCTACTGAATCTTTCTGATCTTCCTTTCCTGGGAAAAGATGTGCAAATTAGGGGGCAGACATCTTGTGGCCAGGGTTTATCAGGATTCTGCTCCTCACAGTCCAGAGGAAGGTCACTGCATCAGTGACCAATTAACTGGGGGGACGAGAGGGCAGGCAGAGGCGCCAACAGGGGGAGGCTCTGAAGCCAAGCTGACGGCCCCCAGCCTCTTGGGGTGAAGTGCTTCCCTGGGGAGTTGGGGTGCTGGGGTTACCTGGTGGCCTGTGTCTGGCGTGTGGGAAGGCTCTCCTCAGCCTGCGGCATAGTGCGTGCACCTCTGCCTGCCCCGTCAGGAACACAAGGATGCCGCCTGCAGAAGGAACGAGGCCCCTCCGTTATCTGCTCACTCACGAGGCAAACACTGTCCTAGCGATGGCCATCTGCCAAGCCCTGCTGAGAGCTGGGGCACGAAGAGGAACCAGTCACACCAGGACTGCAGACAGACGGGCAACGAACGGGCAGCCACCTCCCAGACTGAAGGCACTGTGATGGGGAGTCAAATGGAGTTACTGTACGACCTGGCAATTCCACTCCTGGGCCTGTGCCCAAAAGAAGAGGAAAGAGGGACACAAACCCAAACCTGTACAGATGCTAACACATCTCCATTCACAACAGCCAAGAGGTGGAAACAACCCAAGTGTCCATCAATGGATGAATGATAAACAAGATGTGGTCTATCCACAGTGGAATACTATTCAGCCATAAAAAGGAATGCAGCACTGACACCTGCCACAACATGGATGAACCCTGAAAACATTATGCTAAGTGAACGAAGACACAGATGGTCACATACAGCATGATTCCATTGATATGAAATGTCTAGGATAGGTAAATCCATAGAAGATTGGTGGTTGCCAGGAGACTGGGGAGAGGGTGAATGAGGAATTAGTGTTAAAAGGGGATAGAATTTCTGTTTGAGGTGAGGAGAAAGTTCTGGAGATGGATGGTAGTGATGGTTACACAGCATTGTGAATATACTAAATGCCACTGAGTTGTATACTTAAAAATGGTTAAAATCACTATAGCCAAGAAATGGAAGCAACCCAAGTGTCCCTCGACTGATGATTGGATAAAGAAGATGTGGTATATATATACAATGGAATACTACTCAGCCATAAGAAAAGACAGAATTGTCCAATTTGAAACAACATGGATGGACCTAGAGGGTATTATGTTAAGTGAAATAAGCCAGATAGAGAAGGACAAACACTGCATGATTTCACTCACATGTGGAATATAAACTAACACATGGACAGAGAGAACTGGTTGGTGGTTACCAGGGGGAAGTGGGGTGGGGGGTGGGCACAAGGGGTGAAGAGATGCATCCATATGGTGACGGACAAATAACAACGTACAAGTGAAACCCCACAATGTTATAAACTATTAAGACATCAATAAAAATTTTAACAAAAGAAAAAAAAAGGTTAAAGTGAGGGCCAGCCCCGGTGGCCTAGTGGTTCGGCGTGCTCTGTTTCAACAGCCTGGGTTTGGTTCCCGGGTGCAGACCTACACCACTCCTCAGTGGCCATGCTGTAGTGGTGACCCACATACAAAGTAGAAGAAGACTGGCACAGATGTTAGCTCAGTGTGAATCTTCCTCAGCAAAAAAAAATACCAGATTAAAACGATAAATCTTACGTATATTTTACCACCAGAAAAAGCCTAGCAATGTTAAGCTGAAGCCCTGGGGTAGCCATGGCTGCCCAGGGAAATGGCATCATGTGGAAAAAGGGCCCAGGCAGAACCCCGAGGAACGGTGACACCTGAGGAGGAGGAGGAAAAGGAGCCACAGATGAGACAGAGGAAGGCCATAGAGTTGGTGACAACCACAGAAAGAGGAGGTGGGAGCCGTCTACACCGTCCAATGGCACCAAAACACAAGTGTAAAGGGAGATGCCGGTGACCCCAGGAAGGCAAGTTCAGGTGTGGACGGGCAGAAGCCACAGCATGAGCTGGAGGAGCAAGCGGGAAAAGGGGCGGAGAACGTAGAGGACTCTCAAGGAGGTTGGATGCGGAGGGCAAGCAGGTCAGAGGTCGAAGGAGAGTTTCCCCAAAGATGATACTGGAAAACATTCAGTGTGACGGTGGAAAGGAGCAGGTGGCGAGGAAGCAGATCGGGGAAGAGAAGACTGACAGAACAAGATGCCTGGAGAAGCCAGAGGGAAACGGGGCGAAGAGACGTCGTCCTTCCTGATGGGACGGAGGGGGACAGTGGGTACAGGAGGCCTTGAAGTTCGCAGCTTCGATGGCAGGAAGCTGCAGGCATTGCGACCCGACGGCCTCTAAGAGCAGAGCGGCCGGCAGAGGGAGAAAGAGCTAACAAGGAAATACAAGACGACCACAGGCAGCGTGCTGGGCCCGGATCCGCGAAGTTAGGAAGACTGGCCACGTTCACGACACGGAGACGGTGGCGAAGACAACACAGGAGGGGCCGACAGGGAGACGCGGTGAAAGAACAGGGGGAAACGAGCCGGGAAGCTACAATGCTGTGGCAGGGAGCAGGACAACATGCTCTGATGGGGAGACTCCCCCACGAAGGGGAGGCCAGCTCCCCGCACTGCCCCTGCTCTGAGACCTGAGGCCACTCCGACGCCCTCTGCCCAAGCCCCCGCCTCGGCCTCACGCCCTGACTCCTCCCACCATCTCCTCACCCACCAGCTCAGTCTCCCAGAGGGAGCACACGAGCCCCGAGCTCCGGGGTGCCTTATGCAGAAAAGCACAGGCCATCACGGAACAGCCATGCGGCTTCCTGGCAGGACGCAGGCAGCCTTGGCGGGAAGCATCTTGACTGCTATCTACGTCTTAGTGCGGAGGAAGGAGGCCTCGGGCCCAGCTCCAGCAGACTGGAGTCTCTGCTAGAAGTTACAAGTGTCTTGGCTGCTGCATTTTCTTTGTGTGGTTATCTTCTATTTCTGGTCAGTGAAGCTGGCTCCTATTAATATTGTTTCCTTTTGACATACATCTGTTCACCCAGAAAATGGCAAGCCAGTTAAATAACAACATTAGGCAAATAACTGAGCAAGTGCCACGGGGACGTGGTGAAAGCCGTGAGGGGGATCAGGAGGGAAACCCAGGTGGGGTGCGCCTGTTCACCTGTCCTGTGTCTGGGGACGCCTGTGCCAACTGGCACCTGCCTGGGCCCCGTGGCCTGTTCTCGTCAGAGTGGACGGAGGGCACACTCCACCCAGGGCTCACCCCACAGTTGATCAGTGAACCTCACAATCCTCTGGGCGGAACGCGGCAGAGCAGATGCTGTGAACGTTCCAGAACCAGTGAGGAAACTGAGGCCCAGCCGGGACAGGGCACTACTCCGAGCCCCTCCGAGATGGGCCAAGAGCCCACACTCCCTGCCCCCATGGGTTTGCAGGGGGAAGACCCGGTCCCTCTGCTCACCAGGCCTTACCTGCAGGCAGCATGCGGTGGATCTTGCAGACCTTCCGGAAGCACTCCCCGCTGTAGTCTTCCAGCGGAGTCCGCTTGTTAAAGTGAACCGTCACCGGGAACTGCCGGGACTCGACCTGCAAAGACCCCAGTGAGGCATTGCGGGGGGGTGGGAGAGCATTAGCCCAGGTTCGGTCCCTCCCCCTTTCCGGAACTTTCTGACCACAGAGGTCTCTCAGTTTGGTGCTCACAGCTCTTTAACGCCTCTCCTGCACTGTCCATCTTCCACACAGAGCCAGGTCTCAGCGGCCTCCCTGCTTCCAGGGCGCCCTCGCTCTGTCAAAGCTGACAGAGGCCCCGCCTCACCCGGCTGCCCGAGACTCCGGCCTGGCCGTTACCTTGAGGACGGGGGGCGGCCTGGCGAAGAGCCGCGGGTTCTGGGTGAAGTCCTCCACCCGCAGCGTGGCCGACATGATGAGCAGCTTCAGTGGCAGGTGCCTCTGCGGGACGACAGACTCGGTGACCCACGGCCACCCAGGGCGGGGTTGGGGGGACTCCCTCCAGCCCCGACAGGAGCCCCCTTTCTGGTTGCCGAAGATCCCAGAAAAAGTGCAAAAGGTGAGCTGACAGCAGGATCTGCCTCCCGGGGCAGCAGCTTGTTAAGGGGAACCTTTAAAATCTCCCACAGTTAAGCTCTATCGGTGGGACGTGAGGCAGGAGGGCTGAGCCTGGGGTCCACTCAATCCAAAGGGACAGCGGGCGTGGCTGCCGTCAGCTCCCACCCCACTTCATGACGTCTGTCTGTCCCCGAGGTTCAGGGAGGAGCAACCCTGACTCGGGTGTGTGTGGGGGGGACGCCCTAGTTCCCGGCCCCCTCAATGGCACCTGACGTGCCTCACGGTGGGTTCTGCTCTCAAGCCCCTGGACACCATCTGCTGCTGCCAGTAAATCCCAAACCCCAAAGCTAAAAACTGTTCAGAGGGTTTTTGGTGAAAAACGTCCAGGGGAGAGGCACAGCGCAGATCAAAGGCCCCGGCCCTTCCCCACAATGCCCCCCAGGCTGGCCCCACCCGGAGTGCCTTCCCGCACGTCTCCTGGTTCTCCCCGCCTCACTCACGCTGCTCAGCCACTCTAGGCTCCCTGAGCCTTGAAAGACACAAACCAGAACCACGAGACACCAGTTCACCCCATGGGATGCCGAGGACGAAAAACATGGACAGTAACAAGCGCTGGCGAGGATGCGGGAACTGGAACCCCCGCACGGCGCTGGTGGGGCGGTCACACGGCGCAGACGCTGTGGACAACAGTCTGGCAGGTGGTTCGAATGGTTACACATGGAGCCAGCACTGCTGTGACCCAGCAATTCCACTCCCGGGCACAGGCCCAAGACAAATGAAACGTGTCCACACAGAAACCTGTTCACGAATGTTCACGACAGCCACGAGGTGGACAACCCAGATGTCCATCAGCAGACGAATGGATAAATAAATGAGGCCCATCCACACAAGGGAATGTTACTCAGCCTTAAAAAGGAACGAAGTGCTGACACACCACAACATAGATGAACCTTGAACACGTGATGCTCAGTGAAAGCAGCCAGACACAAAAGGCCACATATCGTATGATTTCATTTATATGAAATGTCCAGAACAGGCAAATCTATAGGCAGAAAGCAGACTAATGGATACCCTGAGACGGGGCTCCAGAATGTGGGTAGACTGGAGGTAACAGCTAAGGTGGATATGGTTTCTTTTTGGGGTGACAAAAATATTCTAAAATTGATTGTGGTGATGATAGCACAACTCTGAATGTACTGAAAACCACTGAATTCTATGCTTCAAGTGAATCAAATACATAGTACAAAGCTCATCACACACACACACAAAGATACCAGGCTGGTTTCTGCCTCAGGGCCTTTGCACCAGCCATTCCCTCTACTCTGAATCTCCTCACTGCGGCAGCCACCGCTCGCTCCCCCACGTCCTTCAGCCCTCCACTCAGAGGTCACCTTCTCTGCGAGGCCTTCTCTCACCACCCACTCTCCACCTTCCCCCCTCTGTCCATCACCAGCTCACAGACTCTCTGAGTTTCTTACTGCCAGCTGCCCTCACTAAAACGGAAGCCCCAGGAGGGCAGGAACTCTAGTCCTGTCCACTGCCGAGTGCTCGGTGCCTTGAACGTGGCCCGGCACACAGCACACAGAGAACCGGTATCTGTCTGATGAATGGTCTGCACTCGCGAGAATTAGGCAAAGTGTCAACCTCTCAGCAGGATGGGGGGGCTAGAATAGGACTCCTCCATGGAGCCCCCACCCCAGGATGGCCTCCTCAACCCAGCAGGCCTCTGACGTCCACCTCTGCCCGAGCGGGGCGGTAGGGTGAGGGGATGGAGGGAGAGGCTGGTGCGGGGCCAGGTGCCGGGCAAGCATCTCAGAGTGCGGGGAGCACAGGGCTTGGGCGGTGGCCCCACCTCCGCTGCGGATTCCAAAGACCTGCTGGCGTCTTAAAGCCGGCCCCACATAAAGCCTGGCCCACCGTGAACTCCTTGCTTGAGCCCCTTGCTTGGGACGGAGGGAAGGATCACAGCTTATGAGGCTGGAGCCAGGATTCCAACAGGGTGGAATCCCCCAGGGACTGTTTACACCAAAACCCACGGCCCAGCACCGGGCCCGGGGGACCCTGTCCTCAGGAGACCCTCTCTCAGCAGCAGCCCCGGGTGCAGACGGGCATGGGCCGAGGGAGCGTGCACTCCTGACAGGGCAGCAGGGGCCTAGGCCTCGGGACTCGGGGGCTCCTGGCACCCCTGCCCCCTGCCCTACCTTTGCCCGGAGGGACACGATGCGGGACAGGAGGCCAATGAGGATGTCCGTGTACACGCTCCTCTCGTGGGCTTCGTCGATGATCACCACCTTGTATTTCAGCAGCAGGAAGTCCTGGGGGGAGGTCAGCGGGGTGAGGCCTGTCAGCCCGGCCTGCGCCACCCCAGGGTCACCTCACACACCTAAATTCCCACTCAAGGAGCCCCTCTGACAGCCGGCACGGATCCTGGAGCACTCAGTCTGGGGGAGTCCTGGTCTGTGACCTCGGGGGAGTTACTTCACCTCCTCATGCCTCAGTTTCCTCATCTGTATTATGGGGACAACAGGACCTACCACATGGGGTCATGTTTCAATGACAATCACTATCTGTAAAGTACAGGGCCTGGGGCCTGGGGCCTGGCAGAGAAGTTGTTAGAGAAAGGAAAGCTACTATTTATGAGAGCTGAGCTACCAAGTGCAGATGCTGTGGGGTAGGGAGGGCAGGCGGGAAACAGAAATGAGATGTCGGGTGGGGACTGAAGGCAACTGGACATGCACGCGACACAGAAAGATGCCATCAGACCGAAAACCGTGTTCACACCTTCCTGGGGGACCCTGGCTGGCCTCGAGGCAGAGAAGGCAGGAATCACCTCTGCCCTCCCCAGAGACCCTGCCCCGGGGGACATCACACAGCCAGCGAGGGGCACATGCATTTCGCCAATACTCAAAGTCTGTAAACCGAGTCACAATAAAAACACAACGTCACGTTAGTGAGCACCTACCAGGCGTTGTGCTGAAGTACTCTCACACGTTATACAATTGCTGCTTCAAAACAACTACATGAGGAAGGCACCAGCTTACAGATTATGAAACTAAGGCTCAGAGAGGTTGTGACCCACCCAAGGTCATACAGTGGCATGGTGGTACATCTTGCTTTGCCCACAGTTGGCATGCCAGCTGCTCACATCCAGGGTGACATCCTAACTCCTCATCCCCGTGCTCACTGGCCCTGCTGTGTGAGACAAGATGAGCAACCAACCTTCTGGATCTCCTTGAGCAACACGCCGTCCGTCATGAACTTGATTCTGGTCTCTTCAGTCACGTTTCCTTCATATCGGATCTGGTAGGAGACAACCCTGCGGGGACAGGATACAGCTCAGGCCAGGCAAGTCCCCAGGGCTGCAGCTGGTTGGGGCTGCAGCCATGTGGCCACTCCAAGGCAGCAGCGGAGGCCTGGCCCCACTGGGCAGGCGGCCAGGGCGGGGCCCACCAGCTCCCCCAACGAGGCCCAGACCCCCCCCCCACTCCAGCGTGGAGGGGAGGGAGCTGTCACGGCCGACTGAAGAGCACGTCAGCCCAACACGCTCGGACCTTGGCCGGAGCCCAACTGAACCACCAACTGTGCAGGCTTCTTAGGAGCGAGCCACGGAGATCTACACGCAGACTGGGGGACACTTGGAGTTACCTTATACTTTTCAGTTATGACAAAGATATTGCAATTATGTTTTGAAAAGTCTTTATCTTTAAAAAAAAAAAGAGTCTTGATCTTTCAGAGCCACATAGTAAAACAGTGAAGGTGAGACGTGACATCTGAGACTTGCTTCTCAACAACTGGGGGAGGGAGCAGGTGGCACAGATGGAACAAAGTTAGCCACGAGTTCACAATTATTGAAATGGGGTCTTGGGTACACGGGGGCACATTCTTTCTACTTTTGTATATGCTAGAAATTTTCACAATAAAAAGTTTAAAGAAAGGATGACAAAAAGGACAGCTTTG
Organism: Tapirus indicus; assembly: GCA_031878705.1. NCBI lineage: Eukaryota > Metazoa > Chordata > Mammalia > Perissodactyla > Tapiridae > Tapirus > Tapirus indicus. The sequence goes on from CM062938.1 coordinate 5,263,117, forward strand.
TATTTATTGTTATTTTCAAGATATACTATTAAATGGAACAGGAAAGCTACGGAAGAGTGTGAACAGTATGAAATATTTATGTAGAAGTCAGATGGAGAAATACAGATACACAGTTGCTCGTCTGTGCACAGAACCCTCTAGAAGGACCCACAGTAAACGTGCAGTGGTGGCTGCCGCTGGGAGAGGAGCTGGGGGCACCTCGCCCACCTAATATGTAAACAGAACAAGCCTCCCCACTTGCACGCCAGCCCCAGGGCACAGGCAGCTCTGCTCGCTCACCCCCGAGCCCTGGGCGCCCAGGACAGGCTGGCTCCCAGCAGGTCTGCTCAGCGAGCACCTGACGACAGGACAGGTGCAGGAGGTGCTAGCTCTGTCTCCTGTGCTGTCTGGAGTCTAGACCACACCGGACGAGCGACCCCTGCAAACCTGAATTCGACAGTCTGGGTTGAGGCCCCTGGCCGTTCTTTAGCACATGCTGTCCTTGCTTTGTTCAAACTGCTTCCCGAGGCAAGTCCGACAGCCTTACTGCCAGGACAGGATTTGCATTCTGGAAGCCTGAGTTTCAAAGTAACTTAAGTACTATCCACTGCCTGCCTGCACTTGGCCACCTGCTGCTCTGCACTGCCCTTGAACCCGTTAAGGGCCATCTGTCTCCTCAGCGCACAAGTGAGATGTGAGCCCAAGGGCCTGGGTGGCTTGTCCCTGCTCCGTGGCCCCCTGCCAGGAGAGTCCTGCTGTCCAGAGAGCGGAAAGCCTTCTCATACTTGGAGACTCCTGCGCTTAGATGTGGAAGCGACGCTCCACCTGGTGCCCTTGGGATGGATGGGGGCCCACAGTGCTGCTCCCGGACAGCCAACCCCCAGGCAAGGCCAGAGGACCACCCCATCCCTCCCCCAGGAGGCAGAGCCTCACCTCTGTGACAGATTCATCTCCTTGGCCACTCGCTGGGACATGGCCACAGCAGCCACTCGGCGGGGCTCCGTGACACCAATCATGCTGTTGTCGCTGAGGGAGGGAGAATACAACACATCAGCAGTCCTTGGCCAAATCCGTCTGTCCCAAAGTCACACGCGGTTCCATGTCAGGATTCACTACACAGATGTGGCCCCCACCAGGGGTGACGGGACGCACACCAGGTGAGGCACCGCAGCACCGCTTAACAGCAAAAGTGAGCGGCCCACCGTCAGCACACAGAGGTGCTTCGACAGTCACGGCGCAACGGAAGCCAGGCCGCTGCTCACAGGAGGGAGGCCTGGGCAGACCTGGGCCCGCAGCTCCGTGGCTTGGCCTGACCCAGTCGAGCACATGGTCCTCCAGACACAGAACCTACCGAGGGACAGTGGCCGCTTTCCGGGCTGTGCAGAAGAGAGCTCACACAGCAGGTCCGAGGCTGTCCTCTCTAAGCAGGAAGGCCCGCTGATGGGGCTGGCCCCCGGGACCCTGGACCGCAGGAGGGTCCCCCCACTCCCCGGCTGATAAGGGGCTCTCCGTGTCTGGACCATTTGTACAAACAACGCGGTTCATGCTGACCACGTGCTCTCCCTCCGGGGAGTCTGGGATTTGGGAACAGGCCAGGCAGAGGGTGCTGAGGTGACCCTGATAAACAGGCTGGGCACTGAGTCTCTACTGGGCTTCCCAGGAGATGACACTTCACAGGTGCTGTCACAACCCACTGGCTGGAGGAATTTGGCGTGTCCTGTATGACTCCCCCGGGAGAGGGTCCGGAAGCCTGAGCCTAATTCCCCCAGACTCCACTCCACATGCCTTTCCCTTTGCTGATTGTGCTTTGTGTCCTTTCACTGTAATAAATCGCAGCTGAGAGCACCACCATGCGCTGAGTCCTCCTAGCAAACCACTGAATCTGGGGGTGGTCTGGGGGACCCCTGACACACACGGGACAGAAATGCCAACAGGAGGAGACACACCCCATGCATCAGGGACTGACCTAGGTGTTTTACACAAATTCAGTCATTTCATCTATGTAACAACCCTGTGAAATAGGTGCAATTATTATCCCCATCTCACAGCTGAGGAAACCGAGGCCCACAGAGGTTAAGCAGCCTGCCCGAAGTCACACAGCATGTAAACAGCAGAGCCAGGATTAGATCCCTGGGAACCCATGCCTGGAACGACCTTTGGGGACCACATCTCTGTTGTCACCTGAGGGACCTGCGTAGGACCCTGTGCCAGCCCCCACCTGCTGTAGCCTGCTTCGTAGAGAAACTGGGGCACCTGCGTGGTCTTCCCGCTGCCGGTCTCGCCACACACGATGACAATGGGGTGCTCGGCCACTGCCTCCATGATCACTTGTTCTTCAGAGAGAATCGGGAGCTTTAGCCGTTCTTCCTGGCAAGAGAAAGGAAGTCAGCACTCAGGGAACTGGGGGGGGGATGTCCCCTGCAGAAGGGCAGAGGGGACAAGGGGACCCCACTCAGATACAGCAAGACTGTAGGGTGATGTGGTTTCTATAAAGGTGGCAGCTGGCATGTGGACAGCTCCCAGCCACAAGTGAACAGGTGCTCCCACTGGTGACCTGAAGCCTTGACAGGTGGGGAGGGGGACAGAGGCACGGCCCAGGTCCTTTGGAGCGTCAGAACTGATGTCCTCAGGGACAGCCTGGCTGGTGCAGAGGAGACCCTCTGAGACATGGGAACCTCAGCTGTGGCTGCTGGGCATCTATATTTAAGGCACAATCACTTCAGTAAGTAACCTGGCACTAATTTTATCAGAATCGAGGATGTGTGCATAGCAATTCCTCTCCTAGGTACGGACTCTAGAGCAGGGGCTTTGAAACCTTTCCCCTACAATCCACAGAAAGAAGCACATTATATTGTGACCCAGTACACACGCAAACATCAACACGGGTAAGTAAATCTCAGAACATAATGCTGACTAACAAAAAGCAGCATACTGCAGAAAAAGACATATGACATGATGCCATTTATGAAAACAGGCAAACCTAAACAATAAACGGCTTAGGAACATGTGTGTGGAAGAACCACACAGAAAGGCAGGGATGAAGCCAGGGGTAGTGGGGTAGGGGCAGCAGCAGGACATTGGATGGTGGAGCCTGGGGCCCTGCATGACCATGTGGAGCAGAATCCCACACCACCACTCGCCACCAGATGGCGCTGGGCCTTGACCTCACCTAGAAGTAAACCTCTGCAGTGAAGCTCTTTGGGGCTGTCTGTTAGAGCAGGCACTTACCTTGATTAATTCCTAATATATAAGCACACAAATGTACCTCTAACTGACATTACAATTCCACTGAACAGTACTTATTCTTATTTGGAATTACACTCATCTTTTCTATTTTATTTTCACTAAAAAAAAGAGCTGGTCACACCCCACCTGTTTCCACAATCCAATTTATGGTGTGAAACAGCCACTCTAGGGACTCAGGAGCCTTCCCACCTCAGGGCGTTTGCTCACACGGTTCCCAGTGTGGGACCGCACCCCCCTCAGCTCCTGCTGGTCTCTCAGCTCCTGCCCTGGACGCTCCTTTCCCACAGATGCCTTCCCTGACAAGACCAGAACCCCATGCTACACCCTCACAGTGCCCCATCTTTTCCTCCCTGGCTCTTGGCCCCGTCCACGACAGTGTGTGGTCAATGTCAGTGTCCCCTACTGGACTGAGAGCTCCGGAGGCTGGGGATCATTCCATTTCCTGTTCCGACCCACAGCATGTGCTCAGTGGAAACGTGTGGATGGATGGACACAACACCCATCACCCACGATGGGCCAGGCGCTGGCTAAGTGACCTCCTCGCACCCATGATGTCACTAACACCTCCCGCCCACTCTGAGATGAGACAGCCAATGACTCCACCTTGTGGTTTCCTGGGTGCCTTCCGTGGGCCTCGGCTTCTCTTCCCCAACCCTTCTCATCATCATGACAACCTGGTGAGACCCTCATTTACCAGACAAGGAAACCGAGGGAGGCACAGAGAGGTGGACACCTGAGGTAGATGGAGCACCCCCATTCCACAGACGAAGAAAATGAGGCCCAGGAACGAGCTAGAAAGCAGTGGAACCAGCACTCTGCTTCAGGCCAATGGACTCCACAGCCCAGCTCTTGTCCGGATTAGCGGCATCTGGGCCAGGACCCTGCGGTCAGAGGCTGAAGGTGACGGAGAATAGACAGTGATGATAAAGGTGACGCCCACCTCAGCAGCCTGATTCCACACCTGGCCTGCTGTAAGCACATCCTCACACGTCCCCTCATGTCTCTACCACGACCCTCCCAGGGAGGTACGGTCATTCCCCTTTCCAGACGAGGACACTGAGGCACGGGAGGTGACGCCACCTGCCCTAACCACGGGGACGTCCTCTCTGCACCCTCAGCCCCTCACATGCTAACGAGTTCTTATCACAAACACCAGAGCAGCGAACCTGCATTTCGGGGGAGCGGTTCACGGGGATGAAGACGGCGGGCTTTGCGGGGGGCCTGGCCAGGGTGGGGGCTGCAGCCGGAGGAGCCGAAGGAGTCCTGGCTGGAGACGGCTGACTACTGGGTGCTGGGCTCTCGCCCCTGGCCCCCGGCGGAGCTGACGGCTGACGTGCTGCCATCATCCCTGCATCAGCCTCCACCTGCTCAGCAGCCGGGGCCTCGTCGGGTTCAGACTCCACTGAGGACTCAGACTCCTCCTCTTCTGCGTCCTGGTGGCGGCGCTTCCGGTGGGCTCCGCTGAGGCTGCTGACCTTCTCCTGACCCTCGGCTGCGATCTCATCAGACTTCCTGCCAGGAGAGCCAGAAGTCAGGCACGAAGGCCCTAGGATGGGCCAGCTGACCTGAGGCAGCTCCGGGTTGCTGAACCAGAGGCCAGGACTCAAAGGCCAGGCCCTTCCCACCTCAGGGCCTTTGCACATGCTGTTCCTGCTCCCTGCAGATAACTGCCCCCTCGTTTCACTCAAATATCCCCTCTCAGGGAGACTGTCTCTGACCATGCAACCTGAAACACCTCTCCCAGCTCCCTCCGCCCTCTTTTCCCTGCTTTACTGTCTGCTTGGTGCTTACTAGCACTAGGTACACATGTATCTGTTTGATTACTGCCCACCTCCCCACCATTAGAATGTAAGCTTCATAAGGGAAGCTTATTTATTTCTTCACTGTTGTGCACTGCCCTATCCTCAGGGCCTGGAGGAGAGCCGGGGACACGGTTTATACTCAATAAGCAGTCATCACATGCTCAACACTGCTTCCCGGGACCAGGCCAGTACCAACCGGTACCAACGTAAATGAACAGAGCAGGCCAAGGGTAAGACAGCAGAGAGTGGGGTGGGACTCGGCAACCTGTGAGCCCTCCTCCAGGGGCCCTGGCAGGAGGGGAGGGCCGACTCACTCTTTGGTGTGGTACATGCGGGCCCCGGTGCCCAGCTTGGACATGGTGTAGAAGAGTTTCATCTCGGCTTCCGACACCTGGACCTCACTCAGTTTCTGCAGCATCTCTGCTCGCTGGGGGAGGAGACGAGCGGGTGAGGCCCCCGGCGCCACGACCCTCCCTTCAGAGGGGAGGTGTGACCCCAGATAAGAGTTCAGCGTCGCTAACGACACCTACAGAGTTCTTACACTGCAGGTCACAGTGCAATCGCACGGCTGTTGGTGTTCTCACACCAACAGAAGACGTGTGAGCCTGGGGTGGCTCTTCACCCCCTAACGGAGTCTGGGGTTGGATCAGAGGGGCCCTCTCTGCATCAGCGTGCGTTGTGAGAGAAGGTCATCGACTGTCCAGATGCCGTCCACAGGCGACCGAGTGAACAAAGCGGGGCCGTGTATATAAAGCAGCCCCGCCAGCTGCGATTACAGGGGAGCTGCTGTGTGTGACAGGAAGTGGTCCCCCAGCTGCCCCGAGTAAAGCAGCGTGGGGGGGGCCGCCCAGGTGGTTTCTTTCCCCTGGGTGAGTGTTTCATGAGTTTTTGTTTTACTTTTCTTAAAATTATACATTTTATACGTACTTCTGTATTTTTTCACAATCAATAAAAGAAAAAAACAAGGTACAGAACAGCAGAAAAAATACCGCACGGGGTTTAAAAAGGACACACTCCCGGGAGAGCGAGTCTCCCGTGCAGTAAGGGCTCCGGGACCGAGCGTCAGTGCTGCCAGCCGAGCCCAGTGTGTTTCCTGGTGGACACCATGCGGTGACCCCAACGAAAGTCACACGTGAATCTCATGGGGCCTCTGGATCGGGGTTTCTCAGTCTCCACATCACTGGCATTGGGCTGGGTAATCTTCTGTGTTTCCGTGCAGTGCAGCCCACTGAGCAGCATCCTAGGTCTCTACCTGTGAGATGCCAGCAGCGCCCCCAAGTCATCACAACCCTAAATGTCTCGAGACAGGGCCAAATGTTCCCTGGGGGCAAAACCAGCCCAGCTGAGAATCACCGCCCCAGATCCAAACACCAGTTTACAGGAAATCCGGAGGGCAAGGAGTGTGTCTATCTATACCACAGAGATAAAACTGAAAAAACCCAGACTGCGGGAAATTCCACATGACGAACAACCCAATTTCTTCAATAAATAAATTATAAGGGGAAAAAAAGGGACGGGGACAAGTAATAATGTACAACTAAAACCCCACTATGTTATAAACTATTAAGACATCAATAAAAATTAAAAAAAAAAAAAGAGATGAGGTGGGGGAGTATCTATGAAAGCATTGGAGACTCGACCATTTACTGGATATTTGATGATATTTTTTAAGAATTTAGGTGTGCTAATAGTATTGTGGTTATTTAAAATGATCCTTACTTTAGAGATGCAAAGTGAAATATTTATGGATAAAATGTTACGTACAGTGAGTGGGTTGAATGGTGGCCCCCCAAAAGATATGTCCATGTCCCAGACAGTGACCTTATTTGGAAAAAGGGTCTCTGTCAATGTAATTAAGGACCTGGAGATGAGAGCCTGGATTATCCAGGTGGGTCCTGACTCCAAAGACAAGTGTCCTTATAAGACACACACAGAGGAGAAGGCCGTGTGAAGACAGAGGCAGAGATGGGAGGGATGCGGCTACAAGCCAAGTAATGCTTGGAGCCACCAGAAGCTGGAGGAGGCAGGAAGGATCTTCCCCCTGACCTGCACAGGGAGCACCGCCCTGCCCACACCTGGATTTCAGACTGCTGGACTCCAGAACTGTGGTCATCTGTTGTGGCAGCCACAAGAAACTAATCCAGATTTATGCGACCCAGGAGGAGGGAAAGTGACCAGCAGCACGGACACCCCAAGGTCAACCACGGGGTGATAACTATTGGAACTGTGTCAGGTACACAGGAGTTCGTTACACTATTTTCTTTACTTTTGTATATGTTTTAATTCCCCATTACAAATGTTTTCCTTAAAATACTAAGGAAAAAAACATTAAAATTCTCCAGAATAAAGTTAAAAAATAAATAACACAAAATGATTATAAAAAAAAAAAAGATGAGCAAACTGATTAATGACTCCCCAGTTAACAAACACTTGGCCTCAACAAACCTCAGCCCATCCCAGACTGACAGAGACCCAAGCAGCATGGCCCCTGGAGGACTGGAAGGTTCTGGAGCTGTGTGTCCGACAGAGGGGCTGCTAGCCCCAATTACTTTGAATTTAAAGTAATTATACATTAAACTAATTTCACATTAAAAATTGAATTCCTTGGCCACAGTAGCCACATTTGAAGTGCTTAAGAGCCACATGTGACTAGTGACTACTGTACTGGATTGTGCAGACTCAGAACATGCCCCTCATTCCAGAAAGTTCTACCGTACAATCCTGCTGCATCCCTCTCCAGTCTGGAGAGCCACGTGCAGACCCTGACAGAGCAGGCATACCTGGCTCTTTTTCTCCTTCTGTTCTAAGATTTTCTGCAGCACTTTCCGCTCTTTCTTGGTCAGAGGCTTCTTCTCCTTCTTCGACAGGGGAGGGGCCTTGGTCTTCTTTTTCTTCTTCCCGGGCAGAACGAGCGCATTGCTTGCATCAACTCCTTTCAACGTGCCCTTATCTGAAAAGACACGCTTGCCTGACCCCCAGCCTCAGAGGCGGGGAGTGCAGACGCTTGCGACCCTCGAGATTCTGCATTAATGACATTTTCCTCTGGGGCAGACCGGTCCTGCCTCTCACGGGCCCTCCCGCCCCACATGTGAGCCGCCTGAGCACTACACAGTCCCGTCACGTGTTCACTCAATTCGTCTACCCAGCACCTGCCACGGGCCAGGCTCCGCTGTGGGCCAGGGCACCTCCATCCCAGTTTGTATGGGGGGCGGGTACCAGCAAGGAGGACAGTGCCTCCTCACAGTGTGGTCCCACTCTCGGCGGGTCCACGAGGTCAGAACTATTTTTGTAACAATACCATGACGTTCTAAAGAGTGTGCAGTGGACTAAGTATTGAGTTTGTGTCATATCTATTTTTAAATGTCATAGTTTGAAAGTATACAGTCTAGACCAAAATTCAGCTATCATATTACTCTTCCACTCAACTCACTGCAGCAGCTTCGGGAGGAGGGCCCTTGGGGAGCACCTATTTCTGCCTGACATCTAAAGCTAGAATTCTCTCTCCAGTGTCCTCTATGGGTAGTGTCTGACTCTTATTAACTGCTCAGGCTTTGTGTGTCTTTATTTACGTTACAAAGTGTAGGAGAGGTTGAGTGACCCTCAAGAAGAATGAGACAGTTTTAACCAACGCACGCTATCCGTTCTGCAGTTCTCAAATAGAATTAAATGCAGAAAAAAAAGGTGTACAGCGGTATTTTCCAGGGGCTCCAAATTACGTGTCACGTTGCTGCTCTGACGGCTAAAGGAGCATGCGCTTGCATACGCCTGTGTTTCAAAATTTCTCAGTTTTAATTTCTAACATGGTAAATATCAATAGATATAACCCACATAAACAAAAAGCACTTTGGGACTCTCAAATTTTAAGAATGTAAAAGAGTCCTCAGTCCAAAAGATTTGAGAACTGTGCCACAGGAAAAAAAAAAATAGGGATGCGATAAAGATAAAAATAAGTGGGTAGTGATACTGGATCTGTGGTCGGGGAAGGCTCTCTGAAGAAGCCCATCTGATTTACGCTCTTATAAGATCCTCTGGCCCCTAAGAAAGGCGGGGATACATGGAGATGTCTTGTTCTGAGGTGAGAAACCACTTTCCCCAATCTTTGGGTCTAAGAGACCTTGGCCCCTCTGCTCTGATAGCCCAGTTCCAACTGTCAGCCTGGGGTCTCCCGTCCTGAGCTGTCACTGCTATTACAACGGATGATGCCCATCACAGGACACGTCGCATCTCCACTTTTCAAAGCATTCTCGTTTCAGTCATAAACATATTCTCCCAAAATACCACCTCCAAAAGTCTGATAGCAGGTGGGATGGCTATTACTACTGGACCCATTTTACAGAAGAGAAAACTGAGGCACAGAGATGTTAGACGATTTGCTTCAACTCCCAGCCTATCTGTGCAACTTCTGGGGAGGGAATTCAGACTCCGGATTCCCACCCTGATATTCTTTCCTACAACCTCGTTGCCCTCCAGGTCCAATGAGTGACAGTGGAACAGAGGCCAATTAGTGGGTTGAGGGAAGCAGGCTTCTCTAGGGGCTCTGGCTCTCCATCCCTCCATCTCCACCATCTAGGCCCACTCTTTCCTAAATCGACATGGACCTCAGGGAGCATATACAAGTGCTTGGAATACACTCGGTTTCAGGGGCCTGTAAGACAATTTTGAACCCACTCAATCACTTCACCCCAATCTCCTCCGAAACTGGCCCCTTCAAGGTCATCGATAGCCTCCCCAGGGTTATATCCAGTGTTCTTCCCTCCCTCTTTGACCCCACAGCAACAACTGACGCAGACAGTGGGTCCTTCTCCATGGTCCCCCGGACAACCACACTGTCCCAGCGCTCTCCTCCCACCTCGCAGGCTGCTCCATCTCCTCCTCACTCCCCTCTCCTCCAGGGCTGGACTCAGCCAGCTAATCCAGTCTGTGCACTTTAAATAAACACCGTTTATTCACAGATGATCCCAAACTGCTACCTCCACCAGGACTTGCCTCTCTTGAGCATCCGAGTCAGCAGCTGCTTGCCTACCCTCTCTACCTGGATATCTAACAGGCCCCCCAAACCACTCGTATCCAAAACCAACCTCTTGGTCTCCCCCCAAAGCTGCCCAACCCTGCCTTCTCCAGAGGCTGGGCCCAATGCCCAGGAGTCATTCTTGACATGCTCCTTGTTCAAACCCTGTCAGCTCCACCTTCAAAATACATCCTGAATCCTGCCACCTCTCACGTCCTGTGCAGCTGCCTCCCTAGTCCAGGCACTGACTCCCGCCCTAGCGAGCACACTCAACAGCCTCCTCACTCATCACCCCGGCTCTGCCCTCTACTGCTTTTCCTCAACACAGCAGCCCAAGTGATGCTGTGAAAACACAAGCCCGTGGAGTGTCCCTCCTCTGCTCTAAATGCTCCCATCGCCACTGTCCTCGCCATGACCCACAAGGCCCTACATGATCCTGATCCCATTTTTAATTTCATCTCCCCCCAGCCATTCTGGCCACCTCTGGGTCTTGACTCAAATAATGCTTTCTCAGTGGGGCCTCCCCGCCCAGTCCATGGAACACTACAACCCACCCGAACACCTCTTCTGCTCCATCTCCTGAGTCACATCCACACAACATTCTACATATTTTATGTGTTTATCTTTGCCCATCTCGTGCCAGGAGCATCTAAGCTCAGCAGGGCACCGAGTTTTCAAAAAATCTCCTCTTCTGTGATGTCTCCTAGAATAGTGCTTGGCACATAGTAGGTGCTCCTACTAAAAAGGAGTCTGAGCAGAAACGTCAGGCAGCCTGGGGCTGAGCAGACACTGGGCTGAAAATAGAAATTTAGGGGTCACTGGCAACGAGATTATAATCGAAACCATCGGAATGGATGGAATTACATTTTCTTGCCCCGATTCCCCACGCTGCTATACTAGGACCCCGGGTGTTGTCCCGAATTCGCTATTAAATTCGGGACAATCACTGTCACTGTCCCCCCTCCTTTGGACCATCTGAGAGGGGGTCTTCTCTGGTCCCCCGCCCCGGAGTCGCCGAGACAGGGCACAGTCCGGAAGCCCATCGGCCCCCACTGCCCAGTCCTCGCCGCGAGGCCCTGGGGGGTCCCTCCCCCCGAAACCCAGCCCCGGTCCCGGGACGCCTTACCCTCTAGTTCCAGCCGCACGGGGGGCGGCTCGGGGGGGCCCTTCGAGGGGCCGGGGGCCACCTGCTGGCGCCCTCTGACGTTGTACCGCCGGTGGAGCTTCCCCATGACGCCCCACTACTGTTCGGTTCCGGCCGGGATCACCAGCAGCGCACCCCAAAGCCCAGCCCACGTGAGCACCCAGACCACCCGCTCCGGCTGCGAGACTTCCGGAATGAGCTGTCGCGAGAGCTGGGACTAACCGGGCCCGCGAGGCGACGGCTGGGGGCGGGGCCAGTCCGGGGGTGGGGCGGAGCCTGTCGGGGCAGGGGCGGGGCCAGTTTAGAGGCGGGAGCCAGGCCTGAGGTCCCAGCAGAGGACAAGTGTAAAGTCCTTGAGTCTCTGAGCCCGAATTACCTACTAATACTAATTTGGCTCCTAATACAAACTTCTTCCCTCCCTTTTTTGCTTATTTGCATTTTCTGATATTCCTAAGAAACATGCGTCAGTTGTGTCATAAAAAGGTACTAAATATTTCCATTGCAGGGACAGATAGAACTGAAAGAAGAAGGCGTCTATCAGACAACTTGAAACCCTCATGACCACATCACACTGTCGCGCACTCGGAAATAATGTATTTTCTGAATCCTGTAATTATCTTACAAACAGAGCGGTTATATTATGTAACCTTTTTTCTGTTAAAAGCATTAACTCGTTAAGCGCAAACATTTAAATTATATCACAAAAAAGAGGTCAAGGCAGTAGGAGTTATTTTAGAATTTTAGAAAGGATAGTTATTTTTTTAAATGACTTAAAGTTACTGCCCCAGGAAAAACATTTGAAGGATCTAGAACAAGATCTGGCTGCAGAGTAGGTAAGCAATAAATAGTTGTTGGATGTAAGAATGAATAAATAAATGAAGAGCGTGACTGAATTTGGATAAGTTCCCCTCCTCGCAAAAAAAAACCCCAAAACAAACCCCACAAACACACAGGTGGTGCATGAGAGGGCTTAGATAGTATACATATGAACATGTTTTTAAAGGTGTATATTAATTTAAAAGGATTTTGAGGGAAAAAGTATAATTAGCATATCAAACCTGTATTTTCATGGGTTTTATTGCTTAGGATGACAGTGATCCAGTTTCTTTTAAAAATATGTTTATTTAAGTAAATAAAAAGTGTGTTGGGGGAGGGCAAAAGGGGTAAAGGGGCATACATGTATGGTGATGGATAAAAACTGGCACGCAGTCCAGTCGATGCCCAGACCAGGTGAACACGATGCAGTCTACACAGAAGCTGAAATATAATAATGTACCCCTGAAATTTACACAAGCCAATATGACCTCAACAAAATAATGTTTTTAAAAAGTGTGTCCATTTTTAAGTTATTAAGTAGGTATTAGAACATTCTCCTATATTTTCTTCTAAAATATTATATATTAAAGGATTATCTCCAGGAGATGTAAAGAACATTGTATAAAGCAAGAAGAAAAAGACATATATACACAACAACATGAATCTCATAATGTTGAACAGAAGAAGTCAATCACAAAAGATCATACTGTGTGATCCCATTTCTGTAAAGTTCAAAGCCAGGCAAAATGAATCCCCTCAATTTTGGAGAGGGACACAGTGAACGGGAGAGGACAAAGGGAGCCTTTCTGGGAAGCTGGTAAAGTCCTATTTCTCCATCTGGGTGCTGGTTACCTTGAGTATTCAATTTGTGAAAACTCATAGAGAGGCACCTTTTGATTTGTGCATTTTTCTGTTCATATGCTATACTTGATTTAAAAACTTTACTTTAAAAAAAGAAGATAAACAACACAAGAAAAAATGGTCAGAGGATATTAACAGGCAAATCACAGAAGAGTAGATCACCTGGCCAATAAATGCATGAAAACTTCACCAGGAATCCAGAGAAATGTTAAGTTCAAAAACGAGATATAATTTTTTTTTGGATTGGCAAAAATTAAGTTTCATTTTCCTGATTGTCTCAAAAAATGTCTGGTTAGACATGGTTTGTTTGATTTAGGATGCAAACAAGGCTCTTGCATTGCATTTGGTTATTATGGCTCTTAAGTCTTTTAGAACCAATGATCCTCCCCTCCCTTCACTTTTTATGCCATTTATTTGTTGAAGAAACTGGGTCGTTTGTCCTGCAGAATGCTTCACATTCTGGATTTGGCTGATTGCTTCTGCCGGTTCTAATTTTGCCTCCATCTCCCATATTTCCGCGAAAACTGTTGGTTAGATGTAGAGGCCAGAGCGGCTAGCGGCTCCAAGTGCTTTGGCAAGAATCCATCATAGATGGCGCTGGTACCTCCTGCTACTAAGATTGGCGGGTCCAAGTCAGGACAACTTGGCCCCTCCATTTTCAAGTTCCCCAGCAACTGTCACTTCTTGGTTTTAGTCTCTTGATGACGGTCGCCTGGATCCATCATTTCATTAAGAGGTGCAAAATGATTTTCTAATTCTCTCACTCCCTTTTTTTTACTAGCTGGACTTACCTAAGAGGAACTTTCCCTCCTCAACTATTTTGGGATTCAAACACAGTGGGTTCAGAAAGAGCAGGTGAGGTGCCTGATTCTTTCCCTTTATCTGAACATTTCAGAAAGAATGAATGCCCTAGTGCCCTTGCCATCAGCAATGGTGCCCAATTATTGGGCACCATTATAAACTCAATGATACACAATATGTATATTTCATATTTTCCAATCAATTGCAGTCATTACCCTTGCTGAGGCTGTTGCAAGTTTTACAGGCACGGGTTGCTTTTTACAGAAAAGTTAAAAATAGAAATTATTTTTTTAAAAGGTTAAAACCCCACCAGTTCAGGGAGGGCTTGGCGGGAGCGGGGAGACAAAGCAACCTCGAGCCGCTGCCGCCCGCTCAGCCAGGTCGGGGCCGGGTCCCCGCGTCCGGGGGCGGGGCGAGGCGTGGGCAGGGCCGTCGCGCCTTTGCGCGCGGGGCGGGGCAGGTGGCGCAGCGGCGGCGGCGGCAGCGGGCAGAAGCGAGGCGCGCGGCCCCGAAGCGCGCCAACGCGGTCCCCGCCGGAGCCGCGGCGTCCCCCGGTGCGGCCCTCGCCCCTCTCCCGCACCCCGATCCCGCCGGCCGCAGGATGGGCGCGCGCGCCTCGGGCGGGCCCCGGGCCCGGGCTCGGGCTGGGCTCCTGCTGCTGCTGCTGCTCGGGCTGCTGGCCCCGGGCGCTCAGGGGGCGCGGGGCCGCGGCGGCACCGAGAAGAACAGCTATCGCCGCACGGTCAACACCTTCTCGCAGAGCGTCAGCAGCCTGTTCGGCGAGGACAACGTGCGCGCGGCTCAGAAGGTGGGCGCCGGGCCCGCGCCCGCGGTCACCTTGCCCCGGCCGCCGCGCACCTGGCGCCGGGGGCCGGCCTGGGCCGTGCGCGGCCTCCGGGGGGGGGCTGCCGGCCGGCTGGAGCGCGGCAAGAGGGGTGCCCGGGCCGGGGGCTGGGTGCCCGGCCTGCGCCCTGGGGCCTTCGACTGCAGCCCCCCGCCCTGCCCGGCCAGTGTCGGGTCTGGAGGCCGTTTCGGGCGCGGGGCCTCGGGGCGCCCTCTCCTCCGCGCGGCGCTTCTCCTTGGACCTTGCCCCCTAGGACGGCGCGCCGGGGGCCTCCCCTGGGCAGCGCTGACGCCGGCCGCGCCTCTCATTCATTCATTCAGCACGTTTGAATGAGCACCTACTGTGAGCCAGGCACCGCCCGCCCGGGGTGCGCCCTGCCCACCCGCGCCCTCGCCCCGCGCTGCTGCGCTCTCGCCTACAACCCCGCATTTCGTCTAGCCTCGCATCCGAACCACTTCCCCTCAGCACCTTGGGCCCTCCTCCTTCTGCTTTAAAGATATTTGGGCTTTTTTTTTTTTTTTTTTTTTTGTACTTCGCAAGAAAAGAAAAAGGGAGTAATGCAGTCTGCTCTGTCGCTTTGGCAACCTGGCACAGTAACCCTTCTGAGCACCTACTGTGTGCCGGGTCCTTCTCGTGGAGCTTTTTGTGTACTTTGGAGCTGTTTAGGAACCTGCAGCCCCCTGGGAATGGTGTTGAGCGCTCAGGAGGAGCGTGGGAGGCTCCCTGGCCGGCCCTCTGGAGCTGAGACAGGCGCCCCATTGGGGCAAAAGTCCACAGAGCAGCACTGGAGAAAGGGGAAGTGAGTGGGGGACGGTTGCAGGTGGTACTGTGGTTTTCTGAGTACAGCCGTTGCCGTTCCTCCTATTAATTCCTTTGCTCCGTGCTAGCCCTGGGGTTTTGGAGTGGAGAGAGAGAAGTTTGGGTTCAAGTTCGGACTCTACCACTTACAAGTTGGCTGGCTTTAGGCAAGTGGCTTCACTTCTTCCAGCCTCAGTTTCTTTATCCGTTAAATGGGGATAATAATAATATCCCCTTAACTATGAGGTTGTAATTGTGAATTGTTGGTACTTTCCCGGCCCAGAATAATGGCTGAATCAGTGTCCGCTGTTACTGTTATATATCCAGGCCAAGGTGCCAATCAGCGTTGCTTAGCTGGACTTTCAGGGTTAGAAAAAGTTTTCTGGTGCTTGAGGTGGAGGGGAAAAAAACAACATTAAAACCCAAGATATTCTTACAGGATAAAATGAAAGACAGGTTATTTTGTTAGGAAAACTGTCACTTCTGACCACCCTCTCCTATGGGTGTGCAGATGCCTCTTGTGGAGGGAGGTTGTGGGTTCTGGGGGGAGAGAGCTCTGTAGGTGGCCAAGGAGGGAGAAAGCATGACCCGACCCTGAATGCTAAAAGATCGCCCTCCAGGCGGCCTGGCATGAGGGATGTGAGAAGGTGAACCTGCACGTCTGCGGAAAGCGTTTGTTTTAGAGCAGAAAGAAGTCTGATTTTGTGCAGGTTAAGTGCGAGCAACCCATGTCTCAGCTCATGGTTCTGTGCGAATCCAGGGTCCACAGACGTGAAATTCAACGTGGACATTGAAGGGCTTAGCCTCTGGGTTGGCATCCGTAAGACAGCTGTATTCTGGCAAGGAATCTGAGTATCTCGAGGTCAGGACTCTTTCTGGGGTAAACCAGGGTTTGTACCTTCAACAGAGACGTGATAATTCTAACTTTATTTGTTCAAAATGCACTAAGTGCTTTTTTTTTTTTTTTTTGTGGGGAAGACCAGCCCTGAGCTAACATCCGTTGCTAATCCTCCCCTTTTTGCCGAGGAAGACTGGCCCTGGGCTAACATCCGTGCCCATCTTCCTCCACGTTATATGGGACGCCGCCACGGCATGGCTGACAGGCAGTGCGTCGGCGGGCGCCCGGGATCCAAACTCGCGAACCCCGGGCTGCCAAGCGCGGACGAAACCGCTGCGCCACCGGGTGGCCCCGCACTAAGTGCTTTTATAGGTAGACAAACTCATTTAATCCTTAGAACAACTCTATGAGGTAGGTACTCATATTGTTTTCATTTATGGATGGGGAAACTGAGGCACAGAGGGGTGAAGTGACTGGTTCCAGGTGAGACTGAGTGGCAGAGCCAGGATTTGGACCCAGGCAGGGTGGGCCTGGAGCTCACAGTGGTGCCCTCCTCGGGCTCCCTGCCTTGTGACCCTTCCTGGTTCCCCTAATCAGTGCAGCATCTAGAATTATTTTATTTCCTGCTGAGTGTAGCCCAGACCAGCCAGGCTTGGGCAAGATTGTTTTGTTAATCTTAATTAAAGGAAAACTGGGTCTGCTAGCAACTGTAGTTTCCAGCGCCCCTGGGTTTGCTAATTAGAGCCAGACCTGCTTGGTGGGTTGTGAAGTTTGAGGGTGTTTAAAGAAACACCCCGTATTCTAATCTAGGACACATCTAAAATAAACCCACCACTTTTGGGTTTGCAGCGTAGGCCTTGCTGTCCAACAGACATGGATTCGAATCCCAGCTCTGCTTCTCACTAGCTCTGTGACCTTGGGCCACTTGTCCTATTCTGGACATTTCATATAAATGGAATCATACAATATGACTGGATTCTTTTGCTTAGCATAATGTTTTCAAGGTTCATCCATGTCCTAGCAGGTGTCAGTGCTGCATTCCCTCTTATTGCTTTTTATTTACCCATTCATCAGTTGATAGACATCTAGGTTGTTTCACTTCATATAATGCTGCTAAGAACACTCCTGTACAAGTTTTTGTGTGAACATGTGTTCTCAATATTTTGGGTATATACATAGGAGTAGAATTGCTGGGTCATATGGTAACTAACATTTCAAGGAACCGCTGTGCAGCTGTACCATTTTACAATCCCACCGGCAGTGTACGAGGGTTCCCGTTCCTCCACATCCTCACCAACACTTGGTGTTGTCTGTCTTTTGATTGTAGCCATCCCACGGGGGCTGCGATAGTATCTCATTGTGGTTGTGGCTGGCCAGCTGTCTTTTGAAATGTCCCATAGTGTGTATTGTCCGATTATTTCCTTGGGGTTAGATTGAGGGCATACAGTTCCAGCAAGGATTCTGCATAAGGGGTTTCATCCTTGCCGTGCAGCACATCGGGGCATGTGGTGTTGGTGTGTCCCTTTACTGTGACCTTTGGTTGAGGCTCAGAGGACCTTCTGCCCCGGAGTCTCCTTTGTGATTCGTTCGTGACCCGTATGTCTGTTCCAGCATTTTTAGTCCATGTCACCTTTGCATCTCATTGTGCTCTTCAGATGCTTAGGCAATCTCTGAACTACAGAAACTCTTGTCCCTTCTCTGATTTGCTCATCAAGACACATTTGCCCTTATGGCCTGCTTTTCCTTGGAGCCAGTTTGCGTGTGCCTGGGGAGCTGTGACGGGGGTGAGGAGAGAGTCGGGTGGAGTTGGATGTAAGAGAAAGCGTGATGAAATCCCAAGCTGGGCTAATCTTGTCCCCTCCCACGGCCATGGCCACCGGCCTCCTCAGTTCGTTCACCTGAATCTTCCTTGTTTTAGCTTTTCATCCCCAAAATTGTCCAACATACACCAAGGGAGGAAGAATTATATAATGAACCCCCGAACCTGTCACCCAGGGCTTCTGTTGATCAACTTGCTGCCATTCTCGTTACATCTATCCCCCCATGGAAAATTTTTTAAACCTGGAATAGTATTTTAAAGCTAATCCAAGACATGTTAGTTCACCTTTGAATACTTCACTCTGCATCTTTAACAAATAAAAAGTTTGTAAAGTCGTGACCACAACACCAGGATCGCAGCTCATGACAATTCTTGGTTGACTAATCCGAGTTCATTTTCCGATGTCCCTGACTGACTCAATATTCTTTTTACAAAATTTCTTCGTTTGAATTGGGGTCCAAACAAAGTCTACACTTGCGCTTAACTGATATGTATTTTAAGTCTTTCTCTTTTTAAATATCTTTATTTTGTAGAACAGTTTTAGATTTATAGAAAACTGAAAATATAGTACAGAGTTCCCCAATACCCCACACCCATTTCCCCCCTCGTTAACATCTTACGTTTTTATAGTACGTTTGTTACGCTAATGAACCAGTGTGGGTACATCATTGTTAGCTAAAGTCCATATTTTATTTAGATGTCCTTGGTTTTTACCTGATGTCCTTCTTCTGCTCCAGGATCCCGTCCAGGACACCACATGGCATTTAGTTGTCGTGTCTCCTTAGGCTCCTCTCTCTGTGACAGTTTCTCAGACTTTCCTTGGTTTGGATGACCTGGCAGTTTTCAGGAGGACTGATCGGGGATTTTGTAGGATGCCCCTTGATTGGGATTGGTCTGACAGTTTTCTCCTGATTAGACTGTGGTTATGGGTTTGGGGAGGAAGAGCAGAGAGGTAAAGTGTCATTGTCACCACATGTGTCAAGGGCACGTACTCAACATGATTTCAGTTGCTTTTTGTTTTAAACTCTCCTGCTCTCTCTCCTGTGTTTTTTGCTTCAAGGCCCGTTTACCTGATGGAGAAGCCGGGCCATCTGCCCTTTAGCCATCTCCACGTTTGCATCCTCATGGTGGTGCCCCTGTTTCTCCACCCCTGATTCCCATGAACCCAGAGCGAGGCCCAGGGGCCTCATCCGAGTCAGGTTCGGTTTTTCACCTGATTTCGGTGACCTGCTCTGGGCTGCGTTCTAACTCCCTGTATTGGTCTGCTAGGGCTCCAAAACTAGGTACCACCGACGGGGCGGCTTAAACAACAGGAATTTACTAGAAATCTGAGGTCAAGGTGTCGGCAGGGCTGGTTTCTCCTGAGGCCTCTCTCCTTGACTTGTGGACAGCCGTCTTCTCCCCGTGTCCGCACACGGTCATCCCCCTGTACATGTCTACGTCCTCATCTCCTTTTCTGATAAGGACACAAGTCCTGTTGGATGAGGGCCCACCCGTGTGACCTCATTTTACCTTAATCACCTCTTTAAAGACCCGCTCTCCAAATCCAGTCACATTCTGAGGTGCTGGGGGTTGGGGTTCAACGTAGGAATTTTGGAGGAACACAGTTCAGCCCAGAACGCCCCGCTTGGGGCTCCTGTGTCTTCACCGAGACAGCGTGGGCCGAGGTGTCACCCTGCAGAGCTCTAGGCAGAGCAAGCAGTGCCAGCCCTCATGGGAGGGCGAGTTCTCCGGTGCTGGGCTAAGGAGGCCAGCGATAGGCCCCTCCCTGCCCGGCCAGTTCTCGGGTGGGCCCGTCCTGAGCGCTGCCAGGTCGTGCCTGGGCGTGTGGCTCTCAGGCGCCGCAGGTTTCTCAGCACCTGCTTGAAGACGTGCGTTACGTGGGTAGGTGATTGCTCAGTCTGGAGCGAGCGCCAGGTCGCCCAACCATTCCCGCATCGGCCAGAAACAACCCTGGGGCTCCAGTGCCCGGGGCGCTTGCCATGTGCTGGCACATGCTGGGGTCGTTACAGGTTCTCCTGTGCAGTCCTCTCCTAGCCCCATTTTACAGCTGAGAAAACTGAGTCCCGGAGAGGTTCATCAGCGTGAGCTGTACTGTCTCTTCCTTCCCGAATAGCTGCTTCCTCAGCCCCTTTCTAGGGGAGTTGGTGCCATTTTAAAGGCCCAATATCCTTTTCTCACAAAAGCCATGGTGTGGAGCCCTCTCTTTTCCCCTCCATTGGAATAGATTATAAAAATTGCTATCCATTGACCAGTGTGTACAAATTGTACGTACATTAAAGAATTGTGACAGTATAAACAAGATCTGGTGTATCTGTAAAATGGAATGCTATTTGGCAATAAAAAAGAATTAACTACTGATTCATGCTACAACATGGATGACCCTTGAAAATGTTATTTTGAGTTAAAGGAGCTGGGCACAAGAGGTCAGGTATTGTATGATCCCATTTGTTTGGAAAGTCCAGGAAAGGCAAATCCGTAGAGACAGAAAGGAGATTAGTGGTTGCCTAGGCTGGGGGAGGAGGGAATGGGAGAGACTGCTGATGGGGACAAGGCTTCTTTTGGGGCAATGAAAATGTTCTAAAATTAGATTATGGTGATGGTTGTGAATATTCTAAAAACCACGAACCTGTCCACTTTAAAGACATGAGCTTAATGGTATGTAAATGATATGTCAATAAAGTTCTTTAAAAAAAAATTATAACTAAACCAATGCCAATGTGCCTTCTACCTGGGTAAAGATACATCCCCCGCCTCCCCCCACCTACCTACCCCACCAAAGAGAGGGGCTTGTCACCCTCCTCTCTGATGTGTATACTTCCTTCTGGCATTCTCCACTGCATCTTTGGTGTTTTTTTTATGTCAACTCTCCCATTATTTTTTTTAACCTTCCATTTTTTTCTTTCCTTTTTTGCTGAGGAAGTTAGCCCAGAGCTAACATCCATGCCAATCCTCCTCCACTTTATATGTGGGTCGCTGCCACAGCATGGCTGACAAGTGGTGTAGGTCTGCGCCTGGGATCCGAACCTGCAAACCCCAAGCCACCCAAGTGGAGCACGCTGAGCTCAACCACTAAGCCACTGGGGTGGCCCCTTCCATTTTTTTTTATAGCAGTTTTATTGAGGTATAATTCATGTACCATACAATTCATCCATTTAAAGTGTACAATTCAATGGTTGTTAGTATATTCACAGAGTTGTGCAACCACCACCACAGTCAATGTTAGAACATTTTCATCATCACAAAGAGAAATCCTGTACCTTCTAGTGATCACCCCCGCCCCAGCCCTAGGCAACCACTAATCTTTCTGTCTCAATGGATTTGCCTGTTCTGGACATTTCATACAAATGGAGTCATACAACATGTGGTCTTTTGTTTCTGGTGTCCCTTAGAATCATGTTTTCAAGGTTTGTTGATGTGGAAGCATGTAACAGTACTTCATTCCTTTCTTATGGCCAAATATTATCCCATTGTATGGGTGGGCCAGGCTGTGTTTATCTGTTCATCAGCTGGTGGCCACATGGTCTTTAAATATAAAAATCCCTTTAGTGCAATTACCTAAGGCTAAAAGGGTGATGTCCTTGCAGGACATATTGGGGTCAGCGCTCTGTCAGAATATTGGATGGCGGTAAGAATTTTGACCATTTACCAAGTGCTCAACTCATTTCACGTGAATATCCCATTTAACGGTCAAATAACCAGATGGGGTAGTTACGATTACCTCCATTGGTTAGCTGGGCCCCTGGTCTATATTATATGTAACATGCCCATGGTCACCTAGCTGGTAGTAAGAGGCAGAGCTGGGATTTGAACCCAGGTGGTTAGATTCCCAGGCTGGTGCTCGCTCAGCCAAGCCACAGTCCTGCACGGAAGTCACTGGCATCCTCTGTCCTCCTGGTTGCTGGTTCAACCCTGCGCCTCCTTTTCCCCCTGTCCTGGAGGAATGATCCAATTTAAAATGCTGTAGCCAGTTCACTTTGAGGCATTTATCCTCCACTTGTGAGCCAAGGGCACGCGTACAGGGTCCTGTTGCAGCTCTCCCATTCGCTGTAATCATGCAGCTTGGGAACAACCTAGGTGTCCATCCGTAGGGGATTGGTTCAGCAGCTGCAGGGGTACCATCTTTAAGAAGACTGAGGCAGCTCTGTACGGTCTGAGGTTGAGTAACCACCAAGACAGAGTGTTCCAGGAGAAAACCTGCAGAACTATACACATAAGCTGCCGCTTGTGGGAAAACAGTTGTCTATGCCGTTATCGCTTGGTGCATCTAAGTGAGTGAGTGATGATGGTGCCTCTGGAAGGGGATTTGGGTTCCCGGGGAGTGAGACGGGAGACTTACTTTTCACTGAATTCCCACTTGTAGCTCTTTTTCACCATGTATATAGATATCACGTATTCTAATGAATAAGGGGAAATGAGGCCGCACCTCATCTTCTTATACTTGTCGCCCTGTGGTTCTCCAGAATCACCTGGAAAGCAGCCCTCTGAGGCCCCTTAAAGTCCTTAAAGCCGGGCAGGGCGTGGGTCTCTATCACTTCCACGTGCCCAGTGTGGGGGGAGGCTGATACAGCTCGAGTGTTGGAACCACGTCTAGGTGAAAGGTTGGGGGCGGAAACTCCTGCCGTTTAAAAATGAGAAATCAGGCAGAGGAAGGCCGGGGCCTTGACAAGAGGGGGTGCAGGACTCCGGGAGAAATGGGAATTGGGGCGAAGTGGCCTTGCAGAGAGCTCTCCCCTCCCGTGGCTGCCACCTGGCCCGAGGGAGGGAGGCGTGACCAAATGTCGCTCAGTTCCTGGCCTGCCCACCACTACTCTGAGCTCGAGTCTGTCCCCCGGGCCCCTCGGCCACTCCTGGTGTGGCCTGGCTCATCGGGGGCTGTTTTCCCATTGAAGCGTAAACTAATGAGCCTGTCTGGACCAGGAAGAAGGGAGCGTGGCCGAGGCGGGAGTGACCGTCCGCTTGTTTCTGCAGTTCTTGACCAGGCTGACCGAGAGGTTCGTGCTGGGAGTGGACATGTTTGTGGAGACGCTGTGGAAGGTTTGGACGGAGCTCTTGGATGTTCTCGGACTTGATGGTAGGTGTTGGGGGCATCCACTTAAGGCGCTGGTTTATTCTAGTGATTCTCAAAGCGTGGCACCACAGCGGGTGGCGCAGGAAGTGACTTGGGAGGGGGTTCGTGAGGACGTGAATGAACATTCTTTGTTGTAACAGTTGCACGTATAAATGGCCCATCAAAGCTGGGAGTCACAGACGCTACCTGGGCTCAGGTGCGAGTCTGCCCCCAGGTAACCGCAGGCGCCAGAGGTGGAGGTCTCTGGCCTGTTGGGATCTTGAACAAACTACTCCAGTCATTTAGGCGGAAAGGGATCTAACCAGAGGACGAGGCGCTCACAGAATCATCAGAGGGGCTGAAGGAGCCACGTGTGACCCCAGGACACTGCGGACCTGGCCTGCGGGCGTTGCGGCCCCCCTCCAGGAGTCAGGGGCTGCTGGAACCGTGGAAATCAAGGACACGTGCCTGGCCCAGGCTCCGCCTTTCTCTGCAGAAAGTCTGCAGTGGCCTGTGCGAGGTCCCCAAGGCCACCCCCAGGGTCGGTGAGCCACGAGGAGCACTCGCAGGACTCAGCACGCGGGGGTGCTCACGGCTCTGACTTATCACAGCGGAAGGACACAAAGCCCGATCAGTGAACGGGCAGATGAGTGGGGTGGGGACCAGGCTCGGGCTTCCAGACCCTCTCCCAGGGGACTCAACAGGACACGCTGAACCCCCCAGCATGTTTACTGGGAGCTGGTCACGTAGGCACCCTCTGCCTGGCACGTCCCCACACCCCAGACTCCCCGAAGGAGAGCAGGCGGTCAGCATGAACCGCGTTGTCTGCACAGACGGTCCAGGCGCAGAGAGCCCCTCATCAGGGAAGGGAGGGAACCCTGCCCCCAGTTTATTAACTCAGTTCTTCTCGGACACTGACCAGACGTGTCACAAATTGAACTCAGTTCTGTGTTCTGCCTGGAGAGCATCAGGTCCCACAGGTCAAGGGCTCAGGCCCACAAGGGTGCTCCCACTTCAGGTGCCAGTTGCGGGTCCAGGTTGTCACCTGTGCTTCAGACCGACCAGCTGTAGATCAGAGGTTCCCACGACCCCCTCCTTGGGTTCAGTTAATTTGCTAGAGCGGCTCACGGAAGGCAGGAAACCAGTCTACTCACTAGAGTCCTGGTTTATTACAAAGGCTGTATGTAACTCAGGAGCAGCCAGATGGAAGAGATGCGTGGGGCAGAGTCTGGGGGAAGGGGCTCGGAGCTTCCATGTTGTCTGAGTTCACCAACCTGGGACTCTCTCTGAACCCCCATCCTTTTGGGTTCTTATGGAGGCCTCGTTACATAGGCATGATCCCATTGGCCATTGGTGATGGAGTCAACCTCCAGCCCCTTTCTGTCCCTGGAGGTCAGGAGGTGGGACTGGAAATTCCAACACTCTAATCACATGGTTGGTCCCCTGGCAGCCAGCCCCCATTTGGGTTGTCTAGGGACTTCCCAAAAGTCACCTGCTTAACATAAACTCAGGTGTGGTTGAAAGGGGCTGGTTATGAATTATCAAGACACCTTTATGGCTCGTATCACTCAGGAAATTCCAAGGGTTTTAGGAGCTCTTGCCAAGAATGGGGACGAGGACCAAATATATATTTCTTATTATAAATCACAACATCACACTTCAGAAATCCAAGTTCCCAGATGCCAGCCAAGGGCCCACCTTGCCAGCAGGCCTTCCCGGAGAGCACAGCCTCAGGCCCCCGTGTTAACTCTTTCCTGGACACATACCTCCTAACTCGGCTTCCTCTCTTGCGCCTGTGGTCCCTTCTCAACAAATCAGCCGGAGAGATTTTTTTCAAAAACATACATCAGGTCAAGTCACTCTTCTTAAAACTGCCCAGTGACTTCCTGTTGCACTTGGAGTGGACACGGGCTTCACACAGGACTGTAAGTCCGAGGATCCGCCCAGCCCCTGGCCTCCGTCCTGTTCTTGGACACGCCCTCCAGTCCCTTAGATGTTCCCTGCCTGGGGCGGTTCTCCAGCTCTTTGCCGGCTCAGTCTTTCCCATCCTGGGTCTCTGGTATGTGACACCTCCTCCAAGGGGCCAATCCTGATTACTCCACGTAAAGGGACCCCGTCGTCTGTTCTCACACTGCCCATTCCTTCTCTTGATGACACTCATCAGCTATAACATCCTGTGTGTGTGTGTGTGTGTGTGTGTGCACGAGCACGTGTGTGTGCGCGCATGTGTATGTGTTGTCTCCCCTCCGGTATCTCAGATCCTGTGAGCAGGGTCTTGCCCATCCCCTCCAGGCTGCACCTGCCACGAAGGGGCCCACCGTTAATAAGAGTTGGAGGAGTGTTGGCCCTGCTGCCTCGCTGCTGGTGTGAGAGGACTTGTGTCCTCCCGAAAGCCCCCGTACCTGTGCTTGTGGCCTTATTTGGGAAGAGGGTCTTTGCAGATGTAGTCAAGTCCCGACGAGGCCATCCTGGCTTAGGGTGGCTCCTGCGTCCAGTCTCTGGTGAACTTAAGAAGAGGCAAATTTGGACACAGATACACAGAAACCCACAGGGAGATGTCAACGATGTGACGATGGAGGCTGAGATTGGAGTGAGGCAGCCAGGAGCCACCAGAAGCTGGAAGAAGCAAGGACCCTCCCCTAGAGCCTTAGAGGGAGCACAGCCCTGCCCGCACCTTGGTTGCAGAATTCTGGTCTCCAGAACTGTCAGAGAATACATCCCTCTTATTTTAAGCTGCCAAGTCTGTGGTCATGTGTGGTCGTATGTTATAAGAGCTCGCAGCCCTGGGAGACTAACTGATAAGCTCTGTTACGTGCAGAATCTCTCGGAATCCTCCCATCGGCCCTTGACACTCCCACCTTACAGATCGGAGACCAGGGCTGGAGGCTGAGCCGCTGGCCCACAGCTGCACAGGTTGGGGCACCCTGGTCCACACCTGCTGTCGTTCCCCCTGGCCACTCAGAGCCGTCTCCAGCCTTGAACCGTTGAGTTCAACCACTGAGAGGCCTTAGGCCAACTTGGGGCAGCTTGCTGCTTGGCCTGAGAATCAGAGGCAGCAGCATGGCCGTGTGAGAGGATGCTGTGCAGCCCGCAGCCCCTGGGGCCGGTCATGGCCCCTCCTGGGAATCAGGCTGAGTCAACACATAACCCGGATACAGCAATCGTGTGCAATCTCGCTTGGAATCCCTATTCACCACCGGCCTGGATTGTTAAACTCGCAGTATTTCCAGCCCTGACCAGTGAGCCCTGGGGAACAAACCTGATTGCAAGAAATTGCATGCGGCTTGGAGTGAAGACCTACAGAGTAGAGACGGCCTTCTAACCACAAGGGAGAGGACCAGCGCGGACTCCTGCAGCAGAACCGTGAGGCCGTGAACACCTGCATTCAAGATGAGGGCAGGGCCGGCCCGGTGGCGCAGCGGTTTAGTCCGCGCTTGGCAGCCCGGGGTTCGCTGGTTCGGATCCTGGGCGCCTGCCGACGCACTGCCTGTCAGCCATGCCGTGGCGGCGTCCCATATAAAGTGGAGGAAGATGGGCACGATGTTAGCCCAGGGCCAGTCTTCCTCAGCAGAAAGAGGAGGATTAGCAATGGATGTTAGCTCAGGGCTGGTCTTCCTCACCAAAAAAAAAAAAAAAAAAAAAGATGAGGGCAGCTGGCACGTTCTGGAGGTAAAAGAACCCACTTCCATGTTATGGTTTTCCCCCTCTTATTTGATGCATAAGCTTCAAAGCATCCGAAGGCCTTTGGAATTTGTGTCTTATGCTTAGAAGTTTGAGTGTGTGAAGGGCTTTACAGGAAGTTATTCCAAAGTTGGATATTCTGCTATAGAATGTTTCCATGAGCACAGTTCTCTAATTTCCTCCTTCAGAATGTTTCAGGGTACGGGTTGAAATGGAGACTCCTTAGTCCAGAGCGGTCCGATAGAAATCGAATGCCAGCCACATATGTGATGTTAAATGTTCTGGTTGCCACATTAAAAAAGTAAAAAAGAAACTGGTGAAATTAATTTTAATAAAGTCTTCTAGTTAACCCAATAGATGAAAAATATTATCTCAACTTGTAATCAATATGAAAAATTATTAATGAGGTGTCTTACATTTTGGGGGATATTAATTCTTCCATATCCAGTCT
Organism: Tapirus indicus; assembly: GCA_031878705.1. Classification (NCBI taxonomy): domain Eukaryota; kingdom Metazoa; phylum Chordata; class Mammalia; order Perissodactyla; family Tapiridae; genus Tapirus; species Tapirus indicus. The sequence continues at coordinate 5,290,255 of CM062938.1, forward strand.
GTATTTGACACAGTGCATCTCGGTTCACGCTCGCCACGTTTCAAGGGCTTGGTGGCCACATGTGGCCAGTGGTGTCCATAAAGGGCAGCACAGTTTTTTCCCACTCCAGATCTGCTGGCTCAAGACACCTTTCTGGGAGATAGAGCACTTGTCCAGGAGTCGGAAGGACGGATTTAAGTCTCCCATCTTTGGCAAATTGTTCGCTTTCTCTGAACCCTCTGAGATCACTTCTAGCAAAATGGGGGAAATAATGAATTCCGCCGCAGTGATGCATCCGGATAGCACCGGGAGTGGATGGACCTGGAAACTGGCTTCCCTGTCTGCCCTGTCCTAGCTGTGGGACGCTGGGCAAGTCCCACTCCGTGCCTGAGTCCTCCTGTGGAAAATGCTACGAATCTCGTCATCACCTCGTGAGGATCGAATGACAATTCATGCAGAGCGGTCGGAACAGCATCTGGCCCATGATGAATGGCTGGTGAAGGAGCTCTGCTCCAAAAAGTAAGTCGTCATGCAGTCTGGGGCCCGCCCGACCTCAGTGCTCTACGCTGGGGGCCGTCCGTGTCCAGCTGTGCAGAGCCAGCCTTCCCCCATCTGCCCATGGGGACTCTACAAATGTGCGGTGACATAAACCCTGGCCAAGCTGAGAAGCACGTCTGCCAACATTCTTTGGTACCTGTTATGGGTTGACTTGTCCTCCAAATTCTTATGTTGAAGTCCTAACCCCCAGTACCCCAGAATGTGACCTGATTTGGTCTTTGCAGATGTAGTTAATTAAGATGAGGTCATGCTGGACGAGGGTGGACTCTAAATCCAGGATGACTGGTGACCTCACAAGAAGGGGAAATTGGACCCAGAGGCGCACAGGGAGAAGGCCACGGGGGGATGAAGGCGGAGATCGGGGAGATGCTTCCACAAGTCAAGAATGCCAGAGATGGCCAGCAAGCCACCAGCAGCGGGGGAGAGGCCTGGAACAGATTCTCCCTCAAAGCTGCAGAAGGGACCAACCCTGCTGACACCTTCCTCTCCAACTTCTGACCTCCCGGACGGTGAGAGAATAAATCCCTGTTGTTGAAGCCACTCAACTTGAGGGCCTTGTCACAGCAGCCCCAGGACACTAATGCACTACCTTTGCGAGAAGGCAGGGCAGCCAGAGTTGCTCGTGTTATTTAGGATGTTTAGGGCCTGTGGGGAGTGAGGTTGCTTCTGACCGCCCTCCTCTCATTGAGATGGGAGTTTTGACTTCCGTGGTTGAATGTGGGGTGCAGGTTAGCATTCTCGTCTCCAAGCCAGGGTTTCCTCAGGTGGCCCTGTACCTGCTGATCGCCTGTCGTGGCCCCTTGATAACACATAGTACACGTTATGTGGCCGTGCACATATAGTCGAGTCCAGTGGTTCTCAAAGTCTGCTCTGAGGAACCCGGGGTCCCCGAGGCCCTTTCAGAGGCACTGTGAGGGCCTCCTCTTTGCAGCAACATGTTTCCATGAGGCCGGGCATTCACACGTGCTTCAGTAATTTTTATATCGATTACATGTTGATAATATTTTGAATATATTGGGTTAAATAAAATATCTTAACATTAATTTTGCCTGTTTCATTTGCCTTTTTAATGTGGTTACTAGAAAATTTTAAATGACCTATGTGGCCCAGATTTGCAGCTGGCATTCTGTTTCCATGAATTCAAAAACAGATTTGAGGGTCCAGCTCTCCTAAGAAGCCAGATAGTAAAGAGATTTGCAAAAATTGCAAAACACCACTGTTCTCACTATGTTTTTTTCATTTTGTTTTGGAAAATTATTTTTCATAAAAAATATATTTTTTGTGTTAACCTATAATGGGTTCATTGTTATTTTTAAATGAATTAATAACAATGCTTAATAATTACTGGCAACTTACGTCTTCCACTTGATTTTGCTGTGAACCTAAAACTGCTCTGAAAAATATTTTTTAAAAAAAGTAGTGATTAGGAAAGATTAGTCTGAAAGTATGAAGTGTATTAAAGTACAAAATCACAAAGAAATTTTTTTTTAAGTTCAGAATGTATTAAATATTAGTTTTAGTTTCCAATGTGGCAAATATAGAGCTAAAACCCATATAAACAAAAGCTCCTGGGGGTCCTGAGACCAAAAGCTTTGGTGTAGTCTCATCTTCTGCAGGGGTTCAGTGTGAAATTCAGCTCCAAAGTCAAAAACACACTTAGTTAAAATGCTCCCGATGCCTCTGGAAGACCCCATGAAGGAGTGTGGCACCCTGGCCCTCTGGGGGTCCTGGGTGACCCTGTGCCTTCGGCCCTGGAGGAGGCTGCTATTTACAAGGTTGGGACGCAGAGGAAGTGGCCACCTTGTGCGTGACATTCTGATCACCTTCGGGGGATGTGGGGAGTGTGAGACGTTCACACTCTAGGGGCGTTTAGAGCCTTGAGAAGCCCCAGGTTCCAGTCATCTCATGCTTGCTCTGGTCCACACTGACCCGCTCCTCACTGTCACATCCCACTTCACCCCATCCCCCCCCTCCATGCGTAGAGTTGCTTGTGCATCAGCCAGTAGATCTCAAAGCGAGGCCCTCAGAGCAGCAGCAGCAGCAGCGACATCCCCGGGAACTTGTAAGGGGTGCGGATTCCCGGGCCCACCCCCTACCTACGGAATCACATGTCCTGCGGGTGGGCCCAGCTGCCTGTGTCCACAAGCCCTCCAGGGCATGCTGACCCACTCGCTCATGTGTGAGAACTGCTGGTGAAAGCTAAATGTGTTCAGGATATAGCTCCCCTTGAAAGTGGTAAACGATACCATGGGGAGACAATCAGACATTCCAGAATGTGGGACCTTCTCAGGAAAACTAGTCTTCAGGAAGTCGGTGTCGCGGGACTCTTCCGGATTAGAGGAGACCAACACAACATGGCCAACTGCAGTGCATGAACCACGACTGGGTCTTGGTTAGGGTCAGGGTGGGGGACACAGATATCAATCTATTCCTGCATACCTGGGGAAGTTTGAGTGAGATTATGGAATTTAATATTCTTAGGTATAATGATAGTATCATGGTGCTGAGGAGGATGTTATCTTTATCCTTAAAAGATGAAAGGCAGGGGCCGGCCCGGTGGTACAGTGGTTAAGTTCAGTGCACTCTGCTTTGGCAGCCCGGGGTTCATGGGTTCGGATCCCAGGTGTGGACCTACACCACTCATCAGCCATGCTGTGGTGGTGACCCACATACAAAACAGAGGAAGATTGGCACAGATGTTAGCTCAGAGCAAGTCTTTCTCAGCAAAGAATAAAAAAGGTGAAAGCCATCAGAATTGGAAAGGAAGGAGTAAAAATGTCTCTATTTGCAGATGACATGATTTTATGTATAGAAAATCCTAAAGACTCCACCAAAAAACTGGTAGATCCAATCAACAAATTCAGTAAAGTTGCAGGGTACAAAGTTAACATACAAAAATCAGTAGTGTTTCTATACACTACCAACAAATTATCTGAAAAAGAGATAAAATGATCCCATTTACAATAGCATCAAAAACAATAAAATACTTAGGAATAAATTTAACCAAGGAAGTGAAAGATCTTTAAACTGAAAACTACAAGACATTGATGAAAGAAGTGAAAGAAGACACAAATAAATGGAAAGTATCCCATGTTCATGGACTAGAAGAATTAATATTGTTAAAATGTCTGTAGTACCCAAAGCAATCTAGAGATTCAATGCAATCCCTATCATGATTCCAATGGCATTTTCACAGAGTTAGAGAAAACAATCCTAAAATTTATATGGAACCACAAAAGACCCCAAATAACCAAAGCAATCCTGAGAGAGAACAAAGCTGGAGGCATCGTGCTTCCTGATTTCAAACTATCAACAAAGCCATAGTAATCAAAACAGTGCAGTACTGGCGTAGAAACATGTGTAGACCAATGAAACAGAATCGAGAGCCCAGAAATAAACCCATACGTATACAGTAAACTAGTAGTTGGTAAGAGAGCCAAGAATACTCAGTGGAGAAAAGACAGCCTCTTCAATCATTGGTGCTGGGAAAATTGTATATTTACATGTAAAAGAATGATACTGGACCCCTATCTTACACCAGTCAACAATGAACTCCAAATGGATTAAAGACTTGAACATAAGACCTGAAACCATAAAACTCCCAGAAGAAAACATAGGCAGTAAGCTCTTTGACGTCGGTCTTGGTGATGATTTTTTGGAAGGCAGCTATACTCACCACTGTACCACCAATGCCACTAAGGTGATGATTTTTTGGATTTGAGACCAAAGCAAAGGCATCAAAAGCAAAAATCAACAAGTGGGACTACATCAAACTAAAAGGCTTCTGCACAGCAGAAGAAACCATCAACAAAATGAAAAGACCTACAGAATGGGAAAAAGTATTTGCAAACCATATATCTGATAAGGGTTTAATATCCAAAATATATAAAGAACTCATACAACTCAATAGTAAAAAACCCAAACAATCCAATTACAAAATGGGCAAAGGACCTGAATAGACATTTTTCCAAAGAAGACATATGAATGTCCGACAGGTACATGAAAAGATTCTCAACATCACTGATCATCAGGGAAATGCAAATCAAAACCACAGGGAGATGTCACCTCCCACCTGTTAGAATGGCTGTCATCAAAAAGACAAGAAATAACAAGTGCTGGCGAGATGTGGAGAAAAGGGAGCCCTTGTGCACTGTTGGTAAACTGGTGCAGCCACTATGGAAAACAGTATGGAGGTTCCTCAAAAAATTAAAAATAGAAATACCTTATGATCCAGCAATTCCACTCCTGGGAATATATTGGAAGGAAACCAAAACACTACATGGGATATAGTGTATAAGATATAGTATAAGAAATATCTGCACCCCCATGTTCATAGCAGCATTATCTACAATAGCCAAGACGTGGAAACAACCTACTTGTCCATCGATGGATGAATGGATAAAGAAGTTGTGGTATACCATGGAATATTATTCAGCCATAAAAAAGAAGGAAATCTTGCCATTTACGACAACATGGATGGACCTTGAGGGCATTTTGCTCAGTGAAATAAGTCAAACAGAGAAAGACAAATACCATATGATCTCGCTTATATGTGGAATCTAAAAAAAAAACAAAAACCAAGCTCATAGAAAAAGAGATCAGATTTGTGGTTACCAGAGGTGGGCGGTGGGGGAATTGGAGGAAGGTGGTCAAAAGGTACAAACTGCCATCTATAAGATAAATAAGTCCTGGGGATATAATGTACAACATGACAACTATAGTTAACACGGTTGTATCGGATATAGGAAAGTTGTTGAGAGAGTAGATCCTAAAAATTCTCATCACAAGGAAAAAAACATTTTTTTCTTATATCTTTTGAGATGATGGATTTTTAACAACTTATTGTGGCAATCATTTTACAATATATGTAAGTCAAATCATTATGCTGTACACCTTAAACTTATACCGTGCTGTATGTCAATTACATCTCAATAAAACTGGAAAAAAGATGCATGTTGAAGTATGATGTGTTCATCGTTCAGATGGTTCAGTGAAAAAAAGTATGTGACTAGAGAGATGAAGCAAAATATGGCAAGATGTTAACAATTGTTAAACCTGGGTGGTTTCGATAGAAGTATTTATTTTACTGTTCTTTTCACTTTTCTCTTTGAAAATTTTCTTAAGTTGGGCACACAGAAGATGCAACTCCTCCATTTCACTTCATTCTTAAGATGGAACTTCATGTGTGTGTACCAGTTATGGTTAGGTTTGGCTGTGAGTAAGAGACCCAAAATAACAGCAGCTTAAACAAGATGGAAGCTTATTTCTCTTTTGTGAAAGTTCACAGGTAGGTGGTTAGGCAGGTAGGTGGTTTTGCAGCACACTCTCCTCAGGACAGAGGCGCCTTCCATCTTATTGCTCCTCAATAGGTGACGTCCCTTCCCTCATGGCCCAAGATGGCTGCTCCCACTCCAGCTATTGCATCTGCATTCCAGCAGGCAGAAGAGGAGGAGGTAAAGGGCACATTCCTGCTACTTTTAGGTCCCCCTTGAAGCAACCACAAAACATTTCTGCTTACCTCTCCTTGACCAAAGCTTAGCCGTGTCTAGCTGTAAGGGAGGCTGGGAAATGCCTTTATCCTAGGCAGCCATGTGCCCATCCTAAAATTGGGCATTTGTTACTATGGAAGACAGGAAGGAAGGAAATTGAAAGACAGTCTCCACGCTCTCCCTGGCCATGAAAGGTGTCTGAACCCACGATATGGCAGGCAGTCTTCCCGAGTTCCCTGTCTTCTCGTAAGACCTGGGCTGAGGGTTAATGAGGCAGCTTAGTTCCTTGAGTTGTAGCAGAGGCCCGGCGAGTGAGCTGAGCTGCCCACCCCAGCTTGTAGAGAAACCCGGCCTCCCTGTAACCGGTCGCTGTCCCTCTTTTCCGTTCTGCAGTCTCGAACCTGTCCCAGTATTTCAGCCCAGCCTCGGTGGCCAGCAGCCCGGCCCGCGCCCTGCTGCTGGTCGGCGTCGTCCTGCTGGCCTACTGGTTCCTGTCGCTGACCCTGGGCTTCACCTTCAGCATCCTGCACCTGGTGTTTGGCCGCTTCTTCTGGGTCGTGCGGGTCGTCCTGTTCTCCATGTCGTGCGTGTACATCCTGCACAAGTATGAGGGCGAGCCGGAGAACGCTGTCCTGCCGCTGTGCCTCGTGGTGGCCGTCTACTTCATGACCGGGCCCATGGGCTTCTACTGGCGCAGCAGCCCGAGCGGCCCCAGCGTGGAGGAGAAGCTGGAGCATCTAGAGAACCAGGTCAGACTGCTCAACATCCGTCTCAACCGGGTCCTGGAGAGTCTGGACCGCTCCAACGGCAAGTGACAACCAGCCAGCCGGCCGGGTCCCCTCCTGCCAGCGCCCTCTCTCCGAAAACAGAAAAGAAGAAGGAAAAAAAGGACACCAAACCCCAAACAATCCTAATAAACATTCCTGAGCAAGAGAGTGGCGCTTTGTGAGGGTGTGTCCGGCCACGTGTCGACTCCTGGGACGCATTCCGAGGGGAGTGACAGATCGTTTGTGTAGAACTACCCACGAAGTGTCATTAGTGGAGAAAATATTTTTTAAACAAAGGATATAACCATATTAGCTGTACAGGCAGAGAAGTTTGTGCACAGAGCATAAAGTTAATTTTTTCAAACATTGAAATACATCTTTTGTAAGGTTTTTTAATAAAGGCAGATCGAGTCAAGTTTATTAAAACTTTACACTGAGGGGAAGAATATGCTAATTCGATGTGTTAGAAAAGTGTCGATGCTGGCGTTTGTTTTCGCAGCACAGGGACGGGTGGGTGAGGTCTGTGTGTGTGATTTTCGTGTTCCCAAACTGTGAGCTTCATTTCGTGTTGTTTTTGGTTGACGTCTTAGTTGATGAGTGTTGTTGCTTCTGAATGCAGACGGTTGTGCTCGAGGATAGACCTGAACATCTCTTGGATCCTTGTGACCCCAGCCAAGCCCCCATCAATTGTATTATTAGATGAAGAAACCATTATTTGTAGAAAACCTGAGATATTTTTTCCTCCTTCTGTACTTTGATGTTTTAACCTCAGCATTTTGTAAGGGAAAATTCAAAGACCTGGCCAATGTCTTTGGGGTTTGAAGCGAAGAGCTACTGAGCAAGCATCGAGGCTCACCCAGGAACCTGGCGTCCTAATTCCGCCGTTGGCCGGCTGGGCCTCTGTAGGAAGGATATGCTCTCGAGGGTTTTTTGTGTGTTTTATTTTGTTTTTGGTTGACTGAGGACCTTAGAAGGAAACCACACCGTAGCAGCTAACATTTTCAAGTCTATTGTTGCTTATAAAGCATTCTCGGGAACCATAAGCAGCAATAAACAAGCTTTGGAGAGGATCTGAATTGTTTTTCCTGAAATTTTTACAATACTTGTGTGAGGTGCTTCTCTGGTCTGTGGTGTCCTCGTCTTCGGTGGTCTCTAGGGGCAGAGAGGTACACGCGGGGCAGACAGCTGTGGGGTCCTGGACGCGGGAACTTTTCCAGGCTTGGATCAGGGGCTGGTGGAAACACCCTCTTTCTAGTTTCCCCGAGAGTATGGGTGAGCACCAGGAACACAGGGCTGGAAGAAGCCGCAGCTTTTGCAGAACACAGTTTTGCGGGCTGCCAGGGGTCAAGACTGTCTCCACAGTCCTTCCCTGCCACCCGCCGTCACCTCCGCCCCCCGGATGCTGATTTGCAGAGGCCCCTGCCAGATTGGGTAGAAACCAGACCTTAGGGTCCACATATCATTTTGGAGAAAACTTAGCTGTCTGCCAACTTTTCTGCGGTGTTTCTGTGAACTTTTATTTTTGGTTGCAAGTATCTGGAAAACAAAAGCAGATGTTTATGAAACTTCTATTTTTAAGGTGCACATACTGGGACCCAAACTCTCCTGCATTCGGTTCACTTCCTGAAATGCATACACGTTCTCCAGGATTTGCTTGGGCAAATCCTCATCCATGGGCATTTGAGACCCCTGGTTTCTGGATTGGAACCGTTTTAGTTTTGTCATTGAGATACTTACAGGTGAATCTCTCTTAGCACGGGGTATAAATAACTCCGGGGAGGTCATCTTTGCCCTCCTTCCTTCTTGCTCATTTGGCTTTTGTATTTTTGGCATGTTTAGGTACTAAAACATTGCTTGGCGTCTGTTGGCCAGGGGAAAGTTGGCATTCTCCGCACAAAGCTTTTAAGTCTTAAACCATCACAGGTCTGGGTGTAATACCTGCTCCTTTCGCCCTGCCTCCCTCACACATGAAACTTGAAGGACACGGTGCTTTATTGAGATCTAGACAGGAAAACCACTTTAACTCAAGTCAATCAAGAGAGGCAGGTGTGTGTCTGGGCGCTGGTGGGTTGAGACCACAAGCACCAACTGAAAAATGTTGTTCGCTAAGTGTAGGCTCTGAAGCCAATTTTACAGTTTGATGCACTCAAGTGAAAAATGTCTTTATTTTTAATGAAAGAACCTACAGTTAATTAGAAGTCTCACTTCAGGGTAGAACATTATTTAAAATTCTGATAGAAATCTAGATGGTAGGTCTGAATAACTCTTTAATGCGTAAATTTGACTTTTGTTCGGGCATATTCTTAACCCCAAAGAGTTTGGGATTTTTTTTCCTCCATTCCTTGAAAGGACCCTTGGCCTCCCCTACCTCCCCCATCTCTTTCTTTTTTCTCTCTTTTGTACGTGGAAAAATGTATTTTTGTACCATATCTCATACCTTGAAGAGAAACCTTTTTTATATCTTCAGGGCTGTAGAATATATTAGTGTAACACCTCATTCAGTGTGAATGTGCGTCTGTGATAATGAAGACTCAGTTTCTTAGGTAGCTGAAAGTTCATCAGTGTTAATTTCCCAATGCTTCAGTATCACGATAAATACTAAGAACAGGAAATAGTCCAGAAAAGAAAAAGAACCAACTCTCTCTAAATTGCTGGATCTGTATGGATCTTTTGGAGTCGGTGTTTAGAGTGATCTCTTTGTGGACATGCTAGCAAAGATGCTTTCGTGGTACGTAAGCCTTCCATAAGTATATTTTCCAATACCAGTCAGCATTTCCAGCCTTCTGAGGTTTTTTGCTTCACATTTCAGTGATACCCCATATCATTTCCGGGAACAAAGCACAGCCACAGAATTTCTGGAAAGCTGGCTTTGTGAATTGTGCCGGGGTCTTTAACTTAGAAAGGTGCCCAAGGGACAGCATGGAGAAGTTAATGCCATTGGAAGAAGGTTTTTAATACAGTTCCACAAAGATGACGGGCACAGCATGCCACGCAGGGCCACACGAAGCCTGTCACACACAGGGCTGGGAAGCAGAGAGGGGACCTGGGACTATGCCCTGTGACTATGGTGCTGGGCAGTAACTGGGTGGGGACGTCCCCTGTTGGGTACTAAGTGTAAACATGCAGGTCGGGGTCAGTGGTTGGGAGGATTATGAGTTGACTCCTGCACGCCCACGAGGGCTGGCTTGCGGGGAAGTTGTACATTTACCATTTTGGTCATTGGTCTGGCCCTCCGATTGCACAGCCTTACGGAGAGGTTAGGAACAGCATGTCGGATATCCAGTGCAGAATCTAAAACACGGTCAATACACCTTGTCACTAGTGGGAATCCTGAATCGCTTCATTTCCACGCTTCCTGCTACTTCTTAAGATGCTTTTGATGAATGACATCTGCCTTACGAGTCGACACCTGGTACCTTCTCCCTGATGGGTTTTGAATTGGCTGACTTAACCAAAAAGCCAGCTCTCGACGTCTGGTTAGTTTGTGTTAAAAGGAATTCCTAAGGCCCTAAGGTGTCAATCCCCTCTCCCAACTTTTTTTTTTTTTTAATAATGTATCACCATTCTGCAAAGGTGTTATTTATGGCCATTTGAGTAGTTGGACTTTGCTCCTTACTTGTGAATAATAGAATTGTATATTTTGGCAAGACCTAACACAGAACCCTTGCGATGAATATTGGACAACCATCAGTATGATGTATAGTGTCTGGAATAAACAGACTTTGGTCAGCATACTGAATTCTGTGCTTTGCTCTTCAATGGTTCCTTGATGTGTCGGAAATACACCAGGACCAGTTTTTCCCTTGTGGTGGCATAAAAAGCTGATCGTCAGTTGCATCGTCTCCTGAAAACCTGTGGCAGCTAGTGGCGTTATTGCCCATATGTTGTAATGTCTTTTTGCAGATCTCAAGGTTTTACCGTAGTGTCAGTTTAATATCCGCATGTGTGTTAAATCTCTGAATACTGTGTAATTAAGTTGATTCCTCGTGATGGTGATGGTGATTCGCGCTCATTTAAAATCCAGCGGAGCAGTTATTTCCCTCTTCTTAACTGGAAATCATCTGTGTGAGGTATGGTACCCTTTATCAACAGTGTATTCACGATTCGATTCGTATTTTGTGTATCTGGTTATAAATTTTATATAACCTGTAATTTCACACTTGATATAAACCCATTTGATTTAAATATAGTGGTGTGTATGTGTGTGTGTGTGGTGTGTGCACACTTTAGTCCCAGGAGCCTTGGGAAACTGATTGTACAAATATCATATTAGACAACAATGTATAAGGCTTATTTTTTTTTGCAAAGTGGTACATTCATTCCTCGTATTTATTAAATCACTGGCTTTGGTGTTATGTAGAGATATTTGTAGACCGATTTCAGAACAGAATGAAAATATTGTGAAAATTACAGCTTAATAAATGTTTATTGTAATTTTGTTGTACGGACTTCCTAAATATATTTCATCACTTCCAGTGAAGTATTTGTGGAGTTTTCCCAATTTTGACGTGTAATGGTGATTCTATGATTCTATTCCCCAATCTCATACGATCTTGAATTTAAGTATCCAGTTGGGGGTAGAGTTGCTGGAGAAAATACAGGACCCTCAGTTAAATTTGAGTTTCAGATAAACCACAAATACTCTTTTTTGCTGAGGAAGATTCGTTCTGAGCTGACATCTGTTGCCACTCTTCCTCTATTTTGTATGTGGGTCACCACCACAGCATGGCTGCCAACGAGCCGTGCAGGTCCACGCCGGGGATCTGAACCTGGGCGGCTGGAGTGGAGCGTGCTGAACTTAACCACTAGGCATGGGGCCGGCCCCTACAAATACTTTTTTAATGTAAGTATGTCCTGTGCAATATTTGGGACATACTTATACCAAAAAAAAATTTGTTGCTCATCTGAAATTCAGATTCAACAGGACATTCTGTATTTTTATTTGCTAATTCAGGCCCAGCAGGGCATTGCAACTGAGTACGCCCCTCCACCCCACCCTGGTGCTTTCATGGGTGCTAAAAATCGTTTCCTTAGCAAACATTCAGGAACAAATGTAGCTGGAGAACCGTCAAGTTAAGTACACTTATGCCCCTGGGTATATCTAAACGTATCTCTATATAGATATATACTGCAAAGGTCTTGCGTGGGTCCATAGGGGACAGTTGGAGGCCACCTGGGCGAGTGAGCAGGTCAAAGGCAGGAGGAGGAGGCACCATGGAGCAGAACACAGCAGTTAGCAGCCACAGCACTGGAGCCGGGAGAGACAGTAGAAACCAGAATGAGATATGACAGCGTCGTCCATTTGAGTGAGTTAATACACGCAGTTAATCATTTTGCAAGAGCACATTAGAAGATTCAGATGGAACGCAGCAGGCTGGGGAGAGGAGGGGAGCGGATCTTGGGGACCAAGAGGAATGTTGAATGAAACGGCGAAGCATCCGCAGGGCCCGGAGAAGCCGTGTCAGGCAGAGGAGGGTGATGAGACACAGCAACAGGGGGACAACAGCATGCCCCCCACAAGTGTGAGCAGAGCCTGCCCCCAACCCGGCCTCGTTTTACCTTCTCCCGCGTCCACCATCCCTTCTGCCACAGGGCCAGCTGCCTCCAGTCGCAGTCACAGCCACTGTTGCAGCCAGCACGTGGCTGACCTAACACCCAGGGCAGCTGGGTGTTCCATCCGTCCCCTTTGCACCTGTTTCCAGTCCAGGCTTCCCACAACCTGTTTGTTTCTTAAACAGCTTTATGGAGGAGCAACTAGCATACAACGAACCGCACATGTTTCAAGTGTACAATCTGAGAACTGGATATATGTCTCTACCCATGAAAAGGCCATCAAGATAGGGAGCATGTCCACCACCTCCCAAAGTCCCTCGTGTCCCTTTGCAGTCCCTCCCTCTCACGCCTCCCCTCTCTCCCTTCCCCTGATCTGCTCTCTGTCCCTGTACATGCATTTGCATTTTCTATAAACGGGATTAAACAGCACGTACCCTCTTTTCCACGCTGTTTTCTTTCGCTCGGCATAATTACTTTGAAATCCACCCAGGTGGTTGTGTGTGTCAGTCGTTCACTCCTTTTTATTGCTGAGTAGTATTCTATGTGTGAATCTACCTCAATTCATTTATCCGTTCACCTGCTGATGGGTCCCAGTTGTTTCCAGTTTGGGTCTATTACAAATAAAGCTGCTAAGAACACCAATGTACAGATCTTTGTATGAGCATAATCTTTCATTTCTCCTGGGTAAATACTTAGGGGTGGAATAACTGAATCGTATAATAGGTTTATGTTTAATTTTTAAAGAAACCATTTTGCAAATTGGCTGTACTGTTTTACATTCCCACCAGCTGTGTATGAGAATTCCAGTTCCTCCACATCCTTGCCAACACTTGTATGGTAAGTTTTTCCCACAAAACATATTCATTTACTGATAGGTAAAGCTAGTCATCTTTAATTAAACCAAGAAATGCTTATTTCTGACAAGTATAAACAGAATTTCAATAAACAGTTATGTCTAAATCTTCTTAACTATACACATTAGCCAGCACTTGATCTGTATGGTAGCAAAATAACCACTAAAAAGGATAACACACATGGGGGCCGGCCAGGTGGTGTAGTGGTTAAGTTCATGTGCTCTGCTTTGGCAGCCTGGGGTTTGCAGGGTCGGATCCTGAGAGTGGACCTATGCACCACTCGTCAAGCCATGCTGTGGCGGCGACCCACATACAAAATAGAGGAAGATGGGCACAGATGTTAGCTCAGGGGCCAATCTTCCTCAGCAAAAAAAGAGAGGAAGATTGGCAACAGATGTTGGCTCATGGCCAATCTTCTTCATCCCACTCCCCCAAAAGGATAACTTGCATCTATCCAAATACCTGTTCCAACGCTAGAAGAACCAACCATCTATTTGGAGGGTTGGAATTTTTAGCCCCAACCCTCAACTTCTGGGGAGGGGTGAAGAGGGTGGGCACTGAGTTAATCACCAATGGCCACTGATTTAATCAATCATGCCCACGTAATAGAATCTCCATAAAAATCCTAAACCACGGGGTTCCAAGAGCTTCCGGGTTGGTGAACACATCCCCGTGCTGGGAGGGTGACACATCACGCCTCCACAGGGACAGAAGCTCCTGCACTTGGGACCCTCCTGGATCTCAACCTATGTACCTCTTCATCCGGCCGGTCATCCGTATCCTTTGTAATCCTTTATAATAAGCCAGTAATAGTAAATAAAGTGTTTCCCTGAGTCCTGTGAGCCGTTCTAGCAAATTATTGAACCTAAGGAGCGGGTCGTGGAACTTCTGATGTGTAGCCAAGTCGGACAGAAGTGTGGGTGCCCTGGGGCCCCATTACTTGCAAGTGGCCTCTGAACTGGAGGCAGTCTTGTGGGAGCCCTTCACCTGTGGGGTGTGTGCTAACTCTGGGAAGTTAGTGTCGGAATTGCTTAACGTGAGGGAAAATCCCACACATTTGGTGTCAGTGTGTTGTGAGTAGAGAAACCGTTTCCCTTTAGATGAGTTTTCGGGACCAAGAGTCCTACAGGTTGATGTGAAAGGTAGCGGGAGAGGGATGGTGACTATATGGCCCACAAATGACAGCGGTAATGCTCATAAACTGAGAGCCTTCTGAGCGTCGGATCTGCTCTACCTGCCCCGGCTTGTTGAAATTGCACGATCACCCTGCTAAGAAGGGATTATCTCGGTAACACAGGTGAGAAAACCCAGGCTCAGAGAGCTTGAGGAGGGTAATCCACGGTCACATGGCTGGTCCTCGGGGAACCTGGGTTGGAGCCCAGTCTTACAGGCCACCTCCCTAAAGGCAGAAGTCACGACACCCTTTAGGATCTCCCTCCTGAAGAAGTTGTGGCTTTTGAGCAGTTTTCTGAACTTGTACCAATGGAGAGATCAATTGGTGGCCCTAATGAAACAGTGACTATAAATCTCGACAATCAGAAAATGCTCCAATAGCCAAACAGTGGTGGCTGGGGGTAACGAGAAATAGTATCTGTTGTTTTACAGCTTACCAATTTTTTTTTTTTAATTTAAACCTTACAACAAATTCCTGTTCTGGATGGGACTCAGAGAGGTTAAGTGACTTGCACAAAATGGCACAGCTGCTAAGGGAGTGTGGGGAGCGAGGATTGAACCTCAGCACCTCTAATTCCACGTCCAGTTTCCCACTACGTGCTGAGGCATAGAGAGTGCCCTCTGTACCGTCAAAACCTACACAGAATGATCTTTCCTTCTGACAGTTTGAGAATTTATAAATTTGGTCATTCTCATTCAATTAAACCAATCTCCAACCGTGCTGCGAAAGGAGGAGCTTATGTACATCTACAGCGTATTAGACATTTCAGGATAACCTCAGCTGGGGTGGATCTTTTCCGGACACTGTTTAGTCTCGGGTTGCCCAATCAAAGAAGCTATGTCTGACTAGGATTTAGGATCTTGTTGCGGGTAGGGTGAACTTGTTCTTGCCTCAGGAATCAGACAATTTGCCCCGCACTATGACAATAAATTCTCACCTTTCTTAACCTTTATTGTTCTGTGTCAAAACTCTTCTGGAAGAGTTTTAGGCCAATGACTGCAGCTCTGTGTTTGTAGGGTTGGTCAGAAAATAATACCATCACTAAAAAGAGCTGACTTTAGAAAGCTGAGAACTCAAATATAGGCTACACATATTCTATACATAGCTCTATGTTTAGATAAATGTTTAAAAGAATAGAACTGGAGAAAATAACAGAAAAAGAAGTGGGTCAGTATGCAGCCCGACCAGAGTCTTAACTCAGGTTCAATTATCTCTTCATTTCTAGAGTTATATGATTGGAGTGTCCTTTTCCTCTTTCGTTCTACTTTAGTATTTTCAGTCATATTTATATATATATTTTTTACATTTAATTTGGCTCTGGCTCCCCTCTTCAGAAAGGTTTCAAGTTAGACTGTAGAACTTGTCTCTAAGAGTGCTTATTTCTACAGTCGCAGATTCACTGATAGTTTTGAAAACATGTTCAAATTCATCACACAACTTGAAACTTTAAACACACCCTCTGTCATTAAGTGTGCAATGAATTAAAATCTTTACTAAGTCCTGAAATTTTCCTCTGAATAGCACAAAGCGTTGCACTGTGTGTATAGTTTAACACTGTATGTATTAAAATAATTGGCATTAATTAAAAGCATTACGTTATTAAATGTAAACATTTAAAATAGACATTTAAAGTATAACTCAGTTTCAGCATTTCCTCACTTTTTTTCCTATACTCAAAAAATTTAAGTAGCCTGGCCCTCTTTTTCAACCTCTGAGTTTGGGCTGGTAATGTATTACTATTTAGAGAAGAAATGGTCTGTTAATGTTGAAAAACCGAATTCCTGCAAGGAAAAGCAGAGTCATTTTTCTATGGCTTTACCCTGGGGGAGCTGGTCACGGTGCAGTGAAGATCTGAAGTCTCCAACCAGGTGCAACGCTGCCTAAACATGCCTACATCACGTGGTCGTGTCACGGGGTCCACGGTCACCTTCATAAGGTCCTCAGCCCATCAGACCTCACCCCAAGGCAGCACAACCTAAGCAGCGGGCAAACCACGTGCACACATCCTGGCCTTGCCCTAAAGAGGCACGTGATAGCTTCTCATATCCATTTCGTCCTCAGAAGGGGCGACTGTCTGGGGTGGGGAGAGCATCCTATCTCCTCGCAGGCACCTGCGTTTATGGGGATCCAGCTGGGGGTCCCGCGCCTCTCGCCCCACAGCCAAGTAGGGGGGATGGCGGAAAACGTGCCTCCTGGCAGGATCACAGCTGTGATTCAGAGGAGCCCAGATGATAACTCAGCCCATTCTGTCTAGAGGGGCCCCTCCTCGCCTCCGCCCCGGCCACTCTGTTCTGTGCCTGATTACTTCCCACTTGTCACTAAGTTGAGTCATCTGATGAATTTGTTCTCTCTTCCCACTGGACTCTGTCGGGCTCCCTCCGACTCCCCAGGTGCTTCGGGTCTCCCACGTGCTAGGAGCCCCAAGGACGTATCCGAAAGTGCAAGTGAAAGAAACCTTTCCCCGACATTTTGCCCCACAGGAGTCAGGCTCTAGGCTGAGGTCAAGGGTGACTATTTTGGGACTGGGAGAGACACGCCAGAGGGGCAAGACTGCCTCTCCGGGGACCCGTCGGGTCGTCAAGGTGACAGCTCTGCCTTCCCGGTCGAAGGTGACGCCGCCCCGCTGCCCAGCTCCAATTGGGCACGCCTTTTTCAGGATCCCCTTTCGGATTGGCTGAGAGGCGCAGCCGTGCACGGCGGGGCGCCTTGCGATTGGTTGGCACTCAAGCCAGCCTTCCGCGGCCCTGCGGCTGGGCCGATGTGGAGCCAGCTCTCCGCCAGCCAATCAGCGGGCGGGCTGAGTGTGATGCGACCCGCGCGGTGTGGATCCTTCCGCCGCGCCGCGGGCGCGAGCTCCCGGCCGGCCGGGGCGGGCGCGGGGGCCTGGGGGAGGCGGAGACGGCGCTGTAGCGTCAGCGGGAGGTGAGACGAACCGGGCCGGGCGGCCTTGTCCAGAAGGGCCTTGCCCTGCTTCTCAGGACCCCTCTAGCTAATTCAGGCTCTCGCGTGACATCCTAAGGAAGTTGAAAAATTAAAAAATTAAAAAAAAAAAAGCCAACACCAAAGGGATCATGAATACTAATAAATAAAAGGATGCTAATAAAAATAAAAGAAAGGTTTAAGTTGCCCAAAATATCCGAAAGAGACGCCCAATTTAGATTTCCAGTATAGACGAGAGGCAGATAAGTTCTGAACTGGGGGGGTCAGATATACATGGAAATAGATCTTTCCAAAAGTGGGGTGGAGCCGCTCGCGTGTGCCCCACCTCGGGGCGAGCGCTGCGGGCGCACGAAGGACACCTTCACCCGGTGACAGCGCTGCGGGCGAAGACAGGGCCCTGGGGGCATCCGGGCGCTCCTTGAATCCACCCACATGCGGTGAACGGGGCGGGGGAAGGTTTGCACACAAGGAACAGCCTTCCGGAGGCCTTTACTGTGTGCACGGGAGACGGTATGAGAAAGGAAAGGGAGGGGTGTGTGTGAGATGATAAGATTGCTTTGCATCTTATTACACAGATGTAATAAGCCCCTTCTTCACCATATGTGCCAGCTGAAGACTTCTCACTTGGAGACTTTGCGTTTTTCATAATCCTTTTCTCTGGAAGCCTGGCTTCTGCAGAGAGAACTTGACACTTAACCCAAGAGGAGAAAGAAGCCAAATCAAGCCAGAGGGTGGAGAGTCACCTCATCTGCTCGCCCTGTTTTGTCCTGTTGAAAATGAGCAAGGGAGGAAACCATAGCAAGCTTTAGGTGGCTTGAATGGCTGGTCTAAATCTCTTTAGGATTAAATGAAGCCTCTGCAGGCAGGAAAAGCTGTTTCACCATTAGCACTAAGTTAACGAGGATTCGTACTGTCTAAAACCTTTCTCAGAGTATCCCACTGGGTTGGGGGGTTGTTGAGTGGCTGAGAGTAATAGAGAAAAGAGTAAGAAAGTAGGCTGTGCCCTGAGTGTTTGCCGTGAGCCCACAGTGGTAGATATCAGTGAGCCCTAGGGGACAATGCATTCATGTAACAAGTATTTAGTTTGTGCCTGCCATGTGCCAACACGGGAGAAAAGTCCCTGCTGTCATGGAACTTCATTGTAATGGAGAGAGACAAGATACAAAAGTAAACAAATGGCAACAAAAGACCCCAAATAGCTAGAGCAATCCTGAGAAAAAAAAAGCAAAGCTGGAGGCATCACAATCCCTGACTTTAAAATATACTACAAAACTGTAGTAATCAAAACAGCATGGTACTGGTACAAAAATAGACACACAGATCAATGGAACAGAATTGAAAGCCCAGAAATAAAACCACACACCTATGGACAGCTAATCTTTGACAAAGGAGCGAAGAACATACGATGGAGAAAGGAAAGTCTCTTCAATAAATGGTGCTGGGAAAATTGGATACTCACATGCAAAAGAATGAAAGTAGACCATCTTCTATCGCCATACACAAAACTCAACTCAAAATGGGTTAAGGACCTGAAAGTGAGACTGTAAAACCCCTGAAGAAAATATAGGCAGTACACTAATTGACATTGGTCATAAAGGGGTCCTTTCAGATTCCATGTCTACTCGGACAAGAGAAACAAAAGAAAAAATAAACAACTGGGACTTCATCAAACTACAGAACTTCTACAAGGCAAATGAAACCAGGATCAAAATGAATAGACGACCCACCAGCTGGGAGAAAATATTTGCAAATTGTATATCCAACAAGGGGTTAATCTCCATAATATATAAAGAACTCACACAACTGAACAACAAATAAACAAGCAACCCAATCAAAAAATGGGCAGACGATATGAACAGACATTTTTCCAAGGAAGAGATACAGATGGCCAACTGACACATGAAAAGATGTTCAACATCACTGATCATCAGAGGAATGCAAATCAAAACTACACTAAGATATCACCTGACACCTGTTAGAATGGCTATAATCACAAAGACAAATAACAACAAATGCTGGAGAGGTTGTGGAAAAACGGGTACCCTCATTCACTGCTGGTGGGAATGCAAACTGGTGCAGCCTCTGCAGAAAACAGTATGGAGATTCCTCAAAAAATTAAAAATAGAAATACCTTATGATCCAGCAATCCCACTCTTGGGTATCTACCCAATGGACATGAAATCAATCATCATAAGTGGCTTATGCACCCCTATGTTCATTGCAGCATTATTCACTATAGCCAAGAAGTGGAAGCAATCCAAGTGTCCCTCGATCGGTGATTGGATAAGGAAGATGTGGTGTATATATATATATATATATATATATATATATATACACAATGGAATACTACTCAGCCATAAAAAAGACAAAATTGTCCCATTTGCAACAACATGGATGGACCTGGAGAGTATTATGTTAAGTGAAATAAGCCAGAGAGAGAAAGACAAACACCACATGATTTCACTCATATGTGGAATATAAACTAACACACGGACAGAGAGAACTGGTTGGTGGTTACCAGAGCCAAGGGGGCTGGGGGGGGTGGGCACAACGGGTGAAGGGACACATTCATATGGTGACTGACAAACAATAATGTACAACTAAAACTTCACAATATTATAGACTGTTAAGACATCAATAAAAAAATGAAATGATAGAAATAAAAAGTAAACAAACGTAATCATCGGGATGATTTGTCTTGCACTGTGGAAGGAAGCAAAATGAAATAAGGTGTAGAGAGCGCCTGAGGAGGGTGGGAGGATTGTTTCAATAAGTGTTAGCTGGCTGAGGAAGGACTGTTAGAGGGGGTGACATTTGAACTAATGACAAATGCCTGTGTCAGGTGAGCCCAGCAGAAGTGGTCCAATACATCGCAAATCAATTGGCCGAAAGCCAATTTGCCAAATAATCAATTCACTGGATTTGCTGAATTCGCCAGATTTGCAAAAAAAAAAAGTTTTATGGCTTAATCTTCTTGAATGAGAGTCAAAAAGAAAAAGAATGCAGTCTTCTGATTTTTTCTTGGATATGAGAAAACGTGCTTCATGAATATATTGATTCAGTCTGTTGAGGAAGATCCAGCTGGAGGACCTTGCGTGTGAACTTGAACGTTCTCCTCTCGTTACGTCTGTCCCTGGCATGTAAGCTCTGGTGTGTGGGGAAGGGGCGCACTGTGCCTGGCGCGTACACTCCTGCAGCCCCTGACCCATTCTAGGCTCTCCCACCGGTCAGAAACACTTTGTTGAGTGACTGGGTTGATGCCCAGTCCGTGCCCACGGAAATCTTTCTCTCCAGGCTTCAGGAGAGAGCAGGCTTCAAGTGGGAGGCTCTGAGCATAGAAGGACATTTGGAAGTATTCACATAGACTGTGATCCTGCATTTATTACTCCAGGGATCTGTACGGAGCATCCCCGGGTACCAAGCTGTGTGCTCGGCGCTGGTGCTGAACAAAACTGACAGAGACCCTGCATTTGTGGAGCTGACATTTTAGGGGGAGCCAGATCATGAACGGGTAAGCAAAAGAGTAAGCTTTAACGCTGCAGGGAATAACAGGACATCCTCCTTGAAGAAATGGGAAGATGGCACACAAGATTACAGCATCTTTTGACACCTCCTCCATCCCGGCCCCATCCTCCCTCCCCAGAGGGAACCACTGTTAGCAGTTTAATGAATATCTCTGTTCATTTCCCGGGGCTGCTGGAACAAATTACCACAAACTCGGTGGCTCATGACAGAAATTATTCTCTGACAGTTCCGGAGGCCAGAGTCCAAAATCAAGGTGTGGGCAGGGCCGTGCTCCCTCTGAAAGCTCTAGGGGAGAATCCTTCCTTGTCTCTTCCAGCTTCTGGTGGCTGTCAGCAATCCTTGGCTTGTGGCTGCATCACTCCATTCTCTGCCTCCGAATCATATGGCCTCCTCCCTTGTGTCTTTCCTCTGTGTGTTTCTTCGAAGGACACCTGTCATTAGATTTAGGGGCTATGGGGGTAATCCAGGATGATCTCATCTCAAGAACCTTACCTTAATCACACCTGCAAAGACTTTTTCCAGATAAGGTCACATTCACAGGTTCCAGGTGGATGTACCTTTTGGGGATGAGAGGTCCATCACTCAACCGCTACACTATCCTTCCCACCCATATATTAATATATAGAATATATTATATATGCCAAAGAAGTATATTTTCTAACACAAATTGTGCCATGTATGTGTTTTTCTACAGCTGTAGATGTCATTCTGTAATTGGCTTTCCTCCTCAACAATCTCCTTGAGAACTATGCTGTTTATAGGTAGATTTTATGATTTTTATCTGATGCATATATTATCGCAAGGTATCGACTATACCATACTTTATTAGCCATCCTCTACTGACGGACTGTCAGTTTCTTTTCAAATGTTCACCCCAGACTTGGTGCAGTAAAACACTTGATATCATCAGAGTTTGGGGCCTGCTTTTATCTATTTATTTAAGTTGTGAGATGTATGAGGCATACAAAACACCTGAATATAGTGTGTAGGTACAGTTTAAAGAATGATAAGTGCACACCGTGTACTTATCACCCAGAATAATAGAGCATGGCCAGTGTCTTGAAAGCCCCTCCCTAAATTCTCCCCCTCCCTTCCCTTCAAAGAAATCGGTGCCCTGAATGTTGCTAAGCTTTTATGTTTTTCTAATATGTACATATTCCTAAACAAGATATTTTAGAGGTTTTGCCTGCTTTTGACCTTTCTGTAAAAGGAAATACACAGTTTGTACACTTCTGTGGCTTGCTTTTTTTGCCCGGCGTTATGTTTTTGAGATTCGTCATGCTGACGCATCTGTAGAGCGGTCCTTTTTCGCTGCTGCATAGCATTCCACTGGATGACTACCCCACTATTTACTTACCCTAATTCCTCGTGAGGATGTTGGGTTGTGGCCACATTTTCTCCTCTGCTTTCCCCCTGGGGCTGGAGAGGAGGTGGGGAGGTTGAACTTTGGGATGTCATGTCGGGCACATCTGGCCCTGGGTAACTGGCAGCCACCCAATTTCCACAGCCTGGAGGGTGGATGGGGAGGGCTGGGGCACCACACCATGGAGGCCAGAAAAAGAAATCCTCCAACTACCCCTTGGCCTGATAAACTCAGGGAACTTGGCTGAGTCTCCGATTGGAATCACTCCTTCACCTTCTTTCCAGACCAGCCTGGTAGAGCCTGTTGTCCTGGTAGCTGCAGGAAATGGAAATATGTCAGCTTCTTGCCCCTTCTGGTCGCCTCTCCTTTCCTTTAGTCCACTTCGTTACTCCTTTGGTTATGATTTGGGGAACATCAGTTTTACGCTACAGTTTGTTCTCATCTTGTCTGGGCTCCAAGGACTGCTGATCTAATCCAGCAGCGTATCCTCTTGGCTCACCTTCCAAAATATCTCTGTGCGCACATAGATATTTAAAGACGTCTATCTGTATAAGCTTATATTTATATATAGGTATATAGGTGTGTATCTCTATCTATAAAGAGCCCCATCCACTCTAGTCCAAGCCACCACGATGCCACATGTGAACTTCTGCAATACCCCCTAATAGGTCTCCCTGCTTGCACTCCCTCCCACCCCCCAAACCCAACCCCACTCTTTATATTACCACACAGCAGCTAGAATAATCCTTTTGAAATGTAAGTCACGTCACTCCCTTCCTCAAAACTTTCCAAATGGCTTCATAAATAAAATAATAAATTCCAAATAATAAAATCCAAAGTCCTTACCCCGTGGCCCCCCAAGGCCCTATATGGCCACTACCATTTGACAGGGCCAAGCGTGCCCCAGGGCCTTTGCATCTGCTATGCTCTCTGTCTGGAAGGTTCTTCTCAAAGATCAGCACTGGGCTGGATGCGTCACTTCATTTAGGTGGAGAATCTTCAGTTCTTGTCCTCCCTGCCCTTGTGGAACCCTGGGACACAGGAGCTGTGATAGAAGGGTCCTGGCTTGGGGATCTGACCCTTCCAAGTTATTACTGATGGTTTCACATCTTCAGACCAGGTGGTCTAGGCCATCGCACGTGGGGAAAGAACGTGACAAAGTGAACAGAAGCGCCCCCAGGGGAAAGCACAAGTGAAATACGACCTTTGGTGATTGTTCCGGTTGGGACGCATTTGGCAGCAAGTTATGGAGGTCAACTCCCCGTGGCCGAAGGCTTGAGGACAGTTACTTTTTATTCAACCAGAGGGCCAGGGCTCGCTTGCTCCGGCAGCTCTGCAAGAGGATCTAGGCTTTTCCCCCTTCTGCCCTGCCATCGTCTGTTTAAGGGCTTCACCCTCGTTTCTCAGGGTCACCAAACGTCCGTCGCAGCTCCCTGCAGAAGGACGTCGCTCTCAGTGGAAAACTTTCCCAGAGGCCCCCAAGTACCCTCCCCTTTGGTCTCATTGGCCAGAACTTGGTCACATGCTCACCCTGGGCCAATCACTGACAAGGGAGCACTGTGATTGGCTTAGACTAGCAGGTCTTTAAGTTGGGGCACATTGACCCCTGGGGGGTACACAGAGACTTTCCAAGGGATCCGGATGCACAGATTCTTTTAATGCAATTAAAACCTCATATGTACTCAGTCCTTACAACTGCCAGAGAAAGAGTCTCTGTGCTCCATTGCCCTTCACCTGCTGAACAGCCGTAACAGAGGCCTGCTCGTAAGTTCCCCAGTTCTGACGGGTGTGCCTCGCCCTGGGGTGTAAGCAGCAACCTGGCACCAAAGCTTCCTGAAATGAGTGAACACCATTCTCTCCTCCTTCTCTGGCTTAGACATTCCTCCTAAGGGTGAAGTCTGGGTTGGGTTGAAACATTCTGATTTTAGAACAACCACAACAGTGAATGTACTGACATTGATTCTTTTAAGTGAAATTGGACTATCTTCCACTTCTTCCAAATTTCTCAAGATACACTGAAGAACATCCACGAGTACACTTCAGGTCTGGCGTCCATCAGTCAATAAGAGAGACCTCTGAGGGGGCTATTCTGGAAGTCACGTTTATATAGCAAGCACCCTGTTTTAAGTTAGAATCTATGTTTATTTGTGGTGCTGGGAGATGGAAGCTGTTTAAGATTAAGTGGTGGAGATGGGAGGTTGCTTCATAAAACTCCAATGCTATAAAAGACTGTACTTGGGGGAAGCTGACTGGGCTGCTGTGAGAATAAATTACGGCAGGAATATGGAAAGGCCAGCACAGTACTGATGCACAGTAGGAGTACAATAAAGAAACCTTCAGAATATATCTAACCCCATTTCTCTCTCCATCTCCACAGCTGCTACCCTGGTCCAGCCACCATCACCTCTTGCAGCATCATTGTAACTGGTCTCCCTGCTTGTACCTTGGCTCCCTGAAGACTACTCTGAACTCAGCAGCCAGAGGGATTCCCATCACAGCTACAGTCAGAACACGTCTCTCTTCTGCCTAAAACCTTCCAATGCTCTCATCTCACTCAGGGTAAAAGCCAATGTCTTCAACGGTCTCCAGGAGCCACCTGAGCTGCCACCTCTTCATTGACTTTATCTTCTACCCCAGGTCTTGCAAGCCAAAGACACAGGCCTCCTTACTTAGTTTTCTAAGCACGCGCAACACTCTCCTGCCTCAGGGCCTTAGCACATACTGTTTCCTCTTTCTGGAAACTTTCCCCCCAGATACCAGCAGCTCACTCCTGTCACCTTCTTCAAGTCATTGGTAGAAGTCACCTCTTCAATGGGACTTTCCCTGACAATCCTATTTAAGTGGAAACACTCCTCCCATGTTTTCTACCCCTCCCTGCTTTCTTTCTTTCCATAGCACTTACCTCTTATCACACGAATACTATTATACATATCATTCTACTACGTATACTAGGACACTCGTTGGTACACCTGTATCTTACCGTACGTGTTACACTACGTATGACACATACGATGTATCTATTTGTTGTCTCGTCTCCTCCCCACACCTGTCCCCACCCTCATCTCCCGTTGCTAGAAGGGCAGGAGTTGGCTTTGTTCAGCGGTGTATCCGCAAGCCCCGCGGAGCCGGGTCCCCAGCAGGCGCTCAGTAAACACCGGCGGGAAGAACGAATCCACAGTGAATGAATGAACACCTGACAGCGCCGGCCCTGCTTTAACCTCTTCCTGCCCCAAGGGAGGGCGGGGAGCCCAGGCCCAACGCGCCTGCGCAGCCCCACCCGCCCCGCGTACGCGGGTTCGAGTCCCGGCGGCGGGGCGCGGCGGCGAGCACTCCTTTGCGAGGTCGGCGCCCGCGGAGGGTTACACGCGCGAGGGGCGGGGCCACAAAGGGGCGGGGCTTTCAGGAGGCGGGGCTTTCAGGAGGCGGGGCTTCCCGGGTGTCCCGCGCAGGCGGCCGCGCCGGCTTCATTCGCGCTGCTCGCCGCCCGGCCGCCGCCCGGCCGCCGCCCGCCGCCCGCCGCCCGCCGTCCGCCGCCACGCCCCGGCCCGGCCCGGTCCCCGCACAGCCCGGCCGCCCCCGCCGCCATGTCCAAGGAGCCGCGGGCCGGGCGGGAGGAGATCCTGGAGTGCCGGGTGATGTGGAAGCCTGACAGCAAGAGGATCACGCAGATGGACCGCTTCCGGGCGGCCGTGGGCGCCGCCTGCGGCCTGGCGCTCGGTGAGTGGGGGCTCCGGCCACCGCCCGGCCCGGCGGCCTCCAAAATCCGGCTCCCCGTCGGGGTCCGAGGGGCCACGTGGCAGGAGCCCTGCTCCTGGGGCCCGGAGCGCCGCCTGTCCTGGGCGTTGCAGTCAGGCCCCCTCCTGGTGGTTGGACCGGTCTCCTGCTTCCCGCTCTCCGTCTTCTGGGAGGGAAACTGGACATGGGGCCCTAGTCCAGGGCGTGGGGCACCTCTGGCTGTGGGGGTGTCACCTCCTCTGAGTTCAGGGTGCCGGCATCCCTACTGCAGCATCTGTCTCCCGGGGAGGGTCCCCCCGGCCTTGGAGCCCCTGTGGACTGGGAGGTCCCTTGCTAGGCGTTCCTCCTGTGAGGTGCGGTGCTCCCTGGGGTCTTGCTCTCCAGCGTGGGGGGCTTCTCTGATGTTTGGCCAGGCAGTAGTGCCTTCTGCTGTCCCCTGGTAGCCCCCCAAGGCTGACCCTGCTAGAAGGCCAGCAGGGAATTCCAGGCCCTTAGGAGAAGGATGGTCAGGTAGGAGCCTTCCTTTGGGATTGGGGCGGAACTCCTTCCCCTCACGTTAACACTCCCAGCTCCAAACAGAACCCAGTCCAGGGCCCTCCTGCCAGCCCCGACCCTGGCCCTCAGGAACCCCCTGGCTGGTGTGGGCTGGGCAGAGGAGGCCCCTCTTCTGGGTGGGAAGGTCTCCCCGTGCTTCCCCCCCTCTAGCTGGCTTGTCCACTAGCTGCTGGACCCGCCCCCTCGGGGGTTTTCAACTCCTCATGGCCTTTCCTCCCCTACACACCCCCTCAGCTGGCTGCAGGGACTCCTGTGTTTCTGTTGGTGGCATCACTGTCCTCCGTCAGCCTCAGAGAAATGGAGACCCCGCTCACCTGCCTTGCACGGACGTCCACCTCAGCAGCACTGCTTTCCTCCCTCTCCCTCTTCCCACCCCAGGGCCAGCGCTCCTCCTGGGACCCGCTTTCCTCTTCCCTGAACACTGGTTGGTTTTCCTGCTTTTCCTCCCTCTTCCCTTCCGTGCATCCTGCTTGCTTTGCCAGAGCAGTCTTAAAGCACAGGTCTGACTTTGTCACTCCTTGGCTCACAGTGGCTCCTTGTTGACCATGGAATTGCAAACGGTGCCACCTGGCAGCTTCCAGACCTCCACAGCCTTCCACTGAGCCACCTCCCTTGGCGAGCCCGGCTCCGTCCTTCTCCCTCCCTCCTGTTCACTCAGAGCGGGCACCTTGGAGACAGGTGTGGTCTTATTACTCTCGGGGCCTATAGGTAGTAGTTGTCAGTTAATGTGTGTTGGATTGGGAGAGAACAGACTTGATCCCCAAAAAGAGCCAGGGGTAGAACTTCTGTGTCACCTTGCCTTGATTCCGTCTCTCTTTCCTCTGCCAGCAGTCATGGTGCTTGTCCAGTCCTGATGCGTTATGAAATGATTTCACATACGGACAGCCCTGTAAGGTGGCTGGGGCTGATCTGTAATCTAACCCCCTGGATTTTTGAACTGACTCCATCACATTCTAGCTGTATAATTAGGAGGAAGTCACCAGGGCTTTGCAACCTCAGTTTCCTCATCTGGAGAATGGGCTTGTATCACTGAGAGGATCACTATCATAATGAGAGGGCTTGTGTCATGGGTGGGTGTGAGGGTGACAGATGATCAGGCCCAGCGCTCACCTACACCTGGTCTGTGGGAGTTGTTGAGTAAGCACCAGTGAGCACCAGTAACTCCCCGTCTGCCTGCTGACCTCCTCTCTGCCCTTCAAGGCTTGTGGGGTGGGGGCCCATGGGCTGGATTGGACCTGCAGACTTAGTTCAGCAGCTCACACACTGGGAGACTGCGTAGGAAAAGCAGAATTTCCAACTTCCTTTGAAAACCCAAAGGTCTGTGATGCTGGGTCTGCGTCCCCTCGTGTCAGCAGTCGGCTGAGCTGAGTGGGGTTCCTCTCTTGGTCTGGGGGTCGTTTCAAGCTTGGGTCTTGCCTTTTCCTCCTGTTGCACTCCTGATGGTCAACCCCACCAGCTTCTCTCCTTTCCTTAGACCCCGCCCTGGAGATTTGAGGCTTTGCTTTAAGATCCAACTCGCACGCTGCCTTCTCTTTGACGATTTTCTCCTTTCCTCCACTCTCCAAGTGCATGTAATTTGGGTTTTCGTCCTGCCTTGCCTTCTCATTTATTTGTGGGCATTCTTATTCCTTAAAGATAGCACCCTTGAACTTGGATCCTCTGTGCCCCCAGCAGTGGCTTGCGTGTAGCTGGTGCACAGTATGGAGCAGTGCTGTTGACTGGAGGTACAGAGAAAAGGCACCATCCTCCCGGTCCCCTCAGCCTGGCTCCCACCCTGAGGATGGGTGGATGGGGGCGTTCGGCAGCCTGGCTGCCTCTCCACGAGCCACACCAAGGTCCAAGGTCGGCGTGAGGTTTCTATCCCTGTAACTCAGGACGGGCGGGGCCTCAGTGGAGTTACACACGCTCTTTCCACTCTTGGAGCCATAGGTTGGCTGGTTCTTGTCACTGCTTCCGGCAGAGCTCACCCGAGGACTCCCTGCACCCACATAGACCTTGGGTCCTCTGGACGCAGCCCTCCTCGGGAGCAGCCTGCGGCTCCAGCCCAGCACATGTGCATGTGATGCGGGGCCTCCTCTGCAGGGCCCTGGGGGACATGCTGTGTGTACCAGCCTCTGCAACTGGGGGAGTGACACCAGCTTTCATGCGTGCTGTTTTGGAGGACCGTGGCAAGTGTCTTTCTGTATGCCGCAAGCTGCAGATCACCTCTGTGTGCGAGCAGCCGGGATAGAGTTTGCAAACAAACAGAGGGCTTGGTCTCCGTTCTCAAATAGCTCGAGTGTAGGTGGGGGAGAAAGCTCATGGAAAGAGCGTTTCAGGTGAGTCAGTGCCGCATCCGATGTAGGGGCGGCGCTGTCGGCCCTCCGAGCCTGGCGCTGTGCGGGGCCTCTCAGAGGATGCTGTTTTGAAAGGGCCGACCGAGTCTGGAGCTGAGATATGAAGGTGGAGGCTGGTCACAATTCTCGTAGGTGAGAGGAAGGAGGGGTGAAGTGGGAAGCAGGCTTGTAAACTCAGACACCTACAGGGACCAGGCAGGTGACAGATGTTGACAACAATTATTTAGTGAGTTCTTTCTACATGCTGGCCGCATTCGGGCACTTTCCATGTATTAACTAGCTCACTCCTCAGTAATTGGCCAGGGCGCTGCTGCTTTTGTCCCACTGCCCAGCCGAGGAGCTCAGAGTCTGGTTGAGGTCTCGTCACTGTGAGTGGTGGAGCCCTGGTCTGTCTCCAGAATCAGCGCTCTTTACCACTGTCTCGTTGCCTCTGGCCTGGGTGAAGGGCCGGGCGGGGCAGCTGTTACCACTGTAGCTGACTGTCGCCGTGTGGTGTGACAGTGCCTTAGTTATCTGGTGCTGCACTACAAATTACGCCAGGACTTAGCGACTTCAAACAACGATAAACATTGAATATCTCTCAGCTTCTGGGGGCGGGCGTCGGGGAGCGGCCGGGGCTGCGTCATCTGAAGGCTTGACCGGGGCTGGAGGAGCCCTTCCTGGGTGATGGGCTCATGTGGCAGTGAGTCAGTGCTGGTTGTGGGCCGGAGGCCTCTGTTGTGCCACCCAGGACTGCTCGAGTGTCCTCACGACCTGGCCCCTGGCTTCTCGCAGAGCAAGTGATCCAAGGGAGCAGGGTGAAGTGGCAGTGTCTCTTACGACGCAGCCTCCCGAGTCACGCTTGGTCATTTCCATCACATTCTGTTGGTTACGCAGACCAGACCTGCTCAGTGTCGGGAGGGGACAGTGCAGGGATGTGAATGCCAGGAGGTGAGAATCATTGGCTGGCTCCCACAGCCAGATATTCTGTTTCCTCAGGAGAAGCCAGAAATCTCGAATTTCATTTGAAAATTGCTGTTTTAAGATGTTGGCAGGTAGCTTGGTTTCTTGGTGTGCCTCGTGCAGACTGGACCCAACGTGCCTGGGGTCGGTCGTCTTGTTTTCCGGATTGCGGCCTGTGAGCGGAGGCGAGCAGAAGCCTGAAGGGGACCCTGCGTGTCTGAAGAACCGTATTCGCTGACTTGGCTGAGCTGTCGATGGGGGGGACGTTTCTGCACAAAGCCCATCCGTTTCTCCGTGTCCCCTGGGGTCCCCGTGCTGTTGTGACCACTCGCTCCCCAGATCGGCAGGCTGGTTACATCGTCCTCCCTTGTGGACGCTGTTGGTGACGGGCTTCGTGAGGGACTTTTGGGGTCTCCAGTGGAGGCCAGGGTTTCAAGCCTCTGGTCCGTCTAGGATCAGCTTGGAGGAGTTTTTGGTGCCGGAACTCTTTGCAATTTGTGAGGACCAAGGCGATTAGAGAAAGAAAAGCGGACTGTGGGAGGGACAGGAGCTGCGGGGCCTGTCCCTCTAGTCCCGTGTCCCGCAGGCACATTAGAGCCTTTTCTCCCAGGAGCCGCCCCCGGCCTGACGCTGCCCTCCTTCCTGACCGAGGACCCGCGTCTCCTGCTTACTGCCACTGTCATGCCTGCATCCCTGTCTCGGTGTCTGGGCTCATCCTGCCCTGTCAGGGGCCCAGCGTGTGTCGGACGCCTGCACAGTGCTGAGGAGTGGGGATCGTGGCTGACACACGCGGGCACTTTCCCTCTGCCGGGCACAGTTCTTCGTGCTTTAAGTGTTTTGCCACATTCAGTCGGTGACCCTGTGACAAGGACCATCCCCTTGCTTTCATGGAGAGGGACTGCGGCCCGGAGAAGAGGATGTCCTCGTCTGACATCTCCCAGGTGGAGAGGCGGGGTCGGAACCCGGCCAGGCGAGCCCGGAGCCTGTGCTCTTACAGCACGTGCTCTGCGGGTCCTCACCACAGCATCTAAAGGAGGAGCTGGTGTTATCCCCACCTGACGATGACAGTGCTGGGGCTCAACCGTGACGGGTCTTGCCCAAGGTCCTTGTCTAGAAAGTGGCCGAGCTGAGATTCTAATGCAGCTCTCCAGCCTGGCCCTGGAGGCGGGTGAGCTCCCTACTGTCGTGGGAGGATCCGGGGCCTTCTCCAGCCAACCGTTTCCAGGTGACACACAAGGAGACCGAGTCCCAGAGAGGCAAAGTGACCTGCCTGAGGTCCCCAAGCACCATCTCCAGACACAGTGTCCCTGGCGTTTTCGCCTGCATGCTTGGTTGACCTGGTCTGTGGCCCCTGGCTTGAGGAGATGGGGTGGGGCTGGGGGAAGTGCTGGCATCGTTGCTGGGAATCAGATCCCCTTTCTTTCTCCAGCCCAGAGCCGAAGCCCCCGTCTGTCTCCTGATCAAGGCTGTGCTGCCTCTGGGCCGACTGTCCCCACCTCATCCGCGTGGGTCCTTCTCCATCCCCGCCACAGACCCGCTCACTCCAGCTCTCTTTCCCTGGGCTCTTGGCTTCCTCCCATGTCCTAACCCTGTCCTCGCTGCCCAGGCCAGCCCCCCCCTCCCGCAGCCCGCCTTCGCTGCCTGGCTCCCAGCAATCACTCTCCTCTGGCTCCTGAGTCCAGCGTGGCTGAGGACAACTGCTGGACGCCAGGCGAGGAGAAACACTGCTGAAGGGCAGAGGTCATTGTGTCTCTTCCTCTGTGTACACCCCAGGGCTGGGAACAGGGAGGACAGTGAGAGCACTGAGCTCAGACATTGAATTATGCCAGTTTTTTCTTTTCCTGACACCCTGTTGGTCATCCTTCTTCTGTAATCGTGTCCCTGGAGCCCCAGCATGTGAATGTACATCCTACTGACAATATATTGAGATTAAAAAGGCCCAAAGAGGGGACGGGACTCTCCCAAGGCCCCAGGATTAGAACCTGGTGTGAAGAGCATGCTTCCATTTGTGTAAAAATCGGAGAGAGGGGGATGTATTTACTCACACTTAAAATCTCTGGAAAGACACAAAGAAATCTCTTTAACTGGTTCCCTCTGGGCAAGAAGAGTTAGATGGTTGTGGAGGAAGAGAGGGAGACTTTTTACTCTGTAACCTTTTATACTTTTGTAATTTTGAATCGTGTGACTGTATTGCTTACTCAAAAATCAAAATAAATAATCCCCAAGCCCCCCACAACATTGTACTGGCGTGAGAAGTCGTCAACAAGCTTCCAGTTTTGAACTTGTGGGTTTTCGAATCTGTTGAATGTATAGGTTTCCTGAGTTGGTGTGGTATAATCATAGCAAACTCTTGCTATAGTTCTGATTACGTCTAAGGCCCCGGTCTAAGCATTTTATCCATGTGCTCATTTAAGTCCTCGCAATAGCCCTACGAAGGGAGGTGCTGTTCGTCATCTTCGTTTTGCGGGAATCTGAGACGCAGCATGCTGAAGTAGCTTGCCTGAGGTCACAGCTAACGACTGGCCGAGCCGGGACCCGCACCGAGGCCTTCGGGCTCCAGAGCCCGTGTTCTTGGGCGTGCCGGTCAAGGTGTAGGATCCCCGCCTCGTTGCTCTTGTGTCTCCTGGGGACCGCAGCGCTGCGTTTGCTTCAGTAAAAATGCAGATACCCTGCCCACTGCCAAGACCGTTTCTCTTCAGAGGCCTCCGAACCACTTTGTCACCCCTGTGATTCCCTCGGCGTGCCCGTTTTGTTGTCGAACCGCCGAGACTTTGCTTCTCGGTTTTGTCTGAGCTATGTGTCATTTGATTTTATTTTCAGAAAATTATGATGACTTGTACCATTGGTCAGTTGAGTCATATTCCGACTTCTGGGCAGAGTTCTGGAAATTCAGTGGCATTGTCTCCTCGCGCATGTATGATGAGGTAAGTCCAGATTTTGCTTATGCGTTACCTTTGTATGGTTGTGTTCCACAATGAAGTGTTAATTTCTGGGAATACTGCATCATATCTTTCAAAACCTCACATCAGTGGGAAAAAGTCATTATTCTAGAGAGTTGGCAAAGAATTGTGTTGGGGTCACGAATCCCATGGAGACTCTGCAACCTCTGGGCCCTCTGGTGCGCGTGGACCCCAGGCCCCGCCCTGGGGACGTGAGCCATCCTAAGTAGTAGAGCATCGTTTTATATTTTTTTAATTGTGGTCAGATACTCATAGCATGAAATTTGCCACCTTAACCACTTTAAAGTGTACAGGTCAGTGATACTACGTATGTTCACATTGCTGTTTTTTAGACTATCAGTAGTTTCGTTATTTTTTTAACCTGGATTTTAGAGATTTTTTTTCAACTCCTTACGCTGTAAATCAATCAATGTCTGGGGAAAGAGAGTCCTGTTATTCAGGATATAATTTATTGTGTTTTGGTTTGAATATGGGGTGAAGCATTCTGAAAGGTTCATCTATGGGCACTTGAAGAAGAAAACCAAGGTTCCCGCCCCTGAGGAAGCGGGTGAGGGTTCACACTCCCGGAAAATTGTGTACGGGGGGTCGGTGGGCCCTGTCACTTGATCCCCTGGTTTTCAGTGTGTCTGGTCAGAGCCTGGGGTGGTAGGCAGGCACCACACCTGTCTTATTTACTTTCTGTCTCCCGCATCCCTCATAAGTAGGTGCTTAGTAAATATTTGTTGATAGAGTAAATTAGTGGGGATGGTGTTTCCCTTTGGCATTAATTTCTTTTTTTTTTTTTTTACCTTTGTTGAGGAATAATTAAGTATAATTGTATATATGTCAAGTGTGCAGTGTGATGATTGGATGTGCATGCACCGTGGAATTAGCACATCCGTCACCTCAGGTAGTTAACTCTTTTTTTTTTGTGGTGCAAATGTGTAAGATCTACTCTCAGCAACTTTCGAGTACACAGTACCACGTTATTGACTAGAGGGCCTTCATCTCTATTTTCAGTTTCATGCCTTTAGGCCGGTTTAGACTAAAGTCTGTGAAATGATTTAATGATGCTTCGGGCCAGTGAGTCGGCTGGCTTCCTGGGAAGCAGAATCGCTGTCATTTATTCATGATGTCCTGTATGTCCTGGTTTGCTGTCATTCTCTACAGGTTGTGGACACATCGAAAGGGATAGCGGACGTCCCCGAGTGGTTCAAAGGCAGTCGACTAAACTACGCAGAAAACCTTCTGCGGCACAGAGAGAACGACAGAGTCGCCCTTTATGTTGCAAGTGAGTCCTGGTGACTGCTCGGATTTTCCCCTGCCAGTGTCCTAGATGCCACCTACACGCTGGGCCACGAGTTTGGAGAGGCTCTGAAGCACTCAGAAACTGTGCCATATGATCTTCAAACACTATCTTGGCACCCTTCTTTTTTTTTATTGTGGTAGAAAACACATAACATTAAGTTTACTGTCTTAACCATTTTTAAGTGTACAGTTCAATAGTGTTAGGTATATTCATACTGTTGTGCAACAGATCTCTAGAACTTTCTCATCTTGCAACGCTGAAATTCTGTGTCCACTAAACACTAATTTCCCCTTCTCCCCCAGCCCTTGGCAACCACCTTCTACTTTCTGACTCTGTAACTGTGACTACTTTAGATGCTTCATGTGAGTGGAATCGTACAGTGAGTGTTGGAACCACAGCTGAAGTCTCCTCTCGTGGGCTTCTCCTTTTAAAGTCAAGTTTAAAGGATATTCCAACTTATCTACTAAGCAGCCTCCAGAAGAGTTGGTATAAAATATTTAAATATACTAGTTTTCTTAATAAGGAGATACTGTGGGTTAACCCCCTGAGTAAATTAGGTTTTTGTCAAAAGATGGCAGGGTTTGAGGTATTTCACATACGTAAATTTTCCAGTGACTGCTTTTCCCTGTGAGTCTGTGGCTTTGTTTCCCCGTCTTGGACACAGCCTGCTCCGTTAGGCTGTGGGAAATGGCTCACGTGGAGGAGGGAACCTTTTGTCTTCGTGACTCTGGCCTTCCAGTTTTGGATGCTGCCAGAATTGAGTGCTCTCAGGAGCTGCTGAGGTGTGGGGGATGGTTTGCTGCATCCTTTAGAAAAGGACCCAGGTTGCAGTGGTCTCTGCCATCCCCTGCCCAGTTTTGTCATGTTCCTGTCCCCTCCCTGGCTGCCTGCTCTCTCCTTGCCAGTGCCAGCGTCCTCACCTCTAGCAACCCTGGTCTTCACTGCAGTTGCTATTCTTAGCAGAAGTGGTGTGGGAACTGAGAGAATCGCGCTTGTCCAAGTGGTGCCGGAACTAGGAGTAAAGGAGGTCTGAGAGAGGATTTGAGAGTTTGAGTCCCAGTTCCCTGCTCAGTCGCTGTGTGACCTTGGGCAAGTC
Organism: Tapirus indicus; assembly: GCA_031878705.1. Lineage (NCBI taxonomy): Eukaryota > Metazoa > Chordata > Mammalia > Perissodactyla > Tapiridae > Tapirus > Tapirus indicus. The sequence goes on from CM062938.1 coordinate 5,325,369, forward strand.
ACTTAACCTCTCTGTCTGTTTCTGCCTCTGTAAAGTGGAGAGGATGATAGTACCTACTTCAGGATCATGTAGGGATTAAGGGAGTGAATATTTATCTATCTATCTATCTATCTTACAGCAGTCCTCAGCGTGGAGGACATGTGCGTAGTTCTCAGTGAGGTTATACCTCTGAAATCCCTGTGCAGCTTTTGAAATCATGGCTGTTCAGTCCCCAGTGTGAGAGCAGATCTTCCAGGGGTGGGACCCAGGCTTGTGTGTATTTGTCAAGTGCACAGTTGCTTCTGATGCACATCCTGGCTGAGAAGGACAGAGCCTCGTCCTTGTCTAGGACTGTGGCTGTTCGCTCTTGTTTTGCTCTCTTCTTGGCCCTAAGTCCTGATACAGTTCAGGCTGAGTGGACAAGTGGCCTCGGGAGGTGATACTGGTACCACGTCTCTGCTTGCTCTTTGAGGAGGCGTTTGCATATCCATCCATCCAGCCAGCCACTCTTTCACTTGCTCCTCAGGTCTGTATCCACTGCCTCCTTGTGGTACAGGTGCTGGGAACACAGCCTTGAACAGGACGGACAAGGTCCCTGCTCTCATGGGGCTGGCCTAGCGGGGGAAACAATAAATAAGAAAACACACATAATAAAATTCCAGACAGCTCCAAGCTCTCGGAAGAACAGCTAAAGCACCATAATGGGTAGGAGATGGCACGGTGGGCTGCCGGGGAAGGCCTGCTTGGAGGAGGCGAGATTTTAGCAGAACGTGACTAAGAGGAGGGAGTCATGCAGAGGTGGGGGAGAACATTCCAGGCGGAGGGAGCAGCAAGAGGGAAGGCCCTGAGCCGGAGCGAGCCCTGGGTGTGTGGGGACGTGAGAGAGGCCCTGTGGCTGGGAGAAGGGCAGGAGGTGGGGTCAGGGAGGCCGGGGGTGGGGGGCAGGGCATGGAGGGCCTCGAGGGCCATGTCAGGAGTTTGGGGCTGTTTGGGAGGCAATGGGCCGTCCTCAGAGGATTTTGAGCAAAAAGGAGCCATGCGAGCTCACGTTGTCCCTGGCTGCTGGCTGGAGAATGGGAAGAGATCGCATCCTGGGAAAGCAGACAGTCTAATGTAGGAGTTCGCTCAGCACGCCGTCTCTGGGTCCCCAAAGACCGTTTCTCTGACCTGTGGCAGGGATCGCTCTGATGTAAAATTCTGGGGCTTGTGGGGGTGTCCTCAAGCTGTCCCATGCTTTAAGCAAAACCATTAGATTGAGTCTGGCTTTATAAACATAGATGGATGAGGACATTGCCCCAGGGTTTTTTTAAATTCTCTAAGTATAATAGGACTTGGCTCACACTGGTATTTCAATAATGTGCCAGTTGTGTAAAATGAGGCATGCCCACAAGGTGGCAGGTCACAGGCGGGACAGTGTAGGGGACTTGCAGGAAGTCACAGTGGGCACAGTTGCTGGGAGGGGAGAGCCGAGGGAGTTAGGAGATCTTTCTTTCTTCAGCTGGGATATAATTCATGTAACGTGAAATCCACCCTTTCAAAGTGTACAATTCAGTGATTTTTAGCATAGTCACAAGGTTGTACAACCACCATTTCTGTCTAGTTCCTGAACATCTCTGTCACCCCAAAAGGAAACCCTGTACCCCTTAACAGTCACTCCCCATTCCTCCCCCCAGCCCCTGGTGAATCTGTTTTCCTTCTCTATGGATTTGCCTGTCTGGACGTTTCATATCAATGGGATCATACAGTGTGGCCTCTTGTGTCTACCCTCTCTCACCTGGCATCGTGTTTTCCAGGTTCGTGCACGGTGTAGCAGGTGTCAGTGCTTCATTCCTTTTTGTGGCTGTATAATATTCAATTGTGTGGATGGACCACATTTTGTTTATCCATAACAGACTCTTAAAGGGCTGTCCTGCCCCAGGCACTGCGATGCCTTTGTAAACCTCACTGGACACCTGCCCCCTGGCATCTTCTTTCCTCCTGAAGAACTGGAATGCTGGCTTTCCTGTCTGTCTTCTTTTCCTGATCCTGTTAAACATGTGTGTAGTTTTACCCAGTGTCTCAGGCACTGCAGGGAGGTCCTGGCTTCTCTTGCTGGCAAGTGGGAAAGGTCAAATGTGAATCTTCTTTAAAAAATGAAACAAAACAAACCTAAAACCCAGTAGTAGTCCTGATTGCTAGTGGTGAAGCCACTGGTAAAATTGGCCATGAAAACCCTAAGAATAGCAGGGGAGCACTGTCTGATAGAGCGCCTGAAGGAGAGGATGGTGCAAGAAGACTGGGCAGGGTTCTGCTCTGCTGACACAGGGTCACTAGGAGTCAGAATTGACTCTGCGGCGCTGACAACAAGGTTGGTAAAACCAGCCAGTCTTCTGGGTGTCCGGGTGCAGACTGAATCAGCTGTGCACATTCTCTTTGTCCTATAGGTGTGTCTTGGCTGAACCCAGCCTCTTTTTCCTTAAGCCCAGCTCTGTCTCGAGTGTGGGTTGAGAGGTATGGTTATAATGCTGGGTCTGTTGTGTCCATTTCATCTTCTCTCTCCTGTCCTCTCCTCCCCACCCTGCCATCCCCTCCCTTTTAAATACTGGAGCCCCTTCTTTTATTGAGCTCTCCCCTTCCTTGTATTTGCAGTGGGAATAGTGCCCTCAAGCCAGGGATCAAATTTAGTTTGCAAATTGGATCTTTCTTAAGCAGCATCCTAGATTGGCTGGTTCTTGGCTTAGGGATTTTAAAATAATTGTTTCATTTTCTGATTTGTTCCTTCCTCCCCAGCTGTGTGCAGGTGCTCACGGGTTCTGCTTCACGCTCCCTCAGGCCTTCTCAGCCAAGCTTACCCCTCCTACATGTAATCCCGGGTGAGGTCATGAGGCGCCCGCTAAAAAGAGAGTGTGTGGGGCCGCTCCAGTGGTGCAGTGGTTAAGTTTGCGTGTTCTGCTTCGGTGGCCCGGGGTTCGCAGGTTTGGATCCTGGGTGTGGACTGACACACCGCTCATCAAGCCATGCTGTGGTGGCGTCCCACATACAAAATAGAGGAAGATGGGAACGGATGTGAGCTCAGGGCTGGTCTTCCTCACACACACACAAAAAAAGTGTGCACGTTGCCTTCATGCTGCAACGAGTGGGGCAAAAACACTGTGCATTGGTGCCATCGGTGTCTAAGTTGTTCGAACAACCACTTGTGTAGCACATTTTGTCTTTGAACAGTGGATTTCAGGTTACTGAGTATTTTTGTAGGATAGAAAATTGTCTGGGTGGGAATGTGGGAGAGGTAATGAAAAGGCTGCCTACCCAGGGAGGTGAGAAAGGAACCCTGGGCAGGCACATCTTCCTTTAAGCAAGTAGGAAAAGCCAGATTTATACCAAAGGGAAATCAGGGTGTTTATTCACTTTGGAAAAGGGATACTTCATGTTATAGAGTTGAAAAACAGTTAGCAACCAGGAATAAAATATTTGCATCAAAGATCACGGGCAAAGGATTATTCTCTTTCCACTAGGAAGTACATTCAAATGCTTTTTCTACACGTTCGCAACACGGAGTCTGAGTTTTCTGTTGCCGTGTAACAGATGGCAGAACCATGGCTTAAAGCAGTCAACACCTCTTATCTCACGGGGTCCGTGCGTTACACGCTGAGAAGCGGCTTAGCTGGGTGCATCTGGCTTAGGGTGTCCTGAGAAGCTGCAGTCAGGATGTTGGCAGGGGCTGCAGTCATCTGAAGGCTTGACCGAGGCTGGCGGATCCACATCTAAGATGGCGCACTCCCATGGCTGTTGGCAGGAGGCCTCAGTTTCTCACCACACAGGCCTCTCTGTGGGCACTTGAGAGTCCTTAAACCATGGCCTCTGGTTCCCCCAGTGAGCCAGGTGGAAGCTGCAGTATCTTCTGTGACCAAGGCTCAGGAGTCACTGTCATTTCTACAGTAGCCTGTTGGTTTCCCAGGTCAGCCCCCTTCGGTGTGGGAGGATCTGTGCGAGAACCAGGGGCGGGGGTCATTGGGGGCGTCATGGAGGCTGGCTGCCACACCGTCTTTTCCATTCTTAGCAATCTGTTAGGTGAAAATTAGTTTCAATGTACATTTCTTGGATAGCTAGTGAGGTTGATCATTTTATTTTCTTACTCATGTATGTTTTTGCAATGTCAGTTTTCTGCAGTGAGCTTACATTGCCTTTATAATCTGAAAAAGCATAAAACCAAACCAAAGGTGAAATACTACACAGCAATAAAAAGGAATGAATTATTGATGCACACACCAACTTGGATGACTCTTAAGGGCATTACGTTGAGTGGAAAAAGCCAGTCTCGAGGGCCGGTTGCTATATAATTCCATTTATGTAACATTCCTGAAGTGAGATTATGGAGATGGAGAACAGATTAGTGGTGCCAGGGGTGGGGTTGATGGCTGGGAAGTGACTATAAAAGGTAGCAGGCGGGAGATCTTTGTGGTGCTGGAAATGTCCGGGATCCTGATTGTGGTGGTACAGGAAATGCTGTAAAATGACAGAACCACACACCTGGTACTCGTGTTGGTCTCCTGGCTCTGACATTGCACTGGAATTATGCAGGTGGAACCAGTGGGGGCACTGGGCAAAGGGTACACGGGACCTCCTTGTACTATCTTTGCAACTTCCTGGGAATCTATAATTATTTCAGAATGAGGTTAAAAAATACCACAACCCAAATCAAAGGATTCTTCACTCAGTAAAAGCGTTCCCAATAGTAAAAAAAAATCTTTAAATGGCAAATTCCGTGAGTGCATTTCAGAGGCTTACTGTCACAGGCCTTTCTTTTCCTTAAAGTTGAGTAACCTGCGTCGTGGTTTGCGTTCCCCACGTCTGTGTCACGTCTCCTGGGCACGGATTTCTAACCTGCATTTAAACGGGTGTGCATTTTCATCCTTGTCTGTGACTCGGAACCTTTCTCTCTAGCATGAAGCACGTACGACCTGTGCATCTTCTCTTCCCAGGGGAAGGCAGAGAAGAAATTGCGAAGGTGACTTTCGAAGAGTTGCGGCAACAAGTGGCTTTGTTTGCAGCCGCCATGAGGAAGATGGGTGTGAAGAAAGGAGACCGGGTCGTCGGTGAGTATTTTTGGTGCTTGTCATGGTTTGGGGAGGAGACTCGGAAGGTTGGGCCGACTTTTGAATAAGTGGAATCGTGTCATGTTACTTAGAGCCTTGTAGGACTTCAGCTCTACGGGCGGCCGAGAAAGGGACAGGGAAGATCTCTGGAAGTGCGGCCTGGTCCCTGCTCCCTGGCTCTGGGGCCTGTGAGCGCTTTCTCCTGCCCAGTGGGGGCCCAGTGTTTACAGACATGTATTTATTTTTTTTATGACACATGAGCCTTAAACACAAGCCAGATAGTTCGTCAGGTGCTTAATTAAACGGACAGCCGTCCCTTCCAATGCCGGGGAGAAACACTGCTGCACTTTCTGGGAGGTGATCCATCCGCCTTCAACGTGACACTTTCCTGAGCAATTTCCAAGGGTAGTTTCCACCCTAGGATTTCCGCCATTTCTGCTCACGTGGTCGTGGACTGATTCCCAGTCCCCCAAACCCGGCAGCGGGAGTGTTGTCAGTGGAGAGACTCCTCGGGCAGGTTCCCTCTTGTGTGCAGACCCCGGGGTTAGAGCCCTGAGGAGCATCCAAGGCCGCCAGCCCCTCCCCCGAATTTCCCAGATGGGAAACTGAGGCCCAGAGGAGAAGAGTAAACCAACCAATTAACTTTTTTATCTGAAAAGGGTTTCATTTAAAATGGGTGTTGAGTTAAACAGCATGGACAATTTCAGTACGTAAGGTTGTTAACTGCAAATTCACACGTGGAAATACTCAGCCTCTGGAAATAATAAATAAATAAATGTTACTTTCAGGGCCGGCGGGTGGTGCAGCGGTTAAGTTCGTGCGCTCCGCTTTGGCAGCCCGGGGTTCGCGGGTTCGGATCCCGGGCGCCCGCCGACACACTGCTCGTCAGCCACGCCGTGGCGGCGTCCCATATAAAGTAGAGGAAGATGGGCACGGATGTTAGCCCAGGGCCAGTCTTCCTCAGCAAAAAGAGGAGGATTGGCGACGGATGTTAGCTCAGGGCTAGTCTTCCTCACACACACAAGAAGTGTTACTTTGTAGCAAGGCATGAAGTTTCATAGCCAGGACACTTCATCACAAATTTGTTAAAAGAATGGATTGTAATTATTCGATGCCACGACATAGCTGATAGCATTTTGAAAGCCACTGGCCACTGAGCCTGGATTTCCTGGCGCGGCTGGTGGCTTCTCTGCCACATTGCCTCTTGGCGTCACCCTCCGAACTTTCTCACGGTGCTGTCTCCCCCACTCGGTCCTTCCTGGCAAACTTGTTTAGCGGCATCTGAGGGCGCCAGGCTCCCTGGAGTCACGAGCCCTCATTTTGGGGCCTGGCACTGCCGCTGCCTGGCAGTGTGGGTTCAGATGAGGAACTTCACCTCCCTGGACCCCGAGTTTCTTCATCTTTAAATGGGGCAGCTGAGAGAGCTGGACTGGACACCAGTGTTTCAGTCATCACTCCCTATCCCTCCCTCCCGCAGCCCCTGGCCCCACTATAGATTTGTCTGTTCTGGACAGTTCCTGTTAGTGGAATCATACAGTATGTGGCCTTTTGTGTTGGCTTCTTTCCTAATGTTTTCACGTTTGTTTGGTTGTTATGTGTCAGCACTTCATTCCTTTTTACAGCCCAGTGACACTCCATTGCGTGGATGGACCACGTTTGCTTGTCCACTGTCAGTTGGTGGACACTGGGTGGGGCTGCGCTTTGGACATACTGAGTTGTGCAGCTACTGAGGGCCCTGGGGGCAGCTGAGAGGCCAGGGTTGGACCTGCAGACAGGAGGCCCTCTTGGGCTCGTCCGGGGATGGTGGAAGCAGTGTCGGGGTGTGTTTGTGAGGGCCTCGTCCCTCCTGGCCACGGGGGTCCCGGGGCTGCCCTCAGGGCTGTGGTCCTGTGGGGAGGCAGTCAGCCGAGCAGCCTTCTTCACACCTGTGATGCAGGGTCAGCCCCAGGACGTGAGCCCACGGGAGGGACACCAGATTCCCGGGAGGCTTCCAGGCTCAGGCTGGGAAACTGGTCTCCGAACTGGTGTCCGTGCTTCCTGCCCGTCCTCAGCGGGGAGCCACCACGGTCCATGTGGCTCCTGCTAAGAACCCTCTCCTTAGCCCACTCAGAGCCTGTGCGCTGGCACTCCCCTTGCAGGCCTATCCCCCTCCTCCTGCAGCGCTGCCCCCCCAACCACCCCCCACTGCCATCCTCCTCCCTGGGTTTTCTCCATAACCTGCCTCGTCACCTGACTTATTTTTTCTCATTCTTTTTTTTTTTAAATTATTTTATTGAGGTCACATTGGTTTATAACAAACATTGTATAAATTTCAGGTGTTCATTATCATATATCAGTTTCTGTATAGACTGCATCATGCTCACCCCCAATAGACTAGTTTTCATCTGTCACCATACACATGTGCCCCTTTTCCGTTTTGCCCCTCTCCCACCCCCTTCCCCTCTGGTCACCACCAATCTGTTCCCCTTATCTGTGTGTGTGTTTGTTTATCTTCCCGTGGGTGAAATCAAGCGGTATTTGTCTTTCTCTGTCTGACTTATGTCGCTCAGCATAATACCCTCAAGGTCCATCTATGTTGTGGCAATGGTGTGATTTCATCATTTTTTATGGCTGAGTAGTGTTCCATTGTGTCCGTATACCACGTCTTCAGCCATTCGTCAGTTGATGGGCACTTAGGTTGCTTCCGAGTCTTGGCTGTTGTGAACAATGCGATGAACAGGGGTGCGTGTATCTTTTTGAATTAGAGTTTTTGTGTTCTTTGGGTAAATGCCCAGCAGTGGAACAGCTGGATCGTCTGGTAGTTCTATTGTTAATTTTCTGAGGCATCTCCATGCTGTTTTCCATGGTGGCTGCACCGATGTGCACTCCCACCAGCCGTGTGTGAGGTCCTCCTTCTCCACTTCCTCTTGTTTGCCTTTCTCTGACTGCGATGTAAACTCTGTGAGGGCAGGAATTCTCTTTGGTTGGTTGCCTGCTGTGTCCCAGGGCCTGAACAATTCCAAGCACCTCAGGAGTGTGCAGTAAATACCGGTTGATTGGATTGATGAAGGATGTTTAGGAGTCAGCCATGTGGGGGGCAGGAGACGGCAGGGCCGTCTGGGCAGCAGAAACAGCCTGTGCAAAGGCCTGGAGGCTAGTGAGGGCAGGGCGGCTGCGGGGAGACAGGAGCTCGGTGGGGTGGGGCTGCGTGTTCAGTGCAGAGAGTGAGGCTGCTCAGGGACTTTCGTTCTGGAAGGAGCCAGTGTTGGAGTCTCCCGACAGTGAAGGAGAGGAGTGCGAGACCCAGCTCCTTCCCCGCCCTGAGCCCGGCCCTTGCTTTGAGGTGTCAGGTGGCGAGTGTGATTTCCTACCAAGAGCAGCTCAGGTGGTTTTTTTAATGTTTTTTTTCTTCACTTTGACTTCTGGAAAAAGGTTAAAGACCTGTATAAGGACCTCCTGTCTGCCCGAAGGAACTTGAGTTAATCTGGGTGTGGGATGATGTGTACCCCGGGGTGAGCAGGGGCAGAGAAGATGACATCTTCTGTGCAGGCCTGGTGGTCAGGGTGCTAGACCGGCCTCCCTGCCCCCCCGCCCCACCCCGTGGTGATGGGAGCGCGGCCACAGCAAGGGGCTTGGCCTTGGGACCTCAGTGTTTGGCATGGGCGTGCCTCTCCCTGGGGAGAGGGTGAGTGGGCACTCAGTGTGTTTGCAAAGAGGGCGGAGGAGCTGGCGGCCTTATCACAGACAAAGCAAGTAAACGGCAGCCCCTGTGTCTTCTGTCAGATGGGGGAGTTACTGCTCACTGTATGTTCGCTGACCAGAGAGGAAGCAGATCAGAAGGGACCTCCTGTTTCAGTGCTCGATGGAAGGTTCTCCTGCATATCCCCGGGTTCACCCTGGGTCATCAAGGTCTCTGCTCAGAGGCTGTCCTTGCTTATCCTATGGAAAAATCCATCACGTCTCTCTCCCTGCCCCTGCCCCCTGCTTTATTTTCCTGTGTCATCATTATCTCCCTCCGGAAGTCACAGGACTGTGTGTGTGTGTGTGCACGTCTGTCTGTTCACTCGTTCTAGAGGACAGGCCCCTGTCTTCTGTTCCCTGCACGTCGCAGTCTGCGGAGCGCCTGGCCTGGTAGGCGTGTCGGGAATGGGTAGGGTGAATGGAGCCGAGTGTGGGGCCGGTGATCGGGGCAGGCCTTTTTGTAGTTGAAACCTCACTCTTTTTTGGATTCTTCTTGGTCTAATTTCATCTCTACCCTTTTAACGTCTAGAAAAGGAATTCAAAAGATTCTTCTACCCTCCAATTTTCTTCTCTGAAGTTTTCATTTTTTAAAATCTCCCTTTTGAAGCACACATTTCTGAGAGGAGGAGAAATGGAGGACGGGGTGTTGGGGAGATGGGGACCCCTTGGGCTGTGCTTTCTCTGGGGACACCCGGCCTCGGTGCTCTGGACTCTTCAAAATTAGCCTGGTGCTTGATGACCCGCCCTTCTCGAACATCTGAGCTTGGACGCTGGTCGACCGTAGTAACTGGGACTGTGTGTTTCCCAGAGGGAGCACTCACGGGTGAGTCCAGAGCAGGGTCAAAGGGCTTCGGAGACCGAGCTGGCGCTGTCGTAGCTTGGGTTTCTCTTGTCTGTGAAGTGGTCCCAAGGCCAGCCTCTCCTGGCTGTTGGTCAGTCCCCGCGGAGTCGCTCAGCCTCCCCAGGGCTGTGAGTCGTGCCCTGCGCTGGGGCGGTGGCACCGTTGACACTTCACAGTTGAGTCTTATCTCTGCAGCAGACACAGCGGACATCCTGCCAGGTGCTGGGCGGAGCCCCAAGGGGCTGAGTGAGCCATGCAGACCCTGCCCCTCAGGCACTTGTGGCCCCGCAGGAGAGACAATGAACCCAAAGAAATGGAAGTACCAGCTGCTGTGGCCAGGTGGGCCGTCCAGAGCAGGGGGAGGGCGCGGAGAGAGCTGTCGGGGCGCCCTGGGTGCGGGAGCCCAGAGGCTCGCGCCCGGAGGCGTTTGGCCCTCCCCTTCTGCTCCCGCTGCCTGGTGCACAAGTGCTTTCCTCTGGAACATTTAGGACGACCTGTTTAATTGATCGTAGTGTCCCTGGCCGTAAAGATTCTCTGCCTCTAGTGTCATGAAAGCCCAGCCTCCCACTAGATGGAGGGCCTGAGCCCCTCCTCGCTCCCTGACAGGCTTATGTGTGTCTCTTGACCGTCCTGGTCATAGTCTTCATTTCCCCAACCACCTCTCCTTCCCTCCACCCATCCGTCCATGCATCTGTCCATCCATCCTTCCATCCGTCCATCTGGCCACCTGCCAGCCAGCAGGCCCGTATCTGAGGGCAGTGATAACACAGGGCATGGTGAAAGGCATTTGATAAATCAAGAACAAGACAGGCAGAGTCCCTGCCCTCACGTGAGAATCAGATATTAAACAGCCAGTTACACAGGTGATGATTCACTTGCAGTTATGGCAAGTTCGGTGAGGGAGAAAGTTTGGTGCTTTGTGGGGACTGGCCAGGGGACCTAGGTTCATTGGGTGACCTTGGAGAAGGTTTTCCTTGTGTTAAGAGCTGAGGGATGAGTCTCCCTTGAGTAGGGAAGGCTGGTGTGTGGAAAAGTGTTCAGGCAGCACAGATAGCTTGTGCAAAGGCCCTGGGGCAGGAGGAGATTAGAACAACTGAAGAACTGAAAGAAGGCTGCTGTGGCTGAGCCCAGAGGAAGGTGGAGGAGAGGGAGAAGTGGTCGGGGTGGGATCATGCAGGGCTGCGGGGATCACTGATTAGAGTGTGGACAATGGGTTGGAGGCAGTGATCATAGGAAGTGGACAGGCTGACGGTAAGCGATGGGCCATCAAAATGAGAGATGTTGGGGCAGCTGGGGTGTGGTGGGGAGGGAAGGGGTGGGGTTGGCTGGGCTTCTTGGGCAGTTCAAAGCCAGCCCCCTGTCCCCCGACTCCTGCCCTGCCTCTCAGTGGTCCCTTTTGGAAGTCCACTGCATCCAGTGTGCCCTGAACCCAAGGCTTTCCCCCGTGTCCCTTTACAGGTTACTTACCCAACAGTGCGCACGCGGTGGAGGCCATGCTGGCTGCAGCGAGCATCGGCGCCATCTGGAGCTCCACGTCCCCGGACTTCGGTGCGAATGTGAGTCGGGGTCCCCGCTGGAGGGGCGCCCCCAGAGTGCCCTGGGTGTGCGGCCTCTGCAGGGGAAACATCCCGTGTGATTTCCGCAGGGAAGGGCTCTGCCCACCTGCCGTCTTGGGTCGGGGGCGTGCGGGGCGGAATTCTCAGGGAAGCTGTGGGGCAGGGCAGCAGGACTGGAAGGAAGTGATGTCACGATGCACCCCCCACCTCCCCGGCCGGTGACACGAGAATAATGGGGAGAAGGAGCCAGAAGGAGCTGAACCTTATTTTAAAATCTAAAAGCAAACGATTCTTCCCTCCTTTCTAGTCTTCCCCTGTCCCATCCGCGTGCATTGGCTACATTAGGGTGTGTCACATGCGACACAGTGTCGTGGAGACCTGGCGGGAGGCGCCCGGTCGCCTCTCCTGTGACTTCGTGACCAGATTTTCTCGAAGTTCATCCTCTGCAGACAGTGCTCCAGATTTGCTCACAGATGTTCCCCTGAGGCCTTGCGCCTGTCACTGCCGTTTCTGATCTCTTACTTGGAATCATGTTTTGCCCTTGATGCGGGGGACGGCCTCTTTATCCCTGTGGCCCCGAGGGGACCGAGGGCTCAGGGTGCACCCAGCTGTGCAGAGCGGCCCAGGCAGGGCAGGGTGTGCTTGCCAAACCCACCGTGGAGAATGAAGAAGTGGCACAGCAGGGCGTGCTGGGACCCCCAGTCCCCACCAGGGACCTTTCCTCGCCGCAGAGCCTTGGGGGTGAGGGCCCCTCAGGAACCACAAGGACAGACCCCTGTGAGAGGACACAGCGAGCGTCCACGTCCCTGACTGCTCTTCCTGGTGCCAGGCTGAGGGCGTGGCCCCTGTGCTGGGCACCGGTCAGTGCAGCCCGGTGGCTGGGGGGCCTGGCTGTGCTGGCTGTGCACCCTGGACGAGTTATTCATCCTCATGTGCAGGATGGGCAGCGGGAGAGAGGGGTTCCTCAAGGGAGTGTAGATCGCTGGGGCCTGTGATGGGCACGCGGGATGATGGGTCTGCAACGGCTGCAGATACTGTCCCAGACGCTGCTCCAGCCCAGCCTCTGTGGTTGGTGTGCATCACTGGCCGAAGGCTCAGCTTTTTGGGTCTGAGCTTGAAACTCTGGTCTGCGCTGAGGCTTGCTGTTCTGGGAAAGGTGTCTGAGGTGTATCTCATTCCCCCGGCCCGTGCGAAGGAGGAACGACGTGCTTCTCCAGAGAGGCCTGGAAAGTGAAGCTGTTGGCCGAGGCCAGTCTGTGGCCCAGCCGGCGTGAGGACCGAGCCCTGCCGAGTTCAGGGAGGAGGTGGCCCCCTCAGAGCTTGCCGCTTGGTGACCAGACGGCTGTGGCTGTGCCTCCTGGGGCTTTCCAGTGACTCTCCCAGGTTGCTTCCCCCCAGGACCACCCTGGTCAGCGAGGACTGACCTGAGACTGGAGCTCCATGGGGGGCCTCTCCAGTCCCCGGGGCCGTCTGTGCAAGCGGGGCCCAGCGGCGTCCTCGTGGGAGGGTCCCGGAAGGGTTGGAGCGTTGCTCCTGGATCCCTCAGCAGGTCTTGAGCTGTGTTGCATGGAAGTGAAGAAGGGGCCTCAGGGTTCGAGAAGGCAGTGTGGTGTGGTGGTTACGAGGCGGGCAGGCTCCTGCTGGGTTCGAATTCGACTTCTCCACTTCCTCGCTCCATGTCCTGCGTGCACACTGAGGGGAACCTGTGAGGACTGCAGGGTTAATGCTTGTGCAGGGTTGGGGACAGCGCTGACTCATCCACCCACCCACAGAGGTCAGTCATGTTTTAGCTATTATTAACAGACTTGGGAGGTAGGTGCTTTTTGAGTTAATTTGGAACCTGTAACTTTTTGTAAGCCGGTCGGGAGGGTGTTGGGAGAGCTGGGTGCCTGTGGGGGGTGGGCGTGGCCTCCCAGGATGGGAATGCAGCCCCGCCGGAGACTCAGCAGAGGGCCGAGCTCCTGGAGTGGACTGGGGGGGCCTGTCTGAGCTGCTGCGTGCAAGGTGCGGGGTGAGGGCAAGGCCAGTGTCCTGCGGCCTCTGCTCGGCCGTCGCATCAGCAGCCTTCACCTGTTCTTGCAGGTCTCGTGCCAAGTGTCACCAGCAGACGCCGCTGCAGCCGGCTCTGGTCCCCAGGTTCTGCTCACGTAGGAGGACGCAGCTCTGTAGCGGACGCCTCTGGGGACGTTCCTGTCCCGGCGTCGGGGTTTTCTGGAATCGGGGCTGTTGTTGGAGCTGCTTTGGTGCGAGATGTGCTTGCATCACCGGCGTGTGCACTAGGGGGCAGCGCGGCTCTGCTTGCCCGCAGTGCAGGCTTCAGCGTGCTTGGCTCCGGGAGGGGATGCTTTGCAGGCTCGGTGGCCCGAGAGCCCTCGTTCCGTCAGAAGATGACGGGGCCAGATGCCTTCCTGCCGGGATGCTGCCCTCTGCCCTGAGTTCTGGGAATCGGTCCTCATTTTGCTGGTGTCGGGGTGGAGTCCTCTTGGTCCTGCCGGGGACAGGTGGGCATGTGTGTGAGTGAACCGCGTGACTCGCCTTTGGGGCGAGCGTCCGGTGGCCTCACACCCCCGTCGGCTCCCTGGTGGGCCTTCTGGCTGGGAAGTCCTGTCGAGGGACCGAGCCACGGCGCTCGCTCACGCGCTCACGTGGACACCAGGACCTGTGTGCTGAGTAAGGCCCTGGGACGAAGCGGTGACACCGGAGCCTCAAATGTCGGCTGTTGTGTTCTGCCTGCCGCTTGGTTTACGGGCAGGAGGTTCCTGGAGTTGGTGACGCGGTGGGGCCTGGGACTGGACAGTGGGGGGCTGCGGGACGGTTCTCTTCAGGGGTTTGCAGATCTCTGCTTAACAGTCCTCTGTTCTATTTTCCAACGTCGCCATTTTAAACTTCAGATGGTCCCTCTTTTCAGTAAAGGGGACTTGTCTGAAATCTGCAATGAAACAATGTCTTTCCTACTTTGAATCATGTTTCCTGTTGCAAATCACTGAAAATCCCTATTATAAATGGGAAATGGCCCTTCTCCTGCAAATCCTGCTTTTAATTATGTGGTTTTGTTACAATGGGGCCATGTTCTTATGGACTCTGAAGTTCTAGTGCTGTGGCACACGTGTGTGGGATTATTACTGTGGCACACGTGTGTGGGATTATTACTGTGGCACATGCGTGTGGGATTATTACCGTGGCAGATGTGTGGCATTATTACAGTGGCACACGTGTGTGGGATTATTACTGTGGCACACGTGTGTGGAATTACTACCAGGCAGTTTACAAGTGTAGGGGGTCTCCATCCACGTGGATTCATCCTCTCACAAATGTGGTGACGTTTCCTCGCCCGGCTGGGCTGGAAACGCAGGGCCCCTCTCTTGCCATGCTATGTGCCCATCTGTGGTGGGTTGTTGAGGGAGGTGTGGGGACACCGTCTGTCCCCGAGGATGCCGGGGGACGTGTTTCTCACCTCCATCACTGCGCCTTTGCTCTGCGTCCTCCCTGCCCCGGCCCCTCTTCTCACTTTGTGCCCCTGCCTCCACCTTCTCTACTTCTCCCACCCTCTCAGCTTGGGTACCCCATGCATTTGGGCTTGGGGTGGGGTGGGGGGCATTGCCCGGTGAGAGGAGTGCGGGGTTCTTTGGGTCCCCCCCCTGCCAGCCTCACCAAGACCTCAGGTCCTGTGTTGTTTGCCATTGTTTGTCCTTGTTTCACTGTGTACCTTTAAGTGGGTGGCTTTTTCATAGATGTTGGGGGGTCCAGCCGCTGATATCCACACATCTAGGAGCTCACAAAGCATTTTCAGGTCGCTGTGGGTGTGTGTGTGTACGCGTGTGCGTGTGTAACTAGGACAGCCGTTCTCCTCCTCTGGGTGGCTGTCCACGTGACTTCAGCGCTCCATCGGTTGCTAAGCACCGTATTCAGGGCAGACACTCGATCACAGGTGTGTTTGTTTTATTGCAACAGGAAGGCAGTTCTCAGTGAGCAGCTCTCTCCTGGTCCAGAACAGGCCCAGATGCTCAGTTTCAGACGCTCAGAGATCTTGACCAGCCTGGAAACTTACACCAGGTCACGGGACCTCTGAGTCTCCCACGGTACCGGGGCCCAGACCTCTGATTCTGAAACACTTGTCGTCTTTGCTGTCTGTTTGCTCGCACTGTGACTGAGGGTCACCTCTGTGGCATCTGGGCCCCCGGTCACTGGCAGGCGGGGTCCTTTCACCCTGAATTTGTTGCCACTTTGTGTGTGGGTTAGTCGGCAGGAGAGATGCCGGATTTCACGTGGAAGTCTCTGCTTCCTTCCAGGGCTCTCCCAGTCTGGCTCCGTGCAGCTCCTCCCTGACCTCGGGCTCTACTGCAGGCCTTTCCCTTCCCCAGGCCAGCTCCACCCGCCCTGGCTTTGCTCTGGTGCCTTCTGCTGGAGGCCTCTCCCCTCCGCCAGGCTTTGGAACCTCCTCCCCTGGACGCCCTGGGGAGAGGCCCTCTCCTGGAGCTTGCTGGGCTGCTGTAGCTGTGGTTCCCTCCTCCTGATTTACCCGCTGGGTCGCTCAGCCCCTGCTCCTCTTCTGCTGCCCTTTGGTCTCCTGTTCTGTGGGTTAGTTTTGTCTTAGTGGGGGCAGCACCGTGGTTAAGAGCACCAGCCTGCAACCCCAGCTCTGCCGCCGGCTAGTTGTGAAGCTTTGGGCAAATTACTGAGCCTGGTGGTGCCTCATCCAGGTTGTGGAGCTACTGTTGCCCTCTCCTGGGGCGCAGGTCGAGGGTGTAAGTGCCTGTGTTACGGTAGAATGGTGCCTGGCACGTGGTAAGCACTCAGAAAATGTGGATTTTTACCGGCATTTTCTTCCAGCTAAGCCTGGGCTTCAGCCCATCTGAGAATCCTGGGGTTTAAGAACACTATTTATTTTCCTCTGTTGAGTTTGTCCGTGGCCACCTTGCCTGACTTTGATTAGTCTAAGGGTTTTTCTCGGGATTCTTGCGGGTTTTCTCTGTAGCCGTTCCCATCGCCTGTATGGGCAGGCTCTTGGCTTCCTTCCAGCCCAGTCTTGACGCCTCTCATTTCCCCGCGGTGTCGACGACTGGTCCCAGGCTGGCGTCTTGTCTTTCCTGGGCATTCTTGCCTTTTACCGTCATTTCTGCTGCACACCTTTTGTCAGTGAGGAAGCTTCCTTCAGTGTCCAGTTTATTAAAGCTCTTTGTGAGGAAAGCATGTTGCATTTTACCGAAAGCTTTTAAAATAATCACACGACTTCCCCTCTAATCTGTTAGTGTAGTAGATTACATTGGTCTGGAATCTCCTTTTCTCTTTGGACTTTCTCCGTCTCTTTCTGTCTTCTGTAGTGGTTTGTGTGAGGAGTGTTCTAGTTCATGGAGGTGTGGCGCTTGCCTGCAGTTCTGCCTCACCCTGGTGTCTGCTGAGTGGTGGGCCTTCGACTGCTTCTTTTCCCCCATTATTATCTCTTTAGGTGTTCTGCCACTTGAATGAATTGTGATAATTTATATTTTCTTGGGAAATCATCCATTCCATCTGGATTTTAAAATTTATTAACAAAATTGAGCATCGTGTTTTCTCATTCCGTAATCTTTATTTCTGTAGTAAAGTGTGATTTCTAATTCTGTGTGACTGTGTGCCTCAGTTTATGCATCTGTAGTATGGGGACAGTAATGCTACCTGTGTCAGAGGTTCTCTGAGGCTTACATGAGTCAATATTGCAGTGTGCTTAGGACAGTGCCTGAGACAGAGTAAGTACTGTAAGTGTTAGCTAGAAATATTATCTTTTTTCTTGACCAATTTTTCAAGAGGTTTATTTCATTGATTTTTTGGAAAAAAGATTTCGGTTTTATTGATCAGGCCCACCATTAATTTTTCCTTATGGCATTGGTTCCTTCCTTCCTTCTTTCTTTTCTTTTCCTCGGCTACTTAAATCTTGAGTGT
The DNA here is from genome assembly GCA_031878705.1 of Tapirus indicus. Classification (NCBI taxonomy): domain Eukaryota; kingdom Metazoa; phylum Chordata; class Mammalia; order Perissodactyla; family Tapiridae; genus Tapirus; species Tapirus indicus. The sequence goes on from CM062938.1 coordinate 5,342,453, forward strand.
AGTTTACTGAAAACGGTTGGAAGTTGAAAACAATAGCATTTATAATTGTTTCCCTGTTTTCTTCTTGATAGCTTGTGTGTTCCAGGCAGAAGGAGCCCTGTCTGTCTGGTTCCCTGGCACATAGTAGATGGAATAAGCAAATGCTTTCTCCTGCCAACTCCTCTCTGTTAATTCAGCCTGTGGTCTTGCAGATTGGACGGCACTGAAAGTACAATCTCAGTCCTTGACCCTTTAGCACAGAGAGTCTCACATTTTATTGTGTGTCACAATCCCCCTGGAGGACTTGTGAAAACACAGATTACCGGGCGCCCCCAGAGTTTCCGATTCAGTAGGTCTGGGGCCCTAGGTGACGCTGTCCCTGCTGGGCCCCCTCCGAGGGGCTCCCCACTGTCTTGGACGTGTGTTCTCCTGGCTCCTCCCTGGGGAGCTCTGAAAAGCAACGCCTGGCCCACGGCAGACCAGTTCATCAGTTCCCCCAGTGAGCTCGATGAATGGTCCCTCCGCCCAGCAGGGTGGAGGCCCTCGGCTTCACTGCTCTGTCTGTGGAGTCGCCCCCGTGCTGATCCTGAACCGCTGTACTGGCGCATGGGTGAGGGGACGGAAGAGCCGTTCTGGGCGATGCTTTCCCAGCTGCCCATTTTGTGATGAGATGGCGCCACCGTGGTCTGAACTTGGGGAAGGGTGGGAGGGGAGCTGAGAAGACCCGTCTGAGGGTGCTTCAACCTGTCTCCCTCGGGATGACGCTCAGGTCACATCGAGTGTGTCGTTAGCTACACCCATCAGTTCACGTCAGTTCCAGGAACAAGTTCAACAGCCTGCAAGGGAGGCCTGCCTTCTTCAGGGGAGAGGTGTGCGTGGCAGCTGGCGTGTTCCGTGTGTGCTATAGATGGGCACCTGGGTGTGGGAGCCTGCTTTTCAAGTGGGGCTTGTGTACTAGTACACATCTATAGGGTCATGCATTAGGTTGGCAAAAAGTGCCCCTTGGAGGATCCAGGTACCTCTAATTGAAGGTTAAGAGAACCAAAGTGGGAACCGCTCTGCATGCTGTAGTTGCGTCTTGGGCAGGAGACCCTTCTTTTGTACGTGCGGGAGGGGCCTTTCTGTAAAGTGGGGAGTCTTTGTGGTGCAAATACCCCTCCTGTCATTTTCCCATCTTATACACTGGATTTTGCTACTTCAGTGTATGTCTCTAAGTCCTTTTGGTATTTCTTCGTATTAACGCTTTCCTCGAAGTGACGATCGTTTCTCCGGTGCACGTCGTGTTTTACTTGGCTTTCTGTATTGGCCACGGGGGACGGGGACGCAGGGACGTGGCTAATGCACTGAGAGTGCTACTTTTTCTTACCCTTGAAATGCAGTGGTCCTTCTGGATGACCAGTAACAACTCTCCCTTCCACTTTCAGGGCGTTCTGGACCGCTTTTCTCAGATTCAGCCGAAGCTCATCTTCTCCGTGGAGGCCGTTGTGTACAATGGCAAAGAGCACAGCCACATGGAGAAGCTGCAGCAGGTCGTTAAAGGTGTGTGGCTCCTCCGGTCTGGGCTGGCATGGCGGGGGGGAGTGCAGAGATAGCAACCCCCCCAGGAGTCACAGAGGCCCCTGGAAGCTATAAGCTGCAAAACCCTGGGTAGTCCCTTCCCTAGATTGTGTTACATTTTGTAAAAAAAAAAAAAAGACAACAGCAACTACATATCCCGTGTCCTGTAAGCCTGTGCTTTCTCCTCCCCCTCCTTCAGGACTGCCAGACTTGAAAAAAGTGGTGGTGATTCCCTACGTCACCTCCAGAGAGAAGATAGACATTTCGAAGATTCCAAATAGGTAAGCCAGTCACGTGCTGGTCACTGGCTCTGTGTGGAGCCCACTTGAGGTCCCACTGGGCGGTAGGTTCTGCGAGTCCTTCCACTGGAATGTTAACATGGTAGGGGTGCAGGAGGTTTTAGTTCGAGTCATCGTTTTGTAGATGGGCACCTGAGGGCCGCAGAGTGAATCCCCCGAGGCCACCTAGCGAATTAGTGCAGAACAGAGAAGATGCCAGGAATGCTCACACTTCCTGTCTGGTGTCCCTTTGAAGTGGTGGGGCCTGGCTCCCTGGATTGCTCACAGCAGTTCTGAATGGTAATTAACGTGTGTACGCATGTGTGCACGTGTATGTGCACATACGTGTGTACAGATGCACGCGCACACACAGGTGTATACACGTGCACTGCATACACATATACGTGTGTGTGTGTGTGTGTATTTCCCTTTTAGAACCTAATTTTTATCCCCATTGTTAATGGTATCTTCCTTTGCTTTTCTGACATTTATAAGCTGATAACACCACGTGCTTTGAGTTCCAAATAGAATTGTGAGCATCTTAATTTTGAATAGAAATTAAGCAAATGGATTATGGTTTGGTCAAAGTTGAATTCTTCCCAAAGATCTTGGAGTTATACCCCTTTCCTCTTTGTTGAAGCAATAGTGGGGGACAGTTCTGAGATCAGGTGTGTTTACCTTCGCAGGTAGACCTTTCCCTTTCGCCTTGTGTCTGGGCCGCTGGCAGGAACCTCATGAGCGGGCGGCCCCTCCAGGTCCTGGGGGAAGCCGGCGCGCAGACGCAGCGGGGGCCCTGTGTCCGCTGTGGGAGGAGAGGGCGGAGATCGCAGAGGCTTTTAGCCAGGCAGACAGCTGGCACCTGGCTTAGTGGTTTCCTGCGGGGGGCCCTCTGGTGGCCCTGAGAGGGTGAAAGCCTGCGTGCTCTCCTCCAGGGGCTGCAGCGAGTGGGAGGTAGGAGACACACCTGCAGGGAGGGTGAGCCCTGACCATGGCCCAGTAGACACAGCTGTGCTCGCTGAGGGGGGACAGGAAGTGCCCAGGAGTTGAGAGAAGCATGTGGTTGCTTATCTGTGTGGTCTGGGGAGGTGGCACCTGAGGTGACCTTGAGAGATGGGTGGGGTGTGGGGACAGCTGCGTGGGCCAGGATTCCAGAGGCCACAGGGTGCTGCAAGCAAAGTGACTGTTCCTGAGGGCTGTGGTCTCGAGCCAGACTGCTCAGGTTCAGTTCTCAGCTGTGTGACCCTGTGCAAGTGATTAACCTCTCTGTGCCTTGGTTTCCCCATCTGTAAAATGGGGATGATAACAGTACCTTCCTCACTGGCTGGCTGTGAGGATTAAATAAACAAATGCTTAGCGAAGTGCACTAGTTAGCTCTCAGTAATATTGTCTGTCCTTTTGAGTAGGTGACAGCCACAGGCTGGAGTGGGCTGTGTTCCCTGGAGTGTGCAAGTCAGGATGTGCAGGTCCTTATAGGCCAGCCCAGGGGCTGGGACTGGTCCCCTAGACTGTGGGGACCGTTGGATAAATTACAACCAGATGATGGAGCCCTGGTCTTAGTTCACACAGCTGCGAATACAGCGCCCCGGGTTTTATTGATGGGGCCACGATGCACAGAGGCCAGGAGGAAAACCAGACGGTTTGCTGGCCCCACGGTGGGCGGCTTTTATTTTTCTGAATGTCTTCATCAGTAATTGATGTAAAATGAGAGCATCCAGTAGAATCAGGTTAGTCACTTCATTTAGCTTTATACAATGCAGAAACTCCCTCATTAAACCCTGGGCATTAGACCCCCATTGCTATTCATCTTCTGATTGCTGGATGCCAGAGATAAACGAAAAACACGTTGGTGCCCATGTGTGGGGACCTGGAGGGGGACCACCCCTCGGGCTTTTCATTTTTAGAAAAGCAACAAAAGTGATCGCTGTTTACTGTGATTTATAGACCGTTTGAAAGAAAAGGTTTTTCTCTGTGTGGAGTATCCGATTAGATTGGGCACTTTATATAAATGGGATTCGTCTGGGAGGTGGAGGTGGGATGGGGCTTTCATTGGCTGGAAAGTTCCACAGTGAATAATTTTCCGGACACTCAGGAGCAGAAGGCTGTTTACCGCTCAGAGCTGAATTATTCTGGATGCTCTTTTTAAACCACCACGCCTCCCCCAGGAGGCGTCCTCATCTTTAAGGACGCCCTCCCATGCAAGACAGCGCAGTCCTTCATTTCAGTGCCCATGCGGTTGTATTTCAGGGTAATCACCCTGAGCAAATTGCTGCAGGCTGAGTGTAACTGATTTCTCCCCCTGCCTTCGAAGAGAGAAAGTTCCATTTGTCAAAACAGTAGGTTTTTTTCTTTCTCTCTTTTCCCTTTAAACCAGCGGAGGAATAGGGCCAGTGTTTTGGGACCCATGTTCTGCTGATCTCAAAATAGAGAAACCACCTCTCCCAGAATGGCCTTGCGGCTTCTGCAGACCTGTTTCTGCTCAGGAGGCAGATCAGTTCGTGTGGCCCCTTAGGTGGTTCTGGGCCACAGGCACTGGTCTGTGCATCAGCTCCGGGGACAGGGCCAGGCAGATTGCTCAGGCGATGGTCAATGGCTGGGCTCATTTCGCGTGTCCCTGGACAACACTTGTGCCTGGCTGTTGGACACCTGTGGATGTAGTCAATTAGTGGTAACACAGGATAGTTGCCTCGCAGTTATTCTATCATAGAAACTGTAGTTTTCGGATCTCGGCCCCACTTTCTTGCTGTGACTTTCACATGTTGGAAAAGGTCAGGAATCCAGCACCTCCTTCCCTCGCTTCTCGTGGGGAGGGCAGGATAATTCAGACCCACCCTTTGGGTGATCACTGGAAACAAGCAGAGTTTGCATCCAAACAGCCAATGTGTTAATTGTAAGTGATCCTTCTCCGCGGTGTTTATTAAAGCACTGAAAAGGGTCTCTGAAGAGACAGCCCTTGGCCCTGTCAGCAGCTAATAAAGCAACTTGAAATTTTCTCTCCTTCAATTAGTGTGAATTTGTGAGATTCGACTTCTCCCTCCCTCCTGCAAAGCTTCCGAGCAGGGTTAGTTTCCCCTGGAAATCCAGGCTCTCGCTGAGGTCGCGGTGCAGGGAGTGGGTGGCTGAGTCTGGTCAGGGAGGACTCAGCAGAGCCGTCCGGCTTTCTGAACATTCATTGTTTCCCTTGCGTTTTGCCCACAGTGTGTTTCTGGATGATTTTCTTGCAACCGGGACCGGTGAGCAGACCCCACAGCTGGATTTTGAGCAGCTGCCCTTCAGCCACCCCCTCTTCATCATGTTTTCCTCGGGTACGACTGGAGCACCCAAGTGCATGGTGCATTCCGCGGGGGTAGGTCTCTCTGTCCGTGTGTCTTCTCTTGGGGGCTCCCAGCTGCTGCAGGCGGTCGTGCAGTCGTCAGGCTGCACCTATCCCGAGGTTGCAGCGTGCAGCCCCTCTCTTCCAGTGGGGAGCTGTTAAGAGATCTGGACTGGAGCCCGGGTGGTGGGGCGCTGCTGTGTGCCTGTCACCACTGTGATGGGTGAGAGGCTCCACAGTGCCACTGAGGCAGGGCGTGCGACGGGTCAGCCAGTGGCTTTCACACCGCAGGTTGTGACCCCTTAGGGGATTGTGAAGGCAGTGGATGGGCCTGCCCACATTTTAAAAAGAATGAAACAGAATAGAAGAGAAAATATCAGCGCGTCACCAGTTATAAGAGGAGGTGGTGGTGTTTCGTGAAAGTGTCAGTATGTAAGTCTGTATATGGATGTGTGCGTGTGCTGGGTGGCGTCGTAAAACTTATATCTGACTCTGGCTTGTGGTCAAAAACTTTGAAAGCCGCTGGGTTATGTTGTAAGGTGCAGTTGACTGAGGAGGAACTTACCGTGCTGTATGAGTCGGCGCTGGCTGCCATAACAAAATACCACAACTGGGTGGCTTAAACAACAGGAACATGTTTCCTTAAGTTCTGGAGGCTGGAAGTCCAAGATCCGGGTGTCTGCAGGGTTGGTTTCTCCTGAACCTCTCTCCTTGGCTTGCAGACCGCTGCCTTCTCACCGTGCCGCCATGTGGTCTTTCCTCTGTGTGCACATCTGTGGGGTCTCTGGTGTCTGTAAACTTCCTCTTTTTCTAAGGACATCAGTCAGATTGGATTAGGGCCCACCCTGATGATCTCACTGTAACCTACCTCTTTAAAGACCCCATCTCCAAAGACACTCACGTTCCGGGGTACTGGGTATTAGGGCTTCAACATGAACTTGGGGGGAACACAATTCAGCCCACAACACGTACTCTCCATTTTTCTCTTTAATCCAAAGTCCATCTTTATCAGAGCACCTGAAGTAATATGTATCTACTAAGCATTAGATTTTATGCATGTAGATCAGTAGCTACGCCTTTTATTTCTGAAAAGATTTCAAGCCTACGGAAAGGCTGCGAGAACAGCGTGGAGAGCTCCACGGGGCACTTCAGCCAGACTCATCCGTTGTGAACATTCTCTTTTCCATGTTTTCTTAAAAGCCTCTTCTGCTTCATTTCTCTTTCTATGTATGTGCACAGATTATTACTATTATTTTGCTTTTTGCTGGCCGTCTGGGAGCAAGCTGAGACGTCCTGGCCCTGCACCCTGAATACTTCGTCGTGCATCTGCCGAGAACAGGACATCCTCTTAGAGAACGTGGTGCGGTCATCACCTCCAGGAGAGCCACGCTGGTGTGACACGGTCGCCTAACGTGCAGCCCGTACTCTGTCCTGCAGTGGTGCTGGCCGCGTGGCGCTCGGCTGTCACCCTCTCCAGCACCCTTCGCTGGCGCCGCTCCCGGCCTCCCTTCCTCTTCCACGACCGGCCAGTTTTGAGGAGCCCAGGCTTCCGGTCTCGTGGACGGCGCCCCGTGGTCTGTGTGACGTCTCCGCAGGGTTAGGTTGGGACCGTGCCTTTGGGGCGGGAATCCCGGGGCAGTGATGCTGTGTCCTCAGTGTGTCGCTGCAGGAGGCACCTGGTGCCCATGTACCTCGTTATCGTCACTGACTGGGCCCCTCTCCAGAGACGCACTTCCTGGGTGAATCGGGACTTTTCTCATCGCTGCGATCGCACTTACCCCGTCCCGTCCTGCCCTGCTGCCTTCTGACTCGGCCCAGACCTCCCGTGGCGTGCCGGGCGCTCGCTCTCAGGCCACTGGGGCCTTCCTGCCCAGCCAGCTCTGGGGCTCCCTCCACATCCAGTCTCCCAGTCTCTCCCGCGGTTGGCTTGGCCTCTAGGGAGGAGAAAGATCCACAGCATCTTGGTTAAACCTTGTCATATCCTTCTCCCCGGCCTCGGAAGAGAATTATCCAAGTGGAGAAGCCCCCTATCCTCGAACTGCCTTCTCACTGTTGCTTGATAAGATGTTGGTATTTGAAAATGAAGTATGAAATTTCTCTTATTCTAGCTCATTTAGTTTTTACAGGTGTCCTCTATACCTAGAAGCAGTTTGAATACCTTCCATAAAAAGGAACCATTTACCTTTGAATCGTTTTAAAGCTTTATACAGCTTTGTACAGAGTGTTTTCATCAGAACAGGGAAAGGAGGTAACACAGCTGCCTTATTACCTGGACTTGGATTCATGGAAGGTCTGATGGCGGGTTATGAAATATAACAGACGCACGAGAGCCTGTTGACGCATAGCCCGTGACTTCTCAGGAGACCGTGGGGCACCGGGGAGGGCAGACATCCAGGGGAAGTAACGCTCGCCACACCAAGCTGCCTTTTCGTAGGAGTGAAACCCTCCTATTTTATTAAATCAAGTCAGGGGCAGGCAGAGTCACTCTGGTTGCTGGGATCACGTTCTCCCTGGAGAGGGGAGCCCCGGTCTGCCTGGTCAAAGGCCTGTTACAACAAACCGTAGAGACGAGCGTTTTTAGAAACCTTGCAGCCAAGGGCGGGGTGTGTGGGCAAAACAACAGACATTTTAGGAGAAACTGAAATGTCTAACTGTACTTTTATTTTTAGTGCTTTTTGCATAGTGAATGTCACTTTTTTAGGAGAGGAACATAAAAATGTATTAGATATAGTGTGCTCATAAAGTCACCATGCCTGGTGTATTTAGAGTATGGAAAAATCAAGAAAAATTGCACTTATTCTGTCTTCACTGGGCTCTTGCATCTCCAGAGAAGTGACTAAGCATCTTGCCCGTTTTCAAGAGTTATCTTGACAAGAAACTTGAAAACAGGGAGGTGAAAGGCCACAGCAATGGGATTGCCCCCGGGCAGTTCCCCTGGTTTATCGGGGGTGGGGGAGGGTGTATTCCCGCTTTGCTGTTTGCTGGTTTGTGTTTTCCAAGTCCGTGAATGGTCTCAGAAAGCAGCTTCCCTCTTCCTTTTAAATTAAATTGTTATTCTTGCTCGAGACCCACAAAACCGTGCTGCTCGTACTTCCTTACCCTGAGATTCGACCATAAATATTTAAAAATTAAGGGAAAAACTGATGTGAATTGTTAGGATTCATACAGAGAGATTCTCGAGGGGGACGCGGCCTGGCCTGTTTGTGCCCCTGAGAGGATGAGGGTCATGGACAGATGAACAGATGCGGGTTATAGATAGGCCACGCTGCAGCAGGTCATGTAGGGGAAGATACAGATTTAAATTAAATGCTGATTTTCAGTAATAAAGGCAATGCGAGGGGGCTTTGCCCAGGTTCATGTCATTAGGGAGCCCCCCGTCCTTGCAGTAGATTCGCTGTGCGAATGCTTAGTTTCCTTGAAAGTGTTCCTGAAATGTTTGTTGTCCCCGAATCATTGCCCACCCACCCTGAGTGAGAAGAGTGTGTCATGGAACTTTCCATGGGAGCCCGTGCCTGCCCTGGGTGGGGGAGGCTGTCCCTGACCCCCATGATGCACTCTTTGATAAACCCACCAGAGACTCGGCTCCTAGAGGCTGCAGGTGGCCTCGGGGAATCCTCAGAAAGGACCTGTCCCTCCCAGCAGTCTCTCCCCTGCCTTCTATGGGGCCCGTGTGTGGCCTTTCACAAGGGTGGCCTCTGCTGCCTGGTGATGGGGCACCATTCGGGGCCGACTCTGGAATAGGAGTGCCGGCTCTGAATTAGAGAATCTGTGGGGTAGGGTTGTTTCTGTCTCCTCTTGGCTTGTTGTTTTATTTCTCTTGGGTGCCATGAGGGTCGTCAAGGCTGGTTTTAATACGTGGGTCCTTGCTTCAGCCCTGATCATTCCTAAACAGACAGGGCCACGTTGCCATCAGCCAGGTGCTGTCATCCGTGGACCAGACTGCATGCGGTGGTCTGGCCTTTTCTGGGGCTTCAGAGGGGCAGCGTTGCCCATCTAGCCTCGGGATCGTGTGTGAGATCCGTTGTCAAGTGGGGAAACTGAGGCCGAGAGTTTATTATGTGGCTGTAGAGCCCCTTGCTCTGCTCTCTGGATTGTGCTTGGTGATGTAAGCTTCCTGTCCTCCCTGTTACCCTGTCAGCCACAGACAGACACAAAGTTGTTTGGAATGAGTGGGCTCTGGGCAGTGGAATACTATATAGCTGTAAAGAAAAACCACGAGGAAGCTCTCTGTGTCCCAATAAAGAGCTCCAGGGTATGTTAAGTGGGAACAGCAACGTGCAGGACAGCACGTCCAAATGAAAACCGGCAGAAATCAATAGGTGCTGATAGGCAGGACTCTCCCTGGAAATAGACACAGGAAGCCCATTCACTGGCGGCCTCGGGAGAAGCAGGTGTGGGGCAGGGAGAGGGCAGGCTCTTCACGATGTATGCTTCAGAGTTTTGGACCATGTGAATACACTGCCCATTCAACACTAAAATAAAAAAATAATAGGCCCAGCGTGGGGGTGGGAGGGTGGGGGACTGATTAGGTGTTTGAGCTGAAAGCAGGGTCTCGTGCCGTCCCTCCGCCAAAGCATCCCTGAGCTCGGACCCGAGGCTGCAGATGCCCCCGTGGCTGTGAGTCTCGCTCTGCCCTCTGCCTTCCCCGTCCGCCTCAAGGGGGCTGGGCTGGCTAGCGCCCCGTTCTGGAGGCCGTGTTGTTGTCCCGAGCCCCCAGTCTTGGCCCTCGTCTTTAACTGTGACTCCCCACTCAACAGTCTTCACTGCTTCCGCCTGAGGTGGGGGGTCCCCTGAGGCTCCCCAGCACTCTGGCACCCGGAGCTCGCAGGCCGGCAGGAGCTGTTGGGGGCTTCCCCTCGAGTCCTCGGCGACTCTCAGGGGTCAGGTGGCAGGAGTGTGGCTCATCAAGGTGAGGATGCTCAAAAGCCTGTCTCCTCCGGAAAGAAAACGGAGATTTCCTCCTCCCCCTCCCCCGGGGCAGCGCGTCGGATGTCCGCGCCCTGTGCGGGGCGCCTGCAGAGGACGCGGCGCGGTTCACGCGTGTCTCTCGCCTCTCCCCAGGGCACCCTCATCCAGCACCTGAAGGAGCACGTTCTTCACGGCGACATGACCAGCAGTGACGTCATCTTGTATTACACCACGGTGAGTGGGCTCCCGCAGGCGTGGAGGGAGTGGCCGCACTGGGTGGGCCTCCCCGCCGCGTCCCTCCGCGGACTCGCTTTGCTTCCTGCCTTCGGGCTCTCTCGGCTGCTGTCTTCCCGCCTCTCCCCAGTCGCACGTGTTGATAGCAGGAAGCCCACGAGAGCCCAGGCTGCGTGCGTGGGGCGGCTTCTGCTGGACGGTCCTCCTCTCGGTCTCCGCAGCTCTCCCTCTGGCCCTGCCTTCCCCTCCGTCCTGCTGCCCACTGGAGTCTCGGCCCTGCGTCGTTGCGCCTTGATTTGGCCTGTGCTCCCCCGTTGACCCCGGGTGCCTCGGAAGACCTAGTGTGCTGGGGAACCCTAGAGAAACCAAGGAGACTGATGACCCGTCGGGTCTCCTGAGCCCCTGGAGGTGAGGGCTGAGAGCTGTGACTGAGATCCGCGGTTCAGCCAGCGGGACAGGAGCTGGCTAAAGATGGTGTGAGGACTGTCAGTTCTTAGTTGCACAGAGAAGTGACTCTGACTGATTCAAACAGAAAAGTGATCTTTTGGAAGGCTGTTGGGCGGTGTGGAAGGCAGAATAATGGCCCCCAAAGATGTCCGTGTCCTAATCCCCAGAACCTTTGCCTTATATGGCAAAGGGGACTTTGCAGATGTGATTCAGTTAAGGATTTTGAGATGGGAGATTATTCTGGACTGTTCAGGTGGCCCAGTGTGATCACGGTCCTTGTAAGTGGGAGGTGGGAAGGGTCAGAGTCAGAGAAGCTGTGACGACAGAAGCAGGAGTTGGAGTGATGTGGGGCCGTGAGCCAAGGAATGCCCATGCTCGAAGCTGGAAAAGGCACAGAAAGAGCTTCTCCCCAGGAGCCTCCAGAAAGGACACAGCCCCACTGATACCTTGATTTAGGACTTCTGACCTCTGGAACTTTCAGCTAATAAATTTGTGTTTTAGGCCACAAGTTCATGGCAGTTTGTCACAACAGCAGTGACAGGAAATGCATGAGGTGGCTCAGTTACTGCAGCTGCTGGGGACCCAAGCGAGGAGACCAGGCAGGGCCTGAGGGAGGCTGCCCAGTGAGACCGGAGCCGCCCGCACATGGAGAACCAGGCCCGGAGGTGCGCAGCCCTGGCTCCGGGAGAGGGGACGTGCTTCCCTGCTGGTGCCCCTGTGCCCAGCCCCGGAGAAGCTGGGCGAGTAGATGTCTGGCCTCCTCAGCTTCTCACTGGGGTATTTGCCCTAGAATCCTGCAAAGTCTGCAGCGTTTCCCAGGTTAAGAAAGGGTTCAGGTGGCCAAGGAAAAGCAGACAGAACGCAGCAAAAGCCGACGTCCACGAGTCCCTTCTCTGTGTCAGATGTCACTGGAACTGATGATGGAAATGGGGTGGATGGGGTCCCGCCTCCAGCACATTTACACAGTTTAGTGGGGCATATGCATCCTCAAACCAAAGCTTGGGTTCAAGGGGTTGGACATACTTCTGATCTTGCTGATGCCGAAAGACGGACGCTTAGGACAAGTTGAAGGAGGTGGTGTTTCATCACAAGGGAGAAAAACTCAGAATCGACTTTTTCCAAGACTGCAAGTATCACAAGGTTCCATTCCTGGATGATGACTCTGCCCCGAGTTTTTAAGGAAACAGCACACTGGAGGCGTGTCCCCATCCTGTGAGGTTGATGTCCGGGCCCTGGCTGTGCCCCTGGGGACGGACCCTGGGACCCAAGCAGACACAGGGGGCGGAGCCAGGGACCGCTCTGGCTGTGTGACGGGGGCAGGTCTCTGTGAGCCCATCTGTCAGTCGGGGCTCGAGCAATGACTCGGGTTTCATTCAGGGAGACCCCTGCTCTCCCCTCCCCACATGTGGGGCAGTGGTGCCAGGCACCGCCAGCCCGCAGTGTTCATGGAGTGTCATTTTTTTTTTTTTTTTTTGGTGAGGAAGACCAGCCCTGAGCTAACATCCGTTGCTAATCCTCCTCTTTTTGCTGAGGAAGACTGGCCCTGGGCTAACATCCGTGCCCATCTTCCTCCACTTTATATGGGACGCCGCCACGGCATGGCTGACAGGCAGTGACGTCAGCGGGCGCCCGGGATCCGAACTCGCGAACCCCGGGCTGCCAAGCGCGGACTAAACCACTGCGCCACCGGGCCGGCCCAATGGAGTGTCATTTTGAATTGCAGAAGGACCTGGCTGCTGCGCTGATGTCCAACTCGGCTGCCTCTCTGGGACACGGCCACTTAAAGTGACAGGTTTCACATTGAGGGGATGGACACAATGGAAGGTCTCAAAACTCAGAGCAGTTTCCTCAAAAGCACTGCACTTTTCCAGGAGGCATCCTGCCCGGGAAGGACTGGGCAGTTGCCTGGCGCCAACAGCAGCCTCGGGTGGCGGTTGATGTGCGGCCCCCACCCTGCCTGAGCCAGGCCCGTGCGGTGTCATTTACTGTCCGACTGTGACAACTGGACAGTGAGGCAGCCAGGATGCTGTCCTATTTGGGGTGCCTAGCCCTGAGTTCCTCTGTTAAGAATAATCCCTTAATAAAAGAAACTCAATGTAGGACATTAAAACCTCTTTAAAAAGCAGCCCAACTAACTGGAGGTGTTCGTGCCATCCCCGTTCCCTGCGCAGTGTGGTTTGCCCGCCAGCCTTACTGCTTGTGTCCTGAGTGCTCTTGTCTGGGGTTCTGAACCTGGCCGACCTGAGGGCCGCTTGGGGAGCCTCCTCACGGGGCCGCCCGGTCCCCACTGGTGGGATTCTGACCTGGGGATGCGGGGTGAGCCCGGGACCCCCTGCGACCGTTGGCTCCAGCCTTGTGGCGGGCCTCCTAGCCCTCCTGCTCAGGGGTGGGGGAGGGTTGGTCCCTTTGCCCTCGGGCCGAGATTCCTCCTGCTCCCCTGCTCTGTTGTGTGTGTTTAGCTCCGGGACCACCCACACATTCTCCCTGTGCAGATGGGAGTCCCGTTGTCACTGGGGCTGTGAGCACCTTTTGGACTTTTACAAAAATTTTTTAAAAAGCTGTACTTGCATTCATACAGCACACATGCTTGCGCAGTAAGAGGTGGCATCTTCCAGGGCCCAGAGGCTGCCACATGGGTCCTCTCATGTGTGCATTCTGTGTATTCCTGCGGGACGTGTCGATGGCTTTACAGGTCTCGGGGTGTGTGTGTGTGTGTTCACACATCCGCCCCATCTGTATGCAAGTGGGGTTGGCCGCACCCCTCTGCCGGGCTTGTTTTTGCCCCTTAAGTTTGTCTTCGAGACGGTTCCACATCAACCCAGACCTCATCCTCCTCAGTGGCTGCGTGGTGGCTGACTTCTGAATGCTCGCTGGGAGCCGGGTGCTGTTCTGAATGTTGGGTGAGGGTTGACTGATGCAGTGTCTGGTGTTCCAGACCACGTGGCCCCATTCTTGTGTCGACAGGCATCTCCGTTGCTTTCAGTCTCTCATTGTCACCAGCAAGGCCGCAGTGAACAGTCTTTGACACGTCTTTGCTCACGTGTGAGCATGTCTGTACCATAAACTCCTGACGTGGAATTGCTGGGGCAAAGCATCGTGCGTTGGAAATGGGCAGTTCTCACCAACTTTTGGCTCAGTTTTAGGCGGTTTTCTAGGGACCCAAGAGGCTGAGTGACAGGTGACGGGAGCTGGCCCAGCGCTCGGCTGACCCCTGCCCCTTCTGTCTGTTCCAGGTCGGCTGGATGATGTGGAACTGGATGGTGTCTGCTCTCGCCACGGGGGCGGCCCTGGTCTTGTACGATGGCTCCCCCCTGATGCCGACGCCCAACGTGCTCTGGGACCTGGTGGACAGGATCGGGTAGGTTCCCAAGGCACCGTGCTCAGCCGCAGAGCTGTGCCACTGTTCACGGGTGTGTGAATCTGGGTGCCAGAATGCTGTGCTATTCTGGATGTCTCCCTCTTGGGGGTCTGTGGGAGGGTGTGGGAGGTGCCGGAAACAGTTGAAGTTGTCAAGGAGGGGGGCAGGAACGGGTGGGCGCACCTCACAGGGACCAACCAAGGAGATGGGGGCTCTTCCATGTGGAGGAGGTACCCCCCCAGGCCCGGGAGTGAGCTCTGAAACATCAGGGCGCCGGGAGCGTGAATGCGATCTTATTTCTATAACTCGGAATCTAAGAAACTCTGGAGAGGCTCAGAGGAAGCCTGAGGGCCAGTAAGAGCGCTGTTTCGCCCGGGGCTCCTCCCCTCAAGGGTAAGACAGGGAGTGACACAGGCTGGGTGTGCAGATCTGTTCTGGGGCCATGTGGACAAACTCACGGGGGTTCCGTGCAAAGTCTGTTACTGGGGCGTTCGCAGGGCCTGCCCTTCTCCTGAGCTGGATGGCGAGGAGGAGATCCCTGCTTGTCATAGCTGTCCCTCAGTGCTGGCTGGCCATCCCCTAGAGTCTTCTGGAACCCGTCACAAATATGCTCCAAAATGCTTTCTGCCAGTGCTACAGAGGGTGTCTCCGCCTCCTGCAGTCCTGTCAACAACCTGGTCCTTGGTTGGGTGACAGGTAGGGTCCTGATGAGCAGAGGTAGAAGCCAAGTTACAATGGAGCATCCGCACCCCTCCTGGGGCCTGAGAAGTGTGACAGTGGGGAAGGATGGAGGGCCCCATTTCTCCCCCAGCCCCTCCTCCCCGACTTTGTTGGAAACTGTCAGAAGACCCTGTTCATCAGCACTTTCTTTGCTGATGAATTAGTCATGACTGGTTGATGCATAACCGGTCTCACCACTGTGGTTCGTGGTCGCCGTTGGCCTAATGATGGTGTTTCCAGGAATGAGCAGACAGAAGCCAGCAGAGCTCTGGGGGCCCGGAGTCAGCCACGCTGGGAAACACTCTCATTACTTTAAGTTGAATCCGTTCACGGTGGGGAAACAGAAGAAGCCACTAATGTTTTCAAATCCTTGGCCATTAATATTTTAAATATAACTTTGCCTGGCCTGGGTAATATTTAAATCCTGACATTTGGCTCACAGTGTTGGTGAGGAAGGTTATTTCCTAATGAGATTGTTTCCAGCGAAAGGTTAATGGGATCCCTGGGAACTGAGGTGGCTTCCAGATCTGTACCCGTAACACCTGCAGGCCAGGCTCCAGGTGACACTTTCGTGTGTGTGTGTGTGTGTGTGACAGGAAGAGGGACGGAGCGGGAAGTATACATCATTGGGGCATAGAACTAATGCCGGTGCAGGATGAAGGGCCCCAGGGAGACCCAGCTTTGTGTGTGTGTGTGTATGTATGCATGGGTGAGAGTGTGTGTGTTATGAGTGTGTATGTGAAATGTGTGTGATCATGTGGGTATGTGAGCGAGCGCAAGCATTTGTGCATGTGAGGAAAATGTGTGTGTGCACGTGTGCGGGTGTGATGGATATATGAGTGTGTGCACACGAGTGGTGAGCGTGTTTGTGGATGGGTGTGAGTGTGTGTGCCTGTGTGAGTGTTCACGTGTGTGTGTGTGCCTGTGTGAGTGAGTTCACAGCTTGTGCCCTGGGTCCATGTAGTGGCACGGACTGAGCATCTGCCTCCCGCTGGCGGGGCCGGCCTACACCCCAGACCCTGAGGGAGATGTGGCCTTGGCGTCCGCGGGGCCCCTCTGGCCCGGCCCTCCCCCGCGGCTGGGGGAGCTTCAGCGAGGCGGCTGCACCCTCGCAGCCTGGGCTGGGGTGAGGGTGTTCGGGAGGACCGCGGGCCTCGGGGTCTGCTCCGACCGCCAGGGGCAGCTAGAGGAGTGGGCGGGGGGCAGGGAGGACACCTGCAGCTCAACTTTGCCCCCTTCCCGAAAACTAACTACACGTGGGCACAGAAGACCCTACTGGTTCGTGGCAGGGGGAGCGACTCCTGGGAATCGCAGGGCGGGCAGAGTCTGCGCAATGCTGTTTCAGTGCCTCCAGCTTTTATAATAACGTCATAAATTTAGGGAGGAAATCTTTGTTGATTGTTATCATGTCAGCTCACAGACGTTATGACAGATTAGACAACTGAGTGTTTGTTTTGTAGGCACGAACAAGATTCTTTTAGAAGATGAATTTTCTTCTTCATTTGGGGTGTACTTCTGAGCTCTAGGAGTCAAGCCAGGGGAACATTCTGGTTGGAGTCAGGGCCACAACTCTGGGGTATTTTGTCCAAGTTTTGCTGGTAACTGGGCAAGCGACGAAGTCCCCCGAATTGCCCTGTGTCCCCATCTCCTAGTGGGCGTACTGTAAGATAGTTCTCGATGGAGCAATGTGATGGGTGAGCAAGCTCGTCTTTCAAAGTGAACTTGTTGGGCAACCGTTTGCCAGTATCATTTGCACACCCTCCACGTGTTTGGGTGTCTGCACGGCGCCAAGCACCCTGCTGGGCCCTGGGGTACACACAGCAGGATGGAGACGGGGCAGTTCACTGTCCTCCTGGGGCTGGCACTCCAGTGGGGGAGGTAAGGAGAAGAGAAAAGTGACCTCAGCCTGCCGTAAGTGCTGTCGTAGACCTGGGGTCGGGAGGCCCCTCGGAGGTGATGGCGTTGGGGCAGGGGCCTGGACATTCAGGACTGGGGGCCCTGTGTTCCAGGCAGAGGGAACAGCAAGAGCCGAGGCCCTGATGGGGGACCGGGATTGGTGTGTTGGGGAAGCTGGAAGGTGACTCTCGTGGCCCAAATGTGGAGTCGTGGGGCCAGGGAGGCAGGCCGAGGGAACCAGGTGGGGGTGGGCAGATCCCCCAGGGTCTTCAGCTGCGCTTGCAGGGTGGGTTTGTTCCACGTGAAATGGGGTACCTTTGGAACGTTGGAGTCGGGAGCTAACCCATCCTGTTCATGTTTTTTTTTTTTAATTAAAAAAAAATTTTTTTTGTGAGGAAGACCAGCCCTGAGCTAACATCCGTTGCCAATCCTCCTCTTTTTTTGCTGAGGAAGACCGGCCCTGGGCTAACATCTGTGCCCATCTTCCTCCACTTTATATGGGACGCCGCCACGGCGTGGCTGACAAGCAGTGCGTCGGTTGGCGCCCGGGATTTGAACCCGTGAACCCTGGGCTGCCAAAGCTGGAACTTAACCGCTGCGCCACCGGGCTGGCCCCCCCAGTTCACATTTTTAAAAGCTTGCTCCCACGTGGAGAATGAATTGTGGGACTGAGGGCGGGCGTGGGGAGACGGGTCTTAGGCTGATGGGGCGCTCCAGGCGGATGGGTGGCCCTGGAGGAGCTGTCCATACACGCTCCTCGCCGGCTCTGGTGAGGGACGCGGCTCCGGATGACGAGAGCCGGGCAGCTGCCTCGTTCTCTGTGTGGCGGTCCCAACAGTACTGCCACGGTCCACAGCACTGAGGGCCACATGGGCTTCTGCACGGCTAAGTGTTTTTTTAAACCATCTCATGCAAGCCCAGGAGACAGACGGGGAGACCTTGCCAGCCCTTCAGACTGCAGGCTGGGACCCAGGCCCGCTACCTTCTCAGTCTTTGTACGTTGCCAAGGTCAGGGTGTGCAGAGTTACACGTGTGACTCAGGCACTCTTTAGAACCACAGAGAGCCATCAGTTTTGGGGAGGAGAGTGGGGGGTGAGCAGAATAAAACCCGTGTGTTCTGTTGATGTGGTTGGAGGTCCCTGCATCTGTGGCCAGGGGCGGTCACTGCTGTCCAGGGCCGGGCGTTCCACCACCAGAGGGAGAGGGGCTCCCTGGTCTTAATCCCCGGAGGTGATCTTGAATTAGTTAATCAGACTGTCTGAGTTTATGAAATACGCATGAGGGGCAGTGGGAGGAGTGGGTACGTTTCCTGCTTCCCACAACCTCCCCCTCCGGAAGCAGCCATCTCTGGGGCACAGCCACCCCAGAGGTGCCTGAGGCTTTCGTGCAGCAGGGGGTCCTGGTGAAGTGAAAAGAATGAGGGGGCAGGAGGTAGGAAAGGCAGTAGCTTTGAGGGGCCCCACCCTGCTGTTGCCTCGGCCACTCCCAGCCCAGCCGGCCCGAGTCACTGAATGTTCTGTGTGTGCCTCCCAGCATCAGTGCGGCCGTCTCCCCAAAATGGGTGAGGTCTTACTGCCCGGAGGGACGAGGAAGGGTCTTGATTTTATAACCTCCTTTGGGCCCCAAGAGAAATCGTTCTTCAGTTGGGAAGAGAGAGTTTACGTGTTAAGGGCTGCCTCGCTGGAAGAACAACCGAGGAAGGAAATGGAATGTTAACTAGCGCTCTCCCCTTGAAAACACGCTGATTTATACTCACCATAACGTGTCGTCCTCCGCGTGCCGACGCGGGGATCAAGGACTGTCATTTCTAAGCATTGGAAAAGAGATGAGCTGTGATTTTCTAAGTTTCATAAAAACATGAGCTTATTTAAGAAAAGGCGATGGGTCAAGAATTCCAAGTGTGGCACTTGTTCCAATGAAAGACCCCGAAGATGAGCGTGTGAGGTTAGAACTGAGGGGTCTGATTTTGTGGCCTCCTTCGGTCCCCCAGAGAAGATATTACGCAGTTGGGAAGACTGTGGGTTTATGTGCAAACGATTGTTTTAAATAGAACCAGATGTTAGAGGGAGCCAGGTACTCTGCACATCGGAGTCGGTGTGAAGACCTGTCACTGCTGTTGCAGAGTAAACACAGGTGCTGTGACTCGCTTTCAACTAAATATTAAGTATTAATTCAACCCAGAAAAGTGATGTGTCTTGGATTTTGCAAACTTGTCAGAAACGAGTCACTAATTTTAGAAAGTTTTGGTGCGTGGAATAAGCAAGAGCCCTGAAGAGTTTCTGGTGTGTTCTTTCCCTCCTGCACCCTTAGCATCACCATCCTTGGGACGGGCGCCAAGTGGCTGTCCGTGCTGGAAGAGAAGGACATGAAGCCGGGTGAGTGGGCCTCTCCGCCTGTTCCCTGTATCCAGCCGGGGAGCCCAGACCCGCTCTGTTCCCTGTTCCTGCACGCGGGCCAGGCTGAGGGCGTCGGATCGAGTTCTAATCTCTCCGTGGTTCTTCGCCCTAGTGGAAACCCACAGTCTCCAGACGCTGCACACGATCCTGTCCACCGGCTCCCCGCTGAAGGCCCAGAGCTACGAGTACGTCTACAGGTGTGTCAAGAGCAGCGTCCTCCTCGGCTCCATCTCAGGTACGGCTCCTCTGTGTGCTTGCACCTCGGAAGGGGCTTCTGGATGAGTCAGAGGAAGTGGGGTCGTGGCCAGGCTGGCCCCGTAAGTGTGCACACCCTCTGACCCAGCGAGTCCCCTGGCCTGAATTTATCCCAAGTAAACAATCAGCAGGGTGTGCAAATACACGTTACTGATGCTCCTTGTTCACGGGAGTTGTGTTTAAGTCGCAGCGAACACTGAGTTAGTGAAGACTGAACCATTGCTCCCACGGAGATGCATATGAACACACATACACCTCACTTGATTATAGTCTTCAATCCTAAAAACAGCTCATCCGGGCAGATTCTGTTTTCTTTATTTTGCAAAGGAGAAAACGGGGTTCAGACCCAGGCTGAGGCTGCCCACTGCCGAAGTGCAGAATCCAGGAGCCCCCAGAGCCCGAGTGTCCCGCCCCGCCCATCTCCATCCACCACTCTTCTCGGTGTGAGAGCTGAGACCAGAGGGCAGGGCACCGCCCAGTTGGGCGTCAGCTGGGAACATGCCCATGGGGCAATTCGAGGTTTTCACCACTCTGCGCGTGTCTTCGAGTGACTTTGACAGCGCCCGAGTATTGATTTTGAGGTTACAGATAAATTTTAGCAAGTAGGCAAATTCACAGATACAGAATCTATAAATAACAAAGATTGACTGTATTTAAGGACAATTATTGTGACATTGTTTATATTAGTTAAAAACTGGAAATCACCTGTATGCCCAGTAGAAGGGAATTAATTGAATAATTTATAGTGCATCCTTAATTTATGCAGCCGTTAAAGTGGTACGATGGAAGTATTTATTTAGACGGAAGTGTATTTATTGGCACTGACAGATGGCCACGGATATGTTGAGTGAAAAAAGCAGATTGCAGAATTATAAAGTGTGGTCATTTTCGTAGATTGAAAAAAAGGAATAAACAGATGTATATCTATATACACACTTGTATGGGTAGATATATGGGTGTTGGGATTTCAAGTGACTTTCCAAGTGGCTGGTGCTGTGTCTATCCAGTGCAATGCCGTGGAGCCTGAAAAGCGGGAAGAGTGTGTGTAAGATGCTGCTGTTTGTATGAAAAGGTGTTTGTCTCTGTGTGGGGTCCCTCTGGCCCCTGGGAGGGACCAGGTGTCGGGAGACCCGTTTCATTCTATCCTCCTGAAACTTCTGAGCTTTGTACTCTACGTCAGCCGGGGACTCGTGCCTGGAGAAGGCAGGAGGGACGTCGTGTTTCGATCCTCTGCCTGATGGAAGAGATAAAACCATCTTAGAGTTGAGGCCAGAATTAAACCCTGCTGGTTGTTGGAAGCATCGAGTCATTTTGTGTGGATCTTGAACCCCCCGACCCCCAGTTCACATACACAGAGCGTGATTAAGGAGAAAGCATGTTTTTAAATTAAGAAGATATCTTCCCAGGTATACAAACAAGTATAAAGAGGAGCAGAGACTCCAGTGTCCAAATCGCCAAGTTTAGGGAAGGGACCGTGCCTGGCGACTTCTTGTGTGCCTCCTGCTCGTGTCGCCCTCGTTTTCCTCCTCTGGGGTTGGTGTCCCCATCCGCTGTGTGTGCGTGTGTGCGTAATGCACCCCGCAGTGTGGTAATGCAGGGTCCCTACCCACCCAGGGGGCTCCAGTGAGGGGCAGTTTTTAGGCAGCGCTGGGTCTAGGTTCCGGTGTTAACACCACTTTCCTCTTGGACTTGGGGTCTGGCTCCCTTTCGAGCTCCTTCCTGAAGTAGGCGCATCTGGCACAGTCTCTCTTGCATAGACTCACGCTCCATGCACCTCGGCGTTTCTGCTTTTCCAACGATGAGGTGAATGTAAACCATAGCACATCTGCCGAGGCCATGCCCTCAAGGGAGATCTAATAGGGTGAAGCTTCCGCTTCCTGTGAACCTTAGTCTTGAATTCCGGTGTGACCACGAGAGGCCATTTATTTAGTCTCTCCTGCAGCAGGAAGACTCGGTCAAAAAATAAATCACCCGGACACGGGAGGTTTGCTCCAGTTTCTAAACCACTTCCCCCATTTCTCCCTGCAAAGAAGCTCCAACTGTCTGGGAATTTTTTAGGATTTACTGGAGAAAGAATAGTAGACATTTGTTCTTGGGGGTCTTTCTCTGTTGCTGCTGTCTGATAAAAAACATGAGCAGTTTGTCTCAGTCTTCTGAATTTTGAGTCTCCTTGTGCCATTGCTTGCAGGTGGCACGGACATCATCTCCTGCTTCATGGGCCAGAATTCTTGTCTTCCAGTGTATAAAGGGGAGATCCAGGCCCGGAACCTGGGCATGGCCGTGGAAGCGTGGAACGAGGAAGGTGACGGCGCCACTCACCGTGTTTCTCTCTGGGACTGGGTGTGAGGGTAACGTGGACGTGCGCGCTGTGTAACTTTGGTGCTAGTTCTCCAAAACCGCCCTGTCTGAGGGGTGGCCCCTCTCACTTGCAGGCTGATGTCCCTCTGGCCTGGTTTAACGTCCACTGGGCTCCCCAGCCCCCTTCAGCCTCCCACCTTAGAGCGGGTGTTGGGCTGGAGCACAGATGCAGAGCTGTGTGCTCAGGAACGGCAGACGGGCCGTTGTTCCCCCAGCATCCAAGCTTGGAGATGCTGCTAAGGCAGCCCCGCTCCCTCGCTAGCCTGACGCCCTGGCCTCGATGAGGACCCAGGGTGGGAGCTGGGGGTTGGCCTCTCTGTTGGTCTCAGGACAAACTTTTGCTTCGCAGCCTGTTGCAGCCACTGGCTATACATCAGCAAAGCCTGTTTGTGTCCCCAGCACCAAACAGGGCCTGGCGTGTGGTCTGTGCACTGTGCAAGTTCTTGGACTTAAACTGTTGGCACCGCAGCTACTGTCATTTTAACCTATTGGAGCGAATGGGGAGGTTGTGCCCACCCCTGTTTGTGTGAGGAAGAGGGAAAGACCACAGCACTGGTGGCCACACCAGGTTAGGGACTGGAAGCCTGGGGAGTGCAGAAAGGGTCTCTCTCGCCTCCAGTTCATGGAAACACTGCTAGAGACCTTTTTGAAAATCAGTTCTTGGTTTGAGAAGAGGGCTTCTCCCTTTTGCCACCCAGAGTGATTTGCTCATAAAGTTCTCTGTTCCGTTTGTCTGTGTTCTTCCCAACTGGGTGAACCATTTCTCTTGGGCCTGGCCACTGCTGCTTTCTGTGGCCTGGTCAGGAGGGAGATGCTCCTGGCGGAGAGAAACAGATGACTGGCTGTCTCTCCAGCTGTCAGATGCACATAAAGTCACCTGTCTGTCTTCCGTCCCAAGGATATTGTGGGATGAAATGAGCTAGCCGAGGTGAAAGCAATTTGAAAAGTCAGGAGCCTCTGTAGATTTCTCTAATACAAACCCTACCGTGTTCTGCCCGTGGAAGGTGCTGGATAAATGGGCACCAGCTGGCTCACCTCTTCCGCGGGCCGTCGTCGGAAGGGCTGCCCTCCTGCTGTCTCTTATTGGCCTCTGTGCTCCGTGCTGTGCCCTGGGCTAGACACGGCCGCCGTAGAGGGAGCAGGTGTGTCTCAGGGCAGCTCCTTTAGCAAACCATCTGGATGTAGTGAGTGACGGTGAGCGTAGGTGCCCTGTGATTGAGGAATCTCACTCCGGGGAGAAGTGCTGCAAGTATGAACAAGATGACGTGTGCAGGAATGTTCCTAGCAGCAGGGGTTGTAATAGGAAACAAGATCGGAAGGACACAACCCCCCGTGTCCAGGGAGAATAAACTGCTGTGGTCCTCCACGGAGAACTACAGGCAGCAAGAGCGAGTGATTAGGTGCTGTGTGGTCGGGAACGGATCAGCCGGCTGTGATGCTGAAAGAGAGCACGATGCTGGACACCTGCAGGGTGGTACCGTCTGTGCAAAGTTCAGAGACATACAGAGTGACAACGTGTATCAGAGATGCATGTAGACGTGGTAAAAGTGTTCACATGTGTGGGAATGATCAAACATTACGGTCAAGAGGGGTCTGGGGGAGGGCATGGGAGGGAAAGTCACGTGGGGAGGAATCGGCTCAGCTTCCAGCGGCGCGGCATGCTGGGCAGTGGTGTGGATCGGCTCTGCACCTGTGTGTGTGTCGGAAATACTGCGTAATAGAGAAGAGCTTAGGGGAGAGAGAGAGCTGTGGTGTGTGCTCCGTTAACTTTTTAATTCCTCCTAAACCAGGAAAGGCAGTGTGGGGAGAGAGCGGAGAGCTGGTGTGCACCAAGCCGCTTCCCTGCCAGCCCACGCACTTCTGGAATGACGAGAATGGGAGCAAGTACAGGAAGGCATATTTCTCCAAATTCCCAGGTAGGTGGGGATGCAGACCGAGCTGCCCAGACTCGCCCTGGGCTGGGCCTCCTGGGTCTAATTCCAGATGCTCCCCCCCCACCCATCTGAAGCCCGGTGAAGCTGCTCATAGCTCATTCCGCCAGTGGGTGATAATGAGTCTTTGATCAATATCTTGTCATTTCAGCTGGAAGCCATCATGTGAAACTGTAATCTGGGTTTAGTTTAATCGTAACCACTGCCCGTGCCCTGAGCCCCTTGGCCCCAAGCCCTGCTGCCGGGCGCTGCACGAGCCGCTGGTGTGCGCGTGGGAGGGTGGAGGGCCCACTCGCTCACTCCGTGTCTGCCCGTTGAGAGAGGAGTGGTGTGTGCGAGCGGCGTCTGGTCTGGGCCTGCTCCTTTCCGTCTCACGCCATCACCCAGTCCTTGCGGAGACGCTGGTGGAAGAGCCCCGTGCGGTGGGGTGGTTCACAGCCAGGCCTGTCGCTCTCACGCAGACTGACACCCTCGCGGTTCATCTTCTGAGCAGCGCCCTGCCCCGGAGCAGGGGGTCTTGTATTTAACGCTCTGGTTCCTGCCTCCCTCTTATCTTGTTTCATAAGCAACCTCGAGTTATTGCTGCTATATAACTCATAATTTAGCAAGCCTTCTGTTCCAGAGTTATTTATACGAAGTACTTGCTGTCTGCAGTCTCTAGAAAGGTGATTAGATTTTCCAGAAACCACATGTGGGGAGTCAGAAAGAGGCAGGTGACCGTTGGTGCTGGAACTGATCGCGGGTCCCTCCATTTCTCTGCTCGGCCTCTCGTGTTCGCACATCCCGCGTAAAGGCCTTCGCACCCGGCATAGCGCCCCCAACACGGGTGTTGCAGGAGCACCCCCAGACGTGGCTTGGCTTCCACTGGATACCTGCCCACCTCGGGTCCTGCCAGCATGCAGCCGTCCAGACAGACTGAGGCAGGACAGAGAGCACATACATAGAGAGAAATGTTCCTCGGATGACCCTGCAGAAGAGGGCAGCGGCTGCTGTCCTAGGGAGGGAGGCCAAAGGGATTAGAATCTCAGCTTGAGGATCTGAGAAATGACGTCTTTTCATCTTCTGCAACGCTGCTCTTTGAAAACTGTCTTTTCTGTCACCTTTTGTTGTGTATATGAGGGTTCACATGATAATGTCTGCCAGGACTAATTTCAGAATAAGTCTTTCATTGCTCTGAAGCTCCGATATTTCTTCTTGGAGAAAACAAATACTTTGTGACCTGTTATATTTCCATTTTTGCCTTGGCTGCCAGGAAACTCAGAGCTGAGGTCATTGCTTTATTGGAGCAGTCCCTTACCTCCAGTGCAGGGTGTCTGATTTTTCTTTAAATAATCCTGTCATGTAGTCGGTTTACAGGTAGCTTCCTTAGATTCTTCCCGGGAGTAGGTGGGAGACGTGAATAAATGTGGAAAGACGAAGGCAGATGAGACAATGGGATCTGAAGCTGTTGGTCACGGACAGGGTGAACATAGGTTGAACACAGGCTGTTTCTCCAAGCCTAGCACTGTGAGACTTTTGGACTGAACAGGAAGTGGATTGATGACAAAAGACAACAGAAAAGCCGGGTCTTCCTTTCTGCAGCAGGCGGTGGACTTACAGACGTCATTACCCTGAGACATTAGGCCAGGTGAAAACGTCAACAGGCAGTGTGCTGCTGTGGAAAGACATCCAAGAAATTAAGTGAAAAACAAGAGTTCAGAACAGAGGGCACAGTGTCCCTTTTGTGTAAATTTTAGAAAGGAGATAGATGTGTGTGAATAAATGCACAATAAGGGGTTATCTGAGTGGTGGGATTATGAGCCATTTTAATTTTCTTTATGACTTTTTATTATTTTTAAAAACGTAAAAAGAATTTAAAAGCAGACTTAAGAAAGATTTAGATCATTCTGATTCATCAAAGCAATGATCTTTAGCTCTGAGTTTCCTGGCAGCAAAGGCAAAAATGGAAATACAATGAGTACAGATGATTGCAGATGACAAATTCCAAACAGGAGACTAGGCCTGCCCAGGAGCCGTCAAGATTTTGAACCTGACGACATGGAGACAGCCAAAGCTTCCCTCTGCCCTCGTCAGCAAAAGAGGTCCAAGTGGAAGGCGGTCCTAAGTTGAAGCTCCTGGGGTCATAGGCCCTTCAGTGAGAGAAGTGTGTGTTTATTCATGTTTATAAATAACGGTACATACATGCACGTGGACAGCTGTGCCATCATTTTTTTTAAAGTACAAAAACGCACACTCACTATAGAAAGGTTTCAGGCAGTAGGCCTCCAGGAATTGGAGGCAAGAGAAAGGCTGAGCTTGCCCATCCGTCCCCTGTATTTGTTCACATTTGTCACTGAGACGGGAGAGCAGGAGAACCAGCAGAAGCAAAGCAAAGCAAAGCCATCAGCTGGAAGGACACCCTTCATTTCTTTGACGTGCCGACCTGGCGCCAGAGCCACCAGCCATTGTGGATTCGTCTTCTCAGCATTGTTTTGCAAGAGACTGAAGCAGCTCATGTCATTTTCAGAGAAGCAAATATCTTCAGGGTGGGTTTGCATCTTCCTTTTTCTCTGATCAGACTCGCGGGAGACCCGCTCCACACCAGCCAGACTGTGTGCTGATCCTGGCACCCAAGTTCCAGCATGAAGAGGACCTGGGCGGGCGTGACGGGCTCTGCCACTGTGCCTGCAGCTTCCCGTCTCCCAGGACCGCCCTTTATAAACCCCGTTTTCCGCGTGGCATCCAGATGTGCTTCTGCAAAAACCTGGCATATCGTTTGCAAGCTTAGGAATGATTTTTTCCCTGTTCGTGCAGGTGAATCTTTTCAAAGTCCAACTAGAAAGAAAAGCTTTCATTCTTTAGCCTGGGGAGGAGGAAAGAAGGTCCTCAGGTCTGCAGTCCTCTTTTGCATGAGAATAAATGAGTTTATGAGTCCTTTGTTCTCAAACTGCCTCCCAAGGACCCTGCTCCCTGCCGACTCGTGGCAGCTCCTCCTTCAGGACGCCGAACCTGGACGAACAGGGAGTCTGCAGAGTGTTGCCGGGCGAGGGGTAGCGCCTCGTGAGTTGTGAGCCGAGTCGGGAGGCGTCTCAGGAATTGGGGAGGAAGAGACGTTCTCTGTGAAGACGCGGAATCTGGGTTTATTGGGTGTTTCCCTTTCCTGATCGCAGTGTTAACGCACAAGTGGGGTTCTCCTACCTGATGCGCATAAAAAAAGCCAAGCATTACGGCATCAGCTTTTGGGAGGAGAAATCAGCTTTATTCTGCGAGATGGATCTGCAGGGAGACGTGGGGCGAGCCCTCAGATCTGTCTCTCCGATTCAGGATCTGGGGTGAAATTTAAGAGGTTAGGGAGAACAGGCTGGCACATGGAAATGCTGGTGGGACGGGCTTTGCTTGGTGGACTTCAAGCATTTATGGTCAAGTTCTGACATTTATGATGAGGTTTTAAACGTCTTTGGTGAGGTGGGGAAGGAGTTTTCACACCGGATCTCACCTCTGAGAAGAGTCCGGCTTTCAAGTTCTGGTCGCGTCCTGGTCCGTTGGCTCCACAGTCATTTCAGGTCAAGATTTCTTTGGGTGCTCTGGCTGCGTGGCACATCTCCTGAAAGGCGATTCTTAATCCCTCTGTCGATAAGACCATTGAAGAGGTCCTGGGCCCACCGTTCCAGCAGGGACTGGGGGCGTATGTCAGGGGGCCAGGCTGCTGTGGCACGTGACTTCCAGGTCTCGCAGCGCCAATGGGGACATGTTCTTGGTTATTCATGCCCAGTTGGCCTCCGTTCGTGTGTGACCAAGGGCCACTGCATTCGCCAGCAGGGCGAGCCTCCGACTGGTGGAATTGCTCCCCTCACAGTTCCCTCGTGAGCTGTGGCTTCTCTTTACTCTCCGGTGTGGGGTGAGGATGTGTCCGAAGCTGGGGGTTCGATCCCTTGGGTGTATTAGCTTTGCTGAGCCGCAGGACGAGGGCCTCCACTGCTCATGGCTGGCCCAGGACCCAGCTGCACAGTGTGGGCCATATGGGGATGGCTCACTGTGGCTCAGTGTCACCTCTGTCTTGCCCCTTCCCCTGCCCTCCATGTCCCCTCGATATTACCTGTTAGCTCTCTGTCCCCATGGCTGGTGCCTTATTTCAGGCCTACATTTCTGGGACTGTTGCAGTAGCCTCCTGCCTGGTCGTGCTGCTTCTGTTTATTCCATTCCAAGATTGGCCCCACCCACTCCAGACCAGCTCCCTCAGCCGCCCCAGACCACCCTCTTCCTAAGGTGTGGCTTGTACTTCCCACCATTCAGAGGGCCTGCCCCAGAGCCCCCAGTGACCTCCCCCAGTGCCCCGTCTTCACATCCCTACAGCTGGGGTTGGTCTCACCCCCATGAATTCCCGAGGCCCTTGTCAGTGCCTGCAGGAGCGGCATTCTCAGATGCTGGTGCGTGTCAGAGCTGGGTGTACGGTGGCCCCCGCAAGAAGGTGTGCTCCTGGGGGGCAGGAACTGTCTGCCTCACTTCTACCCGCACCCCCGGGCCCCCCGGGCCCCCAGCCCCTACTCTCCCTGTTTCTGGGCCTCGACTTGTCTGTTGGCGAGAGTTACATGCTGAACTGACGAGCAGCCTGTTGCTGTCTTGCCTGCCGCGGTGTCTGTCCAGCAGCCAGTCAGGGCCCCTTCTCGGGGTGACCGAGCACCTCTGTCTCCCTGCAGGTGTCTGGGCGCACGGCGACTACTGCAGGATCAACCCCAAGACTGGGGGCATCGTCATGCTGGGCCGGAGGTGAGGGGTCTGCAGAGTCGGCTTCCCTTCCCTGGAGCCCCTTCCCGAGGCATCTGGGCAGGGGAGGGGAAGTGTGTCCCGTGTCCTGGGCCCCTCCGTCTGCTCAGTCTGCAGTGGGGGCTGACTGTGCCCCCACTGGGTCATGCTCCCACCTGTTCACGTCAGCGTCCTGAGGTCAGCGTCCCGAGGGCCGGGTCTGGGCCTGATCCACAATTCTCTGCCTCAGAGTAGGGGGTCAGGGAGGCGTTGGGGTGGGAGGCCCGTAGCAAAGGCATGCCCAGTATCCGTCCACAGTAGCAGTGGCCCTTCTGGGACTGGGGGTGTGTGGGTGTCGGGGTGCACACCAGACCTGGGATGGGGGTACACGTGTACAGGTGGGAAGGGGCAGTAAGGTGACAGATGCTTCCATGCAAAGGGGACTCCCTGGATGTCTGGCTTTGAGTTTAGAGACAGAGAGAGGTGGCTGGTGGGGATAAGGAGCCTCCAGTGGCTGGGCGTGGTGGTGTCACATGGAAAGCGGGTGACTGTCCCCCCTGGGGCCCCCTCTGCGACGTGCTCACTCCGGAGCCGCTGTGTGTTCATGACACCTCTCTCTGCAGTGACGGCACCCTCAACCCCAACGGAGTGCGATTTGGCAGCTCGGAGATCTATAACATTGGTAAGCGTTTCCCTTTCTCCCTGAACATTCTCGAGTCAGCCGGGCAGGAAGGAGTGTCCTAGTGGGGAGCCCCAGAGCCTGTGTCCCAAAGATCCCACCTTTTGGGATAACTCTGGCCCATTTGCCTTCAGGTGTGAGGATAGACGTGATAAGCGTGTCCTTCTTTCCAGAACGTACCTCGTCCACGTTGCTTGTAGCTCATAAAACCTCAGAACGGGGTTCTGAAGGTCACGTGGCCCATCCCCGTTCTGTTAACGTTTCGTCCTCGTGGTGAGCTCCGTCAGGTTGGTTAATTGTGTCTCCTCTTTATGAATGAAGAAAGAGAAGCACAGAGAGGTTGCGTGATTGGTGAAGATCACACAGCATCATTCAGGACACCAAATAAAGACAGTGGGGCTCACGGCTGCACAGTACCTGTGGGCCTTCAAAATCCCCCACCAGGGCCACGAAATCAGCCTCCCTGGGAGGTGGCCCCGTACGGGTGTCGGAGTCCCAAAGTGTGTCGAGGTTGTGCAGCCGGGGTGGAGAGGTCCTGACCCATCTGATTCCAGCCTTTGTTCCTCCCCCGGGGGAGTCCCCACCACGGGCACTGGCTTCCTTTTTGTTCTTAAAGTTTTTACGCAAGGCCCGTGGGTGCTCCCTGTGCACATCCACCGCTCCAGCTCAGGGGAAAGCTCTGCCTCCAGGGTGGGGCCTTCCCGGGAGGGCTGGGAGGACACACGGGGGAGGAGTCGCTGGCCGAGGCGGGACAGCGCGAGAGTGGCCCCTTCCCCTGTCTCGGCAGTGGAAGCCTTCGAGGAGGTGGCGGACAGCCTCTGCGTCCCGCAGTACAACAAGGACGGGGAGGAGAGGGTGCTCCTTTTCCTGAAGATGGCCTCCGGCCACGCCTTCCGGCCCGACCTGGTCACCGGCATCCGCAACGCCATCCGCGTCGGCCTGTCGGCTCGGCACGTGCCCAGCCTCATCCTGGAGACCACGGGCATCCCGGTACGGCCAGCGCGGGCTCTGCCGCCTGCCAGCAGGGCCCAGAGCGCCGTGGTCCCCCGAGAGCCCGCACGCTGGGAGCCTCCTCTGGAAGCTGCTCCGGCTTTATGTAGAGTTTGTCCACGTTGCCTGGCAACCCCATCCTTTTTTTTTTTTTCCACCATCTCTTTTTGTCACCCTCCCTAAATTGCATTTAAGGCAACTTCTGCTAAAGAGCAGTGTTCAGAGGGTGGACAGGCCCAGCCTGCACGTCCAACCAGCTTTTCCCCGATGCAGTTTTAGTGGTTCTCAAAATTATTGAGAAAATTAATTTTCACTTTTTAAAGAGCCGCTGGGGCGCTGTTGCTCTCGCCTTTTAATTTTGAGTTCCTCCTGCGGAAGGAGGATGTGAACCCGTTCTGAGGACGCCCCCAGAAAGCTCCTCCCCTCGAGCTTCGGTTAGGTTCTGGCAGGGAGGAGGTTTGCCTGGGTGGACCACAGCTTTAACTTGCAAAATGGACGCCTCTGTCCGCCGAGAGGGGAGACTGCCGTGTGCACACGTGTGTGCACAGAACAGTCTGCACACGCAGACACGCACAGGCTGTGTCTGAAGGCTGCAGAGTAGCCGTTCATGGAGGAGGAGAGGAGTGGATGCTAACGGGGCCAACAGAGCCGAGTTCCGATGTTCCCCGAGTGGGACGGGGGTGTGGGGGCACTTAGGGACGGGGTCTACCAGGAAAGGCAGCCTCTCGGGAAATCCCGAAAGACACGAGGCCATTGACTTTGAAACCCCTGGAGCAGACAGATCCGTGCCTCCCCCACTCGCGGTCCCCTTACCCTGTGACAGGTTTTCACACGCGAGTATGGAGCCCTTTCACACGTCATCTCGTTTGCTGTCTGCTCAGTGTCCCCTCAGAGAGGCTCTCCCTGAGTGTCTTGTTCACAACTGTGTCCTCTTGCCCCAGTCTTGACCCCCACTCTGCTGTCCTCTCGGTAGTTCCCCTTCTTGTTTACGGGCCGGGTCTTTCTGTCTGGAGGCCTGGGACCCTGTCAGGTCACGCCCGTCTCCCCAGAGCCCAGCCTCCCGCTGGCAAACAGCAGGCGTGCAGACACGTCACACATGAGCGAGTCATGAGCGAGGGAGTGGTGCGTGGAGCTGGCCCCCCGGCTCCCTGGGGAGGAGGGGTGAGCTGGGCTCTTTCTCGCGTGCTCACACGTGAGCAGACGCAGAGAGGTGAGGGGTCCTGCTCAGGGAGGTGAGGATTGGTGGCCAGAATAAAGCCTCTGGGACTTGGGGCTGGTCACAGCCGAGGGGCACGGGCTCGGGGTGTTTGAGGATGGCCAGGCTGGTCGGGCCCTGGGCAACCGCGACTGCCCTGATCCCAGCAGATCTGTGTCCCTGGTCACAGGACGCCTGGCCTGTCCTGATGGGAGGCAGCGTGACTTTTATCTCTTGGGGGGGCTGGAGCCAGGAGCCCAGAAAGTATCCTCCACCCCCCCCCCCCACCAGAGGAAACAGTGACAGGATTTCTTCTAAAACGACGCCTTGTTTATTTTGTCAGCTAATGGAAGATACACATTTTTAGCTCCCGTGAGCCATTCTCAAGGCTTTTGTATAAAGCTGAGAAGCACAGAGAGCACGTGAGACGCTTGCATTTCAAGGCGAGGGGCTGATGACACGAAGTGACAGGCAGTCCCTCAGCAGCCAGCGCGTAGATCCTTAATTAGTTCACACGTTGACTGGGTTTTTCAAATGAATGAATTTTAATTACATCTCAGGTAAAAAAAAAAAGTAGTGCCAGTGAGAGGAGAGATCAGGGCACTGGCAGCTTTATTAAGGGGCTCTTGTTCTAGAAGCTTCCTAGCCCCTAGACATGCCGATGCCACTGCCAAAATCCATTGGGACTAAAGGTGAGACACACGTGCTACAAATTTTAGAGGGACCTTGACCATTCGGAAGGAGCTGGACTACGAGAAGCGGCAGTGGGCCACCCCACTGGGGAACGGGTCTGAGGAGTGGTCTTGGGGACGTTAGGTGAGGCGCCCGGACGAAGCTCGGATTCCAGCTGCAGACGGGTGAGGGAGCCAGCTCCCTCCCGAGAATAGTGACAGCTGGACTGTATAATACAGTAAAGTGTAATAGAATAAATATAGGTCGTGAGATAGAATCCATGGAAATAATAAAACAGCAGCGAGGCACTTCCGGGGGCTGCGCGTGTGGACTCACTGAAGCTGCCCCAGCCCCTGGGGCAGGTGTGGCAGCCCCATTTACATCCGGGAGACAGACTCTCGGGAAGGGACTTGCCCACAGTCACCCGGCGTGGTGGCCGATGTCACCTCTGCCCAGCTGTGTTGCAAGCCCCCCTTCTGGGGCCTGTGCAGCTGTGGGTCGTCCAGGTTTGGGTCGCGCGCTCAGCGCTGCGGGGTGCGGGCGTCTCGGGCCGGGTGTGCCCCGTGTCAGAGCTGAGGGATGTTGTTGCCCCTGCACGTTTAAATACTTTGTTTCCTCTGCCCTCCCCGGCAGTACACCCTCAACGGCAAGAAGGTGGAGGTGGCCGTGAAGCAGGTCATCGCTGGGAAAGCTGTGGAGCACCGCGGGGCCTTCTCGAACCCTGAGACCCTGGACTTGTACCGGAACATCCCCGAGTTGCAGGACTTCTGAGCCGCCCGGCCCGCGGCCTCTCGGCCACGTGTGCGTGTACTGTGACCTGTACGCTCAAGAGGTTGCTCAGACACCCCGCCCTCTGACGGGTTCCACCCGTGTCTGTAGCCGGGGGAGGACCGCTGCTCTGCTCCCGGCTCCGTCTGGCGGGTGCCCGCGGCTCCCACGTGCTGGAGCGGATCCTGACCTTTAGAGGCCGAGCGGGAGCGGCCGGGCTGTGTGGCCATGCTTTAGAGTGTGTGTCTGCACACGTGCTCCCATGTGCACTCACAGAGGAGCTGGGGCCATGTGTGCACGCGGTCACGCCGACGCCCCGTCGACTGCAGGGTTGACCGGCGTTCTGGCAACAGCACACCCTGAGGAGCGACCTTGCCTTCCGCCTCTACCTGTGGTTCCACTTCACTCTGTTAGGGTGCAAATCTGTGTCTTCCTTGTACGTTGGTCCCCCGTGTTCCTCAGGGTCCGTTGTCCCCCAGGGCCCGTCCATCTGCTGTTGCACGTTGGCTGTGACTAGGCATGTCCCCGTGTGACTTTACACCGTCCTCTTACAGCCGGTGGTTAGGACCCGGTGCCACCCGGCTCTCGTGTTGTCTGTCTGTAATGGACGGAATATGTGTGGTTCCTGGTGGAACCGTGTGTCACCCCCAACCAAATGGCGCTTCCCAGCGCACAGAAAGTTCCCTCTGGAGGACGAGCGGGTTTCACGCTTTAATAGGATCTCTGTATTTTGTGGACTTTGAATGTTTTAAAACATTTTTAATGTTACTTGAGTGTGGTGCGTGGGTGTTTGAAGAACCGGACGTCCACCCTGTGGGGCGGTGTTGCTCTCAGGGGTGCGGTGAGCCCCCTGCAGCGGGTCACTGTGCGTTCTCTGGAGATGGAGCTGCCCGGGCCTCGGGGACCTCGCCGCACCCTCCCCCGAGGGCCTTGGGACGCTTGCGTGGGAGTGGTGGTGTCAGTGCGTGTGCACTGAGTCATGGGGTTCACGTGAGTGGTTTGTGTGTGCTTCCCAGCGCGGCCTGCTCACAAGCCCCTGTGATCCTGATGTTTGTTTTTGTATTTTTTTAAACTGAGCACAATGAAATACTCTTTTGAATCCTTTTTCTTTGGGATTATAAAAATATAGGGGGAAAGTGCTATGAGGGATTAATGCAATAAACGTGTGTGTTTACGTGCACACACCCGCACGTGTGCGGTCTGCCCGCCTGTTCTCTCGGGAGGACTGGATCCGTGGACTTGAAGCTGCTGGTGCTGATGCTCCGGCCGCGCCCCGCATCCCGGGGGATGTTTGTCCAGACCGTTGGGGCCCTTCCCAGGCCCGTGGTATTTTGCATCTGTCCCTGGTGACCAGGTGGCCAGCGAGCAGTTCTCAGTGTGAACTCACACACAGAGGAGAACGTCCTCCCCCTGGGCTCCCCCGGGGCTCAGCCGGCCGGATTTCTGGACTGCAGCTCTTGTCATTGCAAGAGCCGCGTCACTTGGATTGTGTATGTCACGGAATCCAGGCTTTGCCCAGCAGGGCTTCTCTTCTTTCCGTCACAGGAAGTGGGAGGCAGGCCGTTTCCCGGGGCCGACACCCAGCTCCTCTGTCTTCTCTGCTCTGCCGCCCCACCTCCAGCCTCTGTCTGTGCTCCAGGCAGGGGGAAGGGGAAGCGATGGGGGCTGGTGAGACGCAGAAGGCCCACCCCTCCGAGTCCCCTCTTTATCACCCAAACGGTGGCCTTTCTGGAAACCCACCCCGTGCACATCTGCTTATGTTCAGAGGCCAGAACTGGGCCACATGGCCACGCCTAGCTGCAAGGAAGTCTGGGGATCCGAGCATTTTTAAACAGAACCGATTACCTTTCTGTATGAGAGTTTCCTGTTGCTGTTGTAGTAAATACCACAAGTGCAGGGGCTGAAAACAACACACGTGTGCGAGTTCTGAAGGTCAGAAGTCGCACGTGGGTCTCACTGGGCTGAAGTCAGCGTCTGGCAGGCTGCGTTCCTTCTGGAGGCTCCAGGGGAGCAGCTGTTACTTGCCTTTTCCAGCTTCTAGAGGCGCCCACGTCCCTGGGCTGGTGGCTCCTCCCTCCATCCTGGAACCTGCAGTGCCTGGTGCTCCTGCCTCCCTCTCCACGTGTAAGGACCCCCGTGATGACACTGGCTGCACATAAATAATGCAGGATAATCCCCCTATTTTAACATCTGCTGACGAGCAAGCTTAATTCCATCTGGGACCTTAAATCCCCCTCGCCACGTAACTGAACATTTCCACAGGCGCCGGGGATTGGGGCGTGTGCATCCTTGGGGGGCCATTATTCTGCCTCCCTCATTTTGCAGACAGCCGGGGAGCCTGCTGGTGAGGAGGAAGGGAGAGGGGTCGTCAGTAAGGTGTGAACCCCGAGCAGGAAGAACTGAGCAGTCAGGACCCCGATTGTTGACTGCCCCGGGGCTGGGCTTGTCCTCCCCGTGTGACCAGCCTGCTGGCCTCCCTCCTGGGACTCAGGTCAGGCCCGGGACAGCCCTCTCCTCTGGCCGGGTGCTTAGATCCTGCTTCACACTGACTGCGTCTGAGGAGTCATTAAGGCTTGATCACCGCGCCCTTTACTTCCAGCAAGACGTCCCAGGCTGGCTGGGCCCACACGTCCTTATTAATAAGCTGTGCCGGACAACTTCATTAACGAGAGACAGATGGTCTAGAACAACAACCGTGACCCCGCGGCGCTGGCCCTCCTGTGCTGTGCCTCGGCCCGAGTGTCACTCTTCCGAAGCCACCACCTGCCGGCCAGCTGCCTTTCTCCCCTTGGCCATGGCCGCGGGCTGTTCCATGCCTTTCATCTTCCTGCCGGCCCCTCTTCTTCCCCACCGTGCGCGTCCCCCCAGCAGCTTCAGGAAGCACAGGGGTCTCCAGGCGGCCTGGCCGGGGCCGCAGGATTCCAGCTCCTGCTCGGCTCCCACGGCCCGCAGGCCTCCGAGCGGCTGTTCCTCTTCCTGGCCTGCCTGCCCACCTGCAGGAACTTTCTCGAGGCTGGAGGGCTCCTTCCCACTCGCATTGTGCCCACCCTCACCTCCTCGCCTGTGCAGACTCTCCTAAGGGCCCTGGAGCACCACGACGGGTCACTCGAGCCCTGTCTCCCCCGCCCCCTGCCCCTCCATTTGTGCTGGCTCCTAGGAACCAGCTTCGAATCTCCCCGCTCTCGCTGGGGTACCTGCCTGCTGGTCCCCCTCCCTGCATTCTGAGCCTTGGAGGACCCCAGATGTGCTCACTCATCTGCATCCCAAGCCCCAGCAGAGGCCTGAACCCATCAAGGCTGGGGGCAGGCGTCTCCTTGACCTGCTAACCCACCCGCCACTGTGGGCGTAAATGGACAAAAGAGACCGTTCTCCCGGGGCTTCAAATGCCCACGGTGAGGGTCTCATGGGGAATAAAACTCTCCGTGAGGGCCCAGCCACACCCCTTAACCCTGGGCTCCAGCCTTCAGAGGGAAGGTCGCACCCACATTTACGGGGGATAAGTTGTAGTCATTAGGGAACAGGTTAAGCTGCTGTGCTGAGCACCCCCAAATCTGGCTCAGTCGAGAAGGAGTTTTTCTCCCATAACAACCCCGACGTAAGTGGGTGGATGGGGGGGTAGGGGCTTTACTTTGCAAGGTCACCCAAGGACCCGGTTTCTCCCATCGGGTTGCTGCGCCGTCCCCGGCGTGGCGGCCTCGTCCACACGGCTGCTGCTGGCTCACTGCATTCACCCTGCAGCCCCATCCATTCTGCTTACGTCCCATCGTCCCATCCGCCGCAGCTTTGTCACAGCCGCAGTGCGGGGAGGCTGGGCGGGGCCCTCTCCAGCTGCTCCTCCCTCGCTGGGTCCTGCTGACCTGTGGCTGGAGAGGCAGCCTGGGGTGGAGGGCGTGCGGGTCATGTCTGCATCGTTACCTTTTGAAGGTAAACCGTAAGGTTTGTGAGACACACTTGGTTTTTATAACATCTTGGCTGTGTGTGTGCACGTGTGGGAGTGCTCGCGTGTGTGTTCATGTATGTCTGTGCATGGGTGTGTGAAGGTATGTATTTGTGTGGATGTGCGTGTGGGTGCACACCCACCGCGACTGCACACCTCTCAGAACCCAGAGGAGCAGAGCAGTGGACCCGTCGGATGTTGCTTCTGTTTTCACCCTGGGTGAGTGACCGAGCCCAGCGCCCACCCTCGGGTGGCCAGCAGGGCTGGTCCCTATCCTCACGTTGCCTTGTCCACTTGTAGCTGCTCACGGCTATACGACCTCAGCCCAGGCCCCGAAGAGTTTCCAGTTCAGGGACAACTTTGTGTCCCAATCAATGGCTTTTCCAGGGTGTTCTGCAGAGCCGGGCACAGGGTACTAACTCATTTGTTCAACTGACGTACCCTGTGTTTGTCACTGGGGCCGATGTCACCACGGTCGGTGAGCGCCTCGTGCTGTGAAGCGTCCGTCTCCAGGAGGGAGACACACAGTCAGCAAGGAAACATGAGAATGCCTGACCGGGCGTGACGGTCAGGGGCCTCTCCAAGGAGGTGACACTGAGACACGGCCTGAGAGGGAAGAGGCCGCCACATGAAGATGGGGGGACAGCCAGTGAGCAGAAGAGTGAGGTTGAGTCAATGTCCGGAGAAGGGAGTGGACTGGCGTAGAGGAATGAAAAAGGCGATTTTGAGAAAGCAGGGGACAGGGGGCCGAGGGGGAGCGGCAGGCGGCCTGCGGTGGGAACGTGGGTGTGGACTGCGCTCTAGGGGCAGCGGGAAGCCACGTGGGTTTCGAGCCCTGCGGTGACACCGGTGCAGGCGCGTTTACAGGGTGGCGCCCGGGTGGGGCAGCGGGAGGGTCTGGATCGGGCGCCGGGTGGGTGGGGGACGTCAGCCCGCCAGCCTTCCCCTGCCTCCCCTCTCCTCCTCCACTGTCACCCTGGGCACCGCTCATGCACAAAACACAGAACGGTCCTGGGCCGCCGAGCAAACAGGTGTTGAACACGGCAGAGCCGATCCAGAGCCTGGGGGGTTCGGCCGGGAGCCTGACCGGCTTGGGGGAGCCGTGGTTCTCCCCGAGCCACCTGCCTTTTACATGAGCGCAAACTCGTCTAAAAGCCTCCTGCCATTTGGTCCCCAGACCTTCAGCACTGTCATAAGCAAATAAGGAAAGGCCTGTGAAGACTTGTTTGAAGGACATCAGGAGCCCAGGGCTGGCCCGTTGTCACCGTCGGCCTCTGTGACGCGCTCTCGCCGTCACAGCGGCCAGCGACGGTCTCATGATTCCATCAGACGACGTCCAGGGCAGAAGCTGCTGTCGGCCGATTCAGGAAGCGCTGGAACAACTTCCGAACCTCGTCATCTTGGGACGCCCTCTCTGTTCCTCCTGCTTCGCTCTTTCCCTGCTCAGGCAGCTAAATCACAAGTCAGGCTGGGCTTTTGGGAGAGTGAAAGGGACTGGTTGCCGAGTGGGCCCACGTGGCTTGGACCCAGTTTTTGTTTTGCGGGCTCTGAGCTTCTCAGTCTTGCCATTCCTGTTTACCATTTACCTGCTGGTCCTGTTTAATTCTTAGTGTCCACTTCCTTTTCTCAATTATAACTCAGGATTTTCTTGGCTACAAGTGACAGAAACCCCAACCCAAACTGGCTCAAGCAAAAGAGGGTATTATTGACTCTCAGTTTTGAAAACTCCAGTGCTAGGACTAGCTTCAGGTATGGCTAGATCCAGGGGCTCCATGATGTCCTCAGGGTTCTCTGTCTCCATATCAGCTCTGCCTTCCTCTGTGTCGATGGCATTCTCAGATGGCTTCTCCTCTCACAACAGCAAGATGGGTACTTACAGCGCCGGGCTTACGTCCTCACAGAACCGAGAGGGCAGAAAGATCTTTTCCCCTCCTAGTTCCAACAGGAGTTCCCAGTGGAAGCTGATCGGACTGTTTGGATCACATGCCCAAACCTGAGCCAATCACGGTGGCCAAGAGGAGAGCATATGCTGATTGGCCAGGCCCAGGTCACACGACCCTCCCCAGGTGTGAAGCCAGATGTGCCAGGGGCCAGGGTGGGGCAGGTGGTCCTGGAGGAGCATGTGGCTTTCCTCTAAGGAGCAGAGGCAGCAAGCAGCCCCTCCTCTCTTTCCGTCCTTTACAAGTGCCGGCCCTTCTCCCTCTCCCCCCTCCTCCTTTCCTAGGAGGGAATCTCTAACCTCCTTTCCCTGCTCCCAGCCCCTCTCCAGCCAACAGGATCGCCGGTTCTGGAAAGCTGTGTCCTGGTGACTGTTGGACGGATTTCCAGATTAGGGAAGTGGGGGGTGGGGGTGGGGGGAGAAATGGGCCCTGATTTTCCAAAACACAAACTCTGGAAAGTATAGCTCTGAAATCTATGTCTGGCTTTAAAAAGCCTATGAGAGTCTGGATTAACTTTCAGCTGCCCCCTCTGAGCCCTCTGAGCCGCGCTGGGCCAGGGACGGGCTGGAGGAGGGGCTCTGTGGGCGGGAGGGCTCGCCCCTCTTGGGAGGCTGGCACAGGGCTGCTGTCCTGCTGCCCACGGCCCTGGGGCCCTGCCTGCTCCCCCTCCCTCCCTCTTCTTCCTCCTTCCCACCTTCTTCCCTCCTCCCCATTCTTTCTCCGCCCCCTTCTGTCTCCTCCCCATCCCCGTCTCCCCTCCTCCCACCTCCCCATCCTCTCCTCACCCCCTCCCACAGCTTGACTTTAGACCAGTCACTTCACCTCTCTGTGTCCCCTCCGGACATGGGATGATAAGAAATAACCACCTGCGGCTGGGGGAGGTTGCAGTGAGGCCGGACGTGAGAGCCACTATGACAAAGGTACCAGAATTGCAGGTCAAACCCTGTCTCTCCTCCCTGAAGCTCTTCTCTCCCCAAACCCGGCTCCTTCAGAGACAGGCCCGCATCCCCTCTCCCCGGGAATCCTGCCCTGCTGCACCAACGTGGAATGACTTGTCCCCCTCTGTGGTGGACACACCCTACAGTGGCCCCATAATTCCTGCCTTTAGCACCCACACTTTTGTGTTACCCCCCCTCTTGAGCGTGGGTGGGACCTGTGACGTCATTCTAACCAATAAGATATGGCAAAGGTGAAGGGATTTTACAGATGCAATTAAGATCCCTAAGAGCTGACCTTGCACTAATCAAGACTATTCAGGTGGGCCTGACCTAATCAGGTGAGTCTTTTAAAAGAAGCTCAGGTCTCCCCTGAAGTCAGAGACTCCAAGCAGGAGAGACTTCTGGCTCTGAAGAAGCAAGCTGCCAGGAATTCTACAGCCACAAGGAAGTGAATTCTCTAACAACCTGAGACGGCTTGTCAGGGATCCTTCCCGAGTCGGGCCTCCAGGTGAGAACACAGCCCGACCTTCACTTTGGGCCTCGTGCAACCCTGAGCTGAGAACCAGCTAAGCTCGGCCCAACTCCTGGCTACAAAAGTGGTGAGGAAATAAGTGTGTGTTGTTTTAAGCCACTACGTTTGTGGTAACTTATCACGCAGCAATGGAAAACTGATACACCCTCTCAGTGGCCCGGCCCTCAGCAGGGGTGAGCACACTCCACTCGGCACCTTTCTGTCTGTGAGTCCTGTCTGCTCAGCGCCACTCAGGTCCTCGAGGATGGGAACGTTGTCCTTTACCTCTTCCCTGTGTCCCCACCCCTTGATCCCACCCATCAAGTGCTCATTTCAGTTGAGAGTGGCACTCTTCCAGATGCAAGCGACAGAAAGCCATCTCTTATCACTGGCTTCAGGCTCAGTGGGACCCAGGGGCTGGGACAATGTGATCAGGATTCGGCCTCATGCTGTCATGGCGTCTTAAGGGCTGTAGGCTGTAGAGGCTAAGAACATGGGCCCCTGGGCTGCCAGCTGGAACACACGACACTCAGTTCAACTCGAATTTCAGATAAACAGTGAAGAGTTTTTGGTGTGTATGTCCCAAATATTGCATAGGATGTATTTATACCAAAAAAGTATTCATTGTTTATCTGAAATTCAAACTGAACTGAGCGTCCTGTAGTTTCGCTAAATCTGGCAACCCTGCTCTGGGACCAAGTGCCTGGATCTGAATTACAGGTCTTCCTCTGTCTGTGTGACCATAGAGGAGTTACTTAACCTCTCTGAACCTCATTTCCCCCATCTATAAAAGTGGGGATTAAAAAGTCTATGCGTCTCACAGGGTTGTGACGAGATTGAAATAGCCACATTGGCTATAAATAGTGCCAGGCATACAGTCGGTGCCCAATAAATATTATCTAATGTTACCTTATGATCCCTTGTCCCTACTCCTTTCTGTGTAGGCTTCAGTCTTTGACTTTTTGCCTCAGTTCCAAGAAAAGGCCTGAGGAGGAATCTCATTGGCCTGGCGGAGGTCATGTGCCCATTTGGAACCAATCCGTGTGTCAAGGGGAGTGGAAGGTTCTGACTGGCCGCACCTGGGTCGTGTGACCACCCCTGCCCCTGGCGTGTGGGGCCGGCCCAAGCTGACACGCTGGGATGAGTGGGGAAGAGGGGGGTCCCTGGGAGGAGAATCAGGGTGCTGATGCTGGAGATTTAAACCGAGGTGGGCCACCTTTTGGGGAGAAGCCACTCCATCTGGGATAAATCCATCTTATAAAATTGTGGTACTCCCGAGGCCGGCATTTCCTCCGAAGAGAGGCACCTCAGGAGCTGTGGCGGTTAAAGGAAAATGGCAGAACTTTTTGACACTTCTCTTGGTCAGCAGGCCTGTCAGTACTCCCTCCCCTTGAACTTGGGGGCCTGGTGGCTGGTTTGATCTATAGAGTATGACACAGGTGACGCTCAGTGACTTGCCGGCTGGGCCAGGAAAGCTGTGGAGCTCTGTCTGCTCCTCTTGGGGTCCCTCACTCTGGGGGAGCCCCCCACCGTGGAAGAAGCCTAACTACCCTGAGGTCACAGTGCTGGAGAAGTCACATGGAAGTGCTCTGCTCAGAAGCTCCAGCAGAGTCCAGCCTTTCAGCCACTGCTGCCAAGGCACCGGGCACACGAGTGGAGCCATCTTTGACCCTCCAGACCAGCCATCTGCCACCTGAATATCGTTGAGTGACCTCAGGTGACACCACACAAAACAGAAGAATCACCCGGTCCAGCCCTGCCTGAATTCCTGGCCCAGGGAAGCCAAGAAATGCAATAACATTAGCTCTGTTCTATGCTACTAAGTTTCTGGGTACTTATGCAGCAGTAGTAATCGGAACAGGGCTCCTTTAAAGTAGGGCCGAGCCAGCGATGGAAATACAAGAGGGTCGGGCGTAGCCCTAGGAGAGCTGGGGACAGCAGGGGCCGGCTCTGTCTCCAGGTGACAGCCACTAGTGGGAAGCACAGGTGCAGAGGGCCGCTCTAGAGCCGACTGTTGGGTTCGAGTCCTGGCTTGGCCAGCTGGGTCACACTGGGTAAGTTTCTTCACCACGCAAGGGCCTCAGCTCTCCCATCTGTGAAAGGGGACTATTGTGAACTGCACACTTGGCGGTAGGAGCAGATGTCTCACACTCATGGCCACGCGTTCAGATCTAGCCTGCAGATGTGTCTCGCTCGGCTCCCACAATCGTTTTATTATTTGGATCCAATTTAGAAGTTGGGAGATTTCACAGCTTCTCTCGCAATGGCCCGGTCATCATGGCTAACAGACTGCCCGCCGAGCACGGGCTGGACACCCCTGGATTCATCTGCCCTCAGGCAGCGCTATGAGGTCAGGACCATCGTCATCGGGCTCCAGGGGAAGTGGTCCAGGCAGCAAGGAGGCCACCTCAGTGGGTACCACGGCTGAGATGAGGATGAGAAACGTTCCCTCCACCCCTGCTGTGGCAGGACACACCCCTGCCCGGATCTAGGCACAACCCCGGGGAGAGGGGAGGCCCCACACGTGACTGAGATGAACTCTGAGTCCTGGGAGAGTGGGGTTCGTGAAAGAGTTCATCCCAGTTATCAAAAGATAAAGTCGATTTCCGCACACTCGAGCCTGTGGGCCGAAGGCATAGCAGAAGCCACCAGTGGGGCGAAGCCTCCTGGAGCCCGCAGGCTGACCGAAGCCCTGAGACGTCAGCCCCTTTAATCCCCGCAGCTGTCCCGCGGAGAAGACGCTTTTATGATCCCGTTTTCACAGAAGGGAAACTGAGGTCCAGTCAGCTTGCCTGAGTTCATGCAGCTAATAGGTGACAGAATTGGCATTAGACCCCAGGCAGCCTGGCTGAGCCCCTCAGCAGTGTGTGACGCCGCCTCTGTCTCCATCCAGCGCCCCTTCCCGGGCAGTGTTTCCTGGGAGAGCAGGGGCCTGCCCTCTGTGCCCCGTCAGTGGTCCCCATGTGGGAAGGAAGCCCCGGGTCGCCTGGAGCAGGGTCCTCAGCCTGCAGGCAGGCTTAGGGACCACTGATGGGAACTGGAAACTGAGAAAGGGTGCCTGCGGGAGCGAGGTGGACGGGTGCTCCTCTCCCACCCAGGTGGGGCTGGAAGAAGCCGACGGATGTCACATCGCATCAGGCAGACTGTGTGCCTGTGGTCTTGATAATGACTGCCTGGGTCTCTTCTCTGCACTGCCAGCTGGACCAGGTGCCAGTAGCCGAAGGCAACAAGTTTGTTTCCATCATTCTGGGCTGTTCTGGTGGCTGAGGGCCGTGGCTCCCACAGGGCGGCCTGTCGAGCTGTCCTTCTATAATGAGCAGGGCTTAGGACCACGGGCTTCAGGGGCAGAGCCATTTGTCTGGACCGTGGGCTGGTTGGCACTAACGCCAGCTAACGTCGCTGTGGCAGATCTGAGGTGCTGGGTGCTGTTCTAAGGGCACGATCCTGAATACAAACCTCGGAGGTGGGCGGCGTCATTGTC
This sequence comes from Tapirus indicus, assembly GCA_031878705.1. Lineage (NCBI taxonomy): Eukaryota > Metazoa > Chordata > Mammalia > Perissodactyla > Tapiridae > Tapirus > Tapirus indicus. The sequence continues at coordinate 5,385,913 of CM062938.1, forward strand.
CCCATTTTGCAGATGGGGAACAAGGCATCAAGTTCAAGAACTTGCTCAAGGTCGCGTGGGGCTGGGATTCCAGCCCAGGTGGACCGGCTCCAGATGCTGGCCTTGACCTTCTTCCTGAAACTCTGGGGAAGAGCTCCCAAAAGAATGGGGAGGATCCCTCTTTTGATAAACTCCTTTTGTGGTCCTTCCCTTGGGTAGTTCTTGAATGTCTAGATTGATTAAAAAAAATCATACCCCAGTGAAGAAGATCAATTGCCATGTACGGTTTCCAAGTCACTTTGACGCTGTCACAAACCCTCTCATATGCTTGAGCCTCTAATTAGATTTGGAGGAGAATTAATTCATGTGTCATGAAATGTTAAAGGACAACGTTCCATGAATGGTACTTCCCATTATTCCAGCTTGATTGAAATTGTGGGTTTTTAGGAGGATGCTATTTATACTCTTAAGACAATGGAGCTTTCAAAAGGGTCCCGATTCTTAGGTCCTCACACGTGGTTTCTAGGGAAGTGGAAATTTTCAAATTTTCATAATGACTGTGTTTTTGTGGCTTTCCTTCTTTTCTTTTTCTTTCTTTTTTAAAATAACCTGACTCGGCAGCGTCTCTCTCCCCACGATGGGAACCTCAGGTTCCTGCGAAAGTATGTATCACATAATTGCTTTCATGTTCAGACCCAGCGAGGGCGTGTTGTAAATGGCTGCGACGCAGATGTGACAATTCTGTTCGGCCTGGGTTCTTGCATGGTTGACCTTGCAAATAGAATTCAGGGAGGTCAGCCCTTCTTCCTGGCTGCTAAATTTCATGTTCGCAGTTTGGGGAGAGGCCTGGGCGGAGCGGGCTGGAATTTCCGTGCCTGGGCGTGGACAGCCAGGCAGCCGCTACGACTTGTCCCATCCTGCATTCCCCCCCGTGTCCTGGAGCCTTCCTCGGCTCCCCGCACAGAAGGTGGCAGCCTGTGATCGATGGGCTCCTGCCTGCCATGGCGTTATCAGCCACTCCGTCAAGGTGACAATGTCATTTTTAATATTCCATCTTCAGACCTGAGGTTTATTTTTAGGTTGGGATCCAGCCAGCCTTCCCAGAGAGAACTGCAGAGTCTAGGGCATGGTTCTCGACCCTGGCTGCTGGGGAGCTTTTCAACAATGCCCACGCCCAGAGGGTGCCGTCTGGGGTGCAGGAAATGTTCTGGATCTTGGTCCAGGTGATGGTTACTTGAGCTCATATATGTGTATAAAAAATTGAGCTTTGGTGAGTATGTGGAGAAATCAGGGCCCTTTTGCATTGCTAATGGGAATGTACAACGGGGCAGCCACTGTGGAAACAGTCTGGCAGTTCCTCAAAAAGTTAAATGTAGAATTACCATATGACCCAGCAATTCCACTCCTAGGTATCTACCCAAAAGAATTGAAAGCAAGCACTCAAACAGATATTTGTGTACCCATGTTCACAGCGGCATTATTCACAACAGCCAAAAGGTGTAAACGGCCCGAATGTCCATCCACAGAAGGATGGATAAACAAAATGTGGTCTATCCAAACAATGGAATATTATTCAGCCATAAAAGGGAATGAAATTCTGACACCTGCTACAACATGGATGAACGGTGAAAACGTTATGCTCAGTGAGATAAGCCGGACACAAGAGGACAGACTTTGTATGATTCCACCTACATGAAACACCTAGAACAGGAAAATTCATAGAGACAGAAAATAGAATAGAGGTTACCTGGGGCTTGGGGAGAGGGGGGAATGGAGAGTTATTATTTAATGGGGGCAGAGTTTCTGTTTGGGATGATGAAAAAGTTCTGGAAATGGATTCCACGACATTGTGATTTGATGCCACTGAACTGTACTCCTAGAAATGGTTAAAAAGGTAAATTTTGTATTATGCATACTTTACCACAATAAAAATAATTGAGATGTGCACATAAGATGTGTGCACTGGGCTATACGCCTTGGTAAATGCAGATTCCCAGGCCCTACGCCTAGAGATTCTGATTTAATGGTCTGGCGAAAAGCCTGGCCATTGATATTTTTAGGAAAACTTACCTTGAGGAATTAATGATCTGGAAAAAGGGGCAAAACTCAGGCATGGAAAGCCCTGAAGAATAGGACAGAATTGTGAGATTGAGATCGAGGCCGAGTGGTCTATCAGGCCAGTGTGTTATGAGCGGAAGTGACAGGCTCCGTTTCTAGGCCAGAGTGTCTCATTGCTGATGTGAGACCCTCTGAAGCTGTCTTTCCCTCTCAGGTGGGGGCTGCCCCACCAGCCGGGTCCTGAGTGATCATGACGGAAAGAGCCCCCGCCCTCCACCGTGCGATGGATATGAGTGGGAGTGAGAGACAGAGCTTGGTGTGTGAAGCCCCCGACACTGCGGGCTTATTTGTTATCGCAGCAGAACACAGTCTGCGCCGACTGATACAGGTTCCCACCCCGGCCTGAGCGAGGCATGGGATTCCCACAGGCAGAGGAGGGAGGCCTGTCGGGGTGGGAGCCGCCTGAACCAAGCCTGGGGCACGGAACTGTGCAGGGTGTCGAGACACGAGGAGCTTGGTTGGGTAGGAAGTGGGGTCATCTGAGAGGGAGGGAGAGGTAACGCTGGGCAGAGTGGAAACGACCTCAAGGCTTTGTGAACGACAGTTGGGTGGAGGGATGGTATTTGCCCAATTAAGTGATTTTTTTTCTTCACTTATTTCACTATCTTTCCTTGACCTGTTGCCCCACCAGGCAGCTGGGATGGTCTGTGTACATTGCAGCAGGGAAGATTTATGACAGCAGGCCGGGGGGAGAAAGATAGAGGGAGTTATTTCATAGCTTTTACTTTTTAAAAGTCTAGAACCAAAAGGACGTGCAGCACAGACAGAAAATAGGGGAAAAAACATGATGAAGAGCAGAGTTTCTCTGCCCCTCCCCGTCCCCAGCAGACAAGAAGGTGATTCTCTGGGCTGGAGGAGAAGCCACGAGGCAGAAGACATTGATGGTGTGAGCATGGGCATCCTGGCTCCCTGGGCTGTGCCTCTGGCAGCAAAGTCCCCAGATTCCGTATTTGATCCAAGAGCAGAGGGGCCCTGGTTTCCTGAGATGAGGCCTGGGTAGGTGGCAAGCACTTGAGAGGTGAGAATGCTGTGGCTGCAAGTAACAGAACACCCAAAACAGGAGGGATTTAACCATCTCATGAAAGTTCCTAAGTGCAGAACAATATCTGGCCTCTGGGCACCATCTTTGTGAGGTTCTTGGCCTTCTCCTCCTGGTCACAAGATGGCTGCTGCAGCTTCACCATCACATCCGTGTCCATGGCAGGATGTGGGGGTGTGGGGTGGCCAGTGCAGTGGGCAGTCGCTTTGTGGCCCTCTCTTATTTTGCCAGGGGGAAATGTTTTCCCCAGAAACATCCCAGCAGCCTTTCCCTCCAATTCACTGACCAAAGCTGTTTCTCATGGTCACCCTTAGCTACAAAGGAGCTGGGAAGCACGTATCTGGATTCTTTTTTATTCCCTGTTTTTTGTTTTGACATAATTTCAGACTAAAACAAAAGTTGCAAGAATAGCACAAAACATTCCCAATATCCACTCAGATTCCCCAAATGTTAACATTTGCTTTATTTTTTCTCTCTCTCCATGTATACACACACACACGTGCGCACACACATATGGATGTGTATTTTTTCTGAATTGAGTCAGTTGCAGACAGAATGTCCCTTTATCCCTAAATACTTCATTGTGCATTTCCGAAAACCAGAGACATTCTCTCACCTAACCATGCGCAGTGTCAAAACCCGGACGTTGACGGGAAACAGTGCTGTGATCCAGCCTCCAGACCTTCGGGTTCCACCCGTCGTCCCAGTCATGTCCGTTATAGCAGGACACAAGCCGGGTCACGTGCTGCCCTCACTTGTCGGGTCTGCTCGGTCTCTGCTGGTCAGAGGCACGTCCCGCCCCTGACGTCGAGGTTTGCAAGAGGACAGGCGGGTGACTGCGCAGCAGCCCCTTGCGTTGTGCTGCCTGGTGGCTCCTGTGTTCAGATCCGGTGTGCACTTGTGGCTGGACCCGGCGGAGGGGATGCCGGATGCTTCCTGATGCAACTACCCGGGGCCATGCGCTGTCGACGGGCCCCGTTCCTGGCACCCGGTGGACGCGGATCCCTCGGGTGAGGCGGGGTCTGCCGGGGTTCCCCACTGCAGTCAGGCGTCGCTTAGAGGGGACACGTTCTGAGAAACGCGTCGTGAGGCGAGTTCGTGCTGCGGGCGTCATGGAGTGTGCTTGCACTCACCTGGATGGCACGGCCTCCTACACACCGGGCTCTGTGGTGCTGGTCGCACGGACCCGTCGTTGACCCACACGTGGCTGTGCGGTGCAGGACGGTACGAAGTTCCTCTCTAGGAGGTGGATGTCCCCCCTGAGCGTGGGGATGGCTGTTGGACCGGCCCCGGAGACCACGACAGCCATACACATCCGAGTTTGTGACCTGCGGTGCCTGCCCCTCCAGTCATCGCTGGCCTTGAGTCGAGGGGGAGGACGTCCTGAGGAAGAAGGGGATCCGACTCTCTTTTCAGCTACACTTTTCTAAAGACCTACTGTGTGCCAGTCCCCTGGGCAAGGCCCCGCAGAACTCAGACAGGAGCAGACGACATTGTCTACCCTCACGACCTTTCCGGCCAACGGGAGCCAAGGAGCTACTTGTACACCTACTGCGTGCTGCGTCTCGGGTTAGGCCCCCGCATCCACTTTCTCGTGCAGCTTAGTGTGTCAACTCCAGGAGGCTGTGCTGTCACCTGGATGACGATTTGGGGACTTTTGTTCATTTCAAACCAGAGAAACCATTCATAGCTTTCTCCCATTTCTGAAGCTGCCTCACCTCACTTGAGTACAGTTTTTAAAAAGCATCTGAAATGTTTTCCATATCAAGTGTTTCAAGGACCTAATTATGAACTTCATTATAATTGTTCATTAGTTATATTTTCTTCAATTACTTTAACAAGTTGCCAAATGGAACACAAAGCCGGCAATTAGCATTATGTAATTGTAATGAGACGCTCAAATCGGGTTTCGGAATGTCATCGTGGCTGGTGTGTTTTTCCCTCAGAGGGAGACAAGCCGAAGGTGGCAGCTGGCCCCCGGTCTGCTCGCCGGCTCCGTCCAAGCTGTGGCGGGTGGGGAGCAGCCTTGTCTTTTGCACAAAGGTCACGTTTGGAAGAACGAAAAAGTTTCAAGACAGCGCCAAAAAGGTTTAGATGAGATGATGATACGTAACACTCATTACGTGGCAGACGCTGTTCTAGGCGTGTTTACGCACGACAACTCATTGAATCTTCCTGTTGGTCCCCGAGGTGAGGGCTATCATTTCCCCCATTTTACAGATGAAGAAATCGGGGCACGAAGTCTGGGTGAATTGCCCAAGGTCACGCAGCTCAGAAGTGTTGGGGCTGGGCTCACACCGGGTGGGCTGGCTCCAGGGTCCCTACTCCTGACCAGTACTTTCTGTTGGTTACTGAGTCTCAGAGGAAAATGTATACTGTATTTTGAAAAACATAATTACCCACTTTACCCAAGAGAAAACCATCAATGAGAGAAAAATGACACTGCATTTCAGCTACGTCTTTGTTAATATCTGAATGTATTTTAGAGGCACAATTCTAAAATGTGTCGTAGAACTACAATATAACACTGTCTCACGTGGCCATCCTTGGCCCAATCGCTATGGCCAAGGGGACACAACACCCTGACCGGACAGGCTAAGGTCCCCTGCTCAGACACTTTGGCCTGTGAAGATGTTTCTACGGGATTCCATTAACTGAAATATTCCCCTGTGGAACCTAAAGAAGTTGGCTTGACTAAGAACGTTAGTCAGATTCTCTGGAGTGCGATGACAGAAACCTAACACGTCTGGCTTGAGGAAAAGGAAAGACTATATTGGTTAACACAACTGGGAAGTCCTAGATAGATTTCAGGCCTGGCTGGATCCAGGACCTCAAACAATGTCCTCAATGCTCTCCCTCCCTCTCAGCAAGGGTGCTGCTGTCCTCTGCGTCAGAGTCACCATTGGGGCAGCTGTCCTCACAAGGTGGCAAGAAGGCGACCCGCAGTTCCATGTGTCCCCACCATGACACCTCCTCTTTCAGGAAGCCTGCCATCAGCAGCAAGGAGTGTGGTCAGCTGACAGCCTCCAGCTGCGGCCCTTAGGGTCTGCCTCAGTGTTTGAGCCAAGGCCTTGCTGACCCCAGGCTGCCCCAGCCAATCGCTGAGAAAGGCATGGACTAGGGCTTGGTCATTTCTGCTCAGTGCTTACGCTAATGCGCTGTGTGGTCAGAATGACGGTCTGAAGGCTTCTGCCCAGTTCTGCTTCCTCCCCTTCCATCTTTCACAGGTGTCACCCCCAGTAAATCTCTCGCTCTCCTAACTTGATCTCAGTGTCTGCTTCCCGACCACCCAACTAACACACCAGGTCATTTTCTAAGAGGTTGGCCTTCCCAGGGGCAGAGAACACAGCTGTCCCGATACTTTCAGCAAAACTCCCTGGCCCGACTCCCATTGGTTGAAATTGGGTCACATGCTTATCCCCGAGCCCTCCCTGTGAATCTGATTGGCCAGGCTTGGGTCATGTGGCCACTTGTGGGCAGGGTCATGCAAACAAGAGAATTGTAGTTCCCCAAAGGAAATCTGGAGGAGAAGGGGAGTCGCTGCTGGTCAGGCACGAACAGCGGATCTGCCCTGGAAGCCTGTGAATTCAGAAGGCCCAGCCCTCAGCCAGCTTGTCACATCACCTCTACTGGGACTCAGTGTCCGCATCTAGGAAATGGGCATACGGCAAATGGATCGCACTCTCTGTGTCTCTCTCTGTTTCTCTGCCTCAGTCTGTCTGTCTCTGTCTGTCACTCTGTTTCCCTCTCTCTCCCTCTCAGCTGGTCTCCGCTCACGGCTCTCCCAACAGCATCCATCTGGGCTCCGTGCTGTTGGCAAGAGCCTCCTCCAGATGGTGGGAGGGACTTGAGTTGATCGCGTGGTGAGCTATTGACACGGAGCTAATTCTTAATAATGATGAAATGCGATAAAAACCTCATCTGGATCAGATCAAGTCTGAACCACACTCTCTGCTGGGGTCCCGGCTGCTGTCACCAGGATAGGTGTGATTGCTCTAGAACCAGGGTCCATCTGCAGCCTCCGTGCCCTCCCGGTGTGGCCTGAGAGCTTGGAAAGCCAGGGTTATCTGAAGCTGGGACGGCTGAGTCGCAGAGACAGGAATCTCTCTCCAAGAACTCAGGTCCCAGGGAGTTTGTTGTAAAGGCAGTGGCCGCAGGGCTCAGTTCACGACCGCGGGTGTGCGTCAGATAGAACCGTGCCGGTCAGGGTGCTGGGATGTGGGCCACGAAGGCTGAGTCCAGCTGCTTCAAGCTGAAAAAGAATTTATTGAAATGACGCTGGGGGAGCTCCCAGAGCTGTTGAGAAGCTGCAAAAATGTACTCCCAAATGGGCAGAATGAGAACGTGCAGACAGAGAGAAGCGTGCCGCAGAACCAGTGTGACGAGGCCATCGCTGCCACCGCCGCTGGACCCTCACGCCCCTGGACACTGCTCTGCCACCAGAAGAGCTTCTCCTGTCCCTGCCTCTTCAGGCCAGTAGCTCCCAATTCAAAGTCTGGTTGGCCGAGCTCTGTCGCACTCGTACGCCCTTGCTGGAAAGGAGGTGAGCCACTCAGCACGTGAACTCGGAGCCCGACTGTGTAGGTTCGAATCCAGGCTCTGCCACTTATTATCTGTGTGACCTTGGGCAACATGTGTGCCTCGGTTTGCTCATCTGCAAAATGGGGATAATAACGGTGCCTGCCCCCAGGCGGTTGTGTGAATTAAATGACAGAATATATGCGAAGCACGTCAGAGAGGTAACTGAGTAGGCAGTCTAAGTTTTAGCTGTTACTATTATTCTTCTAAAATGATCAATTGGCATTTATTGTGTGAAGTAGCTGCTGTTTCCTACGAAGACTCATACAGTGGGGAATTCCCCAAATGTACAAGGGGGGATTCACATGACAGGTGTCTCCCACAATAATTCCCTTTCCTTTTGCTACTACTCAAATTTATTTCTATTTTGAGCCCCGATTCCCCTGTGGTTTCTTGAAATCTCAGGCAATCTGGGGACACGCCGACATGTTCCCCAGGATTGCTTCTTAAAAATGAAGTCTGAGGGCCTTTAAGCAGAGCATGCGTTCTCCAGTTTGCCACAGTCCACAGCACTCCCTATTGCCCTGCACCTGTCCCATTTCACTCATTTATGTTACTTAGCTTGGTTCCTGTGGACATTTCAGTTTACAATCCCAGAACCAAAGAGCTGGGGTTTTGGGGAGACAAAAGGATAAAACTTAAAGGCTTTTGTATCTACTTTCATGGAAGTCACATCCACACTCTGCGATAATGATAAGCACAGGTCCTGTCATCTGCTAGATGAGGGAAGGATAAAATGAGGACAATACTCCAGCCACATACAGATAAAGGGGCCATTCCTGGGGCCCCGGTGCAGGACGTAGTTGGCCTCATGGGAACTGGACAGTCACAGCAGCTGCTTTCTCTGCCCCTCTCTCTGGGGTTACCGGTTTCCTGCCTCAGCCCCTTTCTGTGCCTCTGATTATTTTCCTTCTCCTTGCGGTTAATGCCATGGGCACGAGCCCATTGCTGCTCCTCCTTTATTGTGAAAAGAGTTCCCAAGTAATACTCTAGCAGGCTTGCCATCTATTTCATTCCCGGGGACACTGGGACGCTTTGCCTCTGCCAGAGATCCTCACAGACCAAGCATTCTCACCACTGGTCTGTCCTGCTGCCCTTCATGGGAGATGGGCTTGTACTGTCTCTGGTGGTTGAGTGCTGCCACTGGCCTGCTGCTCCGGGGTCCCACTCATTAAAATCAGGGAGCCCATCCCAATAGTGGTACCCCTCACTGATGTATTTCTCAACACCTTAGGAAAGAAGTGTCTTCTGGGCTTTCTCTGGGGATGGAGTTGGGGGTGGGTATGCAGGTCGTCATGGTAAACCCCTTCTAACATTCCAGCCCCACTAAGCTTTTGGATTCCCTCCTCCACATCACGCCAGGGCAGCCCTGGCATCTCGCCTCATCAAATGTAGGCCACCATTGAGTCCTAATTCCAGTCGACCAACCAAATAAACTTTTAGAGCCATACAGTGAGCTGACACACTATATCCCAAATCTCTAGTTAGTGCACCCAGATCAATGAATCCAGCCAGATCTAGAGTTATGCTCTGCCTGCCTTGGCCTAACACCCTCACACGCTCCTCAGCTTTCTGTCAATATACATGGACAAAATCTTGCAGTCTTTTGGTGTATAAGCTATTCCATCCTGGGCCATAGTGTGTACATGACCCATGGAGCATTCTAAGATTCTAGCCGTGGGCCAACAGGCAGCAGTTGTGGTGGGTCTGAAGGACAGTGGGCATCTCCTTGCAAGGCATCTGCCCGAGGTGAATTTATCACACGTCTTTCAAGAAAAGGACAGCTGATCTCCTTAGACACAGGAGAGCAAGCTACTTCCTTCGGCAAGGGAGGCCGAGTGACTTGGGGACTGGTGAGTCTCACTTCATCTCAATCCCTCCAGATGTCCTCCTGCCAAGTTTCCGCATCCCGTTCGTTCCCATTCAACATCCTACCTTCCCCATGAGAAACTCGGCGAGGCTGTGAATTCAGCTGCTGTTGCAATTCCACAGCCCGCAAATCAAGCTGTTTTTGATTTTCAGCAGCATTAGCCGCATGGCTACAGTAAATATGACATTTTCTTAAGGCCGCCTTGGGAGCTCTCTGGTTCTGTGGTTTGACATGAGTTAAGGGGCCTGGGATTTCCATGTCCTTCCGGAAGTGCTCCAGTGCACACGGAGTGTCCATCCCACACCACAGCCCTGACGCCACCATCACAGCCAGGAAGGTCAAATACATCAGCCACCCGGGCTCCCAAGCCATGAGCTTCAGTTGTCACTTGGTCAGAACGGACCACAGATGGTAACCTGCCTGGTTGATTCATTGTGACGTCACCGCATGCCCTGGTCACTGGCATCCTAGTTCACGTGGCCCAAGTAGCACTGTGCTCACGCCCAAGGACGTGGCTGGAATAATCTCAAAATCCCATCTTTCAGGGCCTGTGCCCTGGAACCACTCCCATAGCTGGTTGTCCATCAGACAAGGTCCAATCAGGAGACAGAAACCGCATCAGTAATTTGAACAGGAAACACTCAACATAAAGAATTATTAACTGGAAAGACGTCGTTAACTTGCTGGAGGGTAAAAGAAGACTGAGAGGTCCAGAAGCAGCAGGTACAAAAGAGCAGCTGAGTGAAAGGAGGACAGCGACCCAGAGGGGGAGCGTCTTGCGTCCCCTGTAGCGGTGCAGTCAACCCATTGTCCTGTCTTGACAAAGCCCAACGTTCTACCAGCCGGCAGAGGAGAGGTGCTCACAGGGTCCCGCTCCAGGACCCCGAAGCATATTGGCAAAGAGGGTGGGTTTGGGGCTCAGAGATGATGAAGTGACATCTGGCCCAGGGAGAAAGACCCGGGAGCCTGGGAGAGAAGATTCAGGAGAGTGTGGAGGAATGAGAGGAGGGATGGAGCGTGAGGGACGTGGATCAGGGAGGAAAGGAGAATTCCGTGAACTATTTCTGTCTATCTCTTTCATGGTAAAAATAGTGTAAATAAAGGACCTTGAATTATTTTGGAATTCCTTTCTGACTGATGGACAGTGTTACTCTGACCACAGCACTATTTGGAGACTGGACCATTTGGGTCCTGGGTTTATAAGTGGGTTATAGGTTTTCTGTTGGCCTAAACCCGTAAAACAGAGGTTTACAATGGAGGTTTTACTTTTAGGCATCCTCTTTTATATTATGGGTTCTTATCTTTCAGTGTGTTGGACTGGGAGCTGGGGAGTCCAGGATTTAGTTCTGAGTCTCAAGTTTCACCACATAGCTGTGTGATGCTTGGCAAGTCACTTGACCTCTCTGAGTCTCAGACTTTTCATCTGGCACATGGGGAAACTAAAGGCTGCTCATCCAAACTCTGAGGGGTGTTGTGATGATAAGAGGTCACGGATATGAAATTGCTTGGACAAAAGATGAAACTTGGTTCACTTATGTGGAGCTGTCTGTAACCATACAGCTGGCATTGTGGTAAATGATTTTTGCTTCCAGGTAACAGGAAACCTCACTAGTGTGGCTTAACAAGGATTTCCTTTTCTCATGTATCAGGGATTCTAGAGGTGGTTATCTCTGGATGATGATAAAGTTGTTCAACGATGTGAGGGCCCCAAATCTCTGTGATTCTCTTGGCCTTTTCCTCATGGCCCCAAGATGACTGCTGCAGCTCCAGCCATCATGGCTACATTTAAAGCAGGAAGAAGGGCTAGGGCCTGGTCAGGCACCTCTGTTCCTATCTCTGGCAGGTAAAGGTATTCCCAGACTGTCTCTAGACCTCTTCCATTTCATCTCATGGCACAGAAGTAGGTCTGTGAGAGAGTCTGGGAAGATGAGCACTGAGCTTTCCCACCTCTTACAGAGTGAGGGGGTGAGGGAGAAGGAAGTGGGGGATGGGTGTTGGATTATAGCTAACCGTGTTTGGAATAGCTGGCAAGTTCTAAACGGCAAAAACTAAAATTGTTCTAGAATGGAGGGGAACAGTCACTGAAGGATTTGATTTCCGCCCTTGTGATGGCTGCTGCTGTTTATCTGGGCCCGTTCATGGGGCCTGGCTACGTCTGAATAGCGAACATTTTACTTTGGAGGTGGAATTATATTAAAAATCAGATGCTCGTCATTATGCAAATGGCTGTCTCGCTATAGCTTAGGATTTTCAATTTTCTATGAATTATTCGCTTTTCACTGCTTTTTTTTTCCCTCTTGGAAAAAACAAAAACAGCCACTGAGTGATCAGAAGAATTTTCCAGTCATTCCGTCAACAGATATTTATTGAGTGTCTTCCTCGTCCCGGGAGCTGTCCTAGGCTCTGGGAAACAGCAGAGCACGACGTGGTTTCTGCAGGATTGGAGCTTAGGTTCCAGTGGAGGAGATAAGCAAAGAGTAAACGAATAAATGAAATAACGTATGAGAATGAGGCATGCTGTGAAGAGAATAAAACATGGTGTGTAAATAGATGCGCGGGTGGGGAGGGCTTCTTTAGATGGGGTCGGCAAAGATCTCTGAGGAGGTGCTATTTCAGGAGAAACTTGAGAGATGAGAAGAGGCCAGGCAGGCGATGATCTGGGGCAAAGATCTTCCAGACAGAGGAAATAGCAGGTGCAAAGGCCCTGGGGTGGGAACAAGCTTGGTGTGTTTGAGGAAGGGAGGGAGAGAGGAGGGGAACAGTAGGTGACGAGGTTGGAGCGGGGCAGGCCAAATCACACAGGGCTTTGGAGAGGCGATTTGGTTCAAGTTCTGCCTGTTGGGCGTTGGTTTGCTGGCGTGCACCTTGGTGGCCGGAAAAAGCGAGCCATCGAAACAGCCCCGTGTCCTGGCCCCCGGGGCCTCACCCTTCAGGGATCAGCTTTACCTCCATCTGACATTACCTTGTTTGTTTCTTTGGCCACTATTTCCCTAATTTGAATGCAAGCCCCGCTGGACGGAACCTTATCTGCCTTGCCCACGGCTATGTCTCCACCACCTAACGGGGACCGGGACATAGCGGGTGCTCAAAAATACTTAACAAACGTGTCTTAGTTTTCTATTGCTGCGTAATAAGTCACCCCAAATGTAGCAGCTGAAAACGACACCCGCATATTAGCTCCCAGCTCTGTAGGTCGGAGCCCAGGTGCGGGGCTCACGCGGGCTCAGGTCCCGCAGGCGGAAATCCAGGTGTCGGCGGGCCGTGCTCTGGTCTGGAGCTCGGGACCCTCTTCCAAGCCTGTGCGGTGTGTGCAGCTCAGTTCCCGGGGTGGTAGGACTGAGGTCCCCGTTCCTGGCTGACCACTAGCTGGGGCTGATCTTGGCTCCTCCAGAGCGCCCACGTCCCTTCTCCGGGGGCCCCGCCAGAGTCCAGTCTCTTTTAAGGGGTCACCTAAGATAATCCCCCTTTCTTAATGTCAACTGTACTGCATAATATAACCTAATCAAAGGGCAAAATCCATCATATTCAGTCCTGGGGATTATACAGGGCGGGAATCTTAGGCCGTCTTAGAATTCTGCCTGCTGAAGAATGCACGGATGAATCAACTCTTGCCCATCCCTTTCTTCTTCCCCATCTGTTCCCTGCCCCTGGCAGCCCAACCACATCAGCTCGTTGGCAGCTACAGGTTTTGATTTCTGGTTGCTGGGAGCTATCTTCCTCTGGCCACGGAGTCTGCCAAGTCCCCAGTCTGGGCTATGGGTCTCCTTTCATGCCTTTTTAACAGTGGCACAGACCAACCCCAGGGCCTTTGCACTTCCTCTTCCCACTGCCTGAAAGGTTCTCCCCTCAGCACCTGTGTGGCTCATTCCCTCACTCTTTTAAGTACTTGCTCAAATGTCTCCTTTTCAGCAAGGTCTTTTCTGACCCGCCTCCCATCCCTTCCACTCTAAAAATACTTTCTTTACTTGTTTTACTTCTCTTCTTTGCACTTATTTTTACCTGACCTGCTATCTATTTTCCCTGTGTATTTGGTTTGTGGTCTTTCTCCCACAGTAGCATGTCAGCTTCCCACGAGCAGCGAATTCGGTCCGATTCTCTCAGATCCCCAGTGCCGACAGCAGAGCCAGTTGCAGACTCAGAACTCCATAGATAACTGCCCAGAGAATGAACGAATGAGGTTTAAGGAGGGCAGTGTTAACTTTGTTTTTTCTTTCTTTCTCTCTCTCTCTTTTTTTTTTTTTTGAAAAACCTGAACGGGCACAGTCTTCCTTCCCCGGGCAGCCTCGTTACATAACCGGGACCTTCGCTCTGCCAGCAGCTGCCAGCACTGCTTCGAGCGGTTCCACTGGGTACAGCCTCTCCTTTTAGCGGCATGAGCTCTCCCGAAGAGCCCCGGAGATTCGGCCTCGCTTCTGCAGCGGGAGAGGGCTCCAGGACAGTGCAATGGGGCCCCGGGGGCCGAGGGGGCACCTGTGGGTGGCAGTGGTCAAGAAGCCCTGACCTCGGGGTCAGCCCACGGCCAGCGTCACGCTCAGAGCATCCACGTCCAGGGATGGATGGCGAATGTCGTTCTGTAAATCACAGAGAGAGAAGCCGGGGGCGGGAGCGGGAGGAGACGGACGGAGTTCAAACCTGGGCTCTGCCACTTGTTAGCTGAACATCCTCGAGGGCCCCAGAGCACCCCAGTGCCTCTCGGGGACTAGGCCACACAGCAGCTCCAGCTCGGAGGCTCACTCATGTTTCTGAAACCGGCGGCAGACGTCACAGAAGGCGTCCCACCAAACAGTGTCCCCGGTCGTGGCGGGAGCTCGCACACCCCGTCTGGGGACCTGCCCAGTGACTCAGCCACCAGTCCTCGAATCCCAAGGAGTCGTGTGTGCGAAGGTTCTTTCCACGGCTGGTTTATTTGAGGTCCACAAACTCAACCTTGTTTGTCTTATTTATTCATTTTTAATATACACTCTCGGTTTGATGCAATTAATAAAAGATTTCCACTTCAGGTTAGTTCATTATGCATTATGAATTTGTAAATGTCAGGGAGATGATCGCAATGAAATTCAGATGCTGTGGTTCGAGGATGCCTTCCCCGGGGGCTTTAACCGCTGCACTGAATACTCTCGGTGGCATCCGCTGCCCCAGATCAGGTGCGGGTGCTGCTGCGGAGCTCGGCCCTTCGGCATCTTTAACGCACATGAATTTTCATGGCAAATCGTGGATGTTTTCAGCGGGTCCCTGCCTTCCCAGCCGATCGGTTTCTGGATGTGGGGTCCGTGAGCAGTCCTGAGAGCTCGGGTGGTCATCCCCGTTCACGTTCAGTGTGGCGGCGCGGTGGACCACCGTATGACCCCGCTGGCGAGGCGGCTCCACTGAGAGCCGCTCCCAGGTGGGTGTGACCCAGAGACAGCGCCTCACGGCTCTGGCAGCAGCTGTGCGTCCCCACGTCGGGAACAGCTTTCTGAAGAGATGAAGGAAGAGGACTGGGGTGGCTCAGAGAGGCTTTGGGGCTGGCTAGGGCTTGGTTCAAACCCCAACTCAGCCAATTTTAATGACTTGGAGTAAACTGATTAAACCCCCGAGCCTCAGTTTCCCTATCTGTGAAATGGGGGTAATAATTCCCCTCCAACGTTACTGGGATGGTTAAATGCTTTGTCGCATTGGAAAGTCTTAGACAGTAAGACAAAGATGACCACGTCCAGCTGACCAGACGTTGAGGAGCGCCCAGAGCCGACACCTGAGCTGCAGTGGCCGGGTTTCCTCCTCTGAGGCAGGG
Source organism: Tapirus indicus (assembly GCA_031878705.1). Taxonomy (NCBI): domain Eukaryota; kingdom Metazoa; phylum Chordata; class Mammalia; order Perissodactyla; family Tapiridae; genus Tapirus; species Tapirus indicus. The sequence continues at coordinate 5,401,267 of CM062938.1, forward strand.
GAGCATAATGCCGGGGCCAGGCCACGCTGAGGGAGCTGTTAGAATATTCATTAATGACGCCCCAGTTTGCGCTTTCCTCCGAGTCTGCTGCTTGGATGTGTAATCGAGACGTCCTGCCTTATTCAGAAGTGTCGACTGTGAAAAACTGGGGTAACCCCGCTCCCGGTCCAAGTGCAGGACGTGCTCACTGCGAACATGCTTAAGGAAATGCAACCACACTTAAAATCCTTCTTTTGCATCCTTAAAGGCATACGCATCACCTCCACCGCCGTCTCCTGCCCGCTGAATGAGTATGTGGTGGGAATGTCAGGGCGGGGAGGAAGCTCCCTCACCAACAGGGCAGCCCTCCTTCCGGTCTGTTGCTCACACTGACCCCTCTGTTGCAGTGGACCCCTCTGTTGTTCTGATGCTCTGTGTATGATCTTCTGAAAACAGAACCCTGATTCTTTTGGGGACCCACTCCTCCCCACTCACAGGTTTGGGCAGGGCTGATGTCCCTCCCGGCTCCAGGGTTGGACATGTGACTCGGGCCTGGAACCAGCCCATCACTTGGGCACAGTGATCGGTCCTGGGATAGGCATGTGACCTCACTGTGGCCAGTGATATTCCTTTCCTGCTCTGCTTCTGCTGACATAGAATCCTGAGGACACTGGGCTCCTGGAACCAGCCAAGCCTGAAGCCATGGACACTTTGATGTGTGAGCCAATAAATCCCTTTTGACTTAGGTTTTCGTTATTATAAAATATAGCAGTGTTTTGAGCTCTGTGGTCCCAGACAAGAAGAAATCTCTTGGCTCTTTGTAGGCTAAACACAGTGCTCTGACAAGCCAGTCAACTCCACGGTCCTCCAAGAGAGGAGCGTGTAGGGCCACATCCACTAAGCACTGGTCTCATTTCTCCATTGATGTTTCCATAATCCCGCCCCATCCTGTCCTGTGCTGAGTCATTTCCTGCACCTCCGGGGAGATGTGGTGCTTTGCAAACACTGAGAAGCTAATTAACATTAATCCTGGTTTGGTACTAAGTGCCCTCTAATCCTCCCACAGGAAGCTCCCCCAAACAAAGACTAAAGAATAAATATAATTTGTGAGAGAAATAAAAAAATATTTAAAAGCATACACAGGCATACGTGGTCAAGGGAAAGAGCTAGGCAGACGGCACAAGCCCACCCATTTTCCTGAGAACAGCACGATACCGTCCCACATCTAGATTTTACCAAAGAGGAGTGGGTTAAAAAATTAGGATAATAAGTGATGATAAAGTACAACTAGTGATGATTTCACTAAATTTCCAAATTTCATTGCGACCATCTCCTTGATATTTATAATGTACTTTTAGTGTATAATTTATCATGTATAATTGAATTATCCTGAAGGGGAAATCTTTTATTAATTGCATAAACCAGAGAGTGTATATTAAAAATGAATAAATAAAACAAACTAGGTTGAATTTGTAGACAGCAAGTCAAGGTTTGAGCAAGGGGACCCTGTCACTCACTCCTAGGGATCAGAATCGGTACAACTTTTCTGAGACGGATTTGATGTGAAAATCCGTGAACTGCACGTGCTCTTACTTGACAATTCGTTTTTTAGGAATGTACCTGAAGAACTAATCGTGCACGTGTGTAACGGTGCAGGAACAAGCCTGTCGCTTTTCAATAGTGAAAAATTGTAAATGACCTCGAATGTTCACCACCGTAGAAACTGGTTAAATAAATGACGGCATTTCCAACAGTGGGATTGTATACATTAAAACTGTCGTATAGAAAAATACTTAAATGGCACGAAAAGATGTTCATAATGTATAATTAAGTGCGAAGAGCAAGTTAAAACAATATGTATCATGTGAGCACGTATTTAAGAAATGATGTCGAGACTATGCATAGGGAAGGGACTGGAAAGAAGATTAAAATATTAGAAGTGGGGGTCTCGGAGAGGTGGGGGTTATGCTTTTTCAATATTTGTATCTTTTCTGCCAGGAACACATAATCTGAAAAGATAATTTACCCCTCACAAAGTTAGTATAAAGGAAATAGAATTTTCTGTATTTTTCTACCATTTGACTTAAGCTGTTTTGCTGAGCGGTAAATGTGTATCACAGCCCATTTGGGGCTTTTCCTGTACCTACTGTGATCAATTAGGCTGCTTTTGGCTGCAAGTAATGGATGTCCAAATAGCAGCGATGCTTAAATGACCCAGGTTATCATCCCAGTGAGCGGGAAGTCTGGAGGCAGCACCACTGGGGCTGACGCTGTGGCTTAAGGATGTCGTCAGGAGCACCCTGTCCTTCCGTGCTGCCATCTGTAGTTGGTGGTGGGCACTGTGGTGCCTCAAGGTCAAAAGAGGCTGCCAGAGCCCTCCTATCACACCTTCACTCTACAAGATGCCAAGAAGAAGGAAGGGGGTGAAGGGCAAAAAGGGCCCTTTGCTGCTCTCATCTGATCAAAGAGAGCAATCTTCCCAGAAGTCCACCTTATATCTCATTGGTCAGCACTGGGGCACATGCCTTCTCCAGAACAGTTCCTGACATGAGGGAATGTGATTGGCTGAGACCTATCAAGATCCATCCCCCTGCCCCCAGGGCTGAGCACGTGGCCACTGAAACCACCGGGGAGCCTGTTGGGAAGGGAGATAGGGCTGCATGGAGCCCCTGGGGGTCCTGGGTGTGCTGAGGTAGTGGTGGGTGGAGGAGGTGTAACCTGTCCATCTTGGTGGCTAACAGATCCTGGGGTCAGACTGCCTGGGGTCAGATCCGATTCCGCTGCTCGCTGGCTGGCAGTGTGACCAAGCACAAGTGGCTTCTCTGGACCTCAGTTTCCTCAACCATGAAACGAATGGATGGTTGAGAGGATTGAGTGAATCTGTACGCCCGAAAGAATTGAAATCAGATGTTCCATCAAAAACTCGTACACAAGTGTTGACAGCAGCACTATTCATAATAGCCCAAAAGGTGGAAACTGTCCAAATAGCCAATAACAGGTGAATGGACAAACAGAACTGTCACATCCACACCAGGAATCTGATTCACTACAGAAAGGAATGAAGCGCTGACACCTGCCACATTGTGGATGGACCTGGAAACACGATGGTTCGTGCAAGAAGCCAGGACACAGAACACCACATATGGCCTGATCCCACTTACAGGAAGCATCCAGAACAGGCCAGTCCACAGACAGAAAGTAGTCTGGTGGTTGCCAGGGGCTGGGGGGAAGGGAGAACGGAGAGTAGCAGGGTCCACGGCTTCTGTCTGGGGGGATGGAAAAGTTCTGGCCCTTGCTATGGGTGTTGGTTGCACAGCATCATGAATGTACTCAATGCCACTGAACTGTGCACTTTAAAATGGTTAAAATGGTAAATTTTATGTTATGTGTATTTTATAACAACAAAAAAACCAAATCACGGAAAGCACACAGAGCAGTGCCCGCCTGGCATGTATGGACCACCGAGTGATCACTCTTATCGGTCTTCGTTCTGCCCCGGCGCCTTGCAAACTTGCTCCAAAATCCACCCCCCACCATGGTGCCCTCACTCCAGGCTGCTTCCTCCCCCTCCCCCGCCCCCCACCCATCTCGGGCAACCAGGGATCCTTCTGTCACCCCCAGGCCCTGCTGGGAAGCTGGGGGTGGGGGTGGGGGTTATTTAGGGTGCTTTCTGCTTAAACACACTGGGACACCATTCCTCTCTGGGGTGTCCCCACGCACTGCGGCTCTACCTGAAGGTGGACTCCAGCCCCTTCTGTTCTCCACTTTCACAGGCTTATCCGGTCTTCTGTCCCCTCCCCAGGGCTCAGCCCTTAATCTCCTGTCCTGTCATTCAGTCACTAATTTAACCACTATCTACTGGACATCTCTTGCCCAGCGCTGCCTCGGCCACCAGCTATCAGGTGAACCAGCGGGGGCTGACCGTCCAGTGGCGGAGACGGACAGTAAGGAGGTTTCGCTCCCTCCGCCTGTGAGGCCGGGTGGCAGCATCTCTGCAGGAAAATAAAGTAGGGAAAGGGAACAGAGAGAGAGAGACGGGAAACCTGAGGTCCTGGGGCCCCAGAATGGCTGCCAGCAAGGCGCCCCCTTCCTTCCATCACTGGGCCACCTACCCAGGTGTGCCGGCAACTGTATGGTTCTTGATTTCCCGGGCGAGCGGGCTCGGCTGCTCCTCCGAGAGGCTCCCCTCCCCACATTCACGGGTGGTGGAAGGGCGGTCGGAATCGACTCTTCCCCGGAGAGAGTGCCAGCGACAATTTCCTAAGCAGGAGGATTTGCACTGGAAGCCGAGACAGTCCGTCTTCCGAGACAGCGTCTCAGCGGGTGGGTCCCGACGGGGTCGCCGTCCGCGTGCTGGGAATGCTGGCGCTGCAAAGGATACAGGGGTCTTTTGAAGGCTCTGCGACGTGGGGGAGGAGGGGAAATCGTCTGCTTAGTGCCCCCGGCCTCGCGCCCTGCCCGCCGTCTTCCTCCGGCCGCTCGGGCCGGCCCGCAGCGCCAGCCGCGGCCACCGGAGGGCAGTGTTGCTCCACGCTGGTGGCCGCGCCGCGTGGGCTGGGCGCTAGCAGATGTGGGTGGGGGCGGGGAGGCGCGAGGGGGTCGCGCCGGGGCAGCTGCCGGGTGGGTGGCGGGTGGCCGGGCCTGGGGGAGCCCACGCCGAGGAGAGGGCCGTGGGCGGGGGCCGAGGCTGACTCCCGGTTGGATCTGCGCCCCCACACTTACAGAACCTGGGGCAGGAGCATTCCCGGCCTCAGTTTCCCCATCTGTACACGGGGGGGGTTTGGACTGTGTAATTCTTATGAGCCTGCCCTAGACTTTGAGGCCAGCGGGCTGGGGGTGCGGTTCTGGATTTGCTGGGTGGGAGGATGGAGTGGGAGTGAGAGGAGGCTCTGCCCAGCCCTGGGGTCTCCTAGGTCACCGCTGCCAGCCCCTCCCCTGAGCGCTTCCCGATGCTGGAAGGCCTTGTTGCTGCTCAGAATATCGCCAGAAATACCCGCATTGTATATAGACTGGGGGTCTGGTTAATATGCAGAAATCCTCACCCAACTACAGACAGGCTGAGGTGGGGCTGGAATTCGCATCCCTACTCACATACGGGCTCAGAGAGGACTAGGGGCTTGTCCAAAGTCACACAGCCAGGGCGTGGGAAAGGCACCCTCAAAAACAGATCCTGCTGCTCAGCCTCGGGGTCAAGCACGGTCAGCACTGGGCAGTCTGGGAGGGCGGGGACGTGTCTGGCTGCCTCAGCTCTGTAACCGGGGTGCTTAGAACAATGGTGAACAGGGCATGAGAGGCGGGCAGGGGGCTGGGGGGGGGGTCTATTTTAGATGGTGTGGTCTGGGAAGGCCTCTCTGAGGAGGTGACATTTGAGCTGGGAGCTGAAGGGAGAAGGAGCCAGCCATGGGAAGACCCGGGTGGGTGTGCCAAGAGGAGGAAGCTGCAAGGGAAAGATGCGGGGGTGGGCACATGGTGCGCCCGGGGGACAGCCGGGATGCCGCGTGGCTGGCACGAGGTGAGGCGGGGCAGCTGGCAGAGGTGGACAGATGGATGTGTCTATACCCCCAGCCTTGCCCTGGAGAAGTGGGGGGCTCTGGGGGGGGGTGACGGGGTGGTCCTGAGTCAGGAGGAGGAAGGCAGTCTGCCGTCACACCTGATACTGGATGACCCTTGACTTGGGGACTCACTGGACTGATTCGCCCCTCCTCGTACCCCTCCGCCAGAGAACGACTTCTTATCTTTGGTCACAGACCCCTGGCCCTCACTGGCCTGCTGCCTGGTCAAACACGTGGGGCACCTTGGCATAAACACCCCAGGTCACTCCTGCTCCATGCCCCCTGCTGTCACATTCCCTGGTGATTAGGTGTGTCTGCATTTCTCCAGAAGGGGCGGGTTCCCACACTCTGTTCATTTTCTGTGTCATCATGAGCCCACACAGGCCTGGCACACAGTAGGTGCTCAGCTCAGCCAATACTTATGAAAGAGAAGCGGTGGCAGTGGCAGCAGGGCACGGAGGATTCCAGGAAAGGCCTGACGGTGTCTCAGGGTCATCCTCTCAGCTGGGCAAACAGTCCCAGAGAGGGGACAGAGGGGCCTTTGCAAGGCCACCCCAGACCCAAGGAGACCACCCATTGTCCAGCCTGTTGTGTGGCTCCCCATGCATAGCAGGCCTTGCCAGGGAGCCCAAAGACGGCTAGGCCAGGGTGCGGGGTCCTTGGGAAGGAAGCCCATTAGTTGCAATGGGAAAATCCCTTTATGTCTCAGAACTAACCTGGGCTGGAGCCTCGCCACCTGCCTCTAGTTCTTTCTTCTGTCTTTTATCTAAGAAGAGCTGAGAGCTGCCTCTGCTAATGAGCTTGTCTGTACTAATGAAGCAGGTGCCCTGTCCCCTGCCATCTCCTCTCGCCAGCTGCGGGGCGGGGAGAGGATTGTTCTTATGTGAGCTCTGGGCCCACAGAGGAAAATCAGACACATAATAATAATGACCATAATGGTGAGAACGATAACGTGCACAGCGGAGCCCTTTAGATGAGCTCTTACTTCATAGGTCAGGGGCTTTAGATGCGTCATCTGGGACACCAGCTGGATACCGCATGGCTTCCATTTCTCAGATGGGTAAACTGAGGCTCCAGAGGTGAGAGACTCCGCCCAGGGAGCACAGGGAGAGAGTGGCAGGGCTGGGATTCTCAGCCAAGACGTGACTCTGGAGTCTTCCCCCAAATCTGTCTGTGCATCACCCCACGCTGCCTTATTGACAGTTTCCGAAGAGTTTGACCCACTTTTTCATGGAGAAGCAAGACACTGGAGCCAGTAGCTGGTATGATGGGGGTTGGGGCAGAGCAAGGACTCCAAACCCTGGTGCCACCTCCCCCGCCAGGCGCCCTGCTCTTCCAGCTGGGTGGGGCGACTTTCAAGGCATCTGAGAAGGGCTGCGTGCCCCCACGTGTGCCCAGCACGATTCATCCGTTTAGCCGCACCGGTTGCCTTGCCAAGGTTGGGGGGTGGGGCACCCAGGGGGATCTGGACAATGGGTCTGTGACCCCCGCTGAGGCCCTGCCCCCTGGCTGGAGTCCCCCACCCAGTCCCCACACCCGCCTCTGCTACACCCCTGGCAGGCGCTGTCTGGCCGGGCGCTGGGAACTCCTCCCCCAGGCCGCGAGGACCCCTGCCCTGCTCTGGCCGCGCCCCTCCTCCTCCGCGCGCTCTAAGGACCTGCGAGAAATGGGAAGTCGCGTCCTCTCGCTCGGCTGGATACGGGCCCCTAGGGTCCCTGCCTGTCACCCCGGTAGACATCCCTAAGACGCCTTCGATCTCTTTCAGGATCCCTGACGGCGCCCAGCCAGGGCACCCCCGCCCCCGTCCTAGTGCTCCATGGAAACTCCCCCAGGTAGCCCCCGAGTCCCGATGGCCACCCCTGCCCTCCCCTCCCCCACAGGCACCCCCAAGCTGTGCCCGATTTATCCCGGAACCTCTTGTCTGCCCTCAGCCTCGCAGTCCCTGTCCCCTGCAGACACCTCCCCTCGAGACGTCGCTGCCCCATTCCGAGGACCTTCCTCTGTCTCCCTCAGCCTGCGACCTTGGGAACTCCCACCACTTCGCCCCGAATACACCTCGATCTGTGGGCACTTTGCCGCGCAGGTCACCCCTCTTGCGGCCCTGTCCCCGCCAACGCCCCTGGCCAGCCCCGCGGGTCTCCCCAGGCCTCTGCGGCCAGGCGCCCTCCCCCGGGGACGCCGGGGAGTGGCACGTCCCGCCGCCTATCGCTGGGCAGCCGCCTGGTGCCCAGTCTCCCGGCGGCGGGCCCCTCCCCCGGCCTCCCCGGCCCCTCCCTCCTCCCTCCTCCCCTGCGCTCGCTCCCTCGCTCACTCTCTCGCCGGCTCGAGGGGCGGCCGGCAGCTGGCGCGAGCAGAGGCGGCGGCGGCGGCGGCGCGACCGGGATGGGACGGGCGCTGGGGCGCAGGAGCCGCGGCGGCGGCGGGGGCCGCGCAACTCGGGCCAAGTGCCGGGCCGCCGGCGAGGGCGCGGGGCGCTGAGCCCCCGCGGCCCCCGCTCCCCGGCCGCGCACGGCCGAGCCCGGGAGAGCGCGCAGAGGCGCAGCCGAGGAAGCGCCGCCAGCGCCTGCCGCCTGCGTCTGGGGAAGAGCGGCGCCCTGGGAACGAGCCATGCCCGGCGCCCGAGCGTAGCCGCCGGGGGCTGCTCCCGGGAACCGCGGGCCGGGCCGGGCGCGCGACAGGAGCAGCCCCGCGCCGCGCCCACCGCGCGCCGAGGACCATGCCGCCCCCGGGCCGGGCGCCGCCGCTCGGGCTCCTGCTGGCGCTGACTGCGCTCCGGTGCCCAGGTAACGCGTCCCCGGACCCCATCCCCGACCCCCGCCGCCGCGCTCAAAGTTGGCTCCCGCACGGGGCGGCCACCTCCTTCTCAAGTCCCCGGCAGCTTGCATCTCCCGGACTTGGACAGATGTGGGGAGACCCTGGGAACCCAAGGGGTCCCCAGCATGTACCCCTTTGCCCAGCGTGAGAGCCTGCCCGCCTCCCTCCCCCAACCCCGGCTCCTTTGAGGATCCTCAAGGCGCACGGGGGCAACAGACGGGATGCACTCAGCCTCTGGAGGCGGGTGGGGGCGCGCCTCCAGGAATCTAGCCCCCCTCCTCCGGCCCGCCTTGGGGCAACCTCCCCCAGGTCTTGGCTCCCGCGGGGTTTTGCTCTGGCAGGGTGTCAGTGGACCCCTTCTCCTGGTTTCCTGATGCCCGCGGACGCACGGCCGTGCTCTTCCGGGACACCTGCGGGGCCCCCGCCTTGAGGTCGTCTCGGTCGGTCGGAGCTGTCTGGCTTGTCCGCAGCCCCTCCCCACGCCCCGCGGCACCCTCCTGCTTTTACATTCCCCCCGAAGGGGCCCCCTCGCCAAGTGGCCTCTCCCGGGCCAAGGCGCAGCCCGATGCTCGCCTCCTGGAAACGCGGGCTGCCCTAGCGCCCTGACCCCAAGGCGGGCGCGCAGGGCCGCCTGGAACGTGACGATGCCGAGCCCATTGCCTGGGTACCGGGAAGCCCTGGTCCCCGCTGGCACCAGCGCAGCTACCTCCGAAACCTGGCGAGCGGCAAAGGCAAAATAGTCAGGTGTTTTCTGTCTCCGCTGGAGTTTGGAAAGCTTGCTACCACCTCGGTGTGGCTACATGTTGGTTCTAGAGGAAGCTTATCCCAAAATGCCACCTCCTCCCCTCCCCCCACCCCAAGCAGTGGAGAAAATCCTAAAGGCTCAGATGAACGGGGAACCCTCACGGGCAACAGTCGTGTGCATTGGAAGAGCTCAGTTCCCCAAGCCTTTTAAAACCAGGACCCATCACTTGGGAACAGGTAGCTTTGGCTTTAGAAAATTTCTTCTCCTTTTCTTAACAAACCACACAGACACCCAGAATGCAGTAGAAAAATACAACTTTAACTTTTCAGCTTTAGCTGTCTTGGGAAGGTTGCAGCTGGGAGCAAACCTGGTATGCCGACTTAACTGTGATGTATTTGCACAGGAAAAGTAAACGTCGTCTTCCTTTGAGATGCCCTTACGTGACTCAAAATATTTAATAAAACCTTCGACTTGGAGAAAACCTTCTGTCAGAGGTATCAGTCGGCATTCAGCTTTGGTCCGATCTAGACGGTGGCATCGGGCTTAACGTGGATGCGTCCTCGATCTGCTTGGCTGATAAGCAGCTGGGATAGTGGTTCTGCTCTCAGCGTCTTTCTGTGGCACACAGAGGGGCTGTTGCCGGGGTCAAGGCTCTTTCCTTTTAGCTGAAGCCCTGGGACCTGTTCCCAAAAGCGCACAGTCCCTCGGACTTGAAAACTGCAGTTTTCCTCTATTTTGTCTCTCCATGGGGGTCAGTGTTTGCCTGGATGTGTTCATAAGCGGATGTTGGAAGTCTCTCGGAGAAGCTGCCTGTCTGATGCTGCGTAAGGGAACATGGTGAACCCCATCCGCCTCCCCTAGCAACGGAAGAGCTTGTGCTGGCTCTGGGAGGCTGGGTCCGGGGAGGGAAGGTGTGCCACCCCTGAAACCTGCTGCTGGCCCACCTCCTGGCCCTGCTGCCCTGCTGCTGTCCTGGGGAGCCTCCGCGGGGCAGCTCGTTCTGCACAGGCTGCTGGGGCAGAGCCCCCAGTCATTACTGGGCCCTTGGAAGCACATGTAAGCTTTTCACCAGTCCCTACCAGGGACATAAAGAGAGACAGTTTGATAACTCTATATTTAGCACCGGTTAGGAGAGCTGGGAAAAAAACAAGGCTGAAATTCCTGAAAGATGCTTAGCTGCCTCCCTTTGGTGGAAAGGTTCGGAGGAATTAACTAGAGCTTCCTTCCCAGCTGGCTGGATTTTCTGGATAATTTCTGGCGTGGTTTACCCACCACGTTTGGCTGAGGCTCTGGGAGAGGGGCTGGAAGTTCAGAGGCAAGGAAGGCGGCTGGCTCCCCGTCACACCCGGGCTCTGTCTGCTCTGCCCCCTCCCCCCTCCCGCGTGGGTAGCTGACATGGTAGAGAGCGTGGTGGGTGTACTTCTTTCAGCCTTGCAAGTGCTGAAACATATGGAACTGTACTTGGTAAGAGTCAGCACAAATCCCCCAGCTTAGCGACTAGGGGGCCCCCATTATTCAAGCCACTTTTGTGCATGCGATGGCTTTGCAAATTAGCGGCGCTGTTACAGTCCCTGCTGGGGAAAATGGATGTGCCTTGCTTCGTTGGCCCATTATGCTTGGGATCTATAAAATCGGGGTGGGTGGAGAGCCCCCGACAGAGGGGCCTTGTGAGTGGCACAGCCCGCTAGTTGGGGGAGGGGTTAGCTTTAAGACAGAGGTGCACTTAGCCCTGCCTGGCACCTTGGTGTGGCATGTGGTCTATTTCTTTCTCATCACAGTACTGATTTGGGAGGGGGTTGCCTGTGTGTGGCGTTGCTCTTCTGAGAGGTGGCATTGGGAGGTGGCGGGGAGTGGGATGCAAATGCTGTCGCCTCCCCAAGTGATTTAATGGCGGTTCGCTGGAGGTTCCCAGAGTAAATCATTTCATTACTCCCACCGGATGCGGGAACTTGGGAGACGTGGGGCTTCTGCATGGGCTGCGATGCTCGCAGCCAACAATGAGTGTGGTGGTTGCCATGAGCCATGGAGCCAAAGAAACCCCTTGCTTGTTGGCGTGGAGTCTGGGAGGGTGTCTCTGGGCCGGCAGAGCCCTTCCAGGGGCCTTGTTCCCAGATGAGCTCCCCGGTCGTATGCGGCTGGGTGGCTCCTTTCTTCTTCCCTGGGTCTGAAATTGAATGAGGACGGAGAGGGTGCATTTCCCTTTGAAGCTATGGGATTCAGCAGATGCATGGCTCCCATCATGGGGGGGGGGATGGCGGTGCCCTGGCACCAGAGGCAGCATCACGGGGTGGCAGTGGCGCCCCAACTCTTCCCCAGAGTGAAGGAGTGGACTTGTGGAGTAAGAGCTTGTCTTAGAGCGTCTCCGCCAGCCTCCCCTGCAGACGGGAGAATGGAGACTCAGGCACGGGGACTGACTTGCTCAGGGCCTCGCAGTGAACTGGTGTCAGATCGGCCCGTGGCTCATGCACTTTCTCCCTTTTTGACAAACTCTTCGCCCAGGACTTTCTCATCCTCCGCAGGGGGGCCTTTCTGGTAAAGGAGTTCTACGTGTGGTCCTTTAGGGGCCCGGGACTCCACGTGAGGAGCCCAAGGTCATGCGAATGACAGCTGCATGGTGTGGCCAAAAGAGCAAATGTCAACTCAGAAAGACAGGCGGCAAACAGTCCTGACGATGGTGATTGTGGTGGGTGGCAGTGGAAGCAAGCACCTCCGAAGTCGTCGTCGTGTTACAGGCGCCATCCCGGGCCTTTCCTTGTCTGAACACGATGGCATGCTCACCACTCTGGCAGGTGGTGCTCTCACTGTTCACAGTTTACAGGTGAGGATCTCGAGGTCCAGAGATGCTAAGTAACTCGCCTGAGGTCACACAGCGTCAGGAGTCCGGCCAGGCACTGGTCTGTGCGCAGAATGGTGCGGACAGGCTTCCGGATGAGCCAGACTTCCATGCCAAGGTGGTGTGTGGTTCTCGAGCCCCTTCCATTGCCACCTTTGCTGGGGGCCTTCACTTCCTGCTTTCTGTGCAGCAAATAAATCCGTTAATGTGAACTAAGGTCGACAGCCTTAGAAATCAAACAGATTGGAGTCAGCTCTGCAGGCAACTAGGAATCCTTGAAACTCTATGCCTCCAGGGATTGGAGGGTTACGTTAAAGGGTGAGACTTCGGCAGACTCCCCTCCGTTCCCTTTGGTCTCCGGCCCGGTTCTTCCACTTCAGCAGACCCCAGGATCAGAAGCAACGCCCTAACCACCCGATCTACAGCCTGCTGTGTGTCTAAGCCCTTGGCACGCGGATTTCACTGCATCGAGTCCTCAACAACCCCAGTAGGGTAAGGACTTGTATTTGCCCCATTTTAAGGATGAGGAAACTGAGGCCCAGAGAGGTGCAGTGACTCCTGCGAGGTCACACAGCCACAAATGGATGGGGCATGGATGTGAACCCACGGTGCGTCCGTCTCAGAGCCAGTGCTCTTATGCGCTACCTTCTCTGTGTTTGTGGGTGCTGAGTTTTGTGCGTAATTCATTGGATTTTGAGACTAATTTGGGCCCAGGGCATTCAGGGATGTGTCTCAAGTTGACGGCAGAGTTGGGTCTTTTTGAGAAACCTGTTTTGGGGAATTTTGGTCCCTGTAAAGTCAACTCCCTAAGTCAAGAGCCCTGGGGTGCACCGGCCGTGAGCGGCTTGGTGTATTGGGAAATGGAGCCAGCGTGGAAGCCAGTGGGGCCGCTGGCTGCCTCTGGACCACGTGTGGCCTGCAGACTTCTCTCGTTAGTTGCCAACATTTAACAAGTGGAGGATGTCAATGTCACGATCCAGGTTTCTGGCTTCTCTCTAGAAACTGGGAGATCTGGTCTGGTCCCTTAACCTCTCTGCTGTAAAACGGGCCCCGTCTTAGTCCACGCGGGCTGCTATAACAACATACCACAGACAGGGGGGCTTATAAACCAGACATTTATTTCTCACAGTCCTGGAGGCTGGAAGTCCAAGATTGAGGGGCCAGCGTGGTTGTGTTCTGGTGAGAACCTCTTTCTGGTTCGTAGGTGTTGTCTTCTCGCTGTGTCCTCTCGTGGTGGGCGGGGTGAGGGAGCGCTCTGGGGTCTCTTATGAGGGCACAGATCCCATCGTGAGGCTCCACCCTTGTGATCTAGTCGCCTCCCGAAGGCCCCACCTCCCAATGCCATCACCTTGCGGGTTAGGCTTCAACATGTGAATTTTGAGGGACACAGACATTCAGTGCACAGCAGGCCCTGAACTCCCCCTGCTGACCTCGTTCAAGGTCGGGGAGCACCGACAGCGTGAGGGGGCCGTCCAGCGCGGCCTGCGGTTTCTCAGGCGGGAGGAGAGGCAGGAAGAGGCGAGCGGGGGGGCTCTTTGCTGTAGCAACCACAGCTCTGAAGACAGGACACGGGACCCTCAGCCGCCGGCCAAGCGGTTTCTCCCTTCAGGATTTCACTGGATTCTTGGGTGACGGCCCGAGGAGAGGTTAAGGCCTCGGATGTGTCCCCAGATGGGGCGCCCAGGCTCAGAGGATGCAGGGACAGCACAGCCTGTGAGTGGCAGGGTGGGGTCTCCTCCCCAAAGCTCCTGACTCCTGTCCCTCCTGCCCCTAAGGGGCCTCCTTGTCCTGGAGTTTTGCCTCAGTTTCCCCACCCTCAGGCTTAGGTGCCTGTGACCTTGCATTCTAGGGCAGGTTCAATGTGACAGAGAGACAAGAAGCCAACAAATCTGCAAACAGGAACGTCCCAGACAGTAACTTACGCTCCTCATAGTCAGTACAAGGCTCTGCGGTGGGGAGGGACGGGGTGATCCAGGAAGACTTCTTGGAGAAGGTGGCTTTTATCTGATCTGAGACCTAAATGATCCGAAGGAGCCAACCTGGAGAAGGGAGAAGGGTTGTCCAGGCAGAAGGAATGCAAGTTTTTGCAAGGTTCTTTGCGCAGTGCCTGGCACACAGCAAGTGCTCAAGAGATGCCAGCTCACTCACTCACTCATTCATTCATTCATTCATTCAACAGGCACATATTAATCCGTGCTAAGCGCTGGGGACACAGCAGGGAACACAAGAGCCGTGTCCCCCTTTCTGAGGAGCTGTCATTCAGGCGGAGCGAGACAATAATAAAACAATGGACAAACAAACGTGATTCAGTGTCAGGCGGTGACAGCGCCACGGGGAGAAATAAAGAGGGGTCCCTGTGGTCACTTTTATCCTCCACGCAGGTGCTAGGTTTTGCATCTTCCGCCGGGGCAGCGTGGACCCCTGATGCCCACTCCCGGCCGAGGGAGGGAGAGAAAGAAGCCCAGTTTCTCTGGGGTTGAGTTCCAACGCCTTCCCTCACCCACACCTCCTGGATCCACAGTCAGGGTGCCCCAACTCCCTCCCCTGACGCCTGACTCCTTAACTGATCAATAGCCTCTCCTTACGCTTCGGCCCCAAAAGAGTTACATAAAAAAATCAATGGAGTCCAATTTGATTTGCTGTATTTTATTACTGAGGGTGATGGAGTGTCTAGAATCTCCTGGTGGCTCTGAGCCCGGCTGTTTTGTGGTGTTAACCTAAATTAACCCGTTGGGGGACCTAACTCATTGTGATTGCACCTTGGCGTCCGGAGTTCAGCGCCCAGGAAGATGACTCAGTAAATAACGCATCTCTAGTGTCGCTTTGTGCTCGGAATGCCTCCCGCCAGGGCTCCGCATGCATCGGAGCAAATGGACACGTGAAAATGCTGCTGTGGCTGCAGCCAGCGCTCCCGGGGCTGACTCCGTGGGCCTGTCGGAGGGTCCTGGCGTTCCTTCCAGAACTCTGGAGAGGTGGGCTGGCTCTGCCTGGTCTCCTGGCTCTCAGAACCCGTGGCTGCCTTTGTTTGCCCCGTTCTCTGCGTGTTGTGTACTGTCGTGTTGTGTATTTATATCCTTGGCCTGGTAGTTTTCCTTTCTGTAGTTGTGCCATCTGCTACTGCGGGCTGCTGGCTCTCCTGGGCGAGCTGAGGGGGCCAGGTGAGTGGGGATGGGGCTACCTGGGCAGAGGGATGAGGGCCTGTGGGAAATGGGGCTGGAGGGGGCAGCCGGGTGGTTGGGGGAGGACCCGGTTCTCCTAGAGTCTGCTCCAAACGAAAGACTGGGCAGGGGGGTGGAAGAGGAGGGGCATGGTGTAGATGGACAATGTTGTTTTGCCAAAATAGTTGTTTCTAGGGTGGCAGTGAATTGGAACGTTTCCAGGCCAGTGGAGAGCTGCGGGCTGCCTTTGGGCCATATCTGGCCTGCAGACTTTCTTGTTAGTTGCTGGCATTTAAAGAGTGGGAGATGTCAATATCCAGGTTTCTGGCCGCTCTCAAGAAATTGGGAGATCTGGGAGGGCTGGTCTAGCTCCTTGACCTCTCTGAGACTCAGTTTCCCTATCTGTAGATGGGCCCTGAACCCCCCCCTTGCTGATCATTTTCCTTGAAACCTCACCCAATCCGCTTCATTCCTTCATGCCTGCCTCTGTTCATTCTTACACATTTTTATTGTGCGCCCGTGCTGTGACAGGCACTGTTCTTGGAGCTGGTGATACAGCAGGGACAAGACAGGCAAAGGCCTCTGTCCTCATGGGGTTAGCACTACGGTGGAGAGAGACAGATGCTGAACAAAATACACTGTTTATTGAATGGTAGTAAATGCTGCGGGCAAACATGAAGCGGGGGAACAGAGAGGGTGCTGGGGCGGGATGTTTTGCAATTTTAAGAAGCAGAGTCAGGCAGGTGACATTTGAGCAAAGACCTAAGAAGATGAGGGAATCAGCCAGGTGGCTATCTTGGGGAACAGTGTTCCAAGCAGAAGGAAGAGCCAGTGCAAAGGCCCTGAGGTGGGAATGTGCTTGGCATGTTCAAGGACAGAAAGTGAGGCTGGGCTGAGTGAGGGGAGAGCAGTAGATGAGGTGACAGGGACCAGAGCCTAGTAAGGACTGGCTTTTACTCTGACTCACAGGAGCAGGTGCAGGGAGACCCACGAGGGGCTACTGCAATAATCCAGACGAGGGATGGTGGTGGCTTGGACCAGAGTGTAGCCGTGGAGGTGAGAGTGGAGAGATTTGGGGTGTGGTTTGAAAGTTGCACTGCACGATTTGCTGGATGATAGATTTGTTCAATAAATATTGGTACCAACTGTATGCCCATCACTGTACTTGGAATCGGGGCCAAATCAATATTTGTTAGTGATGAAATTAACAAACGGAACTACATCTGTGATGCGGGCTTTTGCCTTTGGTGTGGTCTCCCAGCAGCGCTGGGCGGAAGGTTGGGGTGAAGGAGATTGAGTTTCTGCATCCGAGACCGACAGACTAGTAGGTCATTAAGTAGAGGAAGTTGAGAGCATCCAGTGAGACGCTAGGTGCAAAAGGCTTGTGAGCACCGTGCCTGGCACATCGTGTATGCTCAGCAACTTGGCAGTGACTAATTCTGTTGTTAGGACGGTGCAGGGAACCAGGCCTCTGCACACTGTTTGCTCCTGGAAACGCAGCTGGTGGATGTCGGATCTGAACCGAGATCTCTCAGCCTCAGTTTGGTGTTCATTCTTCCTGCCGCAACCATTAATGTGAAAAGAAGAAAAATTCTTGCTGTGTTCACGATGTGACTATTCTGGCACAGTTGGTTGTTTGTTTGCCAGTACAGGTGTACTTGCTTTATTTAGTAGACGTGTAAGTGAAAAGTTGTGTGTCAATCAAATTCTATTTTTTGTGTGTGTGTGAGGAAGACCAGCCCTGAGCTAACATCCGTTGCCAATCCTCCTCTTTTTGCTGAGGAAGACCGGCCCTGGGCTAACATCCGTGCCCATCTTCCTCTAGTTTATAAGGGACGCTGCCACAGCATGGCTTGATGAGCAGTATGTAGGTCTGCACCCAGGATCCGAACCCGCGAACCCCAGGCTGCCAAAGCGGAGTGTGTGAACTTAACCACTATGCCACCTGGCCGGCCCCAGTCAAATTCTATTTTCTCCATCAACTTCTACAATATTTTAGAGATGTGTAAATTCCATCTGACCCTGTGCTGGCCTTGGCTCCTGATACGTTGCTTGTTAGTTTCTGCACCCTTTAAACCGGGCATCACCAAACTATGGCCCATGGACTAAATCCGGCCCTCCACCTGTTTGTGTAAATAAAGTTTTATTGCAACACAGCTATGCCTATTTGTTTGTATACATCTATGGCTGCTTTCTTACAACAATGGCAGAGTCGAGTAGCTGTGACAGAGCTCATAGCCTGCAAAGTCTGAATAAATTACCTACAATCTGGCCCTTTTAAAGACAGAGTTTGCCTTAGGTGGTCAAGCAGGGAATGCTCCGTAAATGTGTATTTACAGCACTTTGTGGTCAAGAACAAGTACTCCTTTTTAATGTCAAAAAACATTATCCAGCTCGTCTGAGTGAGAATTGTGGGTTTGGTATCTTTTGGTTGAAAAAGAAAAACATATTGATCGAAAGTTGCCATTAAATCAGTAGTGCTTTTGAACAAGTGGGTTTTGGTAATTACAGTAGCATTTATGTAACATTTTAAAAATAGTAGCACATGTGTGTGCGAGATATTTTTACTCTGCAGGCAAAGCTCGATGGCTCACAGCTCAGAAGACCCCTTGTAGGGATGCTGCTGGAGGGAACTAGTGTTAAAGGAATCCACTGGTTCGTTATTTTATACTCGGAATGACTCCAATCAATGGGTCTCTTTTATGACCTTGGGTTTTTTCTTTTTGGGTTGTTTTAAAGATGAACATAGCCTTCTTTGTGCTCATTTGTGACACCCAGGCCTGTGATATTTTAAGTTTCCAAAGCTAAGATTTTGAGTGCATTCATGGCGATGATGTGCCAAATGCAAGTGTATGCCACTGTATTAATCTGGATTCTCATAGTTGCAAGGGACAAAATTTATTGGTCTCTGGAGTTGGGAAGTTGAAGGAGGAAACAGCTACAGGCATGGCTGGATCCAGGGGCTTACCACTCTCCTAATGCGAGCTTCTGCTCTCTCCCTTTGTCTCTTGGTTCTCTTTCCCCTTTGCTCTCAGACAGGTTTTCTCCAACTGATGGCAAAGCTGGCCACAGTCAGCTCCAGGCTTTCCTCTGACCAGCGGGAATTGAATGTCCCTTTCCTAATCGTCCCAGCAAGAATCCCAAGACTGACTTTTACTGGACTAATCTGGGTCATGTGCTGACCCCTCAACAGGGTACTGCGGCTGTAAGGAGGAATCCTGTATCTGACTGGCCACACTGAAGTCAGAAGCTCATCCCTGGAGCTGGAATTGGAAGCACTTACCAGAGAGAGAGGCAAGGGATAATTCCCCAAGGGAAAATCCGGGTGCTTCCACCAGAAGGGACAAAAACTTACTCCGACAGCCTACTCAGTGAGGTGGGGAGACCCCCATCCCCAGGCCGGAAGAGCTCTCAAGGCCGATTGACGCCTCTAGTGCCCCTCCCCCAGGGGATGGGCCAGCACTCGCCCCGCCCACCTCCCCGGGTGCTCTCCTGGCGGCTGCCCAAGCCTTGGGGCTGCTTGATTGTGCGTCTGACCTCTGGAACAACGGCCCAGTGAGTTCACACATATTTTGGCTGCTTTGATTGAAAACATGGAATATTGGGAATATAATCTGGTAGTAGCCGTGAAAAGAGAACCTGGTCTTTGACTCAGCAATGCCACTTCTGGAAAATGTATATTTTCTAGAAATAAAAGCACCACTCTGTAAGGCTGTATGTCCAAGAACATTTAGAACAGTGTCTCCTTGGCGGTGAAAAGAGAAAGAATCTGACTGTCCATCAGTAAAGTAGTCCTTAAGTCAATGGTGGTGCTTCCATGCGATAGGCCACCACGTAACTAAGAACCGTTGGACCCATATCCATTGTCCTGGAGGGATGACCACGGCTTATTGTCAAGTGAGAAAAGTGAGTTGCATGGTAACTTACACCGTGCAATGCCATTTTAATAAAAACAACCGACCAAAAGCCCCCATGTGTATAAAACAGCTAATATTCATACAGTGCTTTCCATACGCCAGTCACAATTCTAAGTACTTTACATGTATTAACTCATCTAATGCTTACAGCAAGCCTAGGAGGGGGTGGGTATTATTATTATGCCTATTTTAAAGGAGGGGGAAATTGAGGCACCGAGAGGATGAAAAAGTTTGTACAGCTGATGAGTGGTGGAGCTGGGGTTTTAATCCGGGTAGTTTGGCCCTTCACCACCATGCTGTGCTGCTTCTCAGACATGCACGTGCGTGTGCACACACACACGTGCTTTTATATTCTTTTATTAGTGTAGAAAAAGGTGTAGACGGACTCCTGACCTCAATGAAGGAATGAAGGGGGCGGTGCAGGTGGGGTTGTGGGAAAGGAGAGGGGGACATCTGGAATATTTGAGACATCTTAGCCACTGCAGTGCTGATTTGCAGTGCTCTTTCCCTGCGCGTTTCTGGGTCCCTGTTGGGGCTGGAGAGGATGCCTCAGTGGGAGCCTCTGAATTTGCTGCGGTGCATCGCGGGAGCCGGGGGCTGTGGCACACGGAACTCGGGTGACCCAGGAGGGATGCTGCTTGGGGGTTCACCGTGGGAAGGGAAGCCTGGATGTGGTGTGATAGGCATGTCTGTTGAGAATGCATTCATCAGTGAGTGACAGAACTTAAAATAGTGGTGGCTTCCAAAGTAGGAGTCTGTTTCTCTGCCAAGTCAGATTCTGGAGATGTGTCGCCCAGGACTGTAGGCTGGCTCTGTTCTGTGAAGTCCCCACGGACTCTTGCTCCCTTCTAGCATTTCAAGCTTGTGGTCTTTGTCCTCAGGGTACAAGATGGCAGTTACGGTGCAGCCATCTCATCTCCATTCCAGGCACCAGGATGGGGCTGCAGACAAAGAACGGGTAAAGCATGTGCATCAATTGTCTTTTACGAAAGATTCCTAGAAGCAGTCCCTTGATGCTTCCACTTAGATCCCATTGGCTATCACTAAGTCACATGGCCACATCTAGCTGCAAGAGAATCTTTATTTTAGGTTGCTAAAAATTGAATTCTGTTACTGTGGAAGGAGGAGAGGATGGATACTGGGGGATAGTTAGGAGCTGGTGACGAATACCTTAGCAGGGACAGCAGAGCATTTGGAGAGAAAATGTGAACCATCAGGATCTTTTATAGTCACACTTGTCTTAGTGTGTGTGTGTGTGTGTGTGTGTGTGTGTGTGATTTTATTTTGCCTTCTAGGGTGGGGCCTGGGAATGTAGTTTTTGTGGGTGCCAGGAGGAAAAAGAAAGCAGTTTGGTGAATGCATAACACTATCTTGTCAAAGATACAAAAATGGTTTAAAAAATATTAGAGATAAATCTGAAGTCCCTTTTGAACAATTTCATAGCCTTCCAAAGGTAACCACTCTTACCGGGTTGCCATGTATTTTTCCCTGTAGGAAATATATATGTAATATAATATAGTTTTAAGTTCGTTTTTAATACGTAAACATTTTTTCTCTTCTCCAAAATCCGTGTACACACAGAACTATTTCGTTTTTTTGAATGGCTGCATAGTATTCCGTGGCATGGAAACATCAAGGTGTATTCAGTGATTTCTCATTGCCTCGTGAGATGGGGGATTCCCTAGACACAGAAAGAGGGTTCAGAAGGATTTGCCAGTGTCCATCCCACCCACCAGGAGCACTGCCCGGAGATCAGCACCCACCCAGGGTCTCCAGACATCTGAGGAGAGCCAGGGCGTGAGTGAGTGACAGCAGAGGGAAGAGCTGACACCTGAGAAAGTGGAGTTAGCAGGGACATGGGGGTGATGGGGGACTGGTTCTTAGGACCCAGGCCTCCTGCCGAAGCTTCCCCAGGTTCCGTTCCCAGTGGTTCCAGCTGTTGACGATCCCCACTGGACCAGGATGCCAGCCCATCTACTCCTGGCGTTTCTCCAGATTCTGGGAGCTTCAGTCTCCGAAAAGGGCCACCCTCTGCTCTCCAGTCTGTGCCTCTGCAGCACTCGACACAGACACGTTTGTTTCCAATGCAAAAGGCTCTCTCGAAAGCACCGTGAATTCAGGATGAAATTTTTATTTCCTCAGGGTGTTTTTTCTCCCTCCACCCACCGCCCCCTTCGCCCAGCCCAGGTTGAGTGTTTTTCTCTGAAACCTACGGGCACAGCGGTTAGAGGGTCTGCATGTTTGAGGAGGGAAGGTGCTGGGGAGGAGGTGTCAGTCTTGCTCTCCCACCGGCTTCACTTACACAGGCTCCAAGTGGCCTTATTTTCCTCCTCCATCAACTTGCCTGTCATCTTGGATCATTTTGTAAAGGGACGACGTTCTGCTTCTCTCTTACTGTAGCGTGGAGGACAACACGAGGGAGGAAGTTTCTTTCTCAATCTTTCCCATCCTTCAGGGTTCCCTCTCTCCTCTAATTCCTCATTTTTCTTTGTGAAGGTTCTTAATAAGTGTTGAGTGAGAGAATGAACGTCTATAGCACTTACTGTCAGCTTTCTCTCTCTGCCTGCTTAATTATATACTGTTTGCCCCTCTCCCAGCTGCTTTTCTCTCACTAACTGTTTCAAGTACATCGTTAAAATTAAGGGTGTGAACGCAAACAGCAGAGTGCCTGGGTTCGAATCCCAGCTCTGCCCCTTGTTAGCTCTGTGACCTCGGGTGTGTTACTTAGCCTCTCTGTGCCATAGGTGCCGTAGCATTCTCATCTGGGAAATGGGAAACCAGGAGCTCCTGCTCCTTGGGATGTTGTCAGGATTAAGGGAGGTGTTGTGCAAGGACTCAACACAGTGCCCGAATTCACATGGGTCTTTAATAAGTGTTTGCACTGCTTTAATCCTCTTCTCCATTCGGTGAGTGTTTAACTGAACACCCACTATGTGCCCGGTGCTCATTTTTGTGGCTTTGCTCATCTCTGTTCCAAATCCTGTCGTATGATAGTCGTCTGCTATTTTTGCCTCCCTCTGGGAATAACACCCTGGTTTTCTCGTGGGGAACCACTGCTCCCCTGCTTTGAGGCCATGTGGTCTGGGTACTGCTGACTTTCTCCTCCTCTGTGGGCGGGCTCATGACTTGTGCCTGACCAGTCAGAGCATCTCATCTCCTAGGCCTCGAGGATTGGATCAGGCTGGGCACATGACCCAAGCTGGGCCAATGAGAGGCAGCCCAGGGACGTTTGTTGCAAGCACTGGGGAGGAGGCCCTCCTGTCTGTTGCAGTTGCTAAGCTGGTAGGATGTGAGCCTGGATGTATCAGTTATCATTGCTGTGTAACAAATTACCACCAACTAATGGGTCAACACAAGGCACGTTTATTATGGATCAGGCTGTCAGCCTGACATGGGTTAGCTTCTGCTTCCGGATCTCTCACAAGGCTGCAGGTGTTAGCCAGGGCTGGGGTCTCATCTGAAAGCTTGACCAGGGAAGAATCTGCTTCTGTGCTCACATGTTGCTGGCAGGATTCAGTTTTCACAGGCTCTTGGACCAGGGGCCTCGGTTTCTTGCCATGTGGCCCTCTCCCTATGGCAGGTTGCTTCATCAAAGCTGGTAAGTGACAGTCTCTTGTAACCTAATCACAGAAGTGATCTCCCTTAAATACTGAGGCATTATATTGGTCAGAAGGAATTTACTCAAGGGGAGAGGACCATGTGAAGCTGTGAATGCCATCAGGCGGGGAGTATTGGAGGTCGTCTCAGAAGCTACTTACCATTCTGGAACTGTGTGAGAATAAATCAGTCTGGAGGAAAACAGAGCCAAGAGATGGAGCAGGGGAGAGTTTCCTAGTGGCCATACTGGGGGGCCCAGGAGGAGCTGTTTCTGATGAGCTTGATCTTGAACTTCCTCAGTCTGTGACCTGATCTATTTTTTTTTCTTAAGCTACTTTGAGTTGCGTTGCTGTCATTTGCAACCACAAGAGTCCCGTTGAGGTCCTGTGAAGGCTTCTCAGGTTCCCTTGCCTGGCAGTGCCTGCTCCTCCTTGGAAAGCCTTTGGCGTTCTGCGTGCTTGACCAAAATCTGGAAAATGTGCTCGTGCTTTACCTCCCTCTGCTGACTGACCTGTTGGAGGGCAGAGTTGTGTGAATTTTTTATCCCCCTTCCTGACTTTACTTGCAGTCCCTAGAATGTTGTCGGGCGCGATAGATGCCATCTGCCAGTGATTGCTGGTATCCGAGGTTCTTCCTCGTCCCCCACCTTCCACCTGCCAATCAAAACTGCTTCGAAGATGATCTCAGTCTCGGGCACCTGGCTCGTGGTTGGAAGGCTGAATGTCAAAGACGAAAACGTCGTTGATGCTGCCCCCTAGAGGCAGCACGCGGCTGCACACAGAAATCTCAGTGAAAGCGTGGATTTCACAGCCTGGGGTGGGTCATCCCCACGGAAATCACACGTCACAAGCGACAGAACTGATCCGAGGGAGCACTTGGCTAATTCCCTTTACATTTTAGGTTTTAATCGATTACTTCGATGACAACCCTGCTGTATACAAACATGTACTGATACCAACATATTTCTTGTTGGTGATAGGATTTTATAATTTTTTCTAGGGTTAGTAGAATTTTATTGCGTACCCAGAACTTGTGATCTCCTTTCGGATGCCGATATATGAAAAATACATGTTTTCTCCACAGAGCCACTTGAAAATGGTTTTCACGAATGCGTTCACAAACAGTCCATGGCAGAGACCTAGGCTTGGATGTCACTCAGGGTCACTTCCAGGGCACTTTGTGCATTAGAGGCCAACCCATAATCAAGGAAAGGGAAATGTGACTCCCCTTCTTGATCAGGGGTGCGTCAAAGTATTTGCAGACATATTTCAAAGCCATCACGAGGGCTTTGGAGAAAGACAGCTGCAGTCAGGGGCCTCAGCAAGGTTAATCCGTGACTCACCTGAAGACCAGTGGTGAGTGTGACCAGTGAGGAGGGATGGGGTGCGGGGAGGCGCTTCTTGGCTCCCGGATCCATCAGGAAGGCTGTGAGTGGTGGGGTGGAGGGTGGAACTGCCTGAGCGCCCCAGCTGGGAGGCAGTGGTCCCGTGGACCCGGTCCACTTTCCTCTTAGTTTTTCTCTCTGTAATAATGTCCCACTGGCCTTCCTTAGAGGCACCAGATACCCCTGGGTCCTTTTCTGGTGATGTGCCTCGGGGGTCTGTGATTTAAGCGTGGCCCCCTCACAGTCTCTGGCCTGATTCCGGACAGCAGGCTTGGTGTGGGGCCCTCCACCATGGGGCCTCGATGACGTCGCATCTTATCCTGGCGGTGGCTTTTATCCAGATGTTCCTTCTGCAGAGCCACCTGCCTCCCCCCTGCTTTATTCATTTGCTCCTTCACTCCTTTAAAAGGGATTCATGGCAAGTTGTTAGCATTCCAGGACAGCGGTGGCTGCCTTTGCCAATGTGAGAAACTTGAATTAGAATATTAATTTCACCTGGGGCTCGGGCACATTGTTTCTGTGCTGAGCACATATTTAAAAGGGGGAAAATGTAATTGGCTCCTTCCTCCTCTGCTTCTTCTGGGGGCTCCTGGGGGAGTGAACGGGAGGTTTCAGAGTCTCGGTGACCTGCTTGTTTCTCTGTGCTGGGTTCTGTGAGCCCCTGCTCCTGATGCACACGTGGAAGGAACCTTTGCAACTTCCTAATCCAGTGGTTGTCAACCAGCATCTCACGGCCACATAAGCCTGGGGGCATATCTGTTTGGCCAGCCCAGTGCTTTAATAATTCATGAGCCAATATGGAAGAGCTGGAAGATTTGGTATTCAAATCTGGATTTTTCAGCTTCTGTGGAAGAGCGGCAGGCTGGCAGCTCTGGGTCCACATTCCCAGAGAGCAACCATTGGCCACAGTGACACGTTCTCTAATTCCTCCATCAGGTATTTAGTTGAGCACCTACTGTGTGCCAGGCATAGGTGCTGGGGACATAGGCCCTGCTGTCAAGGGGCTTATGTTCCATCTAGAATGTGTCCTGTTGCCTGTCTGAGCCTTCCAGACCAGCACTGTCCAATAGAACTTTCTAGGATGATGGGAATGTTCTGTCTCTGTGCTGTCCAATGTGGCGACCACAAGCCACGTGTTGCTGCTGAGCACTTGAAATGCGGTCAGTGCAACTAAGGGACTGAATTTGTAATTCCATTTTGTTTCAATTCATAGATACTTAAATTTCAGTTTAAACAGCACATGTGGCTACCAGCTAAAGTATTGGGCTGTGTGGCTCTGGACATTTGGACATGCATCTCCCACTCGTCGGCTGATCTAACTCCTTCATTTAACAGTTGGGGAAACTGAGGTATGTGGATCGTGCATATCCCTTCGTAGCTCACGTGGGATGTCCAATGTCACCGGTTTCAGTTGAGCAGTGAATGGGCGGAGATGACATTAGATATGGCCGGAGGGGTGGACAGGACTCAGGTCAGGCAGAGCCTTGTAGACTAAGGGAAATAATTTGGATTAAAAAAATAATTTATTGAGGTGAGATCCACATAACAAATTAACCATTTAAAGTGAACAAGTCAGTGACATTTAGTCCCTTGACAATATTGTGCAACCACCACCTCTGTCTAGATCCAAAACATTCTCCTCACCCCAAAGGAGACCCCGTACCATCAGCAGTCACTCCCTGTTCCTTCCTCCCCCAGCCCCTGGCAACCACTGACCTACCTTCTGTCTCTACGGATTTGCCTCTTCTGGACACTTCCTATCAATGGAATCACACGCTACGTGTCCTTTCGTGTCTGGCCTCTCTCACTCAGCATCATGTTTTCAAGGTCCATCCACGTTGTAGCAGGCGTCAGTGTTTCATTCCTGTCTGTGGCCGAGTCATAGTCACTGTACGCGTAAGGAATTGGGATTTTACCCAAGAGCAGTGGGGAGCCACGCAGGGTCTTCGGCAGGGGCTGTTTCTGTCTGCGCGTTGTCAGAAGGAAGCCCAGTGGTAAACGGGGTTCCCTCCCCTGGGTTTGAAGAAGCCGGTTTTCAGGTTTGTGTCTGGGCTCCACGGTGCAGGGCTGTCCCAGTTACCACACGAGGTCCTTGCGTGTCCCTTCACTCTGTCACCTCGAGCACCCTCCTAGGACCCCCTCTGAATTAGTTCAGGGCATGGAGCAGCGATTTACATGAGGTAGATTACATTTGGAAAATCGATTTGACTTGGAAAGGAGGCTCCCCCACCGAGGAGAAGAGTTCGTGCTCCGAGAGGCCCTCACCTGGGAAGCGGGGGCCAGCGGGTGGCGCGAGAGATTTGGGGATTAACGAGGAAAAAAGGCAAGTGAGACTCTCCATCTGTGCAGCCCGAACAAGCACGGGGGCCTCTCTCTTCACAGCTGAAGGCAGGGCCCGTGGGCCGTGGCCAGCCCAGCGCAGCCGGCTCGCTCTAAGTGGGGCGCGGGCTCTCGTCCCAGGGGTGGCCCAGTGGCCAGCTGGGCTCCTTTGTCCCAGCCCTGGAAAGCAGGTGCTGGTGTGGCAGAAGAGTAGCCGGTCACTGGGACAGCACTGTCCTGGGGGCAGGGGCCCCCTGTTTCTGTCCCCTCCCCCGTCACCCATGCTGTGGGGGTCCTTGGAGAGGGGGGTTTGCTCAGTTTGCTGTGTTCTGGGGTCTGACAGCAGGGCCAGGAGCAAGGACCACCCGTCTCCTCTCGGCATCCCTCTCCTGGCCACCACGGTGCTGGTCACGCCTGGGAGCGCAGAGACACTTGTCCCTTGTTCCCCAAACCCCGCCGGTCGTTGGCCTGCACCACTTGGCAGAGCTCACAGCCTCAGCGATGCAGACAGTCTTCTTTTTTATGTGGCGGCCCTTCTTTGCTCCGCGAGTTTTCCCTTCTCTTTTATACTGTGGAATGCGACTGCTATTGATTTTATTTAAAAAAATGTCGTGATGCAAGTTGTGCCTATATATCCTCTCCTAGTGGAGAATGAGAACGTTCCTTAATCTTGAATTCTCTTCTCCTTCCCAGGAGGTGACTACTCTCAGAATTGCGTGAGTCTTTCTAGACTTTCTTCTGCGAATCTCACCTGAACCCGCTCATTTGTTTGTCATTCAGTCATTCAACAGATATCAATTTATTGAGCTTCTACCGTCTGTGTCAGGCACCGGTGTGGACTCTGGGGCCACGTCAGTGAACAAGGCAGACAGAAATGCCAGCTCTCTGGTCAGGTGGAGATTCTAGCTGGGGGAGCGAGTGCTGTGGAGCGACGTAAGACAGGGAGGGGGTTAGGGATTCCCGGGTGGGAGGTGGCCACTGTCCAGGGGGTGGTCGTGGTCAGAGGAGAGCTGGCTGAGAAGATAATGTGTGAGCAGAGGTCCCGGGAACATGAAGGACCAACTCGTTTGGCTGTCTGGGGGAAGGGTGCTCCAGGCTGCGGGGGCAGCTGTGCAAAGGCCCTGAGGTGGGGGCTGCAGGTGTGTGAATGGAACAGCAAAGAGGCCAGTGTGGCCAGAGGATCCACAGGGCAGAGGAGATCCGATTGGTGGTGAGGCCAGATCTCAGAGGGCTCGACGGGCCATTCCAGCCCTTTCAACTTTTACCCCGAGTAGAATGGGGACCCACTGGAGGGTTTGAGCAGCAAGTGACCTGGACCAAGTCCCATTTTAAAAGCTTCACTCCGCTGTGGTGTAGAAGATGGACTGATGTGGGGTGGGATAGGTGGGGTTCAGGGTGGAAGGTGGGAGACCAGGGAGGAGGCCACAGCAAGGATGGGGGCCTGGACTGGGGTGGCAGCAGAGGTGGGGGGAAGGGAGGGGTCAGGGTTCTGGCCTGAGCTTCTAGAAGAACTGATTTGCACCAGCTAGGCTGAGGGTGGGAAAAGTTCAGGGGCGCGTCTGATTTGCGATGCCCGCTCCCAGTGGAGGTGTCAAGTGCACAGCTGGATTTATGGGTCTGGCGTTGAGAATTTCAATTACCTCCTGCCCCAGATATTTGCCCCCCAACCAGCTCTCCACCCCCTTGTCTTCCTCTGCCCTGCCCCTCCCTGAAGTCAGCCGCAAACTCTGCAGACTGCCCTGAGCACCGCCCCCAGGAGCAGGCTGCCGCCTGCAGCCCAGCTCCCTCCGTCTGGGTGGCTGAGTGCTCTCCAGGCAGCACACTGGTCCAGTGGCCGGGAGGCTGAGTCCTGGTGGGAGAGCTCAGTGAGGGCCAGGATGTGAAAACAGACGATTCAAAAAATAGAAGGAGAGCGGCAGGCACAGTCCTGCAGCCCCCACCCTTCCCTTCACCTTCCCTTCCAACCACCCCACACAGTTCACCTTCTGAGTACTCGGCCTGGCCTCCCCTGTCACCAAGTATGACAAATGTCTTGTTTTCCTGGCTTCCTTCTGGCGGGGATGCGTGAGGGCTGCCCTCTGTCTGCTGTGCCAGCCACCCTGACCCCTCATTTAACCACCTCCTCTGGGGCTCTGAACCAGCCCGCTCCAGCCGGCAGAGCGAGCCCCGGGGGCGTGGACACCTTTGTGGGGTGCCGCTGCTCCGTCCACCGATGGGCACTAATGGCCTGGAATGAAGACACAAATGAACCTGCCGATCACTTGTTTGTTTCAACAGGAAACAATCCATGGATTTAGTTACCTTTCTTCTCTCTTTAGGGATTTTAGCTACCTCTCGCCGCCCCCCCCCCCCCCCGCCAGGCAGTTCTTCAGTCTGACCCCCGACAAACATGGGCTGACTGCTCTAGCTTGGCCGTGATTTTCGGTTGGCTTTGTTTGTTTTGGATGGTGGGGGTTACGGTCCTAACCCTGGGCTGCTCTGCTGCCCATTAGAACCACCTGGAGGGAGGGCAGGCTTTTACCTGTGGTGCCTGAATTTCTGTGCCTATGGACTGGGTCCTTTCTCTTTTCTCGTTCTTTCACGTATGTAGAATTCTGTTTAATGCTTCAATATTCTATGTGTGAGCTAAGGTATAAATCTAAAAATAAAGGATTAGGGAACCTACTGGCAGCTGGTTCTAACTAGATGGCTCCACTATTTTTCTTAAAATTCAGGTGAAATTCACATAATGTAAAATTAACAATTTTAAAGTGTGCAGTTCAGTGGTTTTTAGTCCATCCACAATGTTGTGCAACCATCGCGGCTGTCTGGTTCCAAAACATTCTCATCACCCCAAAAGGAAACCCTGTACCCGTTAGCAGTCGCTCCCCATTTCCCCTCCCTCCAGTCCCTGGCAGTGACTAACCTGCTGTCTCTGTGGATTTGCTGTTCTGGACGTTTCCTGTAAATGGAATCGTAGGGTGTGGCCTTCTGTGTCTGGCTTCCTTCCCTTGGCATCTTGTTTCTGGGGCTCGTCCACGTCCCACCAGGTGTCGGTGCTCCGTTCTTCTTCATGGCTGAGTCATACTCCGGTGTGTGGATGGACGACATTGTGTTTACCCATTCATCTGTTGATGGACATTCGGGTTGTTTCCACCTTTTGGTTGATGTGACTAGTGCTGCTGGGAACATTTGTGTACAAGTTTTGTTTGAACCCCTGTTTTCAATTCTTTTGGGTAGACTTGGGTACGTTTAAAAGCTTCATTCTAATGGGCAACCAATCTGGGAACCATCGGAACCGCCTTTGACCCCTGTCTTGGAGGGCGGGCGGGGGGAGGGGCGAGAAGAGAGTGGTGGGAGCTGGGATTCTGAGCCCGTCAAAAGACTCTTTATTTTTCGTCAAGTGGCTTCTAACTGATCGCCCTGTGGCGTCTTGTCCAGTGGTCTCTCTCTGACCCAGGCACTCTCTGTAAATGACCACCCTGTTTGATTTTCCTGCGCAGAACTTACCAACGTCTGAGTGAATCTCCCTTTGTTGCCTCCATGGATGGTCTCCTTGTGTGTGATCTGAATTCCCTCACTTGAGACTAGAACGTGGTCCCGGAGAAGAGAGACCAGAATTACCTTGTTCACCCCTGTTTTCCTGGCACCTGGAAGGGTTCTTGGTGGACAGTGCCAGGCTAGAATCTGCTTTCTGAAAGTGTCAGAGGCTGGGCTGCTGCCAAATCTGCCTTTAGAATAACTCATCCATCCATCCATTTAGTCATTTGACAAGTGTTTATTGATGCTCACTCTGTGGCTGGCAGTGTACGTCAGTGCTGGGGATGGAAAGGCACCCCTCCCATCAGTGAGCCCTCACTCTGTTGGGGAGATGGCTAGGTAAGCAATCCGAGTACAGTGCAGGAAGTGTTACTGTGGAGGTGCGAATGGGCAGCAGAAGCCATTAGGGTTAGCTTCAGGAAGAGGTGTGTTAGGATTATTTCAGTTGCAAGTGACAGAAACCAAAGTCAAACTGGCATAACTAAAAGAGAATTTTTTATTTTATTTTATTTATGTAGCTGGAAAGTCTTGAACAGGCTTCAGGTATGGCTTGATCCAGTCCTCAACTAATGTCATCAGGACTCAGTCTCTCGCACTAGTTTCTTCTTTGGTGGTTCCATTCTTAGGCAGGCTCTTCCCAAAGATGGCCATTATGTAGGTCTCTCATCCTACCAGATTAGCAACTGCAGCGGGGAAATGAACATCTCTTTCCTGATGGTTCCAGCAAAAATCCCAGTTCTGACTCTCATTGGCTAGAATCGGGTCATGTGACAATCCTTGAACCAATTGCTGTGACTCTGATTGGCCAGGCCTGGGTCATGTGCCTTCTCCTGGAGCCAGGGAGGGAGTGGAATCACTCTGCCTGTACTCCTTGGACAGAGAGTCCAGGGGAGTCCTGCAAAGGACCACAGGGGCAAGGTCACCCGGGAAGGGGCAGTGGTTGCTGGTTGGGCCAAAACCACAGGTGCCCACTCTAGGAGTCAGGCTTAAAAGAGTGAGAGAGCTTATTGTCTTGAAAGGAGGAAGTGCTGGATGTTTCTCAGTCGCCCTCCGCTGCCTGGGAAGCTGGCCCCACAGCGCTGCATCACCTGGACCTCTTTATCCTTCAGCTTCTGGTTTGAGATCAGGCTGGAGGTCCGAGGGTCGGGAAGGAGAGAGACTGGAGGCGTCTCTTTCCTACTGTTGCTCTGTCCCCACATGTCTGCCAGGGGCCTCATCTCCTTCTGTTCCGGGGAGGAGCCTTGCCTCCCAGATGTGGCTCCCACTGGGCTCGTGACCCTGCTCTCTCCTTGTCCCTTGAGCCCCGGGGAAGTAACAGCCTCCCACCCTCGCCAGTCTCTCAGTGTCTCACCGCCCCTGCTGTCCCCCGTCCTCCTACACTTCTGCAAACAGACCCTTCATTGAAATCTCTCCATTCAAACCATCCTGGAGGGCGAATTCTCTTTCCCACCAGGACCCTGATGGACATGGAGGAGACGTCTGCCACTGTGTCTGTTTCCTATCGCCGCTGCAGCTCGTTAGCACAAAAGGAGTGGCTTAGGACACCAGGAATTTATTTTCTTACAGTTCTGGAGGTTGGAAACCCACAATGGGCTGACGTCAAGGTGTGGGCAGGGCTGTGTTCCTTCTCAAGGCGCCAGGGGAATCTCTTGGGGAGTCCCCCCAACTTCCTTCCTTTTCCACCCTCTTATGGACGCCTGCATTCCTGGGCTTGTGGCTCTTTCCTCCGTCCCCAAAGCCAGCCGCAGAGCATGCTCTCCTCTGACCTCTGCTTCCATCCTCACGTCTTCTCTCTCTGACTCTGACCCTCCTGCCTCTTCTGGAAGGACCCTTGTGATCGGCATCTGGATAATGCAGGAGAATCTCCCCATCCCAAGGCCCTGAGTTTCATCACAGCTGCAAGTCCCTTTTGCCATGTAAGGTCACAGTCACAGGTTCCAGGGATGAGGACGTGGACATCTTTGGGGAGAGGCCATTATTCTGCCTACCACAGCCACCTTTGTCCATTTCTTCTTAAGAACTTCTCTTTGACCTCTTTGACCTCTGCACTTGGGCTTCTGCCTGCTGTCTTAGTCAGCTCGGGCTGTCGTAACAAAAGACCACAGACGGGCCTTTACACAACAGACATTTATTTTTTTCACAGTTCTGGAGGCCGGAAGTCTGAGCTCAAGGTCTGGTTTCCGGTGAGGACTCTTCCTGGCTTGCAGACGGCCACCTTCCCTCTGTTCCTCAGGGAGGGGAGAGAGAGAGACAGAGAGATAGAGCCCTCGTGTCCCTTCCTGTGAGGACACCAGTCCCATTGTACCAGGGACCACTATTACGACCTCATTTAAGCTAAATCACCTCCTGACGGCCTGTCTCCAAATACAGTCCCACTGGGGTTGGGGCTTCGGTGTATGAATTTTGGGGTGACACAAATGTTCTGTTCTTACACCTCCCCTCCCCTAAGCTTTCTTCTCTAACCCTCAGCCCGAAGCCACTTTGAGTCTTGTCGAGAAAACTAGAGCCGAGATCCCTTCTCGGTCTTGCATCGGTCTTGAAATTACTCTATTATTGCGGCCAGACTCTCTGCTCTGTGAGTGTGAGCAAATTGACAGGATGTTAAAGGATGTTCCAGAAAAGGTCACTGATAACAGGCCTCTGATTAGTTCCTGAGACGAGGAGTCAGTGATTCCTTTTCTGGGCTGGAGTGGGGGTGCAGCCCGACTGCACAGATGTCTGGACAGGAGGGGCCTGGCCAGGGCGCCCCCAGGCGGGAGCCTGCAGGAGGCATCGGCCGCCTCCTCCGGCGCCTCCCGGCCCTGCGAGGCTGTGGCCGCTGGCTGTGATGGTGGCGTTTCACAAGCTGGAGCCTTCGGGCCCCTGAGCCGCTGAGCCGCACAGATGCCTTCCCCGTACGCTCCGGTTTGTAATTAAAACACGGCTTGCCACTCTGATTAGATTGAGCGGGTAAGTTCATCTGGAAGCGTCTTTCATCTGCATTGTGTAATTAGCAACATATGATGCTTGTATTAGCTCAATTAAAAGTTATGGTGATTAATACGGGTATCAAAGCAGAACCATAAATCAACAGATCCGGGACACTCGGAGTTCATGGGCTGGAAGGCAGAGCACCAGCCACGGCCCGCCCAGTGGAGTCGGCTCAGGTGCAGCCTGGCCGGCGCTAGAGGTGAGCAGAGCACAGGCTGGGGGTCGGGCGCCCGGCTGGGTTCCCCACTGACACCTTGGAACTGTTTCTCCCTCCTGAAAATGGGGGTTCCAGCCCTACCTCTCAGACTGTTCTGGGTTTCAGAGCCCGGGATGTATTTGTACATATAGAAAATTTCTTCTCCCCGCAGACTCTCCACCTCCTTCCCTTAATTCTAAAATGCGCCAATGGTTGTTACCTATCCAAGTTAAAACCGTTCAGACCTTTGACTCAGCGACCCCACACCGAGGTATTTACCACTTGGATGCATTCCTGTGTGTGCCAAAGGCGCAAACTGTCCTAATAGTGATTGTAGGAATTGTCCGTAAGAGGAGAGATTTGGGAAGGGCCTAAACTGATTAAATAAATTATGGTATATCCCAGCAAGGAAATATTTTGCAGCAGTTAAGAAAAGAGGCAGGTCCATTTATAATGATATGGAACTGAGCGTAAGATGTACTGTTAGTGGATGAAGCAAGATGAGAATGGGGGGATAGAGACTTGCCGTGTGTGTGGACAAATGAAAAATACAGATATGTGTGCAAATGTGTGGGGTCTGTGTGGAGAAGCTCCTTAAGGATTTCTGGGAAACCGCAGCTCCTCCGGGGAGGGTGAAGGGTTGGTGGGGGGACGGGATGGGAGGCGACGGTGTGCTCAGTTGTATTCTTTCAATTCTGTGCCATGTGTGTTTATTATTTATTTAAAGAAATTAATTTAAAAATATTAAAAAATAAAAATAAAAAAGGCAACCCCCAACCCTCGTTCTCCCCCCAAGTGAGAAAAAAGGCCCTAGTCTAGCACTTTGCACAAATTCTCTCGTTTGGTCCTTGACACAGAGAACTTTCAGAGTGACTTTGCTTTGCTGTGGAATTGTGACGTTTTGTATCTGGCTTCTAGAAGCTTCTTTTTAGCAGAAAAATGAAATCTAAAAGTCTCAAACACCCATGCCCTGGCATTCTAGGGTGGGAGAGAAGAAACCCTCGCCCTGACCAGATTCCTCCTGGTCGGCTGTGACCCGGGTTTGGGCGTGGACCAAGACTGTGATGACTGAAGGGTCATCGCCAGCTTTTCCATCAGCCCCTCCCGCTGGGCCGCCGAGGACCCCACAATGAAGCTTGAGGGCCCCATATGTTCCCTAATCTTTGAGAGAGAAATGCTTTGGATGGGTAGGAGAGAAAGGAATCATATAATTCTTGTTGAAGCTTTTTCTTTTAAAATCGGAATTACCCAGCAGTTCCACTCCTAGGTTTATACCCAAAAGAGTTGAAAACAGGAGCTCAAACAAAAACCTGTCCATGAATGTTCATAGCAGCATTGTTTATAATGAGCAAAGGCCATAAGCGGCCATAAAAGGAATGAAGCGCTGACACCTGCTCCAACGTGGATGAACCTTGAAGACACGATGCTGAGTGGAAGAAGCCAGACCTGAAAGGCCACATCGTGTGTGATTCCATTTATGTGAAATGTCCAGAATAGGCAAATCCATAGAGACAGAAAGCAGACTGGTGGTTGCCAGGGGCAGGGGGAGGGGAATGGGGAGAGGCTGCTTAATGGGGACAGGGTTTCCTTTTGGCTGGTGAAAACGTCCTGGAACTAGACAGAGGTGGTGATTACACAACATTGTGGATGGACTAAATGCCACTAAATTGTTCACTTAAAAATGGTTAATTTCATGTGTGAATTTCATATCAATTTAAAAAAATTAGAGCTATCTGTAGTGAGAGCTCCCGACTATTTAGATTATTCATTCGGTGCTCAAGAGATCAATATCTGGAAGGTTGTGATAAGTTGGACTTTTTTTTTTTAATATGTAGCCTGAATGGCGAGGTTTCCAGCAGCTTCTCAGGGACTTGTGGCAGAGACGGAGAAATGCGTTAGCAGAGTTTGGACAGAGGCTCTGGATGATGCTGACAGCACATTACATAATCTTTGCTCTCTGCCACATTTGCTAGAGGAGCTTCTTTCTCGTGTGTCCTTCCAGACTTTATGCACGGCCAAGCCACCACTAATATGTATTTTTATTTTCTCTACTTTTCTTAAAGGAAAAATAGCCTACTTTATGCATTACTCTGTGGCACGCCTAGCAATACAGTTTGGCGAATGGAGGTATTTTCATCAAGGTTTGGGAGGGGGCCTCCTTCCTTCCTCAGACCACTTCTTTTCTGAACTGAGGCTGTTCTTGCCCTAACCCGCACCCGTGTGAGAAGCAGGAGCCACCCAGCCGCACTGCCGGGAGATCCGTCAAGAAGTCTGTGGGATTTTGTTCGGCTGCAATCCCTTCCCAGGCCTACAGGACGGTGCCATCTCCTGGAGGCCCGGCCCCTGCTTCAACAAGTGCAGATTAACTCCCTGTGTTTTGGGTATTGATCTGATCTGGGCGTCCTGCCGGTCTCGGAGAAAGCCAAGATGGTGATGCAGGCGCTGCTCTCTTGGCATCTCTGGGAGGTCTGGGGTGGCACAGCTGACCGGGCTTGTGTTTTCTGAGATTGGGTGGGGGCACCGCTGGGCTCCTGGCTTTGACAGTTTCTTGGTCGGGCAGGCAATCAGCAGGTCCTGGGGGCCTAATGGGCCTCCCTGGCTCTTCCCCTGTCCTCCTGTGTCTATTTTTCATATCGTAGCCAGAGTGAGCCTTTTAAGATGTTAAATCGGTTCGTGTCCTGCCTCTGCTCCACACCCTCCATGGCTCCCAGCTCACTCAGTAAAAATCCAAAGATCTGAGCATGGCCCACAAGGCCCTTTCCCCTGACAGCGCTTGCTCTTCACCAGCCACTGGCCTCCTTACTGGCCCTGAGAGGCCAAGCACACTCCTGCCCCAGGGCCTTTGCATGCACTGTTCCATCTGTCTGGAGTGCCCTTCCTTGATGTTTGCGTAGCTCACTTCCTTGGGTCAACATGATTCTAGTCATATGTCATTACACCAGAGGGGCATCTTTTGACCATCCTGTCTATAATAGCGCCTAGCACTCTTTCTCCTTTTCCTTTGTTTTTCTTCATAGAATTTATAGCCACTGATGTAGAACATGATTATGAGTTTATCTGTGTTTTGCACAGAAGTGTCGGCTTCACGAGAGGAGTGACCTCCTTGGTTTAGTTCATGGGTGTCTCCCCAGGACCTAGGACAGTGCCTGGCACACAGCAGGTGCTCGTTAAATACAAGTCGAATACATGTTTAATGAGCATGTACTCTGTTCTGTACTTGGTACATGAAGATTCAGAGAGAGTAAGACATGCCCTCTGCTTCAGGAAACTTCACATCTGCTTGGAGAGATGAACGGGATCATCTCATGCACTGGGTTTGCAGGCAGAGCCCCGAGGGCTCATGAGTGTACCTGGGATTATTCCTCAATAATGCTGGGAAAAACCTGCACAGTGGTGACAGTCACCATGTGTGTGTTTAAGTCTTGTGCTTGGTAGACATATTACTATGTAATCCACCCTTGTTAATTTTAATGAATCGGTGGGCATTAAGGTTGTTTTTAACTTTTTGCCATTCTGTACACAGAGCTAGAAATAATGGATTGGAAATGTTATAAGTAAAAACCAAAGGAAAAAAAAAAGTTTGAGACCTGAAAAAGTTATTGGTTCCAAAATGTGTAAAGGAAATGGTAATACCCAAACTCATGTTCAGACAACCACAGAATGTAACATAAAGTTGACCAGCCAACCTCAACTCTTTTTTTTTCCTGCTGAGGAAGATTGGCCCTGACCTAACATCTGTGCCAATCTTCCTCTATTTTGGATGTGGGGAGCTGCCACAGCATGGCTACCAATGAGTGGTGTAGGTCTGTGCCCAGGAACTGAACCCAGGTCGCTGAAGTGGAGTACACTGAACTTAACCACTAGGCCACTGGGGCCGGCCTCTCAACCTCAACTCTTATAACGTAATTTTATGTAATGTGGGTTACAGGAGCATTTCAATATGTTTAGTACAGTGGAAGCCCCGAAAAGGAAGAATGCCTGGGACCTGGGAGGGTCTTAAGACTGCCTTGGAGATAACTGGCCTGCCTGAAACAAAGCAATTAAATAGAGGATGTACAGAGACAGTAGAAATTCAGAGAAGAAGAGAGAGCCAGGGGCAGTTCCAGGAAGGCTTCCTGGAGGAGGTGAGACTTAAGTTGGGCCTTGAAGGTCTGGTGCAATTTGGAAGACTTGTGGGAGCGGAGATTGGAAGGAGGAGCAGGTTTCCTGTATTCATGGGCCGAGCCCGACTCTGGTGGCTGGGGCAATCCAGCGAGGTCAGGGAAGTGGTGCTCCCTTGTGGAGAGGTCATCGTGGCCAAGGGCTGTGGCTCCGACTTCTGGGCCCGCTGCAGTCTTTCGAGGTAAGTGAAGCCGTCCTCATGTGGACCCTGTAAAACCTTCCTTCTGAACATCTGCATGAGAAAAGGGGGATTGCTGCCAAGGCCTCATGCTTTATTCTGTAACTCGGCACGTGCTAGTTCAGGAAGAGGGGGACTCACTTCCCCACGCGGCCGTTACTGGAGGGGTGGAGGGAGCAGTGGGTGATCGTGACTCCGAGGGGCCATATGTTTCTCTGCCCCTTTGGCTCTGTGGGTTGAATGGCATGCTTTGTTGTTGCTCATTTATCCCCGCGTCCCTGCTTACCTCATGGACTCCAGGCGGCACGCAGAGATGAATCAGTGTAGTAAGACTGAAACAGTTGAGGCAAAAGGAAAATAAGGGAAACTTGAGTGGTTAGTGCAACGCTCGGGTGGGTCAGTACCAGAAAGGTGTGCCGAGAGATTGACTGTGAATTTGGCCTGGGCATCCTGGCAGCCAGAGCGACTGGGGAAACAATCGCAGGAACCAGGCTTTCCACTCATGCAGGGACCTGATACAGCACCGTGGGGATTCCTCACCCTGGAGGTATTTATTGTTGGAATTACCGCAGTGATGTGGTTGCCTGGGCATTCAAGAGTGTCATAACGCGAAGTACTTTCCAGTGAACTGACCATTTAGAAATTTAGTTCCGACTCAACTTCCTTCTAGGGCAGGTTTCTCAGCCTTGACACTGGTGGCGTTTTGGGTCATTCTTTGCAGTGGGGTCTGTTTGTGCGCTGTAGGATGTTCAGAGCATCCTTGGCCTCCACCCACTAGAGGCCAGTATCAGTCCCCCCTTCCCCCACCAAGTTGTGACAAGCAGAACTGTCTCCTGACAATGACAAGTGTCCTGTGGGAGGCAAAAGTGTCCCCATTTGAGAACCACCGCTGTACAGTAAAAGGTAGTAACGTCTGCCCCCAGCCACCCCACTGTATCAATATCTTTGTTTGAAGGATCGGGCAGGAGCTGTGGATTCAATAAATTATAACGAACTGTGGATTCAGTGCAGATCATAAAGTGAAATCGCAAGTCTTGAAAGAAATGCAGGATTTCAGGAAGTCGATGAAAGTGATGTTGCAGGAACCACAGCAGAACCATGGACCAGCGGGGAACTCCCAGAGTTACAGCCGTTAGCACTCGAGGAGAAGGAAATCTACCAAACTGCTAATTTAACGGATGCTTCAAAATAGAGTGATTTGAATATCCAAGGATTAAGAGATGACCTTGGGGAAATCGATGGCGCCCTGAAATATTTTAGTGAAAACGTGCATCTTGATGATCACGTTACAGAAGTCAGATGATGAGGGAAGGACATCGCATCCTGCTCTTAATGATTTTGTTGGATGAATTAAATGATTACGCAGCATTTTGTTCATGCTTTAGTCTAAAGATTGGCCTCTAGTTGCAGTTATAATTCACATTTTGTAAAACAGTCTTATTTGTAAAATTTTTATTTGATTTTTCTAGATAAAGTGCTAGTTGTGCCCCCCCTTTTTTGGTGGTAAAATTCACATAACATAAAGTTCATCATATAAACCATTTTAAAGTGTACTATTCAGTGTCATTTAGTATATTTACAATATTGCGCAACCATCACCACTATCTAGTTCTAGAACATTTTCATCACCTTAGAGTAAAACTACACCCGTTAATAGTCACTCCCCATTCCCCTCTCCCCCCAGCCGCTGGCAACCACTAATCTGCTCTCTGTCTCTGTGGATTTGCCTGTTCTGGACATTTCAAGTGGTTGGAATCACACACTATGTGGTCTTTTGTGTCTGGCCTCTTTCACTTGGGATCATGTCTTTAAGGTCCATCCATGTGGTAGGTGTGTCAGTACTTCCTCTTTTCATGGCTGAATCATATTCCATTGTATGGATCTACTGCATTTTGTTTATCCATTGCTCCGTTGATGGACATTTGGGTTGTTTCCACTTTTGGGGTGTTGTGGTGAATGCTGCTCTGAAGATTCGCGTCCTGGGCTTTGTTTAAACAACGATTTTAATTTCTCTTGGGTGTATACCTAGGAGTGGAATTGCTGGGTCATGTGGTCATTCTCTGTTAATTATGTTCTATGCTAATTATAACATGGTAAGTCTATGGTAATTCCTAAGTCATGCCTTTTTTTTAATCATGAAATTCCAGTCTTTCTGTTAAGTGGGTCCACTCTAAGTGGACTTTCTGGGGCATCCGCTCTTCTCTGATATTAAGGACTTTCCCTGACCACTGAGTTGTGTTGAAGCGTAAGTCCCATTTGCTTGGGTGGGTGACTGTCTAGTCAGAGGCAGGACCCCTGGTGCTTTCTGAGAGACTGGAGACCCCCAGGCAGACCCCCTTCCCTTCCTGGATTGGGGCAGCCCTGCGAGCACACCCCCTCCCAGGGATGGTCTTAAGAGGGGGACCAGGACAGAAACCAACGGACAATCTGATGTGATTTCTTTTAGAAAGCTTCCCACGTGTTTCCTGGCTTTTCTGACCACTTAAAAAATGTAAAAACCCCAAAACTTTTCTTGAATTGAAAGCAGGTTCATGGTATAAATATGCAACAGTATAAAAGAGGTATTTACCAAAATGTAGGTTCTTCCTCCCACCCCTGACCCCTGGCTCCCCAGTGCCTTCTGGCTGTGCTATGCCTTTTTTATATTTTGGCTTCCTATCATGTTTCTGGAAAAACTTATTCTACTAGGGTGGGCTGACTGCTATAATAAACCACCCCACAACTCCGCACCCTAGTCCAGTAGAAGTTTATTTCTCTCCCATGAGACAGTTGAATTGGGGTGTGACGCAGGCTTTCCACGTGGTGATGCAGGGACCCAGGATTCTTCCATCTTGTGGCTCAGTGAAGAGTGTCAAAGTTGCATGTGATGAGTCCCCCAGAGTCGTGTCAGACCAAATAGAGGGTCCCAAGCCTGGGGGTCAGCCCCGTGGCTTCCAGACCCAGCTCCACCTTGGAGCAGCTACTTAACCTCTCCGACTTTAAGGGGGAGATGGTAATAGTAGCGACGTTTCTTGAGGACTCGCTCGGTGCCGGGCATTGCTCTAAGCTCTTTACACATATTGATACGCAGTGATACACCGACACATACGGATACAGCAACCTTCTGAGAAGGTGCTGGTGTCCTTCCCATTTTGCAGATGAGGAAACTGAGGTGCAGAAAGCTCAGCAGATTGCCTGATTCCACGGTTAGTAAATGTGCTCGCGCGGTAGCTGACCGGGAAGGTGCAGTAAGAAGGCTGCGCGGGCGCGGACAGAGGCCCGCTTTAGAAACCAGGTCTGCCCTTCCCTGTTCTGTTTTCTCCTCTGTAAAATGGGGGTAAGATCTACCCCTCAGGGCTTGTTGGATCGGTCACTTCTCCGTTTATTCATTCCGTCACCACTGCAGGGGGCGGGGAATCGTTCTGACCAGGTCCCGCTCTCACGGAGTCCCCAGTATAGTGGGGAGTTTCTCTGGGATTAGAGCGAATGCACGTTTAATTCCTGACTGTGCCCAGTGCTCTGTAGGTCCTTGGGGACTGGTAGTTACAATAATGGATAATCACATGCATCGTAAACTCTTAAGTGCTGTGTTAGGTAGACATATCGAAAATTCATTCATTCTCTTAGTGAGTGTTTGTGCGGGGCAGTGATGAGAAAGGTATGGGGCAACTCAGGTTCCTTGGGACTTCATATCAGCGACATTTGTCGGGGGCCGACTTCACGTCAGGTGTGGAAGTGCTTTACATGTATTAACTCATTGAGTCCTCACAAAAACCCCACGAGGAAGGACTATCAGTATCCCCACTTTACAGATGAAGAAACCGAGGCACAGAGAGGTTGAGTAACTCACTCAAGGCCACACAGCTCCTGAGTGGCAGAGCAGGGATTCAGACCCAGGCGTCCGGTCCAGCTCTGGAGCCTGCGCTTGTAATCACTTTGCTCTGTGGGGTCCTGTGACGGGCCTGGGGTACTGGGGAAGGGTCAGAGATGCCTGCCAGGCAGCAAAGGGCAGACTCCTTCCAAGCCAGTGCTGGTGGCGTTGCGGGTGCTGTAGGGACCCATCTGGCGGTTTCCTCTTGACCCCAGGGCCGCTCCTCTGCAGGATCACGCAGAATCAGCAGCTCAGAGACCAAGGCAGCTCTGGCAAGTGTAGAGGACGCCCTCGTCCCCGCCCTCTCTCCTCGCCATTCCCGTGCTGGTCCAACATCCCACCGCTGACACCGCGGGTTTCCTCTGGCCCTCAGAGCCACTGTGCTTGTGTGCAGGGCTGAACGAGAGCCAGGCACTCGTGGAGTCCAGGAGCCCAGCTCTGTGGGGTGGGATGATTCGGTTTTCCCGCACCGTCTGCCAGGGCTGCCCGCAGGACGGAGCCCAGGCGCGCGGTGTTCGGTGCTGTCTCAGTGGTCTGGCTTCACGATACACAGTTATCCTTCTCGCTTCTCCACGCCCTCCCGATGCTTCCCGGGTCACCTCCCCAGTCAACCGCCTGCACCCTAATTCTTGTCTCAGATCTGCTTCTGTGGTCCCCAAACGAAGACACCACGGGAGGCTGGGATCTGCCCCTGTCGGCTGGAGCCAGTGGCGCGGGAAGCCCACCTCTCCCTGCCCTTGGTTTCTGAGCCGCACGTCCTGGACCCTGAAGCTTTGCCGAGGGTGGACTGGCCGGAGTTTGCGTGGCCTCTCGACCCCCGGCCTGCTGCCTTCGTTAGCACCTCGGGGGCTCCCGGGACCAGAACACGTGTGTGAACAAGTGCAGATGGTCGGCGTGGGAGCAGGCACTTGGCAGCTGGATCTTGACTAATGGAGAGTCGTAGAGGTTGGCACCTCTGCGGGGGGAGAGCACAGCAACCCTCTCGGCTGCTGACCCTGAAAAGGTTTTGGGGGGGGCAGGCGAACAGTCTGGGCCTCGATGCCCTCCCGACCTGGGCATTGCCGCGGGCTCCCACGTCCACCGGGACTGACCGGGACTCAGGGGAGAATGAGACGCAGGTGCTCTGGCAGCAGGGCAAGCGGTCAGGGCCGAGCCTTCTCGGGCTTGGAAGGCTCGCTCCTGTGGCTGGAAACCTGTGGTGGGTCCGTGGCCGGGGAGGGATGGACAGAGCGTTCTCTCCCGCAGACATCACTGGTTGCCCACCCGACCACCGCTGGCCCTTCTCCTCGGCTAGAATAACGTTTTTCTGGGGATGCCGGGCCCAGCTCCAGAGGTGATCCTGATTGGTCCCAGCCAGTGTGTCAGTCAGCTCCCTCTCTGCCAGCGAGTGGGGTAGAGGTGGCCATGTGGCCAGGGTCTAGCGATGAGCTAGAAGAGCAGGTGTCCGGGGGCTTCTTGAAAAGTCTGCTCCCTGATAAGAGAGGAGCGTAGAAGGAGGAAACTCTGCTGCCTCTTCCTTCCTGCTCGGGACGCGGTCGCATGAGGCCCTGATGACTGGCTGCGGAGCCCTGGTGCAGGGGGAGGGAGAGCCCGCCAGCAGGCCGAGGAGGGGGAGCAGAAAGCTGGAGGGACCCCCGTGCAGTGCAGCCGTCCTGCCGCCCCCCACCTCTGAATTTCTCGTTGAGTAAATAACATGTGTCCTGATGGCTTCAGCCACTTCAGTTGCATTTTCTGTTCTTTCAGCCAAGTGCAGCCTGATGGATAAGGTCACCATTTCCAAGAAGTCTTTCTGGGAATTTCTTTAATATTTTAACACTTGACCCAGAACTTGCTTTTGGACTTTTAGCACTTTACTAAATTAGAACTTAGTTATGTGTTGCTCCTGTGATGTGAGTGCACTGAATCCTGGCTGAAAAGAGTCCTTGATGTCCCTTGGTTCATCCCTCCTCAGGTGCCTGCCTTCTAGAAGAGAGTATTGAGATCTGTGTTAGGAATCCTGTGGCTGCCATTAAGAGAAACTCAGCTCAAACTGGCTGAATAAATTGTCTGTCTGTCTGTCTGTCTATGGAAAGAATTGATGGGCTCTGCAATGGAAAAATCAAGGCACAGATTTTCTAGTATTGCACCTTCAGGTATAGCTGCATCCAGAGGCTCAAACAATATGATCGGGAATTTCCTTTCCGGCTCCTGGCTTTACTTTCCTCTGTTGGCTGTGTTTCTGGGCAGGTTTTCCTCATGAGGTGTCAGAATAGCTGCTGATGCTCCCAGATTCGTAGGCTCCCGTCCTCCCAGCTTGGCAATCCTGGTGGAAAGAGAACTGTTCTTTCTTGGTACATTCCTCCCAGAATTTCATCTAAGGGGCCCAGCTAGGGCCCATCCCAGACCAGTCATTCCGCTTAGTTGGCCTGGGTCACGTGCGGGGTGGCATCAATCTCCCTGAACCCCCTGGGCTGGGAGTGGGGGAGGCTGGCTCCCCAAAGGAAAGCTGGGAGAGATGAACAGAAGGAGGAGGACTGGAGCCCAGGCAGGCAAAAACAACAGATGTCTCCTACACAGGCCAAGGTATTTTGGGAGGGGAGGAGACACAGCACATTTCCTCTAGTTTCTTTTTTAAATTGCTA
The DNA here is from genome assembly GCA_031878705.1 of Tapirus indicus. Classification (NCBI taxonomy): domain Eukaryota; kingdom Metazoa; phylum Chordata; class Mammalia; order Perissodactyla; family Tapiridae; genus Tapirus; species Tapirus indicus. The sequence continues at coordinate 5,445,060 of CM062938.1, forward strand.
GTTGTAGAAACTTTTGTTTAAAAAAAAAACACCTTACACGTGAGGCCAACATGTAGAGGAGAAGGAAGTGGGGTTTCTCAGGTTGAGCTTCGGGGAGGGGTGAGTGGGTTCTCGTCTGTTGGTGCTTCTTTAAGTGTGGGCCCTGGACCTGGAAACCTGTTAGAAATGCAGATTCTTGGGCCTCTGCCCCAGACCCAGGCAACCAAACTCTGCAGGCGGGGCCCAGGAATCTGCACTTTAACAATCTCTCCAGGTGAGTCTGAGTGCGCTGAAGTCTGAGAACTGTGACAGAGGGTGTAAAGGTGGAAGCCTCTTTTGGTTTGGTTGTTGGTTCATGGCTCGTCCACACTGCTGTCTTGCCCTCTCTCTCCCTTTCATGAGTTATGTTAGCTTCCTAGGGCTCCCACAGTAAATGACTACAAACCTGGTGGCTTTAAAACAACGGTTCTGGAGGCCAGACATCCAGGTGTGGGCAGGGCCACGCTCCCTCCAAAGGCTCTAGGGGAGGGTCCTTCCTGCCTCCTCCAGCTTCTGGTGTGGCCCGCCATCCCTGGTGCTCCCCGGTAGACGCGTCAGTCCAGTCTCTCCCTCCCTTGTCACGTGGCCTTCTCCCTGTGTGCGTCTCCGTGTCTCTCCTGCTCTTATAAGGACACAGTCATCGGATTCAGGGCCCGCCCTAATCCAGTGTGACCTCGTCTTAACTCATTACGTCTGCCAAGAACATCTGTCCGAGTAAGGTCACATCCTGATGTTCCAGGTGGACATGACTTTTGAGGGTGGGCACTGTTCAACTCACTACGTGGATAAACCTCAGTGACTCCAGAAATGTCGATTTTTCGGTCGCATCAATTCCTGAGAACTAAATGACCAGAGCCTTACTTTAAGTCCGTGCAGGAAAACTTGGGCACGTTTTTCTCAATAAAAATGGTATGAATAACCTTGCACATTTGCATTGCCCTCAACCCAGTGGTTTTGGAAATGTATTTTTTAGTGGTGGAACTTGTTTATCCCTGAAAGGAATACTGAGCAGGCGCATAGGCTGTGAACACAGCTGCTCCACTGGGAACTGGGCTGCAGCCCCGCCCACCCCTTGCCTGGACGCATTGGTTAAATTCTAGGATTCCAGAGGGCGGAGTTTGAAAGCAATTGCTTATATATATTTTTTTCTCAAAAAAAGTAAAAAGTAAAAAGGCTTATAACTCTCCTACCAATCCCTACTGATTCTTACAAAAAATACAGGTGCTTGGTAAAAACTTCCCAATTAGGTTACAGAGTTACAAAATGAAACTTCTTTTGGGTTCCCCCCACCAAAACTCAGTCTTTCATGCTAAAGATACCACCTATGATTCCAGAAAAATCTTATATGCACATACCAGTCTCTGTGTGTGTGTGCACGCATGTGCTTTTTATCTATGTGAAGGGAGGCATCGTGGACACACTCTTTTGCACTTTGATTTGAAAAGAATTAGTATTCTAGAGCCCTTCCCGCATATGCACTTGTAGATCTGCCTTACCCTTTGTAACAGCCACGTAATATTCCACTGTCTGCATACATTACAATTTACTTAAAAAAATCTCCCCACTGACAGGTATTTGTGTTGTTTCCAGGTTTTTCCCCATTATAAACAGTGCGGGTGTGAACATCTTTCCTCTCGTGCATTGTCATTTACGCACAGTCCCTTGGCTAGATCCTGTCTTAATTCTTTCGGCAGCTTCTCCGTTAGAGCATTTCCCATTTGAAGGAGACGGAAGTTTGAAAGTGAGGGGGTGGCCCCACGTCACTCGATGTCTTAAATTTCTCTTCCAAGAATTTCTTCTCAAAAAAAAATCAACTTGCTTTTCTAACTTTTAACCTGCTTTTTTTCTAGACAAATGCCTGCAACAGACAACCCCCCATCATGGAATTTTTCTGTTGACTTCCCAGCCAATAAACATCTCCTGATTAGTTGAATTATAAATTGGCTTTAGGAGAAAGCTTTCGGCGTAAATATAGAATTGACACCTGCTTGCCAAGACGGACAGGAAGGTGCTGTAAATATTGGGACAAGGTTAAATGTGCAGAGTCGCATTATGCGTTTTTCCGTCTCATAAATATCTTGACAGCTCCCGCGTTGTTCCTGAGGACAAGCTTGACCTTTTTGTGCAATTAATTAATTGAGGTGTTCAGTGAAATTGTTTTGTTGTTCTTTTCTGTTAGATCTGGCAAAAGTATTATTATGGACTCCTCTAGTGAATAAGCAGATCTTTCAGATGAAAGTTACTTTAGTCTAAAAAGTTCTAGCCTGGAGAGGTTGGGAAAATCTTTTTTTCTTCTGAGGGTCTCAGTTTCCTCATCTGCCAAATGGGTTGGTTGGATCAGAGTCTACAAGACTTTTTTTTTTTTTTTTGGTGAGGAAGATTGTCCCTGAGCTAACTTCAGTGCCAGTCTTCCTCTATTTTGTATGTGGGATGCCGCCACAGCATGGCCGACAAGTGGTGTAGGTCTGTGCCCGGGATCCGAACCCATGAACGTGGGCCGCTGAAGTGGAGTGTGTGGACTTAACCACTGCACCACAGGGCCGGCCCCTACAAGACTTTTCCAATTCAGCTGTTTCTTAGCTCTTTGAGGGTTGTACTGACTTGTATATATGTGAGTAATATCACTGGCTTTGCGGTTTTTTTGCTTTAGGTAGGTCAATGTGTTAACTTGGGAAAAGAGACTTATCTAGGTCAGGAATAGGATTCTTAACTAACCTGTCTGGTGAAAGTAGTTACTAGACCCTCAGCAGTCATCTAGGATTCTGTTTGGCTATATAGAGCAGAGAAAACCAAAATAACAAGGGCTTAAATGAGAGAGAAGTTAATTTTCATCTCTCACCACTGATGTGGTGACTCCATGTATCAAAAAATCCCTGGCTCCTTCTACTTCCTGCTTTGCCATTCTCGGCTTGTGACTTTTGTGACTTCTATCCTCATGGTCACCTCATGGTCCAAGACGGCTCCCAGAGCTCCAGCTATCACCTCCACCTTCCAGGTGGCAGCCAGAGGAAGCAGGTGCCCCTTCTGGCTGTTTCAGCTCTCTTTCAGCAGTCTTCTCAGAAGTCCCACACTGAGCTGACAAAGTTTTATGCTGAGGACCCTCTTTGTGGAGATGTAAGCTTGTATCACCAGGTCAGGGGACCCATCTGCAGCGACCTCCCTACAGAATCTGGCACAGTGCTGGCCAATAGCAGCCATTTAGTAAACACTTGTGGTTTGATAATTGAATTTTCTGCTAATTTTACAGTGGATAGGAATCTCTTTTACTGATATTATGATAGAGGGATGTAGAAGGGTCTGTGTCTCCTGCTAGAGACCAAGGGTCTCTGTGGCCAGGGATGTAGACACTCTCCCGGAATCCCTTAGCACAGCCTCTGGCACATCGCCAGTCCTTTGTAAGTGTTGATTGGATTGGATTCTGTTTGGGCTGAGTGATTGTGACGAGGGACAGTGCTGGGCCACGTGTGAAGTGGGTGGGGTCTGTCCCGTGTGCCCTCCTCTTGGATCTCAGCCTTTCCCCACCTCCAACCCTTTGCTTTTCCTGACCACACGATTCTTATTGCTCCGGTTGAAATGTCCCATCCAGTGTCTTCACTCCAAAGGACCCAACACTCTATTCCGTGGGGCTCGCTCGCCAACGCCGTCAGCTCATCCCTGTGAATGGGAGGCGGTGCCATCTCCCCCCACTGCCTCTGCTGAACCCAACTCGTGATAGATAGTGTAGCACAGTGGTTCTCAAAGTGGGGTCGCCAGACAGCAGCTTCACCTGGGAACCTATTAGAAATGCAAATTCTCGGGCCCCACCTGCTGATCAGAATCCCCCCTGGGGGCGGGACCCAGCCATCCATGTGGTAACAAGCCCTCCAGGTGATTCCAGGGCTCCCTCAGCTGTGAGGACGGCTGGGGCAGCAGACAGAGACCTGGTGGCTTCTCGGTCTGCCCTCACTCTGGGAGCCTGGGTATGTGACATGGGGACTGGCGAGCCATTTAGGACACCCAGTTAGAGTTGGGGGCCGCGGTCAGCAGGCTACTTTTCAACCGGTGCTGATCCATGCTCCCCTACCCTGTAGACTCTGGGGGAGAACTTTTGTTGTTCTGTAACATCTATGATCAGGTGATAACATTTCTTCCTTTTTGGCTCAGAGCTGGGATTATTTTCATCTTTTCTGTGTTAAATATGTAGATTTATATGATTTTGTCTTGCGTTATCTGCTGATGCTGGACTTTGGGGAGGACCCAGGTGCCCTAAGCCTGTGGTTCTTTGCTGTGTAATGTCATCTCTTAGGTACTTGCTAAAAAATGCAGATTCTGGGGGCCCAACTGATCTGATTCTGAAGGGTGAGCCTGGGGCCCAGGAATCTGTATTTTCAGCAAGCAGTGCAGGTGATTCTGATGTGTGTGGTTTGGGGGTCAACAATCCGAGGAACTCCCATCCAAGTGACGTTCTTGGCCCCGAGATGGGACCATACAGATCCTCGCAGTGTCCGGGAGAGGGTTCTGTGTGTCACCGGTGCCCGGATGCACCCAAAGGATGAGACGTCCCGACGGGCTTCTCTGCTCTGTGGGAGAGAAGTTCCTCCTGAATTATTAACATTGTGCTAATCCTCCTGTTGCTTTATCCCGGGCTGGGGGTTCTTATGGTGATGGCATGTCCTCACTCTGATCCCCAGACTCCAGGGAGGTGTCAGCTGCTCGTCAGTGATGGTAGTGGTGGGCAGCGGGCTGTGGTGCCCCTGGGAGTGGGTCCACTGTGTTTCTCACCTGCACCGTGAGGGGTTACTAGGGAGCTCATCTCAGGTCAGGTGGCAGACAGACAGAGTCACTGACTCTCACGCCAGATTCCTCCCCGTCCGAGGCCAGCCTGGCTGTGCGCAGTGCCGGGTTATGATTTGGGACCTCCACAACATATCTCAAATGGTGCACGCCTCTCTACTTCCCTGGTATGGCCCTCATCTGCGTCGCCACCCTCTCCCCCCTGGAGGATTCCTGCGCCTCCCGGCTCCTCTCCCCGCTTCCCCTCCTCCTCCACCCAATCCATTCTCGTCTCCTCCTTCTCCTTCAAAATTTACATAACGTAAACACTTTAAACTGAACCATTCAGTGGCATTTGGTACATCCACAATGTTGTGCAACCACCACCTCTATCTAGTTCCAGACCATTCCCATCTCCCTAAAGGAAACCTTGTACCCATCAGCAGTCACTCCCCATTCCCCTCCCTCAGCCCCTGGCAACCACGAATCTGCTCTCTGTCTCTATGGATTTGCCTGTTCTGGACATTTCACATAAATGGAATCATCCGATACGTGACTCTTTGTTTCCAGCTTCTTTCATGCAACATCACGTTTTTTGAGGTTCATGTTGTAACGTGTATCAGCATCTGTTCCTTTTTATGGCTGAGTAATATTCTGTCATATGAGTGGACCACATTTTGCTCATGTGTTCACTCGATGTACGCTTGGGGCCAGCAGAACATTTTAAAGAGGTGGTTGGATCACGTCTCTCCCCTGCTTATGACGCTACTTTAGTGCTTCTCCATTGTCCTGGTCCCTGCGCTGCCTGCAGAAGCCCTGCTGAGCCCGGCCCCAGCTGACCGATCTAACACCTGTCTGACACCACCTCGTGCCATCTGTCCCTCCCTCCTGGGGCTCACCACCCCTCAGTGACTGGGTGCAACACACCTCCAAGCGTCCTGGGATATTTATGACTGCCTCTTGACCCTTCTCGGGTGGCACTGACTTGCTGGCACTTCCTGCGTCAGGCTAAGCATGCTCCAGCAGTGGTGGAGAGAGGCAGATGTTCCAGGTAGAAGTTGTCAGATTCCGGGAGCCGCCCGCCAATGCCGCAGGTGACCTCCAGGGGGCGCCCGGGGGTGCATGGCTTTGCTTTGACGTCCTTCAGACAGGCTTTCTCCCACCACCCAATGTTCTCTCTCCTAGGACCCTGTTCTTCTCCGTCACAGATGTCATCTGAACTTGTTGATATAAGCCGGCACACTTATTTAAAGTTGAGGTTGCCTCCTGGATGGCGAACCTCATGGCGGCAGCACCCACCGTCTCCTGGTGGGTGTATCCCTCGTGCTGAGCAACTGCCGTGCACACAGCGGATGCTCAGTGTGTGTTGTCCAATGACCGCATCAGCGGCTCCAGCCGCCAGCTGGTCCCCTCCCCGAGCTCTTCAGAAGGGCCACGGCTCTGGGAGCAGGTTGTGATGCCCCAAGGACCGAATCTTTTGTGCTTTTCACCCGAGAATATCACAAAAGCCTGAGATGCAGGGAGCACAGAGCAACTGCTCATATTTATTTTTCAAAACCAGACTTGATTGTATTTGGATTTTGTGCTGCTGCTTCTTTTTGGTTTCGTGAAGGGACTGGCTTTTGAGAGTAAAGACGCTGGGGAATTTCCGGGAGGTTATTACTTCTCTTCTCTCACATGGCCGCCTCTGTTTGTCCAAACAACCTCAGATTCAAGTTTTGCTTTCTCTGCTTCATGCAATTTGGTTTCTCTCCCTGTTTTTTCTCCTTCAAGCTTCAGGCTGTTCTGCTGAAGTTAATTCCCAGGAGCATTAGGCGCTGATTTTGTATTTGTTCATTTATTACTGTGCACTCAAATGGCTGTTTTCATATGTCTGGTGGTTCTGTTTTCTGGGCTTGATTTTTGAGAAAGATTTGTTTGGAAAACTCTGAAAGCCAGAGAAATGTATGGAAGAAAAAGGTGAGAAAAGACGATTGAGATGGCTGAGATAAGGGAGGCCTGGGCCGGTCAACATACGTTTCTCACCCACATGGGAATTTTACGGTTTTACAGACCAGTTTTGATTTGTTTCCTCTCAAAACTCTGGCGATTTGCATTTCAAAGTGTTGAGAATAATTAGAAAGAAGGGAGTCGGGGAGTTGAGAAGGGAAAGGAGAGGTAAAGCAGATGGTAGACCTGAAGGAGGTGTATTCATTCCTTTGTTGAGAAAATATCAGTAGAGCCCCACACAGTCTGGGTCTCTGATTCAGCGCTGAAAATAGAAGATGAAAGATACAGACCCTCACCCTCAAGAGACTTAACATTCTCTAGAAGGAGACCCAGTTTCAGTCCAGTGTGGTATTATGGAAGCGCATGCTCAGAGAGGCCACGGGAGGGCAGAATTGAGATGCTTAGCATGGGGAAGTCAGAGAAGGCTTCCTGGAGGAGGTGACGAATGGACAATTCAGTTTTGTCCATTCAGGAGAGAGGGAGAGAGAGAGGAAGATGAGGTGACGTCTCAGGCCTAGAAACTGTAGGGAAGGAGGAGTGTGAGATTTATAAGTGTTGATGAGGTAACCAGGCCATGGGGTTCTGTAATCTTTGATTTGCTCTGCCATGTGTCACCAAGGATAGAGCTAAGGCTCTCTGGCTTTGGGGGTTGGATTATAGTCATGTCAGGATTCTTTTGATGGTAGGAAATAGAAACTCAAGTCAAACTGCTTAAAGTGAAAAAAAAAAAAGATATTTTTTCCCCTTTTGGTTATAAAGGAAAAGTTCAGAAGTCTGACTTCAGGCACAATTGGATCCAGGAACTCAGGGCATTCCATTGGAACTTAGTCTCTTTTTGTCTTGGCTCTGCTTTTCTCTGTTCTTCTCACAGTGGCAGGATGGCTGTCAGTGGTTTCAGCCTACATTCTTGCCTTTCCACAGGCCCAACGGAAGAGCATGCTTCTTCCTCTATGGTGCCAAAGTCCCAGAATTGAGTGTGAGTTGGCCCAGGTGCATGCACGTGAGATTTGGAAGGTGGAGGTGAGGGAGAGCCACCCTTCTTCCATTTCTCCAGGTAAGCGCTGTTGCAGAGTTGCCTGGCTTTCCTGGGCAGAGTTAGCAGACGTCCCACTGCCTGCTTATGGCTTTGAGCGGGTGGAGAGGCAGGCCATGGGGAACCAGCTTTGATGGGGTGGACTGGAGCAGGCACGGGGCCTATAGACTGTGGCTTTTCCTGGATGGTAGAAGCTTCCTTATGGTGCCGGCTTCCAGATCGTGGCAGTGGTGGTATGATCCTGGAACTAGCAGCTCTGGTGGTAACTTGTGATTCAGCTGGTGGCTTCCTGATTGCGCAGGAGATAAGAGCTCCTCTGCGCCCTGGATCTGCCTTGTGGTTTGGCGGGTCCTTTCTCTAATATTAACCTGTAGAGCCAGTTTCTTCAACCTTCCCAATGATCTGTAAGCCCTTTGCTTCCCTCTAAGAAGTCCCTCTCTGCTTCAGCTAACTGGGGTGGGTTCTATTCTCTGCGACAAAACCCTGACCAACACACGTCATGTCTCCGGGCCATGGCGGTCACGCTGGAGCCGAGGGAGTCAACTCCGAGTTGGCTCTGGAATTAGTCCCTGTCATTTCCACGGCATCAGGGGCAGAATCAGCTTCACAGACTGCTGTTCTGATTAGGCGCCTGCTTCCTTCGACAGGGCCTGTTATCAGAGCCGCTGTCTTCCCAGGGCTCACCAGTGCGTCTCACCCGCCCTGCGGACTACCTTGCAAGGAAGACCTCCCCCGGGGACAGTTAAAAACCCACATAAATGAACTTCTGGCCTTGGATGGTCTAGAGTCGGAGGGTGGGCATGACCCCTTGATATCTAGCATCAACCTCCGGGGTCCAGTAGAGCATTTTAAAGAGAACACGCACCCCACTTCTATAAAAGTGCATTCCCGGGAAATTGAATGCAGATCTTTTCAGTTCAGACACCACTTCCTGGACCGCCCATCCCTCTTCCAGTCCAGGCTCAGCATCCACGGGGCCATCTCCCCTTGCCCTCTGCCTGGCATGCACGCGCTCATTGCAGTTTGTCATTAGGGATCTGCAGTGTGATTCCTTGTCAATGTCTGCCACTCCCACCGGGCTGGAAGCTCTGAATCGCCAGCACCTTTGTCCAGACCTGATGTAGAGGGCGTGTCAGATACACGTTTGCTGAGCAAATGGTGGGTCTAAGCGTCCCCAGAGCCCCCGAAGTAGGCAAGCGGTGGTGGCCGGGCTGGGCTGGCGCCTCCTTTGAGCAGCGATTCTTAACCCGTTTGTGCCGTGGGCCCTTTGGTAGTTAGGCAAAGCCATCTCAGAAAAATGTCTTTGACTGCTTACAAGAAAATACATGGGATCACAAAGGAAACCAATTTTCTTGAAATCCAGATATCAAAATACAAGGAGAAGGAAATTTGGGATACGGTAATTTTCTTCTTTAATATGTTAAATAATAAGATATATAGTGGAGGCAAAAGCTCCCCTAGTTCTGAAGTGGTGACAAGCACGAGTGACGTTCTGAGATCTGCGGAATCGGACCAGAGGTCCGCAGGCGCGGGCGGCTTGGGCTGCCGCTCGCGATGGGGGCGGCGCTCCGTCTCAGTCCGGGTGTCACAGTCTGAGGTCTTCCCACCCGTGTTCACGGGCCCCCGAATTCCGTCCCCTCCCCAGCTCTGCACTCCCTGCTTGAAGGAACGGTGTCTGGAGTCGCCTGGACGGGGACTCCCTCTCCCTCTCCCTCTCCTGTCTGTACAATAGCGGGTTTTAATGGGGCTTCCTGGGGTTGCCCTGGGGGCTGTTCCAGGGGCTGCCGGGGGGCACAGGTGTGTGCCCACGTGTGTGCGTGTGTGTTCAGAGCCTCTCTCTCAACCAGAGCAGTTCCACCTCCATCTGTTTCACAGGTTGGAGATTCCTAAGATTTAACTTGATAAGAGGATTCTGCTGCTGAAAAAATCTTTAAAAGCCACTTCTCTGGACCCAGTCAGGACACCCCGGTATTATTGGTCCAGGCACTGGCATCTGTGACCTTATTTGGACAGGCGGTCTTTGCAGACGTGATTAAGGACTTGAAATAAAGTCATCCTGGTTTAGGGTGGCCCTAAATCCAATGACAAGCGTCCTTAGCGGAAGAGGGAGATTTGGACACAGAGGCAGTCACAGAGGGAAGAAGATGTG